>CM028130.1:704957500-706157500 GCA_016271365.2 Neoceratodus forsteri
TTTAAAGGAACTAGCGTGACTGTGGAGCAGGGCTGCTTCAAATTGACTAACCTAAAAATGTCATCTAGGGCTGGACTGGGGCCACTTGCCACTTGGTAGTGTGTTGACTGGGGGGAGGGGGGGACATTGTTGCAGGTCTGCTGTTATATTAGTCTGGTGTCTCTGGTGAATAAGGGAGTGACATTTTCCTTAGAGGAACTTTCATGATGGTCCAAAAATTACAGCTTATAGTCATTGTATGCAGTACTAGACCTGAAAAGGTATGTGCATTTGTAATTTTTGGCCAAGGTTTGCTCTGTCTTCCATAATTTGAATTTGTTTGTGAGCCCTGCTGCACTTTCTTTTGCTGTTCAGCTGCTGGGCTGCTCCTAATGACATCACTGTAGGGTAGAGGAGTGACTCACACTCACTGTGCAGTATCATGCAGTTGCAACAATGTTGCAAGGGAAACCTACCAGTATTCGGTGTACATATTGGGCTTCCTCTTCCCCACGACACCCTGTTAGCAATGCATTATGCCAAAATACAAATGCCTTGTCAGTATTTTTTTTTTTTTTGGTGTGTGTGTGAAATTGACTCTGCCCTGTAGTGATGTCAGCAGTACAACCCTGGGCCCACAGCAACACAGGCTTACTATAGAAGCTCTGGTATACCCTGCAGTTTTAGCAGCTCAGAGTGCAAAATCTAACTGCAGCGGAGAGTAATGAAACACAATTCTAGAATCTGTGCATGGAGGGGTAATTTATGCATGAGAATCAAAAGGACTGGGGAAGTTTCCCTTTAAGGACATATATAATTTAACAAGCCACACACACGCCATTCTGCAGCTTATTTGGTGCCTTTTAGATTGTGTATAAGTAACAGCCTATGTCAGTGAAGCTATTCAGCTATGAGGGTGCTTACAAGAATTACATCATAGTCTGCTAGTTGATGCTAACCAGTGTTCTGTTGCCCATGTGTATGAGTTGGGGGTCTGTGGTCCCTGATATGCAGGCATGAGCAGCTGGCCATCCGGGGGGGGGCGACTTTGTGCCCCATTTAGCAGGTGCAAACCCTTCAAAAAAAAAATATGGGGCTTAATATTTGAGTGTGAACTTGTCCTGAGACCTTCTCAGACGTGAGGTGTGCAAAATTGTAGATTTCCGGCGTGAAGACTTGATAGCTAATGCTTGGGTGTCTGTGTGTGTAATGATTAATGAGAACAAAACCAAATAAAGGTGTTGGGTCCAGCATACAGTTAAGTGCACCTAACTGAAATCGGTGTGTACGTTTTTATTAGGTTTAGAATGTGTTCTGGTGTTTCTTGTTGCCTGGAATGGAGCATGGTGAATTGTTTGTTCTGCAGTGGAAAAGAACCTGTTGAAGAAGAAAAATAATTTACCAGAGTACTTCATTGCTTGAGTACTAGTAGTCACCATTGAACCATCCTATTGGCTTAAAATAATGTCCTAATTCGTTTTTTGCTGTTTCACTAGAAACTGCACTTTGGTCTGTACTGTTCAAATTGCAGGCTCAGTGCTGTGACTGGTTTCTCTGTACTAACTCTGTTTTGTTTTTAGGTGTGTTTTTGTCCTAGAGATAAATTAGTGTTGTGCAAGTTATTTTCCCCCTAACAGATTGTACTGGTCATTAATGGCAAGGGGCACTGAGGAAGTCGTTGAACCCTCTCGATTTACTCCCCTTCCCCCTGGCTGCTGTCACTCCATCTTCTGCCTCGCTAACTGAGGTAACCCCCACCTGTTTCTGGTTATTCTCCCTGTATTGTTTTATTTCCAAACCCCTGCTGTTTATCAGTCTCCTTCCGTCTGACCCCCACCCACTTTTCGCCTTCTTTCAAACAACATGAAGTCTTGCTGTATTCTGACAAGTGCAGTTAGCCCCAGCCTTTAAACTGCCCCGGAGAACAATGGGTTAACTTTTCTATGCAAGGCATAGAATGTTGCTCTTGAGCTCGGTTGATGTCTCTGCCTGTTGTATTTTGAACTGCAACTGTCAGATTCTTTACTCGGCCTCACTGAACAGTCACTCCGTAGAGTTCTCCTGCAGCTCGGTTCGAAGTCTGAAGTGTCTGTTTTCGGTCTGTTTTCTACTGAAATTTAGTTTCCGCATAGTCTGTTCATGTCTGTCTGTGGTACCGTGAGTACTAGATAGGTTTTGTTCTGTTTTCTGTGTGAAACTTGTAAAACGTGTTGATCGGTTTGGCTGAACCAATCGTTCAGGTAATTTTTGTATCTTACTTTAGTGTGTGGTTACCGGTCCATATCGGTGTTAATAAATTAAAAAAAAAAAATGGTTTTAGTACCTTTTTTTTTTTTCCCCCCCCCAAGACCCGTGACATGGTCAGGAACCGATAGGGTAGTCTTGCCTGACGGTTGCCAAAAAAAAGGGTAAGTTTGGTTAGGTTGGCCATGTCTGAGAAACCCAAGAAAAAAAACTGGTCCACTGGGTTTCAGCACTGCAGTGAGTGTGGGGAGGTCTTTGCTAAGGCTGATCCCCATGCCACCTGTGTGTATTGTCTGAGGTTTGACCACCTAGATTCAGACTGCCAAATTTGTAAAATGTTTTCCCAAATCTACCTTTGAAAAGAGATTAGGTAGACTGAGGGAAGGGGAGGCCGAGAGGTCCGCTGACTCAGATGGCCAGCCCGGTTCGGTTCCGACCGAACCAGAAGGAGTACCCTCTGACTAGGGCAATACTTTTTCTGGAAAAAGGAGATCCGATCCCGAGAGGTCGGTTCCAGCAATAAAGAAATGCAAAGAAAAATCGTCTGGTTCGGATCCAGAACTTAATATTCTGACCGCCGAAGAAATAGCCAAAGCGATTTGTATTGTGGAATTGCTTCGCCCGGTTCAGACTGATCCATCACCTTTTGGCAGGGGCTCGGTTCAGTCAGTTCTCCCGGTTCACGATTATACCCTAGAAGAATTTTATGAACCGGAGTTTGAGGAGGAAGGAGAGTTGGAAGATGAATATGGTGATGGTGAAAGTCTGGATGTTCCTATTGATCCTGACATATCCCCCAGACAGACCTTCAGGTGTTTCTCCTCCTAGGCTTTGAGTCCTCTTCCCACTTTGTTTTACAGAAAGGTGACTGAGACCCTCTAGCTTCCTATGGAGGAGGCACTGGAGGATCAGGAGGAGCCTGACTATGAAGAGATGATGGACATCCCAGAGTCCAGGAGACTATTTCCCCTCCACAAATCTTTTGGGAAACCGACACAAAAAATTCTGAAGTCTCTTAATTCCATACCTCCTGTGAATAGAAGAATGGACAAGAGGTATACACTTTCAGGCTCAGATATGGAGTTCCTTTATCAGCAATGCAGCCATATTGGGGTTGTACAGGCTGCTGCCTGCGATAAGGCAAACATTCCCTTGGCATCACCCCCCGACAAGGACTCCAGGAAGATTGATGCCATGGCAAAAAAGTGGTACATGACCTCTTCCTTGGTACTAGGACAGGCGAATTATATGGCCTATATAGCCAGATACCAGAAGTCCAGGTGGGACACTGTACTGGCACTGGCTAAACAGGCTTCCCCCCCAGCTTGCCAGGGAGCTGGAGGAGGTGGCTGCAGATGGGATTGAGGCATTTAAAGTTCAGTTTCATGCTGCTGTGGACTCCATTGATGTCATCAAGAATCATGGCTACATCTGTAGCTGTTTGGAGAATGGCTTGGCTCAGATGTACTAGCCTCTCACGAAATACCCAGGCTAAGGCCATGGATTTCCCTGTGGTGGGTAATTCTCTGTTTGGGGAGCAGACAAAGAATTACATGAAGAAAATGGACGAATACAGGACCACTTACAGGAGTGCTCAGGCCAAGGAAAGGCAGGCAACTCCTCAAAGGCAGCAGTCTAGGGGCAGAGGCAGGTCTTTTCAAAGGCCTTTTTTACCAAGCACAGGCCTCCTCTTCATTTTCGCAGAGGGGGTTCTTCAGAGGGAGAGGCAGAAGGGGATGAACAGGCCTGCATCCACCCCTCAGCCTAAAGCCACTGCCAAGCAGACACCCTGATGGGTCTGCCTGGGTAGACTCTCCTATTCCAGTAGGGGGCAGGCTGGCTTACTTTGTCTAGGACTGGATGTCAATTACAACAGACGAGTGGGTCCTGGAAGTAGTAAGCTAGGGACTGGTTCTCTGCTTCAAAAAAAATTTCCAAAGATGAGAGCCAGATCTTTTCCACCTGCAAATCTTTTGGAAACCCTTGCCATAGAGGCAGAGGTTTCTTCTCTTCTAGCTTTAAGAGCTATAGAAAGAGTACCTACCCTACACTGGGGCAAAGGACTGTACTCCAGGTACTTCCTGACCCCCAAAAACACAGGAGAGTGGCGACCCATCCTGGACTTAAGATATCTGAACAAACATCTTTTAAAGCCAAAGTTCAGGATGTTAACTCTGGGAATTAGCCTTCCCTCTCTAAGGCCAGGGGACTGGCTAGCCTCCCTGGACCTCAAAGATGCCTACTTTCACATTCCCATCAGGTGCTCCCACAGAAAGTACCTCGGGATCGAGTTGCCCTCAGGCCACTATCTGTTCAGAGCAATGCCCTTTGGCCTAACCTCAGCTCCATGGGTTTTCACAAAATGCCTGGCAGTAGTTGTTGCCTTCCTAAGAAGACAAAAGATTTCCATCTTTCCATATTTGGATGACTGGCTCATAGTGGGCCTGTCTCCAGACCAAGTCAAGTCAGAACTGCAAGTGACCCAGCAAGTGCTCACTTCTTTAGGATTTCTTCTCAACCTACCAAAATCAGTTCTCGAACCAGTGCAGCTCCTCACCTTCGTAGGGGCAGAGCAGGATACAGTAAAAGCAAGAGCCTTTCTTCCCCTGGAAAGGGCAAGAGCTCTCATGGAGCTGGCTTCTTCATTCAACCTTCAGGTGTCTCGACCAGCAAGGCATTTTCTTCAGCTCTTGGGCCATATGAAAGCTTCTACAGCAGTGGTCCAAGGAGCAAGATTCCAGATGAGGGACATTCGGTTCCACCTGAAGACTTTTTGGTCCCAAAGAAAGGATTCCCTTACCAAACTAATCCCAGTGACTCGAACTCTGATCCAGGCCCTGCAGTGGTGGCAGGATCGGAACAATTTGAGGAAAGGGGTTCCATTTGCCACTCGGTCTCATTCAGTGGTTCTTACCACGGATGCTTCCCTGCTGGTCTGTGGAGCCCATTTGGGGATCTCACCGCCCAAGGACTGTGGTCTCCTCAGGAATCACTTCTACACATCAGTCTCCTGGAACTCAGGGCAGTGTTTCTGGCACTGCAAGCTTTTTCTCAGTCAGTACATAACAAGGTGGTTCAGGTCAGAACAGACAATACCACCACCATGTGGTACATCAACAAGCAAGGAGGCACTCTGTCTACAGCCTTGTGCACAGAAGCTTATTCCCTGCAAACCTTTCTGATAGCAGTTCATCTTCCAGGGAAGGACAACGTCCTAGCAGATGTGCTGAGCAGAATATCTCTGGGCCATCACAAATGGGCCCTGGATCCTCTGGTATTAAAGGTGATTTTTTTTCAAGATGGGGCACTCCAGAGAGAGCTTTTTGCAGCCCCAGTCACCAACTTCCTTTCTTTTGTTGCAGACCCCCTAGTCTTGGGCTCGGTCCCCTGAATACTCTGAACTGGGAAGGGAAATTTCTGTATGCTTTTCCCCCTTTCCCTCTCCTGTTCAAAGTTCTAGTCAAGATAAGGTCACAACCTTGCAAAGTGATTCTGATTGCTCCAGACTAGGCCAGGCAACCATGGTACCCCTTGTTGCTGTCCCTAACAGTCAATATTCCCCTCTCTCTCTACCCAGGAATTACAACCTGTTAACCTCCTCTCAGGGGAGGATTTGGTACCCCAATCTTCAGTCTCTCAACCTCAGGGCATGGCTTCTGAAGAGTTAGTTTGCAGATTTGCATCTGTCTCATGGGGTTCTGGGTATTCTCAAAGCCTCTCGAAAGCCTTCCACCAGAAAGACTTAAAACTCCAAATGGAAGAGATTCAGCATTTGGTGTTCCACGAGGCATATCTCCCCAGATACTGCTGAATTGTCTACGGTTCTAGATTATATGGTTCATCTTAATAGCCTAGGCC
The DNA here is from genome assembly GCA_016271365.2 of Neoceratodus forsteri. Lineage (NCBI taxonomy): Eukaryota > Metazoa > Chordata > Ceratodontiformes > Ceratodontidae > Neoceratodus > Neoceratodus forsteri. The sequence continues at coordinate 704,963,582 of CM028130.1, forward strand.
TCAGAACAGCTACTCTCAAGGTACACTCGTCTGCTGTTTCTGCTTTCCTGTCAGTAGGTAAGTCTTCCTCACTGTCATCTCACCCTGTATTCTAAGTTTTTCAAGGGATTGCTTCATACCGATCCCCGCCTTTTAGGACTCCTGCTTGGGATCTTAATGTTTGCATTGCTCAGCTTATGCAGCCACCTTTTGAGCCTCTGTCCTCAGCAGAGCTTAAGTACTTGACTTGGAAAACTGTGTTTTTGGTAGCCATTATCTCTGCTAGATGCATCAGTGAATTGCAAGCCCTGTCAGTGGAACCTGATTTCATCTCTTTTTTCACAGAGATAAAGTGGTCCTTCAAACTAACAAAGTTCTTGCCCAGAGTGGTTTCAGATTTCCACCTAAATCAGTCTCTCTCCCTGTTTTCTTCACTGATCATTCTTCATCGGGGAGAGGAGGCTACACAGTTTGGATGTTAAGAGCCCTTAGCTACTACATGGAGCGTACCAAGGGTCACAGGTTTGAAACCCTCCAGTTGTTCCTCGCTTATGGAGAGGTAGGAGAGGGCAAACCTGCCACCAAGAGAACTGTTGCCAGGTGGATTGTGTCTTGTATACAATTCTGCTATGAGAAATTGGGAAAGATTCCACCCTCATGCCTGAGGGCTCACTCTACAAGAGGTACAGCTGCTTCTCTGGCAGCTGCCAGGGATATCCCTCTCTTAGAAATCTGTCAAGCAGCCACCTGGAAAATGGTACATATTTTACCAGGTATTACTCTCTGGATATCCAAGCTAGGAGTGATGGTCTGTTTGGCACAGCAGTACTTCCGAACCTGTTCCCAAAGTAGGTTCTGTCCCTCCTCCATGGAGGTACTGCTTGGTAGTCTGCACTTGTCAGAATACAGCAAGAATTCCTGTTGTTTGAAGAAAAAATTACTCACCTTAGTAATTATGTTTCTTCTAGTGGAGTATTGCTGTATTCTGGGCCCCCCCCCCACCACCACCACCTCCCCTCTCAGAACCTGGATTTTTGGGATGTGGTAGGCAGGCGCAGTGTTGGCACCTCAGGGGTGCCTCCTTACACCCTCTGTTATTCATGGGGTGATGTTATTTCAATTTTAATTGTTTTTTGTGTTTTGGGTTTCCTGACTTGAGTCTTCCCTTGGGAACCCAAAAGAATATTTTTTTTTCTGCCAGTTGGCTAGTAAATTTTTTACAATTTCCACATAGAACAGCTAGTGAGTTTTGCTCGTAAAGATCTGACTTGCAGTTCAAAATACAACAGGCAGAGACATCAACTGAGCTCGAGCAACATTCTATGCCCTGCATAGAAAAGTTAACCCATTGTTCTCCGGGGCAGTTTAAAGGCTGGGGCTAACTGCACTTGTCAGAATACAGCAAGACTCCACTAGAAGAAACATAATTACTAAGGTGAGTAATTTTTTCTTCCTACTCACCGATAGCTCTCTGTCTGCTTCTAAATTTAACTGGCCTCTGCTGTTCTCTCTCTCTCTCTCGAACTCTGCCCCAAGCAGGCACTTCCAGAGCCAGAAGCAGCTCCTTGACTCCCGGGACACGGCAGTTCTCCTGCCATCATCCCCTTCGCCAAGCAGCCCACAAGGTAGGCTCCTTCCTCGGAAACCGTGCCGGACTGAGCCCTAGTTACGGCTTTTAGTCTTGATTGGCTGTGCAAGTAGACAGACTTTCTCATTGTTCCATTCGCAAAACCCTGCTTCACCATTGGACGTGCTCTCCAAGCAGACCTTCAGCTGAGCTGTGTCCCGCTGCCTCCTCTGAGCGGGCTCGGCTTGCGGCTTTTCTCGCTACATATTAATTTTTCCCGACTGGCCCCGACCACCTTCCATGGCCCCGACCTCTATTAAATCTCTCTAATCCCCTCACTCTGTTCATCCTGCATTCTCTCATTGGCCTGATGCACCGCTGCCATTCCCTGGATTCTCACCATTTCCTTCAACCATTACTGCTGATGGCAAGCCACTAACACTGCTAAAGTCCTTCTACAAAACTGCAGCTTGTATTTGTGTTGCTGTTATCTGCGCTTCCCATTTATTGCATGCTTGTCTAGACAGCTCTCTCGATTCTGCTGAGCCTGCATGTCCTTTTTAGCCTCCAGGTTTTCATTGTGTCTGTAATCGCCTCTTTTCTGATGACTGGTCTCTGACACGACTAAGCCATCCTGTTGTATGACACCAGCTTTTCCAAATGGTTATCCTGAGCTTCTGTTAACTGTGCTTCCCATCAACTGCATTCCTGTCTGGACCCTGCTCTCCTTTTTTCCTGAAGCTGCTTATCCTTACTTCCTCCCTTGGTGTCAAGCCGTGACTGATTATTCTGTCCCCTTAGCCCTCTCCATTTTGATAGGCTTCATTAACATCACTGATTGGGCTCTGCTCTTGTGGCTCCTGTTCCTCTGCTGGAATAGCTTAACTGATGTGAATGAAAAACGTCTTGCACAGTCTTGGTTCTAAAGCATTTTGATGCTATACAAACTTGGATCTGCCACGCACAACCAGATATCCTGGTGATTACTAAATCATGACTGAAACCCTCGAAACAGGATCAGTATTCCAGCCTACACCAGCCCATTGGCGCAGCGGTTGGATTTCTGCTTGCAATGCCGGTGACCTGGTTTTGGGAACAGACCTGAGTTGTTGGAGGGCTGGCCGGGGGAAGGAGGATCGAGCGCCCCATGGACTGCTGTCCTTCTCCGGGGTGCGGTGCATGGCCGTGCTTGAGGGGCACCACAGCGACCGCACCAACAAGGATCTGAGGGCGGGATGGACGCTGGCATCATTGCACGCTCCTGCCTCCACTTACAGGGGAGAAGGACTGCTACCCACTGCCTTGATGACGCCTGCCCACTGGCTGCAGCCCGGCTCCCAGGCAGACTCCCGCAGATTGTGGCACCTTTCAGAAGGGTCGGTGCCGCGACCTCACCTGGGGCCGGCCAGGGGGTACCTAGGAGGGCGTTAATAAGGGAAGCCACCGCTGAGGGGTCCATGACCAGGCAGATGGTGCTGGCGGTCGGTGGGAGGCACCAAAAAAGTAGTGTTGAAAGGAAAGAGTCCATCCTACAACGTCTATAGGGCTGATAGTCAAACTGGGGGGATGTAGTCATTTTTATTGCTGACAAATTTACATCTTCTCTAATTGATTCCACCTCGTTGTCCGAGGAATATGAAAGTGTTACTGTAAAAGTTCAACTTTCTTAATCAATCCTTCCCCCTTCATCATTGGATGTTACAGGCCTCCTTCAGCGGGGCATAAAATCCTGAACTACTTAGCAAGATTCTACCTACAGTATCTTCGGAATTAATCATCATGAGCGACTTCAACATGGACTGGCTATCAGTCACCTCTAAGCCACTAAAGAAAGTCTGTAATACGTTTGGGCTCACCCAGCTTATTCAGGAACCTGCCTGTCCCAACCGAAAAAATCCACAAAGCAGTACACTGTTGGATCTAATCTTAGTGAACAAACCACACCTTCTTTCCTACTCTGGCACACTTTTTAATGACCTTAGCGATCATTGCACCATCGCCTGTGTGAGGTCTGCCCCTAAAGTGATTTCAACTTCTAGATGCGTCTTCAAGAGAAGTCACTGAAACTTTGACCCTAACACCGCCTTTTCTGAACTTCTGTTCTCTAACTGGCAAAATTTCTACTTGGCCAGCATGGTAGCCAAAGCGTATGATATTTTCCAATCCATAGTTCTCTGTGCTTTAAACTGACATACTCCGCTGCTTAAAATACGCACCAAAAAGAAGTCTTGTCCATGGTTCATGGCTAGCCTTAAAACTGCATTGCAAACAGGGATACATTATGGAAAAGAGCAAGGAAAATCTAAATAATCTGCGGATTGGGCAGCATTTAGAGCAGCAAGAAACCTGTGTGTACCAAGTTAATCGGGGCTGAGAATGCTGATTACTTTGTGCTGAACTTGAATCCACGTCTAACTGCACGGCCAGATTTTGGAAAATGCTTAAGGCCATAGGATTCAGCCCAGCCAGCTCGTTGCCTCAGAAAATCACATCTGGTGGTATTTCTACTATGGATAAAAATGAGATTCTTGAGCTCCTCAACAACCACTTTGCGATGGCTGGTCTGGGGTTTGACACCTCACCAGCATCTAAACTTCGGTACTGAGCAGCCATGACTTGGCATGCCATACTCCAGCTGTTCCTTCCCATGAAGGAGTAGTCTCCTTCACTCCAGTTACCTTTAAACAAGTAGAGGAACTATTATTGAGCTTGGATACTAGAAAGTCTGCAGGCGCTGACCATATTGAACTGTACTACCTCAAGCTGGGATATAACTTTTTTCACCCCGCATTACTCACCTTTTTAATATGTCCCTTGCTCAGGGAGTCCCCCCAAAAATAAGAAAATCTGGAAGACCGCCTATGTAATTCCCCTGTTCAGATTCGGGGACCTGGTGATTTTAAACTACCAGCCTGATATCACCGTTGCCCATCCTGTTCAAACTACTTGAAAGGTTGTTATTAAGCAACTTAGGAGTTGCCTGGAGACGTTCATCCTGTTTAATCCAGTTCAGTCAGGCTTTAGACCTCGCCACAGCACTGTATCTGTGTTGGCTAAGGTCACTAATGATGGGCAGATTGCCTTGAATACAAAAAATTGTGTGTGTGCTTTGTTTCTCGATCCGAGCAAAGCATTTGATACTGTGGACCGTGACTTACTTCTGTTTGCACTAAGAAATATTGAAGTGGAACAGCTGGCCTTGAACTGATTTTTACTAACTACCTTACTGAACATGAACAGCTGGTTAAGGCTGAGGGGGGCTTCTGTCCTGTTTTAGGCACGCTACTCTTTGCTGTTTATATTAACTGCATTAATACTGGTATCGCTGCAGCAAACCTCTATCTGTTTGCCGCTGATACATTGCCAGGCCTACTCCGGAACTTGCCTGTAGTGACCTCAGAGACTTTGACCATTTACAGAAAAATCTACTACAATTAAAGCTCGTCCTAAATGCAAAAAAGACTACTAAGGCCATGCTAATTGCTCCCTCTACTTTTGCAACTAAACAGTTTTCCTGGATCTGCCACACACATATATATACACTACTGGGTGAGGCGCTGGAGTTTGTTGAGAAAGTTTAGTACCTTGGGTTTTGGATAGATCACAAATTGTCCTTTTTCTGTCATATTGATGAACTTTCAAAAAAATTGAAACAGAGACTTGGACTCTTCCAAATTAAAAAATCTGCTTACGCTGGAAGCAAAGATTAGGCTGGTTCAGACTACATTCATGCCTCTTCTAGATTATGCTGACTTTCTGTATGGCCGAGGCCCAAAGTTCTCCCTTCCCAAACTCGATATTCTTTATCATCGAGCTACTTGATTCATAACTGGTCTCCCATATGCCACCCACCACTGCAAGCTTTATACCAAGTTATGGTGGAGCTCACTGAGATTCAGATGACAAAAGAAGGCAGTGCTCTGGACCTACAGAGCTATCACTAATATGCTTCCGCAATATGAGTTGCCTGCCCACCTGTAGTGCTGGAAATTACACAATGAAAAGCCTCTCCTATATCTCACTGTTTATCCTTAAGATGAGAACCAGGCATAAATCTGCAATTAGTCATGCTGTTCCTGTCTTCCTTTGGAACACCATACAGAAAACTCTAAAGTTGGCAATCCCTGTGAAACTGAGCTTCTTTAAATCCCTATACCAACATTTATTTAAAGAAACCTGTAATTGCTTCCATTAGTGGCCCTTTTCCTGTCCTTATCCTAGAACTAGGATTTCACTACTTGGGCTACTCTCCTTTACGTCTCTTCTGTGCCCTGTTTTCATCTTGTGTGATAGCATTACTTTGATTCCACCTCAAGCTATACAACTCCCTTCCTTAAAGTAACACCCCCCCAACCCAACCTCCCTTTCTCGTCCCCTGGCTGCTCCTGACCTCTGCCACTTGGCTCCTTTATATACCACCTCCTGACTTTATCCTGTTGCCATAGGTCATCTGACTTCAGGACTTTTTTAAAAATCTATATTTTTGGCCTGGCATTTGGAGACCATATTTAATTTATTACTGCTGTTTGTTTAAATAGTTTTTATTGTATATGTGTGTGTACTCTGTATTTGCACTTCGGAAAAGTGTATTGTAAATAAATTTGATTTGATCTGTTGCAGTTACTGTACATAGGTTTGTCTCATGTATTTTATTCCTAAAACTGTATTGCTTTATTGAATATATTTGCATTGGCTGTTACTGTATGTACTTCTATTTGTTTGTAGCACTGTGTATATTTATGCCTTGTATTCATATATGTGACTGTCCAGGCCCATCTTGTAAATGAGATCTACTCTATGTTTCACCTGGTTAAAGAATGATTGTTGCACAAGCAGATTATACTGCTTGTTCAGGTAATGAAGTGGTTAAGCAGATTGCAAACAATGCTGAATCGCTGAAACCCGTGTTAGCTGGGATGATGGAAAAGATTCGCAAAGCATTGCTCGTGAGATGGATAAGGCACCAGTCTTTATGTGGCAAATATTATATCCTTTGACTTAATTGTGTGATCTTACATTGAGAGGGCTCTTGCAGTAGGTAATAACTATTAGGACTAGAGCCTCTAGCAGTGTCTGGCAGGAGACCGCCCACTCGACATGTAACAGACATCAGTGTGATGCTATATAGTGGGCAGTCCCCAGGCCTGCCCTACGGTTCCTTCCCGCCGTCGACCTGCGCACATCGGACCTCACAGAGAATGCTGCTTCAGTCGACTGCCATTTTCTGATGAGCATTTCACAGTGTATTTATTTTCTAAATCTCTAGAAAGTAAATCTTTTTCTTGCATGTCTTCTCTGTTGCTTTCCGAGTCGCATAAGAACCAAGTGGGCAGAAGGGAAGCAGAGACAAAGGGGCCCAGGCCAAGAAGAACAATTGCCGGGGAAACCAGGTCAGGAGACAAAAGACAAATGGAAGGAGGATATAGGGACTTGTGAGGGAGGCGAAGAAGTGGCAAAAGTCATGGAGTGGAAAGGAGAGAACAGGTTACTATGAAGAGAGAGGGAGTGGGCATTTGTGAAGGATCTTCAGAAAACAGTTGTGCACTGCTAGAGAGGAAGAAGGTGGAGGAGGGAAATGATGAAATTAGAGGAGTAATTGATAAATGCCTGGACCAAACCGGAGCTGGGGGATGTTCTGCTGGGAGAATTGCAACAGGGGTAAAAGGGGGAAATAATGTGCAGGAGGAAGAAGAGGAGCTGGAAATGAGAGAGGGAGATGAATGGAAGCAAGCAGGGAGTAAGAGGGGTGGAATCTTAGTGCTGGGGGCCTCAATACTAAGAGGAGTTAGGTGGGGTAGCAAGGGGGAGAGGCATAGTCGCATTTGGGTGGAGGCCATGCCAGGAATGACAGCGGAAAGGGTGGGACAATCTGTTCTGAAATATGCTAGAAGGAGTAGGGACAAGCCTCATTTAATTATACATCTTGGGACAAACGACCTGGCTGACAAGACAGTAGATACAGTCCAGAGGAGATTTGAGGAACTAGCACAATTATGTGAGGGGCAGGAAGATCAGTAACTTTTTCAGAGATGCTTTCCTGTACAAAAGGCAAGCACAACAAGAAAGCTGAGAATAGAGGAATTTAACGGATGGCTAAGAACCTGGTGTTGTGCTAAAGGGTATGGGCTGTTTGGGGGGGGGGTGGGGAGGGACCTGGGAGGACAGTAGTCTCTATGCCAAGGACAGACTACACTTGAGTGAGGAGGGAAAGAAAGTGTTGAAACAGAGGGTGGAGTACATAGAGGAAGTTGGGAATTTAAACTAGGAGTGGGGGTGGCAGTTGGGAAGAGATATGCAGAGACCACATGTTGGGAAACCATATGAGCTTACCCTATAACAGTGACAAAGGACAAATGGCAAGTACTGTTGGTGATGCTAGGAAAGGGGCAGGAGTGGGGGAGGTGGAAGGTGGTTACCCTAATGCTAGAAGCCTTGGGAGGAAAACTGCAGAGTTACAGGTTCTCATGGCAGAGGAGAGGTGGACATTGCAGCCATCACGGAAACATGGGCCACCCAATACAATGACTGGGACCTGTCTGTACCAGGGTACCGGTTATTTCGTAGGGGCAGGGTGATTGGGAAAGGTGGGGTTGGGGGGGTGGCGCTATATGTGAAGGAAGGACTGAAGTGTGTAAGGGAGGAAGGGGAGGAGGGTAGTACGGAGTCACTTTGGATGCTAATCCAGGATTCCAAGAATAGGATTCTTAGAATGGGAGTGGTGTACAGGCCACCATCTCAGACGGAGGAGTCAGACAGGAACTAACGGGACAGATCAGGAGGACTTATGGAAGGGTAGTGGTGATTGTGAGGACTTCCAACATGCCAGGAGGGACTGAGCACCCAACAACCAGGAACAGAAGGGAGCAGGTACTGCTGGATGCCTTCCAGGACAGCTTCCTGCTGCAAATGGTCAGTGAACCAACCAGGTTAGGAAATACCCTTGACCTTGTGCTGGCAATGGGGACTTTGTGAGAGAACTTACAATGGAGGAACCGCTGTCAGGGAGTGACCACCGCTCAGTATGGCTCACATTGATATGGGCAAGGAAGGAGTGGAATCTGGCACAATAGTGCTGGACTTCAGGAGGGCCAACTTTGGGAGGATGGGGGAAGTGGTAAAAGGGTACCTGGCCAGAATTCAATCTAGTATGGACACTAACCAGAGGTGGGAGCTCATAAAGCTGGGGTAGTGGAGGCAACCAAAACCTGCTGCAAAGCCCAGAGCAAGAAGGCTAGGGCTAAGAAACCGATCTGGTTGAGCAAGGAGGTCATGGAAAAGGTAAGGAGAAAAAGAGCTGCCTTTAGGAAGTACAAGAAAACAGGGAGTGGGGAAGACTGGGAGAAGTACTTGACAGAATCGAAGGAGGTGACAAGGGCAGTAAGGGGAGCCAAAGCATTTACGGAACTCAGGCTGGCAGAAGGCATTAAGAAGGGGGAGAAGGACTTCAAGTACATCAGGGAGAAAAGGAGCTGTGAGGACCACATAGTAAGGATTAGGAAGGAGGGGGGTTGGGTGGAAGCAGGGTGCGATAAGGCGAAGCACTAAATGAGTACTTCCTCAGTATTTACTAAAGAGAAGAGGGGGGACACCCAAGGTGGGAGAAATGGCAGAAGCAGGGGGGAAGGGTGACAGATGGGGAAATCATGGAGAGCAGAGTTCGAGAGGGTGGACAAGGGCGCCAGGCCCAGATGGCATCGGATTCTAGGGTACTGAAGGAGCTGGCAGAGGTCCTTGCAGGACCTTTGAAGACCTATTTAATTCCTCACTACATTCAGGGTGTGTACCTCAGGACTGGAGGATGGCTCATGTGGTGCCCCTCCACAAGAGTGGCCCCAAGGATGAACCGGGAAACTACAGACCAGTGAGCCTCACATCCATCGTGGGTAAGCTAATGGAGACTATCCTGAAGGAGAGGCTGGTGGCTCTCCTAGAGGCCAAAGGACTACAGGACAGCAGACAGCATGGCTTCATACGTGGCAGATCCTGCCAAACCAACCTGGTCGAGTTCTATGACTGGGTAACTAGGCAGCTGGACAGGGGCCATGCAGTGGATGTCCTGTGTCTGGACTTCAGTAAGGCATTCGACTCAGTGCCACATGGAAGGCTGGGAAGGAAGTTAGTAGGCACAGGGCGGTGCAAAGCTGGTGAGATGGGTAGGAAACTGGCTGTAGGGAAGGCAACAGAGGGTGGTGGTGGGTGGGGAGCTCTCACACCCAAGGGCAGTGGCGAGCGGTGTTCCACAGGGCTCAGTGTTGGGACCAGTGTTTGGTATATTCATTGCAGACATATTCAAACAACATGAAGTCTTGCTATATTATGACAATTGCAGTGAGTCCCCATCTTCGAACTACCCCGGAGGTGATATAGTTAACTTTCCATGCAAGCATGGAACTCTGAGCGCGAACTCGGTTAGAAGGCTCTGTCTGCTGATCTTCAAACATAAACTGTCAGATTCTTTACTCTGCCTCACTGAACAGTCGCTCCGGAGATTTCTCCTGCTGCTTGGTTCATTTTGTCGGTTTAAAAGTATTATTTTATCGGTTTTCAACCGAAATTGTACCTCAACAGGTCGGTTCAAGCTCTGTCTGTGGTTATGTAAATAATAGGTTTTACATTCATTCGTTTTCTCTGTGTGGAACTTGTAATCATTTATCGGTTCGGTTGAACCGATCAGATTGTGTTTTTTAAAATTGCTAGTCCTTTTTTAGAGTGCGGTTCTCAGTTCTTATCGGTTCTAAAAACACGGATTTCATTACGGTTTTTTCCACAACCCGTGACACAGTTGGGAACCGATAGGAGAGTCTTGCTTGGCAGATTGCCATAAACGGGCAAGTTTGGTTAGGCTGGCATTATGTCTGAGAAACCCAAAAGAAAAACCGGGTCCACTGGGTTTCAACACTGTAGTGTCTGTGGGGAAGCCTTTGCTAAGGCTGACCCTCACACTACCTGTGTCTATTGTCTGAGGTTTGACCACCTCAATGCAAACTGCCAGATTTGTAAGAATTTCCCTGCTGCCACCATAGAAAAGAGTCTGTAGGCTCAGGGAAAGGGAGGCCAGAAAGTCTGCTGACCCGGATGGCCGGCCCGGTTCAGTTCTAACCAAACCAGAGGGAGTGTCCTCTGACCAGGGCGATACTTCCTCGGGCAAACGAAGAGCTGGCTCTGAGGAGCCGGTTCCTGCACAAAGGACTAGAAAGTCAGCTGGTGTGGAATCAAAAGTGTTCTCTCCAACCGCTGAAGAAATAGCTAAAGCAATCCAAATTGTCCAGTCTCTTTCCCCGGTTCCGACTGAACTGGCACCATCAGGGAGGCGCTCGGTTCGGCCGGTTCCACCGGTTCAAGATTAAGATTTTGAGGAATTTTATGAACCGTGGGAGGGGGAAGAGGAGTATGAGGAGAGTGAATATGGTTTTGAAGACCTGGATGTGCCCATTGAACCGGACACCTCTCCAGACAGATTTTAAGGGGTTTCTCCTCCAAGGCTCTCTGAGTCCCCTTCTCATTTTATGTTTTATAAAAAGGTTGCTGAAACTCTCCAGCTCCCTGTTGAGGAAGCTGTTGATGACCAAGAGGAGCCTGATTATGTAGAAATGATGGATATTCCAGAGTCTGAGACTGTCTATTCCTCTGCATAAATCTTTTCGGAAGCAGACAGTAAAAGTTTTTTAAAACTCCTCACACTATACCTCCTGTAGATAAAAGGATGGACAAGAGGTGTACTTTATCAGGCTCTGATGCGGAGTTCCTCACACAGCAATGCAGCCATGTGGGAGTAGTGCAGGCTGCAGCCTGTGACAAGGCAAATATTCCCCTAGTTTCACACCCTCCTGAGAAGGACTCCAGGAAGATTGATGCTATGGCAAAGAAGCAGTACATGGCAGCATCCTTGGGACTCTGACAGGCAAATTATATGGTTTATGCTGCTAGATACCAGAAATCCAGGATGGGATACTGTGCTGGCTGTAGCAAAACAAGTCCTCTGACCAGCTGTCCAGGAGCTGGAACAGGTGGCTAGAGATGGTATTATGCATCTAAGGTGCATTTCATGCTGCAGTAGACTCTAATGATGTGTCATCAAGAGTCATGGCTACATCTGTGGCACTTAGAATGGCTTGGCTCAGATGTACTACCCTGTCACAGGATACCCAGTCTAAGGCCATGGATTTTCCTGTTATGGGCAACTCTGTTTGGGGAGCAAACAGAGAATTACATGAAGAAAATGGACAAGTATAGGACCACCTATAGGAGTGCACAGGCCAAGGAAAGGCAGGCCACTCCTCAGAAGCAGCTTCCCAAGGGCAGGGGCAGGCCTTTTCATAGGCCTTTTTACCAAGCCCAAGCCTCCTCTTATGCCCAGAGGGGGTTCTTTAGAGGGAGAGGCAGACGGGGTTCAAGCAGGCCTGCTTCCACCCCTCAACCTAAAGTCCCTGCCAAGCAGGCACCCTGATGGGGTAGCCAGGCCTGATTCTTCTCTACCTGTAGGGGGCAGGCTGGCTTACTTTGTCCAGGACTGGAAGTCTCTAACATCAGACAAGTGGGTCCTGGAAGTAGTAAGCCAGGGACTGGTTCTCGGCTTCAAAAAATTTCCAAAGATGAGAACCAGATCTTTTCCACTTGCATCTCCATCAGAGGCACTTGCCCTAGAGGCAGAGGTCTCTACCCTCCTCACTCTCAGAGCCGTGGAACGGGTTCCACCCCTACACCAGGGCAAAGGTTTGTACTCCAGGTACTTCCTTACCCCAAAAAAGACAGGAGAATGGCGGCCCATCCTGGATCTCAGATACTTAAACAAGCACCTTTTAAAACCAAAGTTCAAAATGGTGACTCTGGGAATTATTTTACCCTCTCTAAGGCCAGGGGACTGGCTAGCGTCCCTGGACCTCAAGGATGCCTACTTCCATATTCTCATCAGAAGCTCCCATCGAAAGTACCTCAGGTTATAGCTGCCTTCAGGCCATTACCAGTTCAGAGCAATGCCCTTTGGCCTCACCTCTGCTCCAAGGGTATTCACCAAATGCCTGGCAGTAGCAGTTGCATGCCTAAGAAGGCAGCAAATTGCCATCTTTCTTTACCTGGACAATTGGCTCATAGTAGGCCAGTCCCCAGACCAGGTCAGCTTACACCTTCAGGTAACTCAGCAACTGCTCACATCTCTAGGTTTCCTTCTCAATCTCTCAGTCGGTTCTAGAGCCTGTCCAGCTCCTAACCTTCATAGGCACAGAACTGAACACACAGGAAGCCAGGGCCTTCCTCCCTCTGGACAGGGCAAAGACCCTAGTCTCCCTGGCCTCCTCATTCACCCTGCAGGTCTCTTGACCAGCAAGGCATTTTCTGCAGCTCCTAGGACACATGGCTGCTTCCACAGCAGCAGTGCAAGGAGCAAGATTTCAGATGAGGGACATTCAGTTCCATTTGAGAGCTTTTTGGTCTCAAAGAAAGGATCCTCTTACCAAGTTGATCCCAGTAACTCGAACCCTGATCCAAGCCCTACAGTGGTGGCAGGATCAGAGCAACCTGAGACAAGGAGTTCCTTTTGTCACTCAGTCTCACTCCTTAATCCTTACTACAGATGCATCCCTCTTGGGGTGGGGGGGCTCACATGGGCGACCTCACTGCCCAGGGACTGTGGTCCCCCCAGGAATATCTGCTCCACATCAACCTGTTGGAGCTCAGAGCAGTTTTTCTAGCACTTCAAGCTTTCTCCAGATCTGTTCAGAACAAAATTGTACAGGTCAGAACAGACACCACCACTACAATGTGGTACATCAACAAGCAAGGGGGCACTCTGTCTACGGCCTTGTGCACCGAAGCCATGAAGTTGTGGTCTCTGGCTTACTCCCTGAACACCTCCCTTATGGCAGTTCACCTCCCAGGCAAGGACAATGTCCTGGCAGATGCTCTCAGCAGAATTTCTCAGGGCTATCACGAGTGGTCCCTGGATCGCCTGGTTCTGGGAATGGTATTTGCCAAATGGGGCACCCCGCAGTTAGATCTTTTTGCAGCCCCAGACAATCACCAACTTCCTCTCTTTTGTTGCAGGCCCCCAGTCTTGGGCTCAGTCCCTCTGGATGCCTCAGTCCTCAGTTGGGAAAGGAAGTTTCTCTATACCTTCCTTCCCTTTCCTCTCCTGGTCAAAGTGCTAGTCAAAATCAGATCCCAATCTTGCACGGTCATTCTGATTGCCCCGGATTGGGCCAGACAACCATGGTATCCACTCCTACTATCCTTAGCAGTCCACCCTCCCCTGTGCCTTCCCAGGAATCGCAATCTGTTAACCTGTGCCCAGGGAAGGGTTTGGTACCCGAATCTCAAGGCCTGGTTCTTGAAGAGTTAGTTTGCTGACCTACACCTCTCACAAGGCGTAATGGATATATTGAAGGCTTCTAGGAAGCCTTCCACCAGAGCTACTTACAACTCCAAATGGAAGAGGCTTTCCATATGGTGCTCAGAAAAGCATATTTCCCCAGACTCTGCTGATTTACCCACAGTCCTGGATTATTTGGTCCATCTGAACACTTTGGGGCTGAGACCAGCTACCCTGAAAGTGCATTTGGCAGCTGTCTGCTTTTATTTCGGCAGGTAAATCCTCTTCTCTTTCAACTCACCCTGTATTTTCCAAGTTTTTAAGGGATTGCTTCACACCAGCCCTCCATTCAGGGATCCTGCCCCTGTCTGGGATCTTAATGTTTGCATTGCTCAGCTTATGCAACCCCCCTTTGAGCCTTTGTCTTCAGCTGAGCTTAAGTACTTGACTTGGAAAACTGTTTCTGGTAGCCATCACCTCTGCCAGACGCATAAGTGAATTATAAGCGTTGTCAGTGGAGCCGGATTTTATCTCCTTTCACAGAGATAAGGTAGTCCTCCAGACTAATAGAAAGTTCCTGCCTAAGGTGGTTTCAGATTTCCACCTTAATCAATCTATATCTGTTCCAGTGTACTTCACTGACCATTCTTCCTCTGAGAGGAGGCTGCACAGCCTAGATGTGAAGAGCCCTTGGTTACTACATAGAGCGTACCAAGGGTCACAGGTTTGACTCCCTCCAACTGTTCCTCACTTATGGTGAGGTTGGTAAAGGGAAGCCTGCCACTAAAAGATCCATTGCCAGGTGGATTGTCTCTTGTATCCAATTCTGTTACGAAGAACTGGGTAAGGTTCCTCCCTCAGGCCTGAGGGCTCACTCTACCAGAGGTACAGCTGCTTCTCTGGCTGCTGCCAGACACATCCCTATTCTAGAGATATGTCAAGCAGCTACTTGGAAAACAGTTCACACTTTTTACCAAGCATTACTCCCTGGGCATCCAGGCTCAGAGTGATGCTCGGTTTGGCACAGCTGTCCTTCGGAGCCTATTCCCTAAGTAGGTTCTGTCCCTCCTCCATGGGGGTACTGCTGTGTAGTCTGCAATTGTCATAATATAGCAAGACTGTTTTTTGAAGAAAAAAATTACTCACCTTAGTAATGTTGTTTCTTCTAATGAAGTCTTGCTATATTATGACCTCCCTCCCTGCCTGCCCCTCTCAGAACCTCTGTTTTGGGATGTGGGTGGGCATTACAGTGGTGGCACTTTATTTATGCCACCTTGTTGTTTTCACCCTTCTTTTGGGGAGAATTGGTGTTTTAATTTCTTTTGGGTCTCTTGACTTGAGTCTTTGTTGGAGACCAAGAAGTGTGTTTATGTTAGTAGCCAGTCGGCTAGTGTAGGTTTACAGCTTCCACACAGAGCCTTAGTGAGTTTTAGCTCGTAAAGATCTGACAGTTTATGTTTGAAGATCAGCAGACAGAGCCTTCTAACCGAGCTCGTGCTCAGAGTTCCATGCTTGCATGGAAAGTTAACTATTTCTCCTCCGGGGCAGTTCGTAGATGGGGACTCACTGCAATTGTCATAATATAGCAAGACTCCATTAGAAGAAACATTACTAAGGTGAGTAATTTTTTCTCATGGGACATCAAGAGCAAGATCAGTCTGTTTGTTGATACCAAGGTAGGCGCGGTGGTGGATGACCTAGGGGGATGGCAGGGGTTGCAGGATGATCTGGCAAAGCTTGAAACTTGGTCAGCCACCTGGCAACTGGGCTTTAATGCCAAAAAGTGCAAGGTGCTGCATTTTGGGATGAAGAACCCAAGGAGGAGTTACCAGCTAAGGGGAGTGCAGCTAGCCCAGACAGAGGAGGAGAAGGATCTGGATGTGCTCATTACAGGGTCAGTGAACAACTCGGCACAATGTAGGAAGGCAGCTGCAAAGGCCAACAAAATGCTGGGTTGTATTGTAAGGGGTATATCCTCCAGGAGGGAGGAGGTGATTCTGCCACTGTATAGGTCATTAGTTAGACCACACCTGGAGTACTGCGTGCAGTACTGGTGTCTGTATCTGAAGAGGGACATTAAGTTACTGGAGGGGGTGCACCTCAGAGCGACAAAGACGATCAAGGGGCTGGGGGACTTATCATACGAGAGGAGGTTGAAGGAGTTGAACATGTACTCACTGGAGGAGAGATGGGGGTGACATGATTGAAACCTTTAAATACATGAAAGGAATAAACAAGACGGTTACAGAGGGGCTGTTCAAAGTAAGGGAGGGGAGGGCCACCAGGGGCCATGGTATGAGACTGGAGCGAGGAAGGTTCAGGAGGGAGATGAGGAGATGCTTTTTTACAGAGACGGTGGTGGCTGGGTGGAATGCGTTACCTGCTGAAGTGGTATGCAGTAGAACAGTGGACTGCTTCAAACGAGGATGGGACAGGACAAGGGGGAAGGTTAATGAAGGGGAAGGGTGGAAGGAAGGGGCAGCTGCAGAATAAGGGGTGCTAGCTGCACATTCGAGCAGACTTGTTAGACCTTTAGGCCTTTATCTGCTGGCAAATTTCGTATGTTCGTAAGTGAGATTCCTGCGGCACTCTTCTTCCTCATAAGGATGGCCATTCCCTCTTTTCTGCCTGGGACCCGCACACAAGGCTAAGGACTGTTAGGCTTGCCTGAATTTCAACCAAGCTACATGTAAGTGCCACCAGCAGGCCCTGGAAACCCACGTTCTGAAGCAGAAGATGGGATTCCTTGGAGAAGGGGCTGTGTAAGCTGGGGGGGGAGGAAGTGTTCTTCCGACTCCCACAAGAAGGATCAGGAGAAGCACTGGGACCTCTGTCAGTCTCCTTCCCGCCCATGGCTTCCTTTGGGAGGTGCGGACGCAGAGTGGCCTTCAGTTAATGTGGGTAGCACTCTACTAGCCATGTCTGCTTTCTCCTTCATGGAGCAGCCCTTGGTCACGGTTCAGGTGGGTACCTCCGTAGTCCTGGAGAGCTCTGCCACTCTTAGACGCCTCCGAACTCCTGGGTCCCTGTCTGGTGGCACAGCAAAGTCGGTCATTGGCTCCTCTGATGACCGCCCAGGCTGATAAGCCGCATGCCAGTTCCTCTGTCTGCTCAGCCGCTGCGCTTTTGTTGGGCCCTGATAACAGGCCTGACGTCTATCCTCCCCTGCTTCAGCCACACTCTTCTCCAGAGGGTTCTCCCTCTCTGGATCCTTCTTCCCCACCTCCTTTGGCGGAGACTCCAGGCTTGCCTGTTCTGCCTGAGGTAGTCGGAGGAGCATCCGCCTGACACCACTCGGGTGCCAGAGCAGGAACACTTGATGCCGGACCTCCCTTGGGAGCTGACGACGCCTGCACCACAGGCTTCCCTGTCTGTACCAGTTGCTCTGCCCCAGACTCCAGAGGGACTGTCCACCCCTTCAGGGCCGATGCCAGAACTCCTCTGGCTGATCCGGCACTAGAC
Source organism: Neoceratodus forsteri (assembly GCA_016271365.2). NCBI lineage: Eukaryota > Metazoa > Chordata > Ceratodontiformes > Ceratodontidae > Neoceratodus > Neoceratodus forsteri. The sequence continues at coordinate 704,980,894 of CM028130.1, forward strand.
CTGACATTATCAGGCCCTTTCTACCCTCTACCAGGGCCCCCGTCAGGTCCCTCAGTCCCCCGGTTGGGGCCTTTGCCTGGCTATCTGCCATCAGGGCCCTCTGCTCCACTGTCTGGGCTTTCACCCAGCCTTCCATCTTCAGGCTTCCCTGTGCCTCATTAACCCCCTCCAGGGTATCAGACTTCAGGATACCCCACGCTGGGGTATCTGATGCCAGGCTATTTCATGACCGGCTGTGGTACGCAGGCCTATCTGTTTCCTGGCTACCGCCTGTACTAGCCTTCCTCGCCTCTCTTCCCACCACCTCCTCAGCCTCAGGGTGGACTTTGGGTCAGTGCTTCAGTCTTGGTGGAGTGAGACAAAGACCTGGCTGGTTTCTGAATTGACCGAAGTCAACTGGTCACTGCCTCCCCGCTAATCAGACGACCCTATGCTCGGGTCCTTTTTTTACCAGTGGAATCTCATCCATGTACCTTGGGCCAGGCCTTGCACCCCACTACAGTAGCAGGCAGCAGTCAGGGCCTCATGGTCTCCTCTAAGGAGGTCCTTCTTCCGGCTGTCCCAGTACAGAAGCCTTTTGTCAGACTCTGACTCTTCTGCCTCCTTCACTTCGAGCTTTGAAACCCCCCCCCCGGGAGGATCCCAGGCCCAAGAAGACTCCCAGGCTTCCCCGCCAGAGGATCCCTCTTTCACTGAGATCCTTTGGGGAAATTCAGGAGGCGAATGGGTGGGAAGCTGAGAACCAAGACCTTCAACGTAGGAGACTGGCAGAGCACCTGGACATGTCAGAGCTGTCGCCAGTTCTCATTCCTCCATGGACAGGTCCACATGAGGACTTGGCCTCCATAGTTTGGCAGCAGGCTTTGTCGTGGGCTGCAGTTGCCAAGAAGGCAGACATATTATATCTGGCCCCCCCGAGGGCAAAGACTACCTCAGTTCTCATCCTAAGGTGGACCTGGTGGTCATTAATGCGGCCCATGACCATACAGCTAAGCTGAAGCTTATGAGCACCTCCCCTCTCGACAAGGAGTTGAGGCAAATAGACCAGTTTGGACATAAAGTTTATTTGTCCTCCACACTGGCCCTCAGAGCCCTGAATTATTTTTCACACATGATCTTGTACCAGAAATCTATCCTAGGTCTGCTTAAGTCAGAGTTTGAGGTTTTGTCCGACTTGGAGGCTAAAAGTAAGATTGCCCAAATGGACAGGACAACAGAAATCTCCTGTTGTCATTCCCTAAGGACTACATATGATGCCATAGATGTTTCTACCTGGAGCATTGCTGTTGGCATGCGTCGGTACTCCTGGCTACGGGTATTGGGTAGAATTTAAGAGAAAAAGTGATGCTCTTGGCAGAATACCAGTTAACATTTTGGTATTCCACCAGCAAATGTATTCCTCCCAATTTTCATAGATTTTTAAAGCTAGAACATTTGAAATGCACTGAATTTCTTTATATAAAAAAACAAACCCAAATGAACTCATTTGATGAAAGGAAATTTGTATGGCTCCTAGTCTTTTTTTATTTTTTTATATTAACCCTTGCTGTGCCACGGACTGATATCAGTACAAAATTACTATGCGTTCTAATTCTGTTGGCAGTCTAAGGGTTAATTGTATTCTCAGTTGATACATAACGGGTGACTTCAGTTGAGATGCTGTTTTTTGGCTACAAGCATATCAGGGTGTGTGTGTGTGTGTGTGTGTGTGTGTGTGTGTGTGTGTTAATAAATTTGAGTTTGAAGTATGCAGCCTTATTTCTCTGTACTGCACCGATCACAGTATCACAATCTCCCCCCCACCCTCGGTAACAGTGACCAGGATGTAGGAGGTTTCACGTTCAGTCTTCTATCTGGGAAAGTTACTTTAACAAAAATGTCACATCAGCGCTCTCTGCTACAGTACTGTATTTCTGAGACGCACCTAACTGTAAGAGGGCAGAGAGATGAACAGCAGGCGAGTTTGGGGTTTTGGTCACATAATCATGTTCCTGCAGGGGCAGAAGAGGCATGCAGGAGAGAGACGGCAGAGGAAGCTGGCAGATGTAGAGGCTGGCATCTGGGTTTGACTTGTACAAACCAGAAGGGGGGCCTGTTGTCCAGGCGGCCATTCAGGATGCCCCCTCAAGGTCAGATTCTCTTTGGGGGTGATGTCAATGACATAACTAAGCTATAGGACAGTGGCAAAGCCTTAGCTCTGTCCAGTCCATGTGTCGTTCCAACTGCAAGCCTAAGCAGCCTTTTCATCGCCAGTAAAGGTGTCAAAATGGGCAACAGCCCGCCCGACGTCCAACCAAATGTTGGTCCCCTTTGGCAGAGGCCACCCCTCCAGTAAAGTCGCAGCAGGCTTCTCTGGCACCGCTCTCTTTTCTCTCTCCCCCACCTCCTGACTTGCAGCAGGGCCCCCAGCCTCCGTTGTCTGCTCCGGAGAAACCGGTATTGGACAGATTCTCTAAACATCTACCTAGATGGGAGATGGTCACCTCAGACTCATGGGTCCTTCAGCTTGTTGCTCAAGACCACACCATAGAATTCGCAGAACTTCCAACAAATCTTCCAGGTCTCTCTCACTACTCAAAAGGTCACGTTCCTCTCACCAGAGAGGAAATACAGGCTGTACTGCAAAAAATCTGTCATGGAGCCTGTTCCTCCGAACCAGGTGGAAGGGGATATTACTCCAGACTTCTTCCTGGTCCCCAGAAAGACTGAGCATACCAAGATCCAGGATCGGACTGAGGTTCCCAGTCTGTACATAGAGTACAAAACATGCTGGATCTGTTGCCACTACTTCACCAGGGACATTGGCTCTGTGCCCCAGATATGCAGGATGCTTACCTGCATATTCCAGTCTTTCCCTCCCACCGCTGCTTCCTCTGGTTTACCTTCCAGGGGGAACATTTGCAGTTCAAGGTGCTCCCCTTTGGCCTTTCCTCAGTTCCCAGGGTGTTCACCAAGTGCTTAGCGGTGGTGGCAGCGCCATTAGTCGCCAGAGCCTGTTTGTGTTCCCGTGCTGTCAAAGGACAGCCTGATAGCCTCTTTAACCTTTTTCGGCAGGAGAGAATTATGGTGAGCTATCCCAAGTCTCAATTTATTCCTTCGCAGTGCCTCCAGTTTATTGGGGCGGTGCTGGATGCATATCAGGGTCAGGCCTTCCTCCCCTTGGATATGGAAACCTTGTGACAACAGGCCAACCAAGTGGCAACCAACTGATGGACCACTGCCTGGTCCGTCTTGCGCCTACTGGGTCTCATGGCCGTGGCTGTTCCACTGTTCCTGTAGTCAGGCTCCACATGCAAGTTACGCAGCGGACACAGAGTAGAGTAGGACCAGAGATCATCAGACTACCTGGATCACAGAATCCTGGTATCCAGCCCCATGCGTCTGGACCTCCTATGGTGGCAGGATCTGAGCAATCTGTCTAGGGTCTCCTTTCCAGTCTTCCCTTCCCTACCCAGACTCTGACAGCAGCTGCTTCCAGCCAGAGCTGGGGCACTCACCTGGGGATCAAGGGACTCTGGTATCCTGGTCTCAGTGGGAGCTCTCTCTGCACATCAGTGTGTTGGAGAGGCACGCTGTGCCCTATGCCCTTCAAGCCTTTCAGCCCCATCTCCACTCAGGCACACTCCTTGTACAAATGGACAATATTTATTTACTTAAGAGTTTTACCAGGAAGGCATACTGAGCAGCGACCCACTCTATTCCAGATGCGTCCTGGGGGGAAAAGGGAAGGGGAGCACAAGACTTACACATAGACATAGATCAAGTAATACAGATTACAGTAGGCCCCTAATGAAGGCAACATAGGTGATAAAGATGCGCTAGATAAGAGAAACTCCAGGATGGCAGTTTACATAACAAGCATGTAGGGATAACATGATGTTTACAGCTATAGTAAAATATAAACATGAGCATGGTGTGGTACCTGAACAAGCAGTGAGGCACACTATCGTGCCGCCTTTGCAGGGAAGCGATGCCAGTGTGGTACTGGGCAGTTCAGCACAGCATCCGGCTGATGGCAGTGCATGTCCCAGGAGTTCACAGTGTTCTGGCGGACAGTCTCAGCCACACTCCGGCAAGGGAAAATGAGTGGGAGCTGAGACGGTCGGTAGTCGAGGATCGTTTCGATCTTTGGGGTTTTTCTAACCCCAGTAATGCTCAGAATATTCATAACTTTGTGCAGTCAGCCTGATGGGTTGGACTACCCGGAGAGATGGAACACATGCAAATGATGGAATTCTTTGCACATGAGCATCTTTCAAATACTGCCTCTACGAACTGTAGTGTTCTAAGCCCTTCAGATTTTTCTCTCCGCCTGAAAGTCTGGTTGCTCGGAGTCTCTGCCGCCCTCTTTCGCGTGAAGAAGATAGAAAAAAATCACCAAAACCATAAGTATATTTAGTTTCTTTTACTGCCTCTACTAATTAGTTTACATCTAGTTTATTATTTAAATAGTTGTTTTTCTCGGTTCCTCACGGTTCGGCATAACCGTAAGGGATCCGAGTTAGTTTAATTTTATTTCGGTTCTCTGACTAAAGAACCTATTCATTATCGCTAATTTTTGGTCCTTAAAAACTTTAGTTGTAACCGCTTTATCAGTTACAGAACCGCTGAACTGGTTCACATTTCATCTCCTCTCTCGGTTCCATCGGTCCCGTATCGGTTCCGGAACCGACCGAAGGAAGGAAAAAAAAAAGGAAAACCCTTTTTAAGTTGTTTAAATAACCGCAGCAGCATTTAGCGGTTGGGGTTTTTCACGTTGTCTTTCACCATGACTGAGAAACCTAAGAGAACCGGGGAGCCCGGTTTTAAAAACTGTTTAAAGTGTGGAGATGTGTTTGCCAAGGCAGACAAGCACACTTTATGTGTAGCTTGTCTGGGTTTTGAACATTTGGACCAGGAATGTGAGATATGTAAAACATTCCCAGAAAAAACTGTTGAAAAGCACCTTGAAAGGCTTAATAAGTTTCCTAGGGGTCCCTCAGGCTCTGACCAGCTGACACCCCAGTCTGTTGTGGTCGAAGCAGCAAGTGCTACTACCCCTGCCCTTGATACGGGCGAAAAAGGGGTAAAAACAGGGAAAGAACCGGCTGATTCTCCGGTTCCCTTAAAAAAAAATTTGAAGAAGCTCAAGCATGCAGAACCCTCTCTTGCTAAACCAGGGACTTCTGCGCACCAGCCTGTAATGCCTTCAGCTCAGGAGATAGCTCGGGCATTTAAAATTATTCTGTCTCTGCAGGGCATCATCCCTCAGCCTCCTTCCTCTTCCCAGGGTACCCAGGTTGCTGCTGCTGTGTTGCCCTCTGACCCGGAGCAACACTATTTTGAAGTGGATGGAGGAGCCTTATGAGGAGGACGAACCTATCCCCCCAGAGGTGTCCCCTGAGCAGGAATTTGGCTCGCCTCCCAGAGTGTCTGAGGATTTTTCCTCCCATTTTTTCTTTCGTAAGGAAAATGGCAGATGCTCTGGATATTGCCACAACAGAACAAGTGGAAGATGAGGAGATTGAGTACTTTAATATAATGGGTTTAACACCCACAAAGGCCCTCCTCCTCCTCCTCCCAGTATATACATTTTTCAAGAAGGATGCTGTGAAGCTCCTGCAGACCCCAAATTCTATTCCTCCAATTGACAAGCGAATAGATAAAAAATACCAGCTGGACAGGGAGGGGTCTGACTTCCTCTTCTCCCATCCTGATCATCAAGGGGTAATACAGCAAGCTGCCTGTGATAAAGCTGAAGGCCCTCTGTCCTCACACCCACCGGACAAGGAATCCAGAAAAATTGTACAGAATGGCCAAAAAGGGAGGTTTGTCAGCCTCATTGGCCATGAGATGGGCTACTTTTCAAGCTTATGCTGCCCAGTATCAGAAATTCCTGTGGCAGTCTGTACTGGCAATGTCCATGAAGGCCACCTCACCTTTGTCAGATGACCTGGCTGAAACTGCCAGGTTTGGGCTAGAGGCGGCCAAGTACCAGTTCCAAATGGCTGCTGATCTAAATGACACTGCAGCCAGATGGATGACTAATACAGTGGCTCAGAGGAGGTTTGCTTGGCTTAGGGCTACAAACCTCACTCAGGATACCCAGTCAAAGGCCCTGGATTTCCCATTGGAGGGAAATGCGCCCTTTGGGGAGTCCACAGTGGCCTACATGAAAAAGGCGGATGAATATAAGGCTACTTATAGAAGTAACTCTGTTAGAGACTGAGCTTCTTCATTCACCAGGCCCTATGGGAGGGGGGCTAGGGGTCGTTCTTGTCAAGACCCTTTTTCCAGCCAGTAGCCATGCCCTAATACCAGCAGTACCCCCCACAGGGCTACTCGAGGGCTAGGGGTAGAAGGGGCTCTAGGCGAGGGGCTGAGGCACAACCTCAACCCCAGCCTAAACAGAACCCCTGAGATGCAGGCTGCCTTCTCCCTACCTGTTGGAGGCGGACTGTCCCATTTCCTCCCCCTGTGGTCCGCCATCACCACAGACAAGTGGGTGTTGGAGGTAGTGGGCAAAGGTCTGTCTCTGGACTTCAAATTTCTTCCTCGGGGAGAACAGGGTTTCCACTTCCCCACCCCTAGCACAAATTGGGCAGAGGTTCAGAAGTTGCTTCAGATCAAAGCAGTGGAACTAGTCCCTGCAACCCTAAGAGGAAGAGGTTTTTACTCCAGATACTTCCTAACAACAAAGAAAAATGGGGAGTGGCTGCCAATTTTGGATCTCGGAGCTTTAAACAAGCACCTGAAAAGCCAAAGTTCAAGATGGTAACTTTGACTCGGATTCTGCCAACAATCCAAAAAGGACTGGTACATTCTGGACTACAGGACGCTTATTTCCAATCCCCACAAAGAATCTTTCAGGCTTTTGATCAACCTCATCAGTCATTGTCATAACCCTGCCTGCCTTTCCTCAGCACCATGGGCAGCCATGTGCTGCGCTGGGTGATTTCATGACAGGAGGACTGTTTGCCATACTACCACTGACTGGTGTGGCAGATCACCAGAACAAGTCACAACTCTCTAAAGCTCACACAGGATCTTTTGGAGTCCTTGGTCTCATAGTAAACCAGAAAATCTGTCTTCACCCCTACACAGACTTTACAGTTCATAGGGGCAGAGATTAGTACTCTACAGGCCAGGGCCTTTTTACCACTCGACAGGGTGCAAAGCCTTCAGGCCATAGCACATTCTTTCAAGTTGCACGGTCAGAAAACAGCCAGGCAATTCCTGGAGCTCTTGGGTCATATGGCTGCATCCACGGGCACAGTGCAGGGTTCCAGGTTTCACTTGAGACATCCAGTTTCACCTTAGGAATCATTGGAGTCAGAAAAAAGATCCCTTTTCAAAACGCATTCCAGTGACAAGGCCTCTGTTACAAGCCCTCTTGTGGTGGAAAAAGGAATCCAACCTAAGGCAGGGAGCCCCCTTCCAGAAGGAGGATCCTTCACTAGTCCTCACAACAGATGCATCCCTTCTGGGCTGGGGTGCCCATCTAGGGGAGTACACAACTCGGGGTACCTGGTCAGAGGCAGACTCCCTCCAGCATATAAATTTGCTGGCACTCAGAGCAGTGTGGCTGGCACTAAAAGTTTTCTCTACACTGGTGATGGGCAGGGTGGTACAGGTCAGAACAGACAATACTACCACTATGTATTACATAAACAGGCAGGGTGACACCAGATCAGGTCCCCTATGCACAGAAGCCATGAAAATTTGGACTCTGGCATATTCTCTGAAGGTGTCCCTGCAAGCCATCCATCTGCCAGGAAAGGACAGTATCTTGGCAGACACACTGATCAATCAGTCCAATCACGAATGGACATTGAACAAGCAGGTGGTGCGGGTAATTTTCAGCAGGTAGGGCATTTCAGAGATAGATGTGTTCGTATCCCACCAGAACCACCAGTTGCCTCAGTATTGTTGCAGGCCACCAGCCCAGGGCACAATCCCTCTGGACGCCCTGGTACTGGATTGGTCAGGCAAGTTTCTCTATGCCTTTCCCCCCTTTCCTCTTGTCTTCAGGGTACTGCTGTAGCTCAGATCCCTCTCAGCTTCTCTGATCTTGATAGCTCCAGATTGGCCCAGACAGCCATGGTGTACTCTTCTGCTCTCCATGTCAGTGAGCAAGCCAATAAGCTTGCCTCTCAGGCACAAACTTCTGACCTCCAATCGGGGAACTTTGCTGTTCCCAAATCTCAAGTCCCTCCACCTCAAGGCATGGCTCTTGAGGAGTTAAGAGTATGCAAACTTAAACCTTTCTGAAGCTGTATTAAACATCTTGAAAGGTTATAGGAAGCCTGCCACTAAGAAAACTTATTCTGCTAAGTGGAAAAGATTCTCCTTCTGTTGCTCCGGTAGAAACTTGGCACCAAATGATGCAGGGGTCTCGGTGGTGTTGGATTATCTGACTCGCCTACATTCACAAGGTCTACAACCCAGCCCTTTGTGTTCACCTTGCAGCAGTATCTGCATACCTTTCTGCTAGGACAAAGGTGTCAGTAGCATCAGATCCCATTTTCAGAAGATTTTTTAAAGGCCTGTTGCATTTGCACCCTCCTCACAGGGCACCAGTGCCCGCTTGGGATCTTATAATATATGTATAGCCGGATTTATGAAGGCTCTTTTTGAGCCCATGGCTACAGCCCATTTAAAGTATGTTACCTGGAAAACAGTTTTCCTGGTTAACAATTACCTCAGCAAGAAGAATCAGTGAGCTTCAGGCTCTGTGTTGAGCAGGACTACATTTCCTTCCACAGGGATAAGGTAGTCCTCAGAACCGACAGACAGTTCCTTCCCAAGGTTGTTTCAGATTTCCATCTGAACCAATCAGTCACTCTGCCTGTCTTCTTCACAGACCATACAAACTCTGGTGAAAAAAGGCTCCACAGTCTGGATGTGAAAAGGGCTCTCAGCTACTACATGACAGCTACTAAAGGCCTTAGGCAAGACAAGAAATAACTTTTCCTTACATATGGGGATGTCGGAATGGGCAAACCAGCCTTGGAAAGGTCCATTTCTCGGTGGCTTGTCCAGTGTATTCAATTCTGCTACATTAAAGCAGGTAGGGAGTCCCCAGCCAGGCTGAGGGCTCACTCAACAAGAGGAACAGCTGCCACTCTTGCAGCTGCTAGGGAGGTGCCATTATTGGACATTTGTAAAGCAGCTACTTGGAAATTGGTGCACACCTTTACAAAGCATTATAACCTGGATGTTTTGTCCAGAAGTGATGCTAGGTTTGGCATAGCAGTCCTGCAAAGTCTGTTTCCAAAATAGAGTTCTGTGCCCACCTCCGGGGGGTACTGCTTGGTAGTCTGCACAAAGTTATGAATGTTCTGAGCATTACTGGGGTTAGAAGAAAAAAATACTTACCATAGTAATCTTCTTTCTTCCCAATGATGCTCAGATATTCATAACTCCTTCCCATCCTCCCCTTCCAGAACTTTAGCCTCTGCATTCCGCATGCTGGTGCCATGTAGCAATACCCTTCTGGGTACACTTCTCTATGCTAAATAGGTTTTAACAGACTTTTCTGTCTCCTTAATAGTTTTCTCACAGTCTGGTGAACACCATTATTATAGTCTCTCCCTTGGAGGTTTTTGAAGTAAATTGTTTTATTAGGCAAATCCTAAAAAATGTTTTAAATAATTAGCTGTCAAATGTTTTCATATTGCCTGACTTCCAGGCTTCTTACAAATCTGAAGGGCTTGGAACACTACAGTTGGTAAAGGCAGTATTTGAAAGATGCTCACGTGCAAAGAATTCCATCATTTGCATGTGTTCCATCTCTCCGGGCAGTCCAACCCACCAGGCTGACTGCACAAAGTTATGAATATCTGAGCATCACTGGGAAGAAAGAAGATTACTGTAGAAAATAATTTTTTCTTCCAGAACTAGATCTGTTCGCCTCCCCATCCAGTGCAGAACTACCCAGTTTCTGCTCACTCATTACCAGGCCTGGTGTTTTCTGGCTAGACGTGCTGTCTCTGCTGGATAGGGAGGTTCTTGTACACTTTCCCTTCCTGCTTCTGCAGAGGGTACTTCTGAAGCTACAGGCGGAAGGGGCTCGCATGATTCTGATCGCCCCTCATTGGCCGTGCCAAATTTGGTTCCCTCTGCTCCAGCAGTTGGTGGTGGTGGAGCTTCCGGTACCACTACCCCTCTGCCAGGACCTGCTGACCCAGGATCAGGGCAAGCTGCTACATCCGGGTCTCTGGTCGCTTCACTTTCACACATGGCACCTGCTGACATAGCTGCTGCACTCTCTGGGGTCTCTTCCAGAGTTGCACAGGTCCTTGCGGAGGCCTGAAAGCCATCCACAAGAACTACATATGCCATTTGGGCAACGTCCAAGAGCTGGGGCCCTTTCTCTTGCCCGGCCCCACAGGTCATGGAGTACCTGCTACCTCTCTGACCTTGGCCTTAGTTACTCTTCTCTGAAGGTCTGCAGGGCAGGCTTTGGACTAGCTGTCCTTTAGGGCTTTCTGTCTTAATTCTGTACGTACTGCAGACCTTCCCTGCCTCTCATGTTTCTCAGTCTTTCTGACTTCCACTGCTTAGGACTCTCTTAGTGGTTATTGCCTACTGTAAGAGCCCTCTCAGTGATATGTAACAGTAGATCTTGGAGAGAGGCTCTTGCAGAAGTACTCCTCTTCCCCTCCTCTGGCGGCGGCGGCTTTCTAGCCTTTCTTTGGCTCCAGGAGCCCACCTTTCTCCTGTCGCACTTTCTTGGGTCTCTGGCTGGAGAACTTGAGGGTGGGCATGGGGACCACCCACTATATAGCATCATGCTGACATCTGTCACTGGGGCGGGGCGGTACCCACCAGACTCTGCTAGCTAAAGTTTTCCGTGTGATCCTAGTGCTTGGCGGCTCTAGTCCCAGTGGTTATTACCTACTGCAAGAGCCTCTCTTGAAGATCTACTGTTATGGTAAGTTCTTGCGTGACTATATTTTCCTTTTCCATAGACCCATTCAACCACATAAAGTAGAAAACACCTATTTCTCTTTTTTTTCAGTTCAATAGGAATGGATTCATTAGAGTTATGCCAACTTAATTTTTTTTTTTTTTCAGACTTGGGGATGGACGATGAAGGCGATGATGATCCTGTTCCACTTCCTAATGTTAATGCGGCAATTCTTAAAAAGGTATGGTCTTTTAAGGGACACATTTGAATGAAGTTTTGATGTTATTTAGCTTATCGTTTACATAAACTGACTTCTTAATGTAGAAATGTTGGAGATGTTTTTACAAGTGGAGAAATATTCTAGTTCCTGATCATCTGAGTTCACTTTGTAGGTGATTCAGTGGTGCACTCATCACAAGGATGATCCTCCTCCCCCTGAGGATGATGAGAACAAGGAGAAAAGAACAGATGACATCCCTGTGTGGGACCAGGAGTTTCTTAAAGTAGACCAAGGAACACTCTTTGAACTCATTCTGGTATGTTGTATTAGACACAGTAGGGTCATGTATTCCTTGTTTTAAACACACAAGTCTCTGCACTGTTTTTAATGTAGACCATGGTATTTCAAGTTTGTGTTACAAACTCTTGCATCTAAAATGAGACCCTAAAAATGTAAAAAAAAAAAAAAATCTTGAGCAGTTTGGATTTTATTTATTTTCTTGTGTTACCCGGGTAAGCACACTAGACAGCCAAGTGCCTATTTTCAGGTGCGACATGGGACATTACAAGGTACATATATGAACATCAGGCAAAAACAAGTGAAGGACTGCATTAAAGAGAATTGGCACACAGTGTCAATACAAGTAACAGTAACAACAGGGGTTTACGATGCAGGCAGTAGGTAGAACAGTATGGATTCATCGTTCCAGGCAGCAGTGCTGTAAGGCTTGCAGGTAGGCAGAGAGGAGTCAGATTGGGATAGAGTGGGCCCAGAGCAAGATAAGGGAGTTGCACAGAAACAACATTCACCCTGTTGGGCGGGTGGGTCTAAGTGGTCTATTCCTTATAGTAAGCTGTGAGTACAGGAGTATAAAATGCAGAGGGGCATTGCTAAGAAATACTTTACAGAGGGACAGGATGACTGTTTGGCTTGGTAGTGAGTTATGTAGTCTTTTATTGCTGGGGCTGTTGTGTATGAGAAAAGGCGATCCGTGCAAAGTAGTGTGTATTTTGTCTCTGTACTTGTGGCGCTTGGTTTTGCACCCTCTTTACCATACTATGTGTACTGTATTTTGCACTCAATATTGTATTTCTGTATCCTCTACTATGCTCGCCACCTGTTGCACCTTTAAAAAAAAAAAAAAAGGCAGCCTTCTGCTTGGGGGGGGGGGGGCGTCAGTCACCAGTATTTTAAATAAAATTACAGCTTTGAATAAGTCAAATGAAGTGTGGAGTAATTGTAAGAGCAGTAGTGACCTCTAGTGGCAGTCTGCAGGAGGTCACAAGAATGAAAGTCTGAACTGTAACCCCCTAGTTAGGAGTAAGGTCTGTTTGACTGAGTGGTTGCAGTTGCTGCTTTCAGGAATCTGGTTCCCAGGTGTAATTCTCGGCATAAGTAAGAGGTGTATCTGCCCAAATAGAGGGGACAGACTTAATAGAGGCTGTGTTCATTTTTGGGTGGAGGGATTGGTTCAATTGGCACACAGTTTTTAATTTTGACCCACCTATTTCTACCTCTGGGACTACCTGCTCATTGTTATAGCTGCTGTTCAAGGGCGTAGCTACTGATACTCCAAGTAAGCCATGGCATACCAAGTTTAGTAGCAGGGGGTAGCAAACAAGCTTGTCAGCATTGCTCTCCCCTCTCTAGTCCATCGCATTTAAATTCCTTTATTTGGCTTCGCAGGCTTTTTCTTTTCTCTTCCAGCTTTGTTTTGAGGGGGGTGGCAGAGTGGACCGCAGATGTTAAAGCTGAAGGTCTCAATTAGGTCTGCCAGCATAGTGATTGGCTGTGGCATCTGGTAGGGGGTGTGGCAAGTCTTGGACGGCAAATGCCCCAGCAAAGTTAGAAGCCATACTATTAGTTCAGTTGTACTGGAAGCGAGAGAAGCAGTAAAAGAACTGAGGAGCAGCAGACGGAAGAATAGACTCAGAGTCAGCTAAAAGAATGAAGACTTCATGTGGAGTGGCAAGTGCAGTGAATCTGCCTACTTGCAGGGAGAGAGAAGAAATTTCTGCCATGGTCTTGGACTTGTGATGTAGTCAGTGGCGTTTTCCAGCGGGCAGTGAGTACCACACTAGCAGCGCAGACAGACAGCAGGTCTAGTGTTGGAATCATCTGACTGGAGGCAGGAACATCGGACTGGAGTCGGGGGGGGGGGCAGGTATGAACAACAGTGGGGAAGGGGGTAGCAGTCTGGCAGGTTGGCATACAAATCTGAAATGCCTGGCTACACCCCTGCTGCTGTTTTATGAATCTGGGCACAGTTGAACAATATAACCAGTTTATTTTTTCTTCATTTGACCATTGCCTTTTTATACTCAATGGGTCAGTGTCCCACATAGATAAATATCTGAAATGAACCCTGCAGGGTCCATTTGCCATTTGGCCCAGGTTCCCAATTCCACTCTGTGTTCGGAAACCAAGTGACTGCAACCTTTGAATTTTTTTTCTTTTATACAGTAGTCGGGGATTTTATTTGTATTTTTTCAGTTTTTACCTACAGGATTCAAAACAGTCTAATCAAACTTGTGCATCATTTCTGAGGTGTATAGTGCCTAAGAACTTAGGATGTTTTTTCAAAGATGCTGTCTCACTGTGGGGGTCTTGATCATCCCAGCATTCCAGTGACTGAAGAGTGATTGCACCAAATGATGGTTCCAGCGAATTTGATAGCCAAGTCCTAAAGCTGTGGGTTTTTTAATAATATTTTTATATTTTAGTCAGTTGGTCTCTCACAAACCATTTTAGTGCAACTTTGTCGTCTTTTTATGGTTTCTGAACTGTGACGGGAACTATGGCCTAAACCGCATATTTTTGCTCACAGTGACTGTGGTGGAGTTTGTGGGTTAAATTTATAGCCTAGTGGTTGCATTTTAACATGGCAAGATCTCTAAGCCATTCAGCAACCTGGCCGCCACATTCTGCACTAGCTGTATTCTGTTTATCAACCCCCGGTAACCCTAGGGCATTGCAGTAATCGAGGTGCGAGGTTACAAAGGCATGGACCAATTGTTGGGGGCTCGCCAGGAAGGACCAGGCACTTGAAGTGGACCATGTTCCTCAGATGGTAAAAAGAGGTCTTAATGATAGCAGACACCTTTGAGAAAGCTCTGAAACGAGCGAAACATGTCAGGTGTTTGGTGTCGTAATACGTTCACGAAGGGAATGGGATTCAGGAAGTCAGTTAATGCAAGTAGTTGTGGAAGCTGTTATACATTTATTTATCGAAACAAAATAATTTGCTGGAAATTGTACCACGGTCCTTTGGACTGCTACCTATTTCACTTTGCATTTAAAAAGAAACTTAAAGACCATATTGCTGGTAGACTGCCTTAGCTGGTACCGGGTCCCCGAAGCTTTCCAGCCTCAATGTGTACATATATGTGAATTGACCAGAGGCATAGCCATTGTCCCAGGTGCAGCAGTATATTTCAAAATTTGCAATATCTAACACAGTGCCCAGATTTCATGCCCAGTCAGAGGTAAGCAGCTGGTCACCCCTGAGCCAGTGCCCAGATGGTTGACCTGCCAACAACCCCATACCTTAGTGACCTGGCTCCAGTACCAACACCTCTAGTTTTGTCAGGCTTCACACTCGTCCAACCCTTGATCTTGGAGATGCAGATATAGAGAAATAGATATATAGATACTGATAGATATATGTATAGATACGTGTGTGTGTGTGTGTGTGTGTGTGTGTATACACACGTACATATAGAGAGATATATAGATCTCTCTCTATCTCTATATGTTTATAGCTATCTATATGTATTTATATATCTCTCTATATAGATATATAGATAAATATTATCTATCTATATATCTATATATACACATATATGTATTTTTTTTTTTAACAAAAATAGTTTGGTTTACCACTTTTGTAACTGGGAACCAAATACCTAATTTACAAGTGCAGTCAGTATTTGGCATCACTAATGGACCCAAAAAGAGAACAGGACCTGGAGATTTAAAAAACTGTATAAAGTGATCTACTTGGAGGATATCTCTTGCAGCAGGTCACACCTTAGGAACTATAGCTGCTAGGCACCAGGACCACACGAACACATTTTTGCAAGCAGTCTTATCTAGGGCCGCCCATGCAGTTGTCACCACATTGACGTCCCCCTATATAGTTGTGGGTGGCCCCACACCCTCCTCAGTTCTTTTCTTGCTGTGGACCATTGCGCCTCGGACTCCACGGAGTACCGCCGCTTCAGTCTATCGCTGTTTTCTGGATATTTCTCTCCGTTTGTCATTTTACCTCCCTTTTTGTTTGAGTAAATTGGATCCTTCCATTGCTGCAGCGGTGATGAGAAGATCTACCACAGGGATTTACACAAAGCCTGTCCATTGTCTCAGTGCCGACCACGATGTCCAGGCCTGGCAGATCTGCAGTGGCTTCAACCAGGCCACTCTGCAATGACATTTTCAAGAGCTGAAGTCTTTCCTCATGTATGTAACAGAAGGTTGCTTTGGAGAAGGAACTTCAGGCCAGGGGCTCCTCTGCTTCCCTGGCCCAGTCTTTGTGTTCCAATTCAGCCAAGGCCCGACACAAATCGGGGAAGTATAGCCACTGGAAGAAGCACTGGTCTTGCTGGGAGTGTTCTCGTTTGCTGCGCGCTGCACCGACCATTTTGGGGTTGTTGGCCAGACCGATGGTGACCCCGCTGCTGCCCACACCCTCTTCTCTGCTGGAGTTGCTCAGCCCAGTGGTGGTTCATCGTTTGGCCCTTCACTTTTTCCACAGACTTATACTGCTTCCCTCACCCTTTCTGCCGGGGGGCTTTGGTAGTACAGCCAGTCTGCTCCACCGACGCTGGTTCCTGATCACTGGGGCTTCCTCCTCTGCCCCCGCTGACGTGCACCCCTTCCTCAGGCCACAGCCAGGGAGCATTGCCAGCCTTCTGGTGGCCAGTGACTGTTATGTACAAACGAGCATAATTCCTCCTCCATCAACTCTGACCAACCTGATGATGTTGGGGTGCAAGGTCCTCAGCTGTTTCCCCAGCCTGCCTCCATCACGACGCTTCTCCAGCCCTGCCCCTCGATGCCTGGGCCTCAGCATGTCCTGTTGCTGCAGGGCACTGCACAGTCGGTCACTGTCGACATCTAGGCTCTCTTCTACTCTGTCCTGGACCTCGTACAGAGGGTCATTCCTCCGGAGTCCGTTGCTGGCAGGGTCTTTCCGGCCATTGGTACAGTCGCACCAGCCGCTGTCGAGGCCAGCCCCCTTGAGCTTGGCTGTCCTTGGTGCTCCCCTGTGATCCAGGGGAAGACTACGATTATTGTCCTGATTTCCTCCTCCCGGATGAGGAAGATGAGGATGCTAGAGCCTGGACTCCCTCTAGCACATCCACAGTCTCCCCTGGAAGACCCCTATTGCAAGCCACCATGAGGTTTGATGCTGTGGAGCAGGACGTTGCTAGGCAGAACCTGGCCTACTACTTTGGCTTGCCATATTCTCCTCCTCTGGTTAGCTCTCCTATGATTGCCTATGAGGATGCCACCATGGCCGCTTGATACAGGTCTAATATGATCTCTTCTCTTCTCTCCCCCCCCCCCCCACCAATGCCCAGAAAGGTGGAGAAGCTGTACCAGGCCCTCCACCTCCTGACACCCCTCCCCCACACACACCCCACCGTACCTCCGGAATCCAGCGTGACCATCTTCGGTGGACCAGGAACATGTCTGCACTCTTCAAAGTCGACCACGAACTAAAGAAATACTGGTAAGATGTATAATGGCAAAAATGGAGATTTTCAACTTATGTGGATATCTCTGGCATTTTTGGGACTTTTGGCACCAAGTTTTCAACATGGGGTTATTTGGACCCCTCCTTATGAATTCAGTCACTGTCATGGCCTTATTCGGTCCTGAGAGGTGATTTCACGGTCACTCTCCTTAATTGCCTTTCAGGATTGCTTAGCAAAACGACCGTTCCACTGTTCATGAGGTGGGCTCTCAAAAAGCCTATGTTACAAATTTGGTGAAATCCAAAAAATTACTTATGAGTGTGCATTGTGCAGTTTCCATGCACACTTGTAACTTTGCGAATTTGTAATATTTTCACTCCAGATTTTCAACATTGGCATTTTTCCACACCTCCTTATGAGCAGTGCAGCTCTCATTTTACACATCTTGACCGAAATGTTTTTGCACGTCCGGCGCAGAATAATGCGGTCGCTTTGGGAAATCAGTGTTTGGGGCAGATTAAGAAAATCACAGTGACACTGTTCATGAGCAGAGGTGCTAAAATGCCTGTGTTAAAAATTTGGTGACTAAAGTCCATAAAATGACTTATGAGTGTACATTGCGCAGTTTCCACGCACTGTCGTAATTTCGCGCATTAGTAATATTTTCACTCCAGATTTTCAACATTGGCATTTTTTCACACCACCTTATTAACAGTACAGCTGTCATTTTTCATATCCTACCCGAAATATGCGTTTACACATTTGGCGCAGAATAGCACGGTTGCTGTAGGAAATCAATGTTCAGGACTGATTAAGAAAATCATTGACAGTGTTCATGAGCAGAGGTCACAAATGTCTATGTTGAACATTTGGTGAAATAATTCCACTAAATGACTGTTAACGCACATGCGTTGTGCAGTTTCCATGTATGCTCGGAAGTGCAAGCATTTTTAATATTTTCACTACAGATTTTCAACATTGCCATCTCTTCACACCTCCATATAAATGGTACAACTGTCGATCTTACTTCGAGAGGGCTCTTGCAGTAGGTAATTACATATAGGACTGACGCCGGCCGGCGGCAGGACCCCACAAAATTTCTAGCTAGCAGTCCCTGGCGAGGGGACCGCCTATCGCCAGGTGACCGCGCCATGAGACGTCGGTATAAAGAGGCGGTCCCAGACACCCGCCTTCCAGTTATTTCCCGCCATTAGCTCGTACAGCTACTGCTGTAAAGTTTGTGCTTAGTCAGCCCTGCTCTTTTGTCGGTTTTACGAGATTTAAAAGTATTTTTCTTCCTATACGTCAAGTCATCGTCCGATTATGCGTGGTCCCTACACCTTCCGAGCACAAAAACAAGTGCGACTCGTGTGGCCAACTGCGCCACACGGGACTGCCATTCCCTCTGCCTCTTCTGCCTAGGCCCCAACCACCCGGTCGACAAGTGCCCGCATTGCTTTACTTCACGCGGCTACCTGCAGGCGGCGCTAACAGTCCCTGGAAGCCCATCTTCTAAAGAAAAAGATGTCTCGATGGAAAAAGAATTGAAGAAGCTCAGGCAGGCGTCTACTTCTCCAGAAGGGCATCGTAAAAAGTGGGACAAGGAGAGGCATCGGGAGAAGGGCTCCTCCCCGCGACTCCGGCCAGAGTCGCGGCTCAGGTAACATCCCCTCCAGGGGACCATCCGGCAGCCTCCAAGGCTTTGGAGGAGGCGTTAGCCAGCCCATCTGGCTCACGCTCGGGCCCTGCGGGCGCCTCAGGGCAAAAGGAGGCCTCTGCCCCCAGTTCTGCCGCAGGCTTGCGGCCTACTGGTGCGGGCGACTCCCATAAGTCGGACGTCCGCTCCTCCGACGTCCTGGAGAAGGTCGATAAGACGCCCGACCCTTCAGGGCGGCGCACGACCTCATCCCCCTCAGACCGGGCCGCTCCTCCAGTGTCCGCCAGACCTAGCCCTAAGCCGCATGTCGGCTCCTCCGACGGCGCCGGTGACGGACCTCCTGACGGGCCCCACGCTGGTCTCACAGACGCCGGGCGGAGATTTTCCTCTTCCATCGCCCCCGGCCTCTCACTGTTGACCCACCCTTGGGGCCACCTTCTGGGCCGTCTGCTCGGCAACTCCTCCGGCGTCCGGGTACCGCCGTCTTATCTGACGCCGTCGTACCTGGGACCGCAGTATCCAGTGCCGCAGTACCAGACGCCGGTCCCTCCGACGCCGCAGTACCTGACGCCCCAGTACCCGGCACCGGTTTTCCCGCAGTTGGGTTTTGGATACTCGCCTTACGGATACAACCTGTATTCTTTTCCCCCTCCTCCTCCACTGCCCCCTCGGCCGCCGGTGGATCTGCAGGAGACTCTGGCTTCCTGGTGGGCTGAGGCCAAGGCTCAGCTCACCAAGGAAAGAGCTGCCTTATGGCGATGGTGCCGCCCGGCCCGTGCGCCTGAGATGGCACACTCCTCACCGCCTCAGGACTCCAGGAGCCCTTTCCCTCTGATCCCGAGAGGGGCAGGATACGTCCGGGATCCCCCAGGAACCCGTTCCTCCCCCTAGCTGTGTTAGGGAGTCTTATTCTGCTTCTGATTCTTATTCTTCCCTCGCGGATTCCTCAGACGGATGTTCCGAGAGAGAGAGAGAGAGACAACGAGCCTCGCTCTCCGTCCAAGCCCTGGCCGAGGACCCCTCCGAAGTCTCCTCTGGAGGACCCTTCCTTCATGGAGTTGCTCAGAAAAATCCAGGAAGTACATCAGTGACTCTCCTTGGAACCAGATCCTCAGCGGGTCAAACTCGCCGAACATCTGGACCTGCCCCTGACAGCTCCTACTTTAGTGCCACCCTGTATCGAGCCTCACGCCCACCTGGTTTCCACTATTTGGAAACAACCATCGGCTTTAGCCCTGCTTCCTAGGAAGTCTAACAGGCTATACCAGGCTCCTGAGGGTGTAGATTTTTTGGACTCTCACTCTCGCGCAAATTCGGTCGTGATTAGCGCCAAATACAGGTTACTCACCTGTAACAGGAGTTCTAGGAATGGTATATGTTGTTCATCCACTCATTGGCAGTATCCTTGCCGCTTTAAATCTTGCCGGAAGGTCTTCAAGCTTGCTCTCCCACCCACCCGGTGGTATAACTCGCTCCGCCCATGGCATGAATCTTCCTTACGCTTGAAGCTCAGGTTCCCTCCTTAAGCTCTGCGTTTTGCGACTCGTTCCTATTTCTCCTTTGGATTTAAAATAAAAAAATTTTGCAAAGACTTCAGTCTTCGATCCCTCGCGGCTGCGATGGACAAATCGACTCGGATTTCGGAGATGCCCATGCGGCAGAAGATGTCTGGACGGATCCACACTCCACGTGTGTCTACTAGCCAGGCCTTGAAGCACGACCCGCGGGCTTGCGACCTGTGCTCATCTTTCTCGGCCTCACGTCCTCGAAGACCCGTGCTGCCCGATTGCAACTGGGCCGTCCGAAGCTTCCTCCGTGAAGTCCAAGGAGGCCCGGTTGGCGGTGTCGCGGGCGGGTGCTTCCATGGATCAGCTCGAGCTGGATGGTCGTCCCTCGAAGAGGAGGCGCGGGTCAGATCTTCCTCGCCGCGCATTTATCCCGCCTCTCTGGGTTCTTCCTACGGCTTCTTTTAAGGAGTTTTGTCTGTCCCTCTCCACTAAAGAGAAGGGCCTGCGTCTGCTGGACCTTTTTCTCGGTCCAAAAGAGGGACAAGGGTAAGTCCCTCGTCGGCGCTCTTGGGAGCGGGAAAGGTCCCTCTCCGGGCCGTCGTCGTCGCCGGCTTGGTTCGACCTGCCGGCTTGCCACTGGCCTCACGGTGTCCCGCTCAGGTCAGTTGACCGAGACTCCACTGATGAAGTCGATTTTCTCGACCCATTGACGGGCTGTCGCCTTTAGCAGCCGAGATTCCCTCTCCCGGTTCCCCGGGAGGAGTTGAGGATCCTGTGGTCGTCTGTGCCTCCGGTTCCGGAGCTCCTCGGATGGACCTTCCGAGCCGATGAGCGCCGGTTCCGCCGACACCTCCCCGCACCGACCCGGAAATTCCGGACTCTCGGTCTCGGGTTCGGACTCCTTCGGGTCCAGCTGTTCCCACCGTCATAGGCGGTTCCCGTCCCGGCACTCGCGATAAGCGGCAAGCCGCCGCCGCCCTCGGCCCTCCCTCCTCGGATGAGGGAGCCGCGTAAATTACGCCGACGGGTACGAGACCTTATGTTGCAACAGCCCTCCTGGCCGGAATAAGCCGGATCCGCGCCTTCCCCGCCATTAAGTGGTTGTCACCGAACGGCCGACATGCATCCCCCACTTGTCCGAGGAGCTTATACCCAGGCCGGTTGTTCGGTTAAACCAGTTGCTCCAATCGATCTCGGGTGAACTCCGCCGCATAGCCACACAATTGGGGTCTCACCGATGATTCTCGGTCGCTAGGGTTTACCACCCGGCTGTCAGTTACCCTCACTCCCGACCGACCTCGGCAGGTGAAGGGTGGCTCCAGGGGCCAGAGGCAGTTTTCTGAGGACTCTTCCCGAGTCCGAAGCGATTCTCCTTCCAAGCGACTGGACGGAGTCTTGAGGCCGTCAATGGACGATAGCCCGTCGTCTTCCTAGGACTGCTTCGCTCATCTCGAGTCTCACCGGGATGGAGCTCGAACTCGTTCCAAACGGGCCAGGTATCCCCTCACGGAGATTCTGGACCGAGGATTCTCCACGGAGGCCTTTTCCGTGGCCGAGGCCATCAGTGGGTCCGCACTGGAGCTTTGGCAGCGCCCTGCTTCCTGCCCTGCGTCGTCGGCCAGGATGGCCAGGAAGGCGCGGTCTCAACGTTCCTTGTCCGGTTGAACACCCCTCTGCTGAGGGGTTGAGTTACCGACATGCTTTTCCGCTGCCGGGCAACGCCAGGGATGTGGACAAACCTCTGGACAAGGAGTCCAAGAAATTGGACTATGTCGGGCGTAAAAGTCACGCCATGCCTCTCTCGGCTCTTCGCAGGCCAGTTCGTGCCGCCCCTCAGGCACATTTTTTTCTCATGCCCTGTTGGGCTCCCTGGATGAGGTCATTCCTCATCTTCCCGCCGATCTGCAGACTACGGTTAAGCAGGTGCGAGACTAGGCAGGGTAGTGGCCAAACAGCAGCTCCAGACTGCTTTGGATGGGGACTCATGTGCCAGATCGGTGGCGGCCGCAGTGGCTATGCGTCATGTGGTTTGGCTGAGGATATCCACCTTTACTTCGGATACCCAGCACAGTTGGCGGATGTCCCTTTTGGGGACTGACCTCTTCGCCCTGGGTGGAAGGTCACCTGCAGAGGATCGAGAAGTCCAATGCCACCTTGACTCGGTCTTTCCGGCCATGAAGGACAAAGGCTGCAAACTACAGCCTAAGCTCCTTCGTCCCTTCTGTGCCCTCGGCGCCACCGGCCCAGCACCGCCAGGGCCAGCAGCTCGGCCTTGGCATCCCAAACCCAAGCCGCCGGCTTCTCTAACAGGAGGCAGGAGGAAGGGCCCAGGAGGTCCCTCGGCCGTCCCTCCTCCAAGCTTTGCCCAGTGACGGGCTGGTGGGTGTCGTGCCCCATCCCCGCTCACCTACCCCTGGGTCCCCCTGCCCGCACCTCCCGCCTGGTCCGGGCTAAGTTACCACGGATTAGGTGGGTCTTGGAGGTGGTGGGAAGAGGCCTGCCTCTGGGACTTGAAAGCAGGCACCACCCCTTCAGAGCCGCCGCCTGGGGGCTCTGGATCCCCAGTTCTCAGCTGCCCGTCGAGCCGACATCACCTCCTCCTCCAGAAGGAGGTGGTAAGAGAGGTGGTGGACCCTCCTTCAGACCCAGGGTTTGTGTCCAGGTACTTCCTGGTTCTTAACGGACGGGGCTGGCGCTTCATTTCTACTCCTCACGACTTAAACAAGTTCCTAAGGTTCTAACCAGGATGGTCACTCTGGCTCAGATAATACCATCCTTGGAACGCTGGGCGCAGGAGCTCCCGTTTCCTGGACCTGCAGGACGCGTTTTCACGTCCCTATCCGTCTGTCTCACCAGAGATTCCTTCGCTTCGCGAGCGAAGGATCTCTCTTCGAGTTCCAAGCCATGCCCTTCGCTTGTCTCCAGCTCCAGGGTCTTCACCCAATGCATGGCAGTGGTGACAGCATTCTCGCGGCGCCCGAGGGGTCCGGGTGTACCCTTACCTGGACGACTGGCTGATAGCAGCTCCTCCAGGAAGGAGGCGGAGTGGTCCAGAGATTCTGGCTCCAGGTCTGTTTCCTCAACTGGGCCTCCTTATCAACGAGGCCAAGTCGGAACTCGAGTCAAGCAGGTGATTTTATTCATCGGGCGCAGCTCGACTCTTCGAAACTAGCGCTGCGCGTCTCAGTGGACAGGGCTGAGGTTCTTCCTCCTTGCCCGATCATTTCTGGTTGGGCAATTCATGCCCTGCCCGGGACTTCCTGGGCGCCTCCTGGGTCTCATATGCGGCCTGTGCCAGCGTGGTCCTTGTGGGTCTGCTGGAACATGCGTCCTTCAGTGGGACTGGCCAGCCAGTGGTCACAACGCTGCGATCCCTTGGACCAGCTTGTGTCGGTGACACAGGGATGTGGAATGCTCTCCAGTGGTGGACCTGCTCCAGATCATTTGCAGTAGGGCATCCTGCCTCGTCCGCCCCGACGCCGAGGGTCTCTGTCGACTGTGCTCTCTGATGGGTTGGGGCAGTGCCCATCTGGGGAACACTGGGCTCATGGCCCTGGTCCCGCGGGAGTCCCTATCGCCACATCAACCTGCTGGAGCTCCGAGCGGTCCGCCTAGCTCTCACCGCCTTTTGCCTGCTCCTCCGGGGTCAAGTGGTCCGAGTCCAGACGGACAATACCACGCACTGCCTGTACTATCTAAACCGCTTAGGCGGGACGCCGCCTCCATGCTTCTATGCAAGGAAGCTCTCGCGATTTGGTCACTGTGCGCAGCCTGGAGGCGGATCTCCTAGCCATTCACGTGGCAGGAGCCTCCAACACCTGGCCGATGCCCTGAGCCGATAGGGCTGCATCCCACGAGTGGTTCTCCTGCCGAGAGTAGTACAGCATCTGTTCTCCCTTTGGGGCACACCTCAGGTGGACCTGTTTGCCTCCATGGAGAACGCGAGCTGAGTCTGTTCCTGCCCGCCCCTCAGCAGGGCTCGCTGCAGGGGATGCCTTCGAGGCAATGGACCCGGCCTGTTTTACGCCTTTCCCATTTCCCTTGATCCACAAGGTGCTTCTCAGGCGAGGGAGGGACAAGGCGCGAGGTGATTCTGATAGCCCCAGACTGGTCTGTCAGTTCTGGTACCCAGATCTCCTCAGTCTCAGCCCAGGACTCACAGAAGCTTCCAGCTCGCTTCTGACCTGCCTCAGTCAATCAGGGGAAGGTGTTCCATCCGGACCTTCATATCCCCGCACCTGGACGGCTGCCTGGTTCCTGAGCTGCCAGAGTTCCAGGCTTTGGGTCTTTCCGACGAGGTCCTCAATGTAGTTGAGGCGTCCCGTAAGGAGTCGACCAGAAAATGTTATGCCTTCAAATGGAAAAGGTTTTCCATTTGGTGTCAGGCAAGGGCTTGGACCCTTCCTCCTGTTCCTTGGCAGCATCTTGGCTCTTTTTGGTCCCTTTCTAGTCAAGGGCTTAGGTCGGCTGACTAAGGGGTGCACCCTGGCAGCAGCCATCTCTGCTTACGGGTATACGGGCGAGAGCAGCTCGATTGGCGCAGGAGAAGGTGGTCTGGCGCTTTTCAAAGGCCTTGATCACATTTTCCAGTGCGGGAACCCCACCTCCGTGGGATCTACTGCTGGTACTGGCAAAGCTCATGGGCGTTATCTGAACCTCATGCACAGTGTGCTCTCTCTCACCTGTCGTGGAAGACTGCCTTCTTGGTGGCTATCACGTCAGCCAGAAGGATGGGAGAGCTCCAGGCGCTTCCATCGAGTCTCCTTACCTGGTCTTCCACAGGGACAAGAGTTGTCCTGCTTCCCACCGAAATTCCTCCGAAGGTGGTGTCGAGTTTCACCTTAACCAGGTGTTGACTCTGCGGGTGTTCTACCCCATTCACACCGGAGGTCGAACATAGGCTCCATACTCTGACCCTAGAAGGGCGCTCGCTCATTATGAGAGCGCACGGTTGAAATTCGGGAGAGGTTCGCCAGCTGTTTGTCACCTACGCTGAAGCCGCGATCTGGCAGACCTGCAGCCTGCGGACGATAAGCAGATGGTAACCTCCTGCATAGATCTCACAGGTTAGCGGGCATGGAGCCTCCAGAGGGATAAGAGCTCATTCTTACTCCGCTATACTGTTGCAACGGTGGCTGCTTCCAGGACGTCCTATCCAGGAAATCTGCAGGGCTGCTACCTGGAAGTCAGCAAACACCTTCATTACCCACTACCACATCGACCCTGGAGTCACGCGGATGCTGGTTTTGGGGCCTCGTTCTCCAGTCTCTTTCCCAAGTAAGTATATGGGGGGTGCTGCTTGCCTCCCTCCTCCCGGAGAACTGCTAGGAGTCTGTTAATGAGTGTGGATGAACAACATATCCATGTCCCTAGAAATACAGGTTACTCACCTGTAACAGGAGTTCTAGGAATGGTATATGTTGTTCATCCCACCATTCCCTCTCTACCTCCCGGCTCGACGACAACCTGAGCTTCCAGCGGGCCAGATTCAAGGCCATATGAGCCGAGCGTACCAATTCGGGTGGGTTGGAGGAGCAAGCTTGAAGACCTTCCGGCAAGATTTAAAGCGGCAAGGATACTGCCAATGAGTGTGGATGAACAACATATACCATTCCTAGAACTCCTGTTACAGGTGAGTAACCTGTATTTCACGGCCGATCAGCACACCCAAAACATCTAAGCTAGTCTCCTCCGGATAAGGAATCTCGCCTCTTCCACACTGGGAATTCGGGCCCTGAATTATGTTGCTCATATGGGGGATTACCAGAAGGCCATCCTTACCCAGGCAGAATCTAAGATTGACTCCTTACCTGACTCTCAAGTCAAGCAGGAGTTAGCTGATTTTAGTCCGTTCTGCACGTTCAGCCAGTCGTCACATTCTGCAGATGACATACGATGCAGTGGACACTGCCGGGTGGAGCTCCGCTTTCGCCGTGAGTCTATGGCGTCATGCCTGGCTCCGTGTGTCAGGTTTGGTCCCAGAGGTGCAATCCGCGATCCAGAAAGCACATTTCAGGGAGTCTGTGCTTTTCGGTGATGTCAAGGACATCATCACCGACTTGCAGGAGAAGGGGACGGC
This sequence comes from Neoceratodus forsteri, assembly GCA_016271365.2. Lineage (NCBI taxonomy): Eukaryota > Metazoa > Chordata > Ceratodontiformes > Ceratodontidae > Neoceratodus > Neoceratodus forsteri. The sequence goes on from CM028130.1 coordinate 705,006,948, forward strand.
TCTGAAATCTGTGGATTCCATGTACCGTACCCATCACCCGCAGCGCCGTCCTTTTCGCAGACAGTCTGCCACAAGTGAAACCCCAAGGAAGGTGGGCCACTAAACGTCGGGCCCCCGCAGCTGCCAGGCTCCCTCAGCCCATAAAAGCAGCGGGTGCCCCAGCTGCAGCGCTGCCCCACACCACCTGACTCCTCCCCTCTCCCACCGCCTCCGGACACACCGGAGGAACCGGTAGGAGGGAGGTTCTCTCTCCACCTTCTGGGTTGGGAGAGGATAACAACGGATTCATGAGCGCTTCAGATTATAGCGGAAGGGCACTCGATAGAGTTTCTACAGAAACCACCCCGCCACCCCCTTCTGAAGTTGTCCTACACAAGGGACCATCTTCCTTTGGTCCGGGATGAAATCTTCTGCCCTAGCAAAGCAGGCCTTAGAGCCCGTTTCCCCCACCTTCAGGGACTGGTTACTATTACCATTTCTTCCTGGTACCAAAGAAGACTGGAGATCTCAAACCCATTCTCTATCTCAGCTCTTTGAATCTTTACGTGGAATACAAAAGGTTCAGGATGCTTTCGCTACAGACCCTTCTGTCCCTCCTTTGGCCGGGTCAATGGCTTTGTGCGCTGGATATGCAGGATGCATATCTGTACATCCCCATTCACCCTTCTCACCACAGGTACCTTCGCTTTGCTTTCCAGGGGGACCATTACCAGTTCCGGGCACTCCCGTTTGGTCTTTCCTCTGCACCCTGAGTCTTTACCAAATGCCTGGCTGTGGTAGCGGCCCACCTACGTACGATGGGAGTTCAGGTGTTCCCTTACCTGGATGATTGGCTCCTGGTGGCCTCGTCCAGGGAGGAGCTCCTGCATTCTCTCCCTCACCCAGCAGGTTTTCACTTGCCTGGGTATTACCATCAACCGTTCCAAGTCTCATCTGGATCTCTCCCAGAGACTACAGTTTATCGTGGCTATCCTCGATATGATGGTAAGCAAGGCCTTCCTGCCTCCGGACAGGGCGGCCTCTCTTCAGTCACAGATTTCCCTGCTATCAGAACGCAGGAAGGTTCTTAGTCTTCTGGGGCTCATGGCGGCCGCCATCTCGACAGTTCCCCGTGCTCGGCTCCACATGAGGATCTCTCAGTGGATTCTTCACTCCCAATGGGATCAGCTGGTAGATGACCTAGATCATCTAGTTCTGATCTCCTCGCCGATGGCTCGGGACTTGCAATGGTGGATGGTTCGAAAGAACCTGTTTTAGGGGGTCCCCTTCTGTCATCCCCCCCCCAAGACTCTGACCACAGACGCGTCAGGCGAAGGTTGGGGAGCCCATCTGGGTCCTCACCGAACCCAGGGATTATGGTCCAGATTGGAACTAGCTCTCCAGATCAATGTGCTCAAGCTTCGAGCAGTACTATATGCTCTCCAAGCCCTTCACCAATACATTCTTCCCAGTCACCTAGCCGTCCAGATGGACAACATGTGCGTGGTGTGGTACATCAACAGGCAGGGAGGGACTCGATCCTACCCGCTATGCAGGGAAGCGATGAGAGTTTGGGACTGGGCAACTCAACACAACCTTCACCTCACAGCGATTCATGTTCCAGGAGTCGACAATACCCTGGCAGACAAGCTTAAGTCGCTCCTCTGCCCTGCCACACGAGTGGGACCAAATGGTGCTAAATCACATCTTCCACCTTTGGGGGACTCCGCAGGTAGACCTGTTCGCCTCTTCCCAAAATACAAAACTTCCCAACTTTTGCTCGCTCGTTCCAGAGCGAGGTGCTTTCTGGAACGACGCTATGTCTCTAAGCTGTAAGGGCAGATTCGTCTATGCTTTTCCCCCAATTCCGCTGATCCCTCGTGTGTTGCAGAAACTATCAACAGAAGGAGCGAGACTGATTCTGATCACTCCTTTCTGGCCCAGGCAAATCTGATTCTCTCTTCTACAACAATACTCGGAGGTTCCTCCTCTTCCTCTTCCTTTATCTCGAGGTTTGCTGACCCAGGATCAAGGGACCCTGGTCCATCCGGGCCTCAGGTCCCTGCAACTTCATGCATGGCTCCTGCAGACCTAGCTCAATCCCGCTTTGACATCTCTCTCCAAAGGTGGCGGAGATTTTGGTGGAGGCTAGGAAACCCTCCACTAGGTCCACTTACGCCATGAAATGGAAGAGATTTTCTATTTGGGCCGCCTCTAGGAACGTGGAGCCTTTCTCCTGTTAAGTGGCCGTTCTGCTGGAATATTTACGTCACCTCTTCGACCTGGGTCTCAGTCATTCCTCCTTGAAAGTACACATGGCCGCTATTTCAGCGTACTATGTTCCTTTCGCAGATAAAGTATTTGCCCAGTTAGAGGTCTCTAAGACCTTTCTTAGAGGGGTCCTTCATCTGAGGCCCCCCCATCAGAACTCCTGTTCCCCCTTGGGACTTGAACTTTGTTCTAGAGAAACTTAGCCTTCCTCCCTTCGAACCTGCGGCCTCCGCAGATCTGACGTTTCTTTCGTGGAAGACTCTTCTTGGTGGCCATTACTTCCGCTCGAAGAATTTCAGAGCTCCAGGCCCTTATGTGTAAAATCCCATACCTGATCTTTCACAAAGAACGGGTGGCTCTTCGCACGAATCCTAAGTTTCTACCTAAAGTGGTAGCAGAGTCTACCTTAAATCAGTCTATAGAGTTACCTGCCTTTTTCACGCAGTACTCCAACCGGGGAGAATATTTACTCCATACCATGGATGTTCACCTGATTCTGAGATACACCGACAGGATGAAGGATCTCAGAAAGACTGATCAGTTGTTCGTCTCTTTTGCTCACAAAAGGAAAGGCAATGCTGTTTCCAAGCAATGCCTGTCGAAGTGGTTAGCTCATTACACAGAAACATAGAATTTGACAGCAGATAAGGACCGCTTGGTCCACCCAGTCTGCCCATTTCCCTACCTGATGGATAAGCTGCAGATCCTAGTTAACCAGCAGCCTACTTCTTCCTACCCCCACCCCCTAGAATTGCCTTATGACTGTCCCATGCATGCTTGAATTCCACCACTGTTTTTGACTCCACAACCTCCTCTGGAAGGCCATTCCATACATCCACAACCCTCTCTGTGAAAAAATACTTCCTTAAATTACCTCTGAGCCGCCCCCCTTCTATCTTCAAATTGTGCCCCTTGTTCTTGCACTCTTTTTTGAAAGATGCTACCCTCTTGGACTTTGTTGATTCCTTGAGGTACTTGAAGTTTCTATCATGTTCTCTCCCCCTTTCCTCGAGGCTATACATATTAAGCTCCTTAAGTCTCTCTTCATGTCTTCCGGTGCAGACCCTGCACCATTGTAGTTGCCCTCCTCTGGACAGCTTCCATCCTGTCTTTACTGTGAGTTGGTCTCCAGAACTGCACGCAGTACTCAGATGTGGTCTCACCAGCTGTCTGTACAGAGGGATAATAATTCTTGTTTTCACTGGTGATGCCTCCCTATGCATCCCAGTATTCCCCCAGCCTCCTTGCTGCCCTCTCACATTGCTTGCCCACCTTTAGGTCATCTGATATGACTTCCCCCAGGTCCCTTTCCATTTTTTTTGTTGTTAGTATCTCACCCCCCATTGTGTACTCTTCCCCTGGGTTTTTGTTTCCCAGGTGCATTACCTTGCACTTCTTAGCATTGAATCTAAGCTGCCATACATTTGACCGTTCCTCTAACCTTGCCAAGTCCCTTCTCATCCTTTCCACCCCACCTTGTGCATCAACTCTGTTGCAGATCTTTGTCATCTGCAAAGAGACATACTTTTCCTTCCAGTCCCTCTGCAATGTCTCTTATAAAGACATTGAAGAGGACCGGTCCTAATACTGAACCCTGCGGTACCCCACTACTAACCCCCCTTTTTTCATAGTGGACTCCATTTACTATTACTCTCTGTGTCCTATTCTCCAGCCAATTCTTTACCCAGGCTGTCATCTTGGGACCCACCCCAGGCTGGCTAACTTGTATATTAATCTTTGTGTGGGACTGTCAAATGCCTTGCTAAAGTCTAGGTAGGCCATGTCCACAGCCCTCCTGATCAACTACTTTGGTCACCCAGTCAAAGAAATCTATCAGATTTGTCTGGCATGACCTTCCGCTGTGAATCCATGCTGCCTTGGGTCCTGTGCCCTCTGGCCTCTAGATACTCAACAGTTCTTTCCTTCAGAAGTGATTCCATCATTTTCTCTACCACTGAGGTTAAACTAACAGGTCTGTAGTTTCCTGCTTCTGCTTGCTCCCACTTTTGTGAAGGGGAATCACATCTGCCCTCCTCCAGTCCTCGGGTACCACCTCATCCTCCCATGATTTGTTAAAGGGTAGTCAGTGGTGTCACTAGTTCTACCTTAGTTCTTTTAGAATTCTGGGATGAATCCCATCAGGCCCCATTGCTTTGTCCACCTTCAGTTTTAAGAGCTCTTTCAGAACCCTTTCTTCTGTAAATGGGCTGGTATCAACTTCTGTATCCAGAGTGTTTCTACTGTTTGTGTTAGGTACCTCCCCCTCTTCCTTTGTAAATACTGAGCAAAAATATTTGTTTAGTATCTCTGCCTTTTCACAGTCACCCTCTGCCCACCCTCCCTCCCCTTTATTAAGCCTCACTATCCCTCCCTTGGTCTTCCTTCGCTCCCTGATGTACCTATAAAAGGTTTTATCCCCCTTCTTAACTGAGTTGGCTATCTTTTCCTCGGTTTGGGCCTTTGCTGTTCTGACTGCCTTTCCAGCTTCCTTTTGCTTTAACTGATACAGTTCTCTGTCCTGTTCCTTCTGTGATTCCTTGTACTTTCTGAATGCTTTCTTTTTTCTTGAACCTTCACTGCCACTTCCTTTGAGAACCATAGTGGTTTCTTACCTCGCTTCATTTTGTTTATTTGCTTTACACAAAGGCTTGTTACCTCTGTGATGGCAGTTTTTATTATTCCCCATTGTTCTTCCACCCCTCCTTCCTGCCTATTTGCTAGTGCATTCCTTAGGCACTCACCCATTTTGGCAAAGTCAGCCCTCCTAAAATCCAGTACCTTTGTCTTTGTATGGTTTGACTCTATTGCTGTGTTTATTGTGAACCATACTGTTCGATGGTCGCTAGTTCCCAGATGGCTACCCACTTCTACATCTGTGATCCTCTCTTCATCTCCATTTGAGAGAACCAGATCTAAGATTGCTCCGTCCTCGAGTGGGCTCCAATACTAGTTGTCTAAGGCATGCCCCCTGTAGGGCATCTAGAATAACCCCACTCTTAGAAGTGGCTGCTGCAACTGCACTCCAGTTGACATCTGGCATATTCAGATCACCCATCAGCAATATCTCCCCTTTATCTGCCATTCTAAGTATGCTTTCTATCATTTCCTTGTCCATTTCCCCCCCCCCCCGAGAGGGGGTCTGTATACAACCCCTGTGCGGATTGTGGTGCCATTGCCTGCCTCCAAATTGACCCACAGTGCTTCTTCTCCTAAGTGTTTACCCTTTTGTTCTGTTGCTTTGATTTCTTCTTTTATGTAGAGAGCTACTCCTCCTCCCCTTTTACCCTCCCTGTCCCTCCTGTAGATAGTGTATCCTGGTATGTTTACACCCCAGTCATGGTTCTGTGCGTACCATGTTTCTGTGACTGCCACGATATCCAGATCTTCCTCCTCCATCAAGGCCACTAATTCAGGAAGCTTGTTACCTAGACTACGGGCATTGGTACTCATTGCTCTCCATTTTTTGATGGCTTTACCTTCTGTAGCGGCATCCCCCACTGACCTTTCTACCTTGGTCTTTTTCTCATTTAGTACCCTGTTTTGTAGGGGGAGGCTGGGATTTTCCTGCTGCTTATCAGTGCCTCCCCCCTTGACTAGTTTAAAGGCTTGCCAATGAAGCATTTAAACCGATTGCCCAAAAGACGTGCATCACTTTCTGTTATGACAGGTACAACAAGACTCTCCCGGGTCAGGTCAGAGGTCACTCCACACGAGGAGTAGCAGCCTCTGCAGCTTGTTTCAAGAATGTGTCTGCGGCAGACATATGCGCTGCCGCCACCTGGTCTTCCGTCCATACCTTTAAGAAACACTACAGTTTGGACATTGCCTCTCGCCGTAGAGCAGGCTTCGGGCTAGCGGTTTTGCAAGGCCTTCTGTCTTGAGGCCTACAAGGCTACTGCTATTTTCAGGAGTAGTTTCCTCATCTCGGTGCCTTTTATTTGTTCCAGACTGCTTGGGATTCAGTCCTATAAGTAATTACCTACTGCAAGAGCCCTCTCGAAGTAAGCTAGTACAGTTACGCAAGAACTTACCGTAACAGTAGATCTTCGAGAGGCTCTTACAGTAGGTAATACCTTCCCGCCCTCCATCCCCCCTAGGCTTCTTCCATTCTTTTTTCAGGAATGGAAACATCTGCTTCTCTCTCGTCCGGGCCTTCTGGGCCTGTGGCGGGAAAGAACTGGAAGGCGGGCGTCTGGGACCACCCCTTTATACCGACGTCTCATGACACCAGTCACCTGACATGGGGGCGGTCCCTCGCCAAGGACTGCTAGCTAGAAATTTTTCAGTGGGGTCCTGCCACCGGCTGGCGTCAGTCCTATATGTAATTACTTACTGCAAGAGCCTCTCTCAAAGATCTACTGTTACGGTAAGATCTTACATAATTGTACTTCTAGGGACATGGATATGTTGTTCATCCACACTTATTGGCAGGTATCCTTGGCTGAAGGTCTTCAAGCTGGCTCCTCCCACCCACCCGGGTGGTAAAACTCTCGGCTCCGCCCCATGACGCCAGATCTTCCTTACCGCTTGGAAGCTCAGGTTCCCTCGTTAGCGCTCTGCGTTTTCGACTGGTTCCTGATTTTTTCGGTATCTCCGAATTTAGTTTGAAGTTTTCTAAAACTTCAATCTCCTTCCCTAGCTGCTGCGATGAATCATTGGTTTTCCAGCTCCCGGAGGCGCCCGGTTAATACTTCCAGGAAAGACCCGCACTCCACGTGCGTCTTCTGCCTCGACTTAGATCATGATCTTCTAGTTTGCGAATTTTGCTGTGCTCTTTCGACCAGCGCCCTGGAGGATCGTCCGGCACGTTCGGGGCTCGGGTGACCTGAAACCTTTTCTGCGCTGGAAAAATCCCTGGAGACTCGTCGGGCAGTGTCCGCATCGGCTGTCTCGGCTGAGCAGCTCGATCTTTCCTCCATGGGGGGGCCGCCGCCCCCCCCCCCCGCTCCTCAGTCGCGACGCTTATCCCGCTCTCCTTGAGTTCTTCTCATTCGGGACCTGCCTCTTGACCCAGGTCTAAGGAATCGTAGGCTAAGTCCCATCGTCAGCACGAGCGGGAGAGCTCCACTTCCCCTGCCGGCCAACGTTTGACTTCGGTCGAGGGTGCGGCTCAGGCCGCTGGCTTCACAGAGTCCCCGTCAGGTCAGCCGGCCAGGACTCCCGTCGACGTTGTAGAGTCTCTCGACCCGTCATCTGGGCTGTCTTCTGCTGGAGCCGCCATCCCTTCGCCGGTTCCCCCAGCGGAGGCTGAGGTTCTGTCTGTACCTTCGGGGCGACAGGCCTCTGTCCTTTCGTCCGAGCTGGGGGAACAGCGGGCGCTCCCCGCTCCTTCCCAGGCCCACCCTCGATTTTTTCCCGAGGATTTGGGTCTCTGTCAAGTCACTCACGCCGACTTCGGCGATCTCTGTCGGGGCACCGAGTTAAATGGCATTACCGTTCTTCCTCATCGCCTCCCTCGGATGAGGATGGCTGATGCAGATAAGCGTCGACGTTCGAGGTTCATGTAGCAGCAGTTATTGACGAGGAATCAATCGGCGCAGATTCATTCCCCGTCCAGCAACCAGCTGCCGCCCGATCAGCCGGCACAACCGCTCGCTGTAGTTGAGGTGCCCACTCCGGGGCCGGTTGTTCGTCCGAACCTTGCTGCGCCACCGTCCTCGTTGGAACCTTGGTCGGGTCACGACCTGTCCCACAGGTTGTCTGTTCCCCTCACTCCCGCCCGCCCTCGGCGGACGAAGAGTGACTCAGGCCTGAGGCAGCTCTTTGCAGACCCTTCAGAGTCCGACGTCGACTCCTCCATGTTCCCCAGTCAGGAGGACCCGGGGTCCTCTCCGGAACATTCTGTGGATGACAGCTCATCGTCCTTTATGGGTCTGCTCCAACTTATCTTGGAGTTCACCGGGATGCAGCTTGAACCCGTGTCCAAACGGGTCTCTTATCCCCTGACGGAGATTCTAGACTGAGGGGTTCACCCTCGGAGGCCTTCCCGATGGCCGAGGCCATTGTCGGCCTGGCCTTGGAGCTCTGGCGGCGGCCTACTTCCTGTCCTGCGCCCTCGGCCAGGATGTACTCTGTCCCTGTCGGTTCTTTGCCCGGTTTCTCGGAGCACCCCTCGGCTGAGGGGTTAGTTACCGATAATATTTTCCAGTGTTCTGGGAACGCTCGGGATGTGGATAGACCCCCCCCGACAGAGAGTACAAAAGGATGGACTATGCCGGGCGTAAGGTTTTCGCTGCGTCCTCCTTAGGCCTCCGTCAGGCCAGCTCGGCCGCACTGATGGCACACTTCTCCCACACCCTTTTGGGCTCCCTGGACGAGGTGCTCCCTCATTTCCCGGCCGACCTGCGGACCACGGTCCGGTGGGTGCGAGACCAGGGTAGGGCGGTGGCGAAGCAGCAGCTTCAGACTGCTCTGGACTTGGGTGATTCCTGTGCCAGATCGGTGGCGGCCACAGTGGCCATGCGCCTTAGGGCGTGGCTGAGGTTATCCTCTTTCTCAACGGAAACCCAGCACAAGTTGGTGGACATCCCCTTCTTGGGGACTGACCTCTTCGGCCCTGGAGTGGAGGGACACCTCCAAGGGACCGAGAAGTCCGATACCACTCCGGACTTGGTCACCCCTGCCCGGAGAGACAAGGGCCGCTGGCAGCCTTTGCATAAGCCCCTTTGCCCCTGTGGCTCGACCAGCCCATCAACTCCAGCATGAGGGCTAGCAGGCTTGCGCTGGGCATCCTGAATCCAAGCCAGCGGCTTCCTCTAAAGGGAAGCAGGGAGGTAAAGGCCCAGGAGCTTTCTCTGCCAATCCCCCCCCTCCAAGCCTGCTCAGTGACAGGCTGAGGGGCGCTGTCCCCGGCCCAGTCACCCCTACCCGGGGTCCCCCGTGGGGAGACGGCTCCGCCCCTTCTCCACCTGGTCTGCTTTCCCGGACCTCTGGGCGTCGGAGGTGCTAGGGGAAGGTCCTGCCTCGGGATTGCGGGGCAGGCCCCACCCTTTCGAGCCGTTGCCCCACGGGGATCTTGGGGTCCGCAACCTCGTTGTCGGCCTTCTGAGCCGATTTTCCAGGCCCCTTGATCTAGAGGTGAGCAGGAAGGTCGCGGACCCTCCTCCAGACCTTGGGTTTGTGTCCAGGTATTCCTGGTCCCTTACGGACGGGGGGTCTTGCGCCCCATTCTTGTTCCGCACGCCAGGATGGTCTCTCTGTCTCAGATATCCCATCCTCAGAACGAGGCGTGTGGCTCTTCCTGGTCCTCCAGGACGTACTTACACTTCGTTCCGTCCGTTTCTTGGGATACTCCTCCGTTTCTTAAGCGGGGGATCCCGTTACGAGTTCCAGGCCCTTCGGTCTCTGCTCAGCAGCATTCCTGCAGCACTGATGGGTCCAGGCGTAACCCCACCCGGATGGCGGTCTGAAGGCAACTCCTCCAGGCGGAGGGGGACGGTCCAGAGCTCTGGCCCTCTAGGTTGCTCTCAGACTGGTCTCCTTTTTATTGGAGCCACGTTGGAACTCGTGCCTTAGCGGGTGATCCTTCTTCAGGATGAGGCTCGAGTCCGAGCTCGGCTCCTGGCGGACAGGGCCAAGGTTCTTCCTCCCTTTCCTAGTCAGGTCTGACTGGGCATTTTGCGCCCTGACTGGGACTTCCTGCACCTCCTGGGCCTTGTGGCGGCCTGCACCAGCATGGTCTGTTTGGATCAGTCGGTTCATGCGTCCCCCTGATGGGGGCTGGCCAGCCAGTGGTCACAGCGCTGCGTTCCTTTTGACCAGTCCGTGACAACAGCCCAGGGGGTAGGGAATGCTCTCCTTCGGACCGTTCCAGCTCTTTTGCAGGAGAACATCCCATTCATCCGCCCAGAGTCAACGGTCTTCTCCGACCGAAGCATCTCTGATGGGTGGGGGTGCCCATCAAGGGAATACAGAGTGCACCGCCTCTGATCCTCTTGGGAGTCCCGATGTCTTCCTATCTGCTAGAGCTCCAGGCGGTCCGCTTAGCTTGCACCGCTCGCTCCGTCTGTGCGGGGTCTTGTGGTTGGGTCCAGATGGACAACACCACGACCATGTGCTACCTATCCCGCAAGGACCGGACAAGCTCCTTGCCTCTGCGTAAGGAGGTTCTCCGCTTTGGGTCTTTCGCACAGCCGGGAGGCGGTTTCCTAGCCATTTCTATGGCAGGAGCCTCCATCACCCTGGCCGATGCCCTAGGCCGGATAAGGGCTGCGCCTCATGAGTGGTTTCCCTGCCGGAGGTAGCACAAGATCTTTCTCCCTCTGGGTCACACCTCGGGTGGACCTTTGTCTTCCCTCCAGGAAGAATTCGAGGCCGAGACTGTCTCATGCCGGCCCCCTCAGCATGGTTTGCTGTAGGGGATGCCCTTGAGGCCGTGGACCCCGGGCCTCTTCCATGCCTATCCCCCATTTCTCTTGACCCTCAGGCAAGGCGAGGAGGGACTAGGCGCAGGTGATTCTGGTAGCCCCAGACTGGTTTTTCCAGCTCTGGTATCCAGCTCTCCTCAGTCTCAGCCCCAAGCTCCCGAGGCGGCTTCCAGCCCGCCCGGTCCTGATCTCTGTCGTTAGGGGAAGGTACTCCATCCGGACCTTCAGTCTCTACACCTGACGGCCTGGTCCCTGTGCGGCTAGTGGCCAGGCTTTGGGTCTTCCGGCAAGGTCCTCGACGTTTCGAGGTGTCCTGCCAGGAGTCTACCAGATACGCTCGCCTTCAAATGGAAGAGTTCTCCATTTGGTGTTGGGATAGGGCCTGGTCCCCTCTCCTGTTCCTTGGCGAGCATTCCAGACTATCTGCGGTCCGTTCTTTCTTGAACTAGGGCTTCGGTCAACGACCCTCAAGGTGCTCCTGTTAGCCACTCCTGTCTTCCGGGCGCGGGCCGGAAGGTAGTCGATGGTGCAGGAAAGGTGGTCTGGCGCTTTCTAAGGCCGTGATCACACCTCCCCTCTGGGGTGAGTATCCCCATTTCTGTGGGATCTTACGCTGCTATGGGCTTAGCTCATGGGCAAGCCGTTCAACCGTGCACAGGTGTTTCCCCACCTGTTGTGGAAGAACACCTTCTTGGGGCTACCATGCCAACCAGAAGGACAGGAGAGTTCCAGGCGCTCCTTTGAATCTCCCTATGTGGTCTTCCACAGGGACAAGGTTGTCCAGCGCCCCACCCGAAGTTCCTTCCGTAGGTGGTGGCGGAGTCTTTTTCCCTAACCGGGTATTGTCTCTGCCAGGGTTCAACCCCATTCCAACCTCAGAGGCCATATATAGGATCCATTGAGACCCTATTTAACGCTCGCCTTCCCAGGGAGCGTAGGGCTGAAGTTCGGGAGAGGTTCGCCAGCTGTTTGTCATCTACACTGAAGCCGCATCTGGCAGACCTGCAGTGGCGGACGACAGCCGGGTGGGCCCCGCGCCGTCTCCACTATGGGTGGCGGGCATGGAGCCTCCCAGAGGGATAAGTGCTCATTTTACCCGCCCTTCCGCTGCATCGGTGGCTGCTTCCAAGGATACCCCTGTCCAGGGTATCCGTAGGGCTCCTACCTGGAAGCAGACATATACCGGTTCCCCCTTCCACATCGACCTTGGGTCACGCTGGGATGTTGGTCGGGGCCTCGGTTCTCTAGTCTCTAACTAAGTAGGGGGTGTGCGCCTTGCCCCTCTCCTCCCGGAGAACTGCTAGGAGTCTGCCAATAAGTGTGGATGAACAACATATCCATGTCCCTAGAAATACAGGTTACTCACCTTTAACAGGAGTTCTATAAATGGTATATGTTCATCCACACGACCCACCTGGCCTCCCTGGCTTCGCACAACCTGGCTTCCAGCGGGCTAGATCTGGCGTCATGGGGCAGAGCCAAGAGTTTTACCACCCGGGTGAGTGGGAGGAGCCAGCTTGAAGACCTTCCGGCAAGATTTAAAGCGGCAAGGATACCTGCCAATAAGTGTGGATGAACAACATATACCATTCCTAGAACTCCTGTTACAGGTGAGTAACCTGTATTTTCTTCACATCATGTCTGAGCTGTTTTCTCGTACATCTGGCGCACCATGACACAGTCGCTGTAGGAACTCAAAGTTCGAGACACATTAACAAAATCACAGTGCCACTCTTCAGAGAAGAGGTCCCAAATGCTTTCTTGAGGTGTGGGTCACAAAAAGGCCATGTTGAAAATTTGTAGTGCAAATACAAACTCCCAGGGCATTAAGGTTTCTAACCATAATGTCCCACTTTGTGCAGACTGACAGGCATCAGAGGTGTGCCTTTGGATTGCCGACTGTAATGCTCATGCCATTCCACCCTTCCCCCACCCTGAAGTCGGTGACAGGCATGGATATGTGCCTTGGACTCTTCAGCCCCAGAGTACACCGTGTTCTCCTTTATTGCACCCATTTCAGCATATGTCCTTATGGAGTGGGGTGATTGTAAAGCAGAGCACCCCAAGGCACACCAACACTTGTCGGTGTTTGCAAGATACGGTGAGGTGAAATGGCTTGAACGATATGGGCGAGAACTCAAACACTTACCCAGTGCCTGTCCCGTCTCTGCAGGGTGGAGGTGGGGTTGGCGTGAAGTTCAGTACTTCACTGCCATTACTATTCTGCTCTTTCTGACTCTTGCATTTCCAGTGCTAATTCCAGCAAGCAAACATTCGGCATTGACAGATGCTTGTTGCTTGAAGTACTCTTGTCTCAGGATATCAGGTTTCACTTCTGACATCCAGCAGTCCATCCTGAATGCCCCTTTTAGGGCTTACAAACTCTTAAGGGGAGATGTGCAGGATATTCTAAATGACCTGCAGGCCTTGGGTGGAACCCTGCAGTCTGTTCACTTTCTGTACCACACCCACTACAAGAGTGACCAGAGAGTGCCCTTTTGGCATGTCACCCGTAGACCTCAGTCTAGCTCCAAGCAGCCCAACAAGTGCAGACTGCCACGGCCCTGCCCACCCCCTCCTCCACTACCTGGAAGTCCTCAAGAGGTGGCAGAGCAGGCCCTGCCTCAGCTTGCCTCCTTGTCTCCCTTCCCCCCTGCAAAATCTGGTTCACCCGGGATGTGGTGGTGAATCATTTCTCCCTCCACCTAGATGGGTGGCTGGAGATCACAACAGACGCCTGGGTGCTGCAGCTCGTACAGCAGGGACATGCTTTAGAATTTCTGGAGATGCCTCCAGAACTTCTTCCGAGGCCCTCCATCTGCCCTTCAGCACACATGCCTATGTCAAAGGAGGAGATCCAGTCACTGCTGCAAAAGAACCATAGAACCAGTCACCAAGGATCAACTGGATCTGCTCCCTGCATGTGCAGGACGCATACCTGCACATCGATGTGTGCCTTCCTCACAGGAAGTACCTCCAGTTCCAAGGAGAACATTACCAGTTCAGAGTTCTTCGCTTTGGTTTGTCTTTGGCACCTCAGGTCTTCACCAAGTGCCTAGCAGTGGTGGCAGCGGCCCTCAGGAGGGAGGGAGGGCCTTTATTTTTTTCCTTGCCTGGACAACTAGTTGATTAAGACCCAGTCCAGGGAGCAGTAGTCCTTAACCCTGGCATGTACGCTGCAGTCAGTTGAGGGTCACAGTCAACCTGTCCAAGTCAGTGTTGACTCTGGGCCAACTTCTCAGGTACATAGAATCCATACAGGGCTCTGCCTTCCTGCCAGCGGACAGGGCAGAATGCTTAATTGTGCAGGCCTGGAAAGTCTATCAAAGCTGGTCTGTCAGCCAGGATGTACCTCAGACAGCTGGAGTCTGATGGCTGCAGCCATTGTCACTGTCTCCTTGACGAGGCTGCACATGCGCAGTCCGCAAATGACTTTGATGGTACAGTGGGACCAGCAGATGGATGATCTGGAGCAGGTGGCCCTGGTCTCCCTGCCAATCAGTAAGGTCCTCCAGTGATGGATGGAACCCAGTCATCTACTCTCCGCGGGGTTCCTCTCCTCACACCCTCCCCCCCCATCAGATTGCCCCTTGGATGCTTATGAGATGGGCTGAGGTGCTCCTTTGGGCCCTTTCCAGGCTTGGACATGGACTCTACTCGAGGATTTGCTGCCATTAGTGTTCTCGAGATGCAAGCTGTACTGTACGGCCTCCAGACCTTTCAGTCTCACTTGACCCCATGCCCACTGCTAGTGCAGATGGCCAGTAAAGGTGTGGTGCACTATATCAGCAAACAAGGGGGCACCCAGTCTTATCCTCTGTGCAGGAAGGCGATGAGAGTTTGATACTGGGCTTTAGAGCACTGCCTAGAGCTGTCGGCTGTACACATTCCAGGCACCCAAAATGTCCTGGCGGACCAGTTAAGTTTGTTGCAGTCCAGTATACATGAGTGGGAGCTGCTGACCTCTCTGGCAGAAGACCTGTTCGATAGGTGGAGCCGTCCAGAGTTGGACCTTTTTGCGTCCCCACTCAGTGCAAAACTGCTGCTTTTCTGCTCACTTGATCCTGGGCTTGGAGTTTTCTGGTTAGACTCACTGTCCCGCTCTTGGATAGGGAAGTTCCCTTTACACCTTCCCTTCCCTTCCATTCCTCTGATCCAGAGGGTGTTGCACAAGCTACAGATGGTCTTTGCAGATCTGGTTTTGACTGCTGCAACAATTAACAGTGGAGTCTCCAGTGCCACTTCCCATGTGCCCAGGTTTGTTGTCATAGGAATGGGGACTCTTCTGCACCTGAACCTCTGGTCTTTTCACCTGTATGCCTGGCTCCTAAAGATATAGCCATTGCCAGGTTTGGGGTCTCCCCTAAAGTAGCTAATGTCCTGGTGGCATCCCGGAAGCCTTCCACCTTGGTGACTTATTCCACGAATTGGAAGCACTTTGTCGGCAGCTTCCCATCATCTGAATCCCTTCACCTGCCTGGTGAACTAGATTTTAGAGTAGTTCCTGTCCTTATCAGATGCTAGCCGGAAGTTCTCTTTGCTAAAGGGGCACCTGTCTGCATTTCAGCCTTCCATGTGCTCTGTGAGGGTCGTATGGTAGCACAGTTGAATGTGGTCTGTACCTTTCTGAGGGGAATCCTGCACTTAAAGCCTCCCATCTGTAACTCGGACCTGGCCTGTGACTTGAATTTTGTTTTGGAGAAACTTACTTTGATTCCTTTTGAGCTTGCTGAGACTTGCGAGCTACTCTTTGTCATGGAAAGTGTAGTTTTTAGTTGCTGTTACCTCTGCTTGGAGGATTTCAGAGCTTCAGACACTTGTGTGAGCAGCCCTATTTGATTTTCCACAAAGACAGGGTGTCTTTGCATACTGATTCTAAGTTTTTCCAAAGGCTGGTGCCTGGGTTTACTCTAAAACCATCCATCAGGGAAAGCATTGATCTTATCTGTGTCGGTCTTCACCATTCATCACATATGGGTATATGGCCGGAGGTCATGACCCCACGGGAGCTTTTTTGGATGGTCGGAGTTGACTCACCATCAGCTCTGCCCTCCTGCCAGCTCATCTCCTGCCGTCTAGGTTGCCTTGTGGGACGCTAGAGGAAGATTTTGAGGCCTACTTTGCAGTTTTCTTGACTCTATCTTTTTGTTTCAATTCTGTGCCGAAGTCCGTTGGTTCCTTCTGCCGGTTCTGTTTTGCCATATTTGAGGTCACCCAGTAAGACCGTTCCAATTCAGTTTTCTGCGACGTAGAGTCTTTTTTTGGTGTTTTTTTTTTTTTTTTTCTCTCTCTCTCTCTCTCTCTCTGTAGGTCATGTCTTGGTCGGAGGGCAAGAAACTTTCAGGACAGTTAGGCCCCAATGTGACTGTGCCCATGCAGCTGAAAATATTCCAATCACTGACCAACCGCGACCGTTGCCCTAGCGTCTTGGCCCACTTCCGCGACATGGATTAGTCTGACGCCTGTTTCTCCATGGATTGCAGAGTAATCTAACATGCATGGAAAATGGGGCTTTTGGGGGTTGGGTTCGCACTCGTCGGGCCAAGCCACGTTCTCTTGTCTTGTCCTCTGGGTCCCCTCCTGGTTCTGTACTAACCGAGGAGGAGGAAGCCTCTGCTTTTCCCCAGCCTAGCCGTGGCTGAGGCTCCTCCCACGGTGCAGGAGGCCCAATCTGTTCCCCCCCCCAGGGGACAGATGGGGAGGCACTGTTATGGCAGTCGCCCCTTTGGGGGTGAAGGCTCCCCTGGTGTCGGACCCGTGGCTTGGAAGGCCTGGGTCAGCACCGTCCTCGATGCCATCAGTTGGCACTGTTTTGGGCCTCAGCGCCGTTCGCGGCGCCAGTCAGTCGCCCGGCACCCATAGTGCTAGTGGCGTCATCGGAGTTTCTATGGCACCAGCTTCATCTTTCTCTCGCCTCAGCGCTGAGGTTGAGCACGGCGCCGTGTCCTCCTTTGGAGTCGTTTATGGCTCCAAGCAAGGCCTCGGCACAGTTAGCGGCGCCGAGACCGCTCTCAGCGCCATTGTCGGCACCGCTTCTGCACTTGTCGCCGTGGGGCTGGGCGGTGCCGATGTGGCTGTCTGAGCAGACATCAGCACAGTCTCTGTCCCCGGGCCGCTTAGGCGCTGGGGCCAGACAGCACCATGTCTGCCGTGATTACTATTATAGACTTTTGGTGTCTCTCCTATAAATGCCTAAATGGTTGCCCCTGAGATGCCAGTAGGTGTAGACACTAATGGTACATACTGTACATTGTGCCAGAAACTGACCTCTGTACACTGCACTTAAATATGCTGCCTGTGACCGCACCAGTCCATAAAGGACTTCCTGTGGGCATGGCCCCCCCCCCCCAAAATCACTTCTGCATGAGCTGTGACACTACTTTGTAACAAACAGTGGATGGGAGAGGGGAAGAAAGTGTTTGAGGTCATTGAATTTATTAATAGCATTTGCTTTACTTGGTCACTCATTGCAAGGGAAAAATGACAGCTTCCTCATAGAATGTTATATCTGTGTATACTTCAGCCAAGAATTGAATAAAGAATAAATGGAGGGGGGTTCATAGAGTTCCCTGTATTACAAAAAAAAGAACAGATGGGGAAACTGTTACTAGGCTTGTCACTCCATCGACAACATAAAACATAAGGGCGTAAATATCACCAGAATCCTTTGATGGAATTGCGTTCTTGTTACTGGTATAATTCAACAAATATACACCATACATATCAGCCGTTGTTGACTCTAGCCAGCTCTTGGTGGTTCTATAGTCCTGTTTTGTGCTTCTGACATTAAATTGTGGATGGGGTGAAAAGACCATTGTATTGCCATCTGTCTGTACATCGGCATTTATTTTACATAGCTGCTATGCTGTTGATCTTGGCTGTCATTAGAACATGATGAATGCATGCTTATGACTGATTGTTCTACCAGGACTAAGCCTGGGGCAGTGCGTCTCTTAAAATAACCAACAGAACCAAGAAACTGGCCTGCCAGCATAGCCTAGTGGTTAGGGCTCAGGACTAGAAACCAGCATGAGATCTGGGTTTAAATCCTGTTGTCTCTTACTTGTACTGTACACTCTCTAGTTTCAGTGGAGTGGAGATCCATGGCAGCCGGTGTTAGAATAGTAAGTCTACACTAGAAGGAGTTGAATTCAGGAAACGATATGTTGTAAACTAAGCACTACTGGGTCAGACTAGACTGGCCGTGGATCAGTGCTCAGGGGAACAGTCGGGAGCTTGGAAGTGAAGCCTTTTGGACACCACAGGAAATATGGTACTAACTTGGTCTCTGCTGTGTGACCACGATAAAAATTATGGGTTTAAATTTGGGTTCCCCAGTGTTCCTGTAGCCTGCTGCTACACTTGGGTAATCCTGAGACTCGCTTGGGTAGTCCCGAGACTTTCCCTCAATATAGCATGCTGTTCCCACCATTTCCTTGGATGTTTCAGCATTTGCGAGAAATAGCAAGCACACTGAAAAGTTCTCTGCAGTTACGTTTTTATGAACAATTTTAGTAGTTGGTGTGTTTAGGAGGTATTTCGGAGTAGGCTACTGTTGGAACTCTTCAGATCAGATCTATGTTCTCCCAACTGGACTTGAATTTGTTCACTAAGACGTATTAAGGTCAGATTTCAAGTACTTATGCAGTGGTTAAAATTTATCTTTGCAGCCTTTAATGTTTCGGGGTTAGTGGCTTTGATAATCCACTAGCTGTACAGACATTCCATGAATCCATGTTGTGTACTGAACAGTTAACTCACGTGGCTTAATACAGGAAACTTTTTTACTGAACTAGTAAAACTTTCTGTCAGCATTTGGCCAGTACCAGTTTTGTTGCCCAGTCTACTGTATATACGTTCTCATGCTCCTGACATACTGCAAGTACACGTAATGCAGAACATTTTTATTTTATCTTGTAGGCAGCAAACTATTTGGATATTAAGGGGCTGCTTGATGTCACATGTAAGACAGTTGCAAATATGATTAAAGGCAAAACCCCAGAAGAGATACGCAAGACGTTCAACATAAAAAATGACTTTACCGAAGAAGAAGAAGCACAGGTAAGCTGGGTGTTTTAAGATTTCCTGGACATTAATGGAGAATAAACTTTTAAAGATCTGCTGACTCCTCAAAGAAAACTCTGAAAAACATAAGTTGGGTACACGTTAGCTTGCATTCCATATGTCTGGATTTCTCCTCCCCATTACTCATTATGGAGAAATTTGCATGGAAACATGCTCTAGACCCCTTGGAGTTCATCTGCCTTTTTAGTGCACTCCCTACTTCGTCATAGTCCTCTGACATCACAGTCTGTTGCCATGGGAGTAATTGTGATATAAGTAGAGCATTATGACCTTTCGGTAGGGAGAAGGCAACAGGAATAAATTGACACTTTAGGAGCAAAGATCCTGTTTTCATGCAGATGGCTTCAGCAATAATGGGGAGGAGAAATGCAGAACTAATGTGAAATACAAGCTGAACTATCTAAATATAATATTTTGTTGAATTTGTCCTAATGGCTTCAGCTGCTCTTTAAAGCAGCTGTACATATTACAGTGAAAATTTGACCTGTACTTTTCATTTTTCCATTTTAGTGTTCCATCTCCTATCTTGTGCAGTACCTTTCCCCTCTATTTTGAGTCTGCTTTAGCACTTCTTATATTTGCAATGATGAAAGGAGCACTCCTTTCAAAATGGCTTGGAACAGGTTTTCATCAGTATTCTCAGCTTTTTGTACCTGTTTCATAAGGGCAAGAAACACTGTCTGCTGCATGCTACTGTAGTTCATTTTGGTCACAAAAAAGTGATATTTATTTATGTAGGAAATCGGAATTACAACCCTTTGAGTCATAGACTCAGTTTCCAAAGGCTCCACATCAGAATAAAACACATTCATACAATACATACATAGAATAAATGTGGGTGAGCAATCATACAGAGTAGAAGTACAATGAGCATGGGTTAATGCCTATACATTTGGTAGCTAAAACAGGGCAAAGCTATCTGCGCATTTACCTAATGAGCAGTTAAGACCTATGCAATTGGTAGCTAAAGCAATGCATGATGTGAGTTGGTAGTGAGCAGCCTCAGGGAGGCCTTGTCTTATACATAATACAATGCATTCATAGTCCAGTACAAATATATGGCAACTTAGCGGTAAGGAGCCTGTAGGCTAGAAATAGTGAGGGCTCTCCACTGCCAGGCAAAAACAGAATTCTTGTAAAAACCCTACTGCGAGTCATATTGAAAGAAGCACTCCTTTATTTCAAATGTAACAAAAAAGCTCCAAAGCAGACTCAAAATAGGGGGAAATGGTGTTATGCAAGACTAGGGAAGTATGGGACAGTCTAAAACAGAATATAAAAAAATAGATCAAACTTTCCTCTTATCAAGCATTGACGCTTTAAATATCAGTCTAGCACTGTTGCCTCTCCATAAAAGTAATCCTCTTAAATAGGGCATGCTTCAGTGTTGGATATAGATATAGATAGATATATAGATATATGCCTCCTGCTTTTCTCTTTTGTTGTTTATCAGATTTTACTCAAGTTTTTTGTTTAACATGCAGTCACATAATGGTATAAAAACAGGCTACAGCAGTCAGGAAGACAACAAACTTTGATAACGCTTACCATTTAGTACTTTTAACAGGGATCACGCTTAACTTTTTTTTGCACTGGTCCACCCGGGAAAGTGATGCCCCAGCTGCACTGGCCCCCCCAGACATTGCACTAGCCGCAACGTAACATTCATAAATTTATGAAAAGGGCACAGTGCCAAAGTTTAGATGTTTTTTAAGTATTTTATTTTTTTACTGTTCAATAGTGTTTGAGTTATTTATGATGAGAACCAAAAGTTCAGTACTCAGGACAATTTGATCAGATAATTGTCTGAAATTGAACCTCTGAATCATGATTTGATCAGTGACAGACATTAATTTTATAGTTATTTCCAGTTCAGTTCTCATACAATTAAATTTACTATAGGCAATTGAATGTCTGAAATTACACTGAAAAATCTTATTTTGTACTACACTGTTTTACTGTGAGTTGTTTCCATCACAACCCTGAGTTCAGTAAGTTCTTGATCAGATGATCTGTGCAATTTAACTTATTTTTCTTAAAGGAAAACGTTCATTTGCGGGTGCTCCCGCCCCTGCAAATCCTAATACCTCCAGTTTAGCTTTCTGGTAAACAGCACCTGTTTTCTTGGCAAAGTATTTTAATTTCATTATGAAAAGTTAACTACCCAAAAGTATGGTGGATGCTGGGGCAGCTCCATTATGTGTGCGTGTTTAAAAAAAAAAAAAAAAAAAAAAAAAAAAAAAAAATGCAGCGCTGCATCTTGTGCTTCAATACAAATGCACTGAAGCACACAGTGCAGCGCCGCACCTTTACACAGGAACAATGCAGGCTTTGTCTGAAAATTACACTGAAATCTGAACAAGCGCTCCAGATAAGTTTTTTTTCAAGAGATCTGAGTAAATTACTCTTAATTTTGAGCGACATGTGAGTAAAACCAAATTCAGATAAAATGTACTCAGTCATGGAGAGTTACCACAATTTAAACTTATTTTCTTTTAAAGAGAATTTAATCAAGTGCCCGTCTGCCAGCAATGGCAAGTCGGATTACTCGTATTTACTCACCTAAGTGTTAAAGTCGGTGACTACATTTTAAAAAAACACAAATTGGATTGGGATCCATGACTTTCAAGTGCCCGTCTGCCAGCAGTGGCAGGTTGGATGACTTGTATTTATTCACAGAGTGTTAAAAAAATCAGTGAGTAAATTTAAATAACACAAATTTGGATGTCATGCATGACTTTCAAGTGCCCATCTGCCAGCAATGAATAGAACATAGAAACATAGACTTTGACGGCAGATAAGGACTGTTTGGCCCACCTAGTCTGCCCATTTCCCTACCTAGAGGATAAGCTACAGATCCTATTTAACCAACAGCCTGTTTCTTCCTACCTCCCACAAAAATTGCCTTATGTCTGTCCCATGCATTCTTGAATTCTCTGTTTGACCCCACAACCTCCTCAGGAAGGCGGTTCCATGCGTCCACCACCCTCTCTGTGAAAAAATACTTCCTCACATTGCCCCTGAGCTGTCTCCCTCTATTTTCAGATTGTGTCCCCTTGTTCTTGAACATCTCTCTCTCTCTCTCTCTCTGAAAGATGCTACCCTCTTAGACTTTTGTTGATTCCACTGAGGTACTTTAAACATTTCTATCATGTCCCTCCTTTCCTCAAGGGTATACATATTAAGCTCCTTTAGTCTCTCCTTGTATGGCTCGAGTGGGGTCAGATGACCTGTATTTACTCAACGGAGTGTTAAAAAAAGAATCAAGAAGTGAGTAAATTTAAATAACAAAATTGGGATATGCAGCCTAGTCCAACTGCTGAAGTTTTGAACCACCAGTTTTATGTGATGAAGCAAGCAGTGCATTATTCTTTGGAGGGTGCCAAGAGTTATTTAAATTAAATGTACTACTTGGGTCTGGTAGTCTGACTCGGGTACGCGTTGTGCTGCAAAAATAAGTCAGTCTCTCTGCCGTGCATAGTACTTAGTTCCGAGTAATAACACAGCTGGTACTACTCCCCCTTATCTAGAGCCCTGGTTCACCGTGCCATGCCATTGTAAAAAAAAAAAAAAAAAACTCTTTTCAGGAAAGTGGTTTGCACACGCAGTGCAGTGCCAGTAAATTTGGTTCATTTCGGAGGGAAATATCATAAGTCATGCTGAAGTCAAACTGACGATCCCCTGCAATTCCCGACCCACCTAGCCAGGCTGCTCCCTTTCACATTAAATTCAGATGTCCAAGTTAGTAGATTGAGTCGTGGGGATGATGCACCTAGATCATGTGGGTACAGTGAGTTGATTAGATTCATATCAGGCAACTTGGAGAAAAATGAAACGCCACCCACTGAGTAATACAGGCCTCCTACAGTATTACTTTGTGTTGTGGCTTTCAGTTTTGTGCAAGCTTACCTATAGTGATGCACTCAAACTGTACCCATGCATTCAGGATGCTCCCCAAACTCTACCTGCTTAGACATCACAAAGAGTGAGCCGGGGCTGCCTGAGGGGGACCAGGAGTGGAAGGGATCGACTGTAGTGACCTTGGCTCCAGTTGTGCTGCTTCCTGTCTGAAAACAAAGAAATGTAAGTTTTTACATTTGTGGCTTTTGTCAGCCCATCTGGCATGTGGCAAAACTACTAGGGTTTTTACATTGGTAGTTTTGCCACATGCCAGATGGGCTGACAAGCTAAATGTAAAAACTTGCATTTTAACCTTTCAACTGACCTGTCCCATTACAGAATTTCACCGGTTGCTGACTCAGGATCTTCAAAAATCTCTGCAGATATCAGTGGACATCATGCAATGGATTTGCACGTTCTGATGTCTGACATTCTGGCAGCTGTGCCGTGCGGTGGTGGCACCGTGGGCACCAACAGTTTTACTCTTCAAGATGGATAACTTCAGGAAAGTCTTCAATATCACTGCCTTCACAAGACGATACACTTCTGACTGAACAATTGGACTCTGAGTCAGACCCAGAGTTGGAGTCACCATCCTCATCTTCATCAAACACTGATGCCGGTGACCTAGTTTGCACTGAACCAGTACAAGGTCTCCTATGTCTCTGCTCCCATGTTCCACAGCATAATGGCTTCATCTAGATTGAATTTGTCTATCTCTGGTGAATTCATCTGAATGAGCATCAGGTCTGTTAAACTGTCTGACATAAGCTTCGTGCGAAGCTGTGACTTGATGATTTTCATCTGGCTAAATCCACATTCAGCCTCAACTGAGCTAGCAGGAAGACTCTGGATCAAATCAATAGTTGCAGGGATATTTGGATACTTCTGTGAATATGAAGAGTTAATTTTGTCCCATTTCAAGTTTGTGTGTTCTCAAACCTTTCATAAATCTCTGACTTGAGCATATTCCACTCTGTCCCCACTAAATCCACATCTACATTTGTATTAGCCAATACGGATTCATGGTGTTTTGTTATGGTGGCTATCTCTTGTTCTCCAGATTCTTGCATGTTGATCTTATCTGGCCACAAATTAAAGCTTGCCACAGTTGCTGCTCTCAGGATCTCTGGGCTGGCATCAATGAACCTCTCATTGAGGCTCTGAACAAGGCAGTTCAATACCCTGCTTCGTGTTGCATCGAAATCAGAATGTCCTGAGAGTTGAATGCTGTGAAATTCTGTAATGTCAAGAACCTGACGTTCCTTTGGACCTAGTCGACCCATGTATTCTGTCAGTGTTTGAACTGTGGACTGCAATGTGGTGAAGATATCCAAAACTATGGACTCTCTTTCTTGAGCCACTTTAGACAAAATGGCTAGCACTCCAAGCACATCGAACATGAAATGTGCAAACCTCATAATTGTCTTGAGTTGCAGAATCTTGAGCATCCCTTTTACCTTGTAATTCTGCTCACCAGACACACCCTGAACTTCTACCATCTGTGTCATATGTACGACAATTGGAAGATATCCTTTAATCAGCACTTGAAGAGCTGTTTGCATGTGTGGGACCCACTGTATCCCTCCAGCACATGTTGGAATTGATGGACACAAAGATAATACCTCACTCGTACTTTTGAGGTTACCGTGGTTCAAAAGAGAATTATGATAAAAGTAGTACATGTTCAACAGAAGTCCATGGACTTTATTGAACAAGTCAATGTTTTTTAATGCTGACTTGTAGGCAAGTTCTAGGTGATGGGCAAAACAATGCACGGATTGAACGCAGGGCTGCATATTCTTGGAACAGTGTGGCAACTCTGTTATTCTTACCTGCCATAACTGATGCACCATCACTACCAAACCCTACCATTTTTTTTCATGAAATTAGCCATTGTTAATCGCAAATTCTTTTCAACAACTTCAGATTGCATGTTTAATGCCTATGTCATCAGCTTTCCTAACATTCTGAACACCAATCGGTTGATTATTCCAGAATGTGCGTAGTGAGCATATACAATTTCAGCTTCTGTAATGGATGCATCAGTGCTTCCATAACTTATCAAAGACAGAAAACTAAGCTGTTCCATCTTTGCCTGTAGAGTCCTGCGTTCAACCTCTGCAATATAGCCAATGAACCGTCTGGCTGCTTTGTCATTCCTGTAGGTTGTTCCTCTGTCTAAGCCTTTCATTTCATGAAGACAAGCCTCATGCGTATGTTTTTAGCATAACTTCAGCTTTAGAAGTACCAGGGCCAGACTTTGCTGCTTCCTCAGCTGAACTTGCCCTTGTATGGACCTCACTTGACTGGTGTGCAGTGATGGACCCCAGATGAAAATTGTCAGTACCATATTGAGAATTATTTTTATTACTGGCTTTACCAGAATGTATGTCATGTCTGACACAGATGGCAAAACATTTGGTCTGTTTCTTCATTATTCCGCAGCCATGCAAAGGTTTGTAACAAAGATGTTTGAAATTTACGGGACCTTTTCTTTTCTTCATAAAGCCTTTCTTTTTCTTTCCTCCATCTTCAGTGTGTTTTCTTTTGTTAGGTTTTGTCACACTCTTAGTGTATTTCCACATTGTTGAGAAGAGTGTGAATGTCGATGATGAAAGAAAAGCTGAAGCACAGTCAGGTCTGAAGAAGACCAACAGCTAAAGACTGTGCTATATGCACCCCCCAAAAATGCTGAAACTTTTTAGATTGGTCAGAGATTGGTAGTCTCCGAGTCACAAAAACATCAGATTATGAGCAAACCAACCACAAAATGTCTTGCAGATCGTGAGGGCAACTACACAAAGATCACAGAACTGTAAACCAGTTTTGGGCAAGAGACAACTTGTCACGCAGTAAATATAATTCAATTCAAAAAAAGTGATTGATGCCAGCCACAGAGATCCTGAGAGCAGCTACTGCATTGACAAGCTGAGACTGCAGTACATGACGGAACAGATTTTAACTGTCATGAAAACTAAGCCTTGCAAAGTATGTAAAACAAACCAAAAAAGATACAGTAAAGGCCGCTCGCTGCTACACCATGATGGAGCAAGCATGCCAGATATGAGCAGCAACACTTGTATTTAAGGTACTCTTAAGTTCACAGTGACTATCAAGAAAATTAGTGTCTCATTAATGTAATGCATGTGACAGTGACTTACTGAATTTGCTGTGGCTGCTAGGCCAGTACCAGCAGACAGCCAGTTTTACCAACCCAATGGAGAACTCATTTCTATTACTGTTTCTTTCAGTTTGCACGGAGACTTGTCAAGAAAATTAACAGCCATTAACATGTCAAAATATGCAATAGCGACAGCTACTAAATGGTATTTTGTGTGGCAGTGATCCAATGGCAGCCAGGGATCAGAACTGTTCAGTCACTTTTTGCCAACCTGCCAGAACAGAAAACTAATTTCTCAGTTTAAGTTTTAAACACCAAAAATAAAACTTCTGGTTCTTCTCATGCAAAGTGTTAACTATTGGCAGTCTTGACTTAAACATGCACATTAAACATATTTTTCAACAACTTTGTCCCCATTTCTTTTTTTCTCACACATATCCACACCAGGATGTTGGCAACAGTTCGTACAACAATGTGAGTCCAATAAATATGTCCCAGAGTTCAGACTTGCAATTGGACCCAGCAGTCCAGAAGACCCAGCAGGCCTGTCTCTTTGAGTCAAGCAAATTTGTGCACAGAATACAAGTCACATTTCTTCTCAGAGCAGTCGGGGCAGACAGTCCAGCAAAGACTTGACAGATCAAGTCTGGAGTCACTTAAGTGCCCGAAACACTTGTTTTCTCTCTGCCCATGCACTCTCTGCTACCACTCGGCACTGCTAGTTCTGTCACAACAGAATTGTGTTCAGTTCCAATTTCAAAGTACCTGCAAAGGAAAAAACAGAAAAAAAATACTCTGCTCTAAACTAAACTAGCTAAAAGTTGAATCACTGACTCCCTGACCTCCCTATATTCTTAATTATTTTATTCCTATTTCCAGATATGCCTGCATCACTCACAATCGGGACTCTGTTGCTCGCTGACAGTGTTCAGTGGCAGTGCACCATTCTCAATATCAACAGCAACACTATCTGAAATGAAAAGGTAGAAGTCACAAACTGATCATCCACAGATATAAGAACTTGATGATCCCACCCTTTTCCCCAGGGCTAGGAGAGCTGTCGTCAGACGCTCAATCCTAAGTCTGTCCTCCCCTCCTGACCTGAGCTCGTTCCTGAACCCAGGTTGCCGGCGTGGAGCGAGGAGTGGCGTCCAGCACCTCAACCCTGAGGACCACTGGGCCGGCGTAGTATGTCCCATAAGTGAAATGGAACCACTGAATAGGGGTGCAAAACTCGATAAAGCAGGCGGGCCTAAAATAAAGTGTGAACAGAGTGGTACTTTCAGGGGGAAGAGAGGTATGGGGAGGTTACCCAGATGAACTGTAGGTTCCAGGGAATAAAGGGGATAGATAAGGAAATGGGCACTCTGGACTGCTGGTGATCTTCTGCTGTCACATCATGTTTCTGATTGTAAAATGGCTGACACAAATAGTTTTTTTTTTTTTTTTTTTTTTTTAACTTACCGTAGCCAGTTTTTAATTGAAACCAATGACTTGTATCATCTCCTTGAAGATGAATATGAAAGAAACAAAAAATTAAGTTAATATTCTGACTGCAGCCAGATAAAGTAACTTAAAGTCCCAGCTTCCTAAGCAAGCAAGCCCACATGGCGTGTAGCTAAAGCAGATTTAACTGGTGGCGTGAGCACTGTTGCCTCAAGTCCACCGGCACCCCCACGGCACGCCCGGTGTCACGTCATGGCAAAGTTAAGTGGTGGCTGCAAGGCTCCAGATTTGTGCAATCAGTTGTGCCAGCCTCCAAACAAAACTCGGGCCAATAATAACACCGCCCAACCAGAACAACATAAGCTTGATCAGATTGCCAGGAAGGTCTGGTGGTTCTTGGCATGGAGAGAGAACGTGGCCCCAGAAATTGCTGGCTGCGAGCAGCTCTCTTGCTAATCCCCAATGCTCATGCACTCCGTTCTCTCATGTCGTGGAAGCTGGCAGTGCTTGGGCTGGTGGAATGACTAGCAATCAGCGTCTCCCACCCCCAGCATAGGAGCTTGGCCCCATCACCAGTTCCTGCACCGACCCAGCTAGGCCAGAAATACCCAGCATCACCCAACAAACACACACCAGAAGCAGACACACCTGTGCTGCCATGAGAGTAGCACAGATGGCAGCCGCAGGCCTCCCTGAATTGATTACATCACCAGAAGACTCCATCCTCAGATGTCTGAAGCTTGGCAGTGAGTGCTTGTTGGGCTGGTGTAGCAGGACAATGAGAAATCAGCGTCCAGACTCCTGGCCTACACCAATGACCGTGCAGGCCAGAAATCCCCAGCATCACCTAGCAAACCCACACCAGAGCGCAGCAGACAGTAGCCATAGGCTGCACAGATGGCAACTAGTAACTGCTGGTGGAGACTGAACTGCAGCAATTAATTTCCAATCCCAGGCCTCACTGAACACATAATCTT
This sequence comes from Neoceratodus forsteri, assembly GCA_016271365.2. Lineage (NCBI taxonomy): Eukaryota > Metazoa > Chordata > Ceratodontiformes > Ceratodontidae > Neoceratodus > Neoceratodus forsteri. Next base: position 705,035,096 of record CM028130.1, read on the forward strand.
ACTGGCATCCCCAAAGCAGAGACTATCCTCATTCTGGCTTGGATGTTGAGACTGGCAGTACTTGGGCTGGTGGGGTGAGCAGTTGGCATCCTTCCCCATGCAGGCCATGGCAGACAGAGCATCATTCAGCCCCGCAATTCCAGAGTTCCTGCACCTCAGCAGGCCAGAATTAATCCCCAGCAGCGTCGGTGACCCAGCAAAACACACACACCTGCAGCAGACATGTCTGTGTAGCCAGCATTTATGGCAGCCGCTGGCCATACTACCAACTGCAACAAATCTAACATGCTCAAAGGGGTGCTGTTGGTTGTGGCAAACGTACAATCCTTTCCTGTCACAAAATTCATAACCACAAGGTGGCGTGGAGGCTACACTATAATGAGGACACAGCAAGGCATGATGAAAAATAGTAACCAGGGCCTCCCATGAAAATACACACTAGCCAAACACCACCAACCAGATTGCAACCTGTGTGTGTGAGCTGGGAAGTCTGGGCCACAGAAATTAATCATGTTGTTTTGCTACAGCTGGCCTCAGTGCTAAAATCCCGAGCCAGATTCCAATCAGGAAAAGAAGCTGGCAATGCTGGTTGGGTTGGGGGAGACTGGCAGAAAGGCAAGTGAGCGAATCCTGCCCATTTAAATCCCCACAGGTCAGCTAGCATTAATTTGGGTCCAGACACCCAGTCTCTCTTCCTGCTTGCTGAAAAGCTCAGCTGCAATGCGATCACGTCACCCGTTGAGTGACTAAAAAAATACCCTGCAACACCCCCCCCCACCTCGTCTGCATTCATTGGCACCCTCACACCCAGTGTCTGCCTCTTCCAGCAACAGAACATATCTCACCAGCCTGAACACAGTGAAGACCCTGCAACAAACTGTAAACACCCTCCCTCTGTCTGCATTCATTGGCACCCTCCCACCCCATCTGTCAGCAACAGAGGAAGCGCATCACCGCAGAACACACTGTGACTAGATCCCACAGCCCACCCTCTGTCGGCATTCATTATTGACTTTGGCACCCTCCCACCCCATCTATCTCTTCTCTTTCCAACCAGACTTGTGGCCTGCCCCAGCCAGCAACAGAACGAAGCATGCTACAGTAATTGAACCCCACTCGGTGCAGAGTACCATTGTCTGACTTAAAGGCAGAAGGACATGGAGCAAACACAACCTGGCATACAGCCTTACGTCTGCGACACTGGACTCACTCACTGCTCATGGCACCCCACGAAAACAAACACCCACGGCCTGCTCTTTAATTGATTTTTGATGAAGCTTGGCTTTGGGTACATCGCCTGTCAGAATCACAATGGACACACACACACACACACACACACACACACACACACACACACACACACACACACTGAGCTTCATCAAAAGTCAATCCCTAGTACCCACAGAGGATGATGGCATCACTGGTGGCTAGCTTTACTGTTTTAAGCCCAAGTTAAGCAACACTTTTGCTGGCTTACCATCGGGAGCATCGGGCAGCACTCGGTCCACCAGGATGATCTGTAGTCAGCAGCCGCAGATTGCACCTTCTTTCAGAGGCTTATCCTCTGTGTGGCAAAGGCTAAGGGCATGTGTGGAGATAGACTGAGGCGACGAAGTTGAGGTTGGGCTGCAGATAGGTGCCAAAGCGATCCTCCAGTTACAGGGCTTCCCGTGGCAGTTGCTGGGCTATTTATATACACACACACACACACACACACACACACACACACACACACACACACACACACGGCAAGAAATAAAAAATGGAACAAACCGCTTCTTTTATTTTTAATTGGGGAATTAATTTAAGGGGCCAGGTTCACAAAACGGGCTAGAATGCACTAGCCAGGTCAGGAGGGCACTGCACTGGCCCGAGGCAGTTTGCACTGTGCCCCGGGCCAGTATTATAATGTAAAGATCGACCCCTGATTTTAAAGAATTCATCATTTTCCGTAGACAGTAAGTGCATGAAGTATTCCTTTGGGGTGTAGGCTTTGGCTCCCTCATGACTCAGCCAAGGCAACCAACCCTTCAGTTCTGTCCATTTCTGGTATGGCCCACAATTCAGGGGTCGTAAGATTGGTTTCTGTACATAATGTGTAGGAGCCATCTGATTTCCCCTATTATGGCCCCTTCTCCTCGTGTTGCTTCACCACCTAGGTCAGGGTTTCCATGTTGATATGTAGTGTTCCCTAAGGAGATACAATCCTTAATCTTTGGGTGTCCTGCAGTGAGTCAACGTTTAGTAATGTATTTCTTAGCTGCTGTGAGAAGTATCCCCATTAGGTCTCTGTTGGTGGGGTCTCAGGCCCTGTGAATACAGTACGAAGAATAACAGTTCTGAGAGGGAAGATTGGAGAGAAAATTCCCTTTATAGCCTCTTAGTCATGGCACAAAGGGGGCCAACTGTGGGCAGGCCCAGAAGACACTTGATGATGATCTGCTTGTTCCACACTGCCTCCAAGAATAACTAGCTTTTATTCCTGTGCATCTGTTGGACTGGTGTCAAGAAGTATCAAAGAAAACACTTCCAAATTAATTACCTTCAGGCCATTTAGGAGGAGATTCTGTGCATGTTGGTGCAGGCGATTGTCCACTGCTTCTGCGTTAATGACTGGCTGATTATCTGGTTCCACCTAGCAATCACCTTAAGGGGGGCTGGGGTGGAGATTAAGACTGAAGTGTAGTATTGGTTGTGAAATAAGGTGAAGCATGGTGCCCCCTGCTTAATGCAGAAATAACCAGAATATTATGGGATTCTTGGTGTCCAGGGTAAGACCTCTGCGGATCTGACCCATGACATGCCCCCTGGTTTGAAAGTATTTGAACATGTCAGTCTGCAAGAGGCCCAGACTGTTCTTTAAAGTAAAGTCTTAACCTCCCGGGCTTGAAAAAGCTGGAGGGGGGGTGCTTTAGTCCCTGGCAGTGCCAGATCTTATTACCAGAGTCCAGCTAGGCTGCTGCGCAGTTCCCATGGAGGTGAAGTGGCAACAACCATTGAAGTTGCTCCTTCATGTTTGCCCACATTGTCTGTATTTGGAAAGAGGTGGGGACAAAGGGGGACCTACATTCAGCATGGCTAAGTAACGGGTGCCTTTCCAAGATTCCCCTTTCTGGGGGAGATAAATGGAATGCTTCTCTTTCTGGCTGTCCCCATTCTTAAATTGGAGCATTTCTGAACCAGTGTAAGATCAGCTGTAGTTGTGCTACCTCGTAATATCCAGGTCCCTTCCGCCCATCTCTGGTAACTGTCCAAGTGGAAGTAAAAGATCTCTAAGGACGTTTCTTTTCATCGTGCCACGCCTGTGGAACTGTAAGATGCCAGGCACTAGGACCACATGGAAACTTTTGCACACAGTCAGCCAGGGGCCACCCACGACGATGTGAGAGATCAGCTTCCATACAAACGTGAGGTCCGTCCTCAGTTCTTTTCCTGCCATCGACCATACTCTTCGGACCGCTGCAGGAAACGCCACTGCAATAGCTGCCATTTTATTTTTTTTTTGTTAAAATAGTAATCAAAAGAAAAAGATTACCCACAAAAATGGGAAGTAGGGGGCTCAGTAAACAGGAGAAGTGCACTATACCCCAGGAGCTGATAGCAGGATCCCAGTAAAAATAACACACAGGGGTCATCATAAAAATGACACGCATACAAAAGGCATAGATCTCACCCAGTATAAGCAGCAATGCAGGCATGTGCAAAATGTGGTTGTCCAAGATATAGTGGACGCTCTGAAGAAGACTGCCTATCGGTCACTACGTAAGCGTATCCAGAAGTGTGTTTTGTACGTAGTCGAGCTGGTCAGAATGGTGGCACGAGTGTTTGGCGTTTTTGTCCGTGTTTATGGTTTAGTAGTTTCATTTTGGCATATTTACTATCCCGGAGCTGCTATTATGTGCACTTTGCAGTTCCTGCTCTTTTTATGGGGTTCGTGGGGTATTTATCCTGTGTTTTGCCGAGATGCCGTTTTGCATGCAAGCCCATTCTGTTATATGGTTGCTAACACTTTATGGACCTGCTTTCCATTACATCTTGGACAACCACGTTTTGCACATGCCTGCATTGCTGCTTGTACTGGGTGAGATCTATGCCTTTTGTATGTGTTTTTATGATATTAAAGTGTAAAAAAAAATTTGTGCTGACCCCTGTCATTTTTAAATTGGTAATCACTTTTACAGTGATTATTGATGACCTGTATGCTATCGAAAGAACCATGGAAACTTCCAGTATTGTGAGTGTGGCGAGAAGATCTATACCAGCAACTCCTCCCGTGACATCTATCTGCTGCCTAGGCCCATACCACAGCATGAAAGCTTACAGCATTTGCCAGGGTTTTTAATTCCGCGATTAGGCAATGCTGTAAAGGGGCCCTAGAAAAACACCTCTGGCAGAGAAGTAGCTCCAGCTAAAGAAGAGTACCACAGTGTCTCCGACCCAGTCGACAGAATCCCAAACTTCCAAATCCTGGGACAAGGTGTTAGGGTGTCACAAGCACTAGGACAAGGAGAGAGCCTTCCTGGAGCATTCCAGGTTGTCCCTTCGCGGAGTGGGTACTACCTCCTCAGCGCCGTTATCAGCTGTGGCACTGACGCTCACTCCCAAGACAGTCAACATGACACAAAGTTCAAGGCTTGGCATGGGCACTACCAGGCCAAGTAAAGTTAGTATGTCGCCGTTGGGGGACTTGGCCTTCTCCATCAACTCCTCCAGTCACACCCATTGACCATGTAGGTGCCGACGCTCAAGCGATTACTATCTTCTTTCTCAAATTGATTGGATGCCTGCTGCCTAAACTCTGGGTTCTAGGGGGTCAGTCAATGGGCCTACTACTAATCACCCTTTGGCACTACAAGGTACACCCTTGCCACAGTTGCCTCCTAGAACGCTGCCGATGTTGCCAGCCTGCTCCTTTCTCCCCATCGACCCACTCTACGAGTATGAATATAATCCTGATTTAATAAGTTGGGTGAAGAGGAGGAGACAGAGTACTGTGCTGAAAACCCCTGTGACCGGGGCACCAGCTCCACGGTGTCCACATGCAGTGAGAACTCTGTGATCAAGACACCGAGGTCCCCTTCAGAGTATCCCACTTTCCTCACCATGAAGCTGCAGTTACAAGCTGGCATGGGCTTTGATCTGGAGGAACAGGGCAATGCTAAGGAAAAAATCTTAAGAGTTCCTAGAGTTGCCAGAATCTCTTGCGGCTTTGGGGCCACCTTTGCCCCCTGCTTTGGAGAATGCCACCTTTGCTGCCTGTTGCAGGCCAAATAATATTCCAGTTGTACCAAGGAAAGTAGATAAAACGTACATGGTCCCTTCTGGGAAGCCATTTTATGGTACCCAGCCAGAGGCAGATTCAGTGGTAATTTATGCTGCTGATGATGATGGGTCTAGGATACATAAGCACACCTGAGCTCCCTCCTTCTGATAAAGTCTAGGAGTTTGGATGTTTTTAGGGAGTAGGAAATTTGCCTCCACAACATTGGGCCTTCTTTTTGCTAACTACCAGGCCCACAGGAAGTACCAGAACACCCTCTGGTGGAAAGCCAAGGCAGCTGCACAAGACTTGCCAGAGGGTACCCCACAACAGGAGCTTCTCAAAGCCCTTACTGCTGGGGCTGATGTGGGCAAGCATTTGCTGTGCATAGCCCATGATTTCTCAGATGCTTCTGGGCAACAGCTTCTGGCATCTGTCTCAAGAGATGTTCTTGGTTTAGGGTAGCAGGGTTTGCGAATGATGTGCATCAGTTCATTCTTGATGCCTGTGATGGCACGCGATACAAAGACGCAGCAACCAAAGGTAAAGTGCACAAAAAATGCACGAGTGCATTTATCAATTTCTTTTTGATAAATAAAAATAATACAGAAATAAAAATGTTGATTAGTTCAACACAATAATTCAGCCCTCTGTTTCCGTCAACAGAGGCTGCAGCTTTACTTCAGCCAAGATAGCCTAAGTGTAATCCCTTCTCAATTGTGGTGTGAAAACAGCACACTTCACAAGTAGGTCCTTCCCTGCTCACTGTCCGCACTAGACCGACTTGACTATCTTGCATTCCCCTAGTGGTGATCCCTATTTATACCCTAGGGATTACATCACACTTTTGGGGGGAATTCCCATTTGCAGTGACATTACATAATAGGGAGTTTCCATATTTTCCCATGCTTTAACAAATAGGGGCTTTTTATTTGGCCCTTTTTCCCGAATGAGCTTTATTTCTACAAGCTGCCCCAGTCACGCCTCTGTGGCCGCAGAAACTCATTTTCATATATCATTTAATTTGACACGTGCTCCGGGGTCACCTATTGTGGTAGCCACGGGTCCGGCACTCACCATGCTTTAACATGTAGGAGCTTTTTATTTGGCCCTTTTTGCCCAAATCAGCTTTATTTCAAAAGGCAGCTACAGTTGCAACATCTCTGGGGCTGCAGAAACTCATTTTCATATTTCATTTATTTTAAAGCTGCCCACTTTTTTTTTTTTTTTTTTGGGGGGGGGGGTTGAGGTTAGATCGGGCACCCATCCATGATAGGGGCCCTCCTGTCACAATGCCCTGTTTAGAGGATACAAGTTATTTGATTCTGAGGTCCAAGATATCCTGTCAGCTCTTCAGGCCTCAGGCAGAACCTTAATGTGCACGTTCCCTCTGCCATACTTGGCCTATAGGTAGGAGCAGGGGTCCATTTCATCCGGCTAGTGTCAGACAGGGATCAGCAGCCAGACAGTAGGACGGGCAAGGGTGCAGGAGCCTTACGAGCCCCCAGTACCACCCCAGGTGCCCATTCAAAAGCCCCTAGAGGTAGTGGCACAGGGGAACCACCCTAGCCTGCTCTGCCGGACTCCTTGTGCACACTCCAACCACCTTTACCTCCAGGGGTGGTTGTAGGGGGTTGCCTCACCCACCACTTAAAACAGTGGAAGGAAGTGACAGCGGATGCATGGGTTATGGAAATCTTAGAACAGGGCCATTCTGTGGAACTTCAGGACGTGCTTCCAGATCAACTGCCACTAGTGACCCACTATCCTCCAGAACGCCTACCTCTGCTTCTGGAGGAACTGCGGACTTTGCCACAAAAGAGGGCCATAGAACCTGTGCCCTTGGAACAAAGGCACACCAGTTTTTACTCTAGTACAAAGTGGACGGGAGACCTACACTGCAGCCTGTTCTGGATCTCGGGGAGCTGAACTTTTTCAGAGAACAAGAAGTTCAGAATGGTCACTTTTCAAGGCCTGCTCCCACTGCTGCAGGCACTGGATTGGATCTGTTCCCTTGATATGAAGGTTGCTTACCTCCATATCAAAATCCGGAAGCCTCACCGGAAACGCTTGAGGTTTCTGTTTCAAGGGGAACATTAGCAGTTCAGAGTGTTGCCCTTTGGCTTGTCTTTTGTGCCACAGGTCTTTACCAAATGCTTGGCAGTATTGGCAGCAGCCCTTCATTGGGAAGGCCTTTGTTTTCCCTTACCTGGACAACAGGCTGTTGAAAGTCCACTCCAGGGATTAGCTTCCTGAAGACCATAGCTCGAATCAGACAGATGTTTGATGCTCTGGGACTGACTGTCAGCATACCAAAATCAGTATTGACACTTTGCCAATGACTGCAGTAGGTCATAACTTGTAGGACTGAGCCCCCTGGCATCAGGACCACATGTCAAACGTTTGCTAGCGATGTCTGGCGGGGGCCCACCCACCCAATGTCATGTTACCAGTGTCAGCGTGACACTATGTGGTAGGCGGCCCCCACACCAACCTTCCAGTTCTTTCCTGCCATCGATCTGCGCAAAGACCTTGCAGTGAACATTGCTCCAGTCGATTGCCATTTTGTCTTGGTATATTTATTTTCTTGAAAAAAGTTAGCTTACTTCCTTTTCTATGTCTTCTCCATCTGAGACTCTGAAGTCCAAGAAGTGTGGCACGCAGATCCCTCAAAAGGACCACCATAGACTCTGCCTCATCTGCCTAGGTCTGGGTCTCGGCACTGAGGCCTGCCTGGATTGTAAGCCCTTCAACCAGGCCACACGCAAACGCAGGTGGCAAACTCTGGATGGTGTCCTTAGAGCAGGAGATGCAAAAGCTGAGGGTATCTGCTTTATTCACCTTCTTGGAGCACAAAAAGAGAGAGAGAAGCACTGGGAGCGTTTGGAGAACCGGTAGCGGGTCTCTTCCAGCAAGGCCACCAGACCCAAGATCACTGTCTCCCCGACGGACAAGGCTAATCCCCTGCTGCCTTCCCTAGTGACAGTCCAGGCTTCATCAGGTTCTCCAGGTACCTCCTCGCCCATCAAGATGGGCTTCAAACCTGGATCCGCGACCGATAAGTCGCCTGCCGGGACCTCCAGTGGTCGCATGGTCTCTGCCAGTAAGCCGGACTCTGGTTGTTCCAGAGTCCACCCATCAGTAAGATGGATTCCCGCCCAGAGGGAACACGCACAGCACTAGCCGATGAGCCAGTCGGGGGCTCGCCCTCCTCCCTTGCAGCGCTCTCTCCTTCTTTATCGACTGATAAGTCTGCCGCCGGGAACTCTGGCGACCGCCTGGTCAAAGCTCGCCTGTCATATGCTGATGCCGGAACACCCGACGCCCGGTCGAGCTTGCTGACCTCTCGTGGCCAGCCCTCCTGCCAGGTGTCTCCTGTGCAGGAACCTTCCCCTCCTCCTGTTTCCCGACCTTCAATCCGGGACGGAGGGGGAAGTGGGTCCTCTGGATGTGGTGCATCCCTCCCCCACTCCAGTGCAGGTAACCCCCGAAATTCCCGAGGATGCTTTCCCAGGGAATCTGATGTCTGAATCTGTCCCCTCACCGACTCCCAGGGACCATTCTCTCCCGTCGGACCCTACCTTTGTCCTGATGCCAGGGGTCCCTCCATCCAACACCATGCCTCCGACACCTGATGCCTCGTCGGACCTTTTCGGTAGCCTACCATTGGAGCCATCAGGACACCTGTGGCTGCCCCTGACACCAGCCAATCCAATGCCAGATATCTTAACGCCGGATATCTTTCCAGGTCCTTCGAGGCCTCGGGGACCTCCTCTAGACCAGCATGGCGTTCTCCAGGGTCCCCCTTTGGGCTAGCCACATTATCAGGGATTTCCAACGCCAGGCTATCCACCATCTGGCCCGATGTCTGCACCTGTCACCCATGGTTACTACCCGGGGTATCAGGTGCTGGGCTACACCCCAGCCCCGTTTCAGGGGTCAGCGTACCCTCCCATCATGATTCAGGGATGGGACCCCCTTATTTTCAGCCTCCTCCTCCTTCTCTTCCCCAGCAGGACATCCAGGCCATGTTTGTCCTGGTGGCAGTAGGCCAGATCCCAGTTGGTATCTGACCTAGACGAGACATTGCCAGCCCCGGTGGTTACCCCACTCTTCGCTTCTTGTCACCCATGAGTTCTCACCATTCGGCCACGGTGCACATTTCAGGAGGGGCAACTCAGGAGGTCATTTTAACCGGAGCTAGGACCTCTGATAGAGAGGAGTCTGAGGAGGACTCTTCCACCTTTTCTTCCAGAGAACAATCCGGAACCATGGGGACTTAAGGGTAAGGAGTCGCCCAAGTCGCCTCCCGAAGACCCCTCACTCACAGAACTCCTCTGTATCCCCAGCAGGCTATCAGATGTAACGCGGAGGAGCATGACCCTAAATGCAAGCATATAGCAGAACACCCAGACCTGGAGGAAGTCACCCATTCAGATTCCTCCTTGGACTGCCCCCCATGAGGATCTTACCTCTACCATTTGGCAGTTTTCACTGTATCCCGGCCGTCCCCAAAAAGGCAGACCGGATCTATCACACACTGGACCCGAACCCTCGTAAGCTGGTTGGAGGCGAATGTCCTAGCCATCCATGTGGCAGGAGCCTCGAACCAGCTGGCGGATGCTCTCAGCCGTATAGGCCAGACATCCCACAAGTGGTCTCTCCATCCAGAGGTAGCTTACAGCCTGTTCTCCCATTGGGGTAAACTGATGGTGGACCTGTTTTGCCTCCAGGGAAAACACCAAGCTGAGGCTGTATCATGCCCACCCCCCTCAGCACGGCTCGCTGCAGTGGGATGCCTTCTCGAGGCTGTGGACCCCAGGCCTCCTTTACGCCTTCCTTCCATTTCCCTTGATCCACAAGGTGTTACTCAAGGTGAGGAGGGACAAGGGGCGGTGATTCTAGTAGCCCCAGACCGGCCGCGCCAGTTCTGGTATCCAGATCTCTGCCTCAGCTGCAGGCACCCGGAGCGGCTTTGTACACGCCCAGACCTTATCTCTCAACTGGGGGAAGGTCTTCCATCCGGACCTTAAATCCCTGCACCTCACAGCCTGGTACCTGAGCGGCTAGAGTTCCAGGCTTTGGGTCTTTCCAAAGATGTCTACACCGTGGTGGAGGCATCTCAAAAGGAATCGACCAGGAAATGTTATGCCTTCAAATGGAAAAGGTTTTCCATTTGGTGTCAGGGTAAGGGTCTGGACCCCTTATCCTGTTCTGTGGCTAACATTCTCGACTACCTTTGGTCTCTCTCCAAAGGGGGTCTACGGTCACCGAACCTTAGGGTGCACCTGGCAGCCATTTCTGCTTAACAGGCGTGGGCCAGTCAGCCGACATTGGCACAGGAGACAGCGGTAGAGCGCTTTTTCAAAGGCCGGGATCACATATCCCCTCCGGTGCGTGAACCTCCACATCCGTGGGATCTGCTGCTGGTATTAGCAAAGCTCATGGGCAAGCCATTCGAACCAATGCACAAATGTGAGCTGTCACATTTGTCGTGGAAGACAGCCTTCCTGGTGGCTATCACGTCTGCCAGAAAGACAGGGGAGCTCCAGGCACTTTCGGTGGACTCCCCTTATCTGGTCTTCCACAGGGACAAAGTTGTCCTGTGCCCCCACCTGAAATTCCTTCCAAAGGTGGTGTCAGAGTTTTACCTTAACCAGGTGTTGACTCTGCTGGTAGACTACCTTAATTACACCGTGGAGGCCGAATATAGGCTCCATGCCTTGGACCTGAGACGTGCTGTCTCCTATTATAAGGAGAAAATGGCGGAAAATTCGTGGAGAGGTTCGCCAGCTGTTTGTCACCTATGCTGAAGCCGCTTCTGGCAAACCTGGAACCAAATGGACCATAGCAAGGTGGATTACATCATGCATAGGTCTGTGCTGTGAGTTGGTGGGCAAGGAGCCTCCCAGCTTATTCAACCCACCATACTGCTGCTTCAGTGGCTGCTTCCAGGGACATCCCTATCCAGGAAATATGTCTGGCTGTTACCTGGAAGTCAGCAAACACCTTCATTACCCACTACCACATTGACCTTGAGTCACGCTGGGATGCTGGTTTTGGGGCCTTGGTTCTCCAATCTCTGTTCCCTAAGTAGGGGGTGTGCTCCTTGCCTCCCTTCTCTCAGAGAACTGCTAGGAGTCTGCTAAACAGTGTGGATGAACAACCTGTAACAGTAGTTCTAGGAGTGGTATATGTTCATCCACACAGACCCACCCGACCTCCCCGGCTGCGGATGCACCCAACCTGGCTTCCAGCATGCGAAGATCTGGCGTCGTGGGGCGGAGGCGAGGTGTATATACCACCTGGGTGGGAGGAGCCAGCTTGAAGACTTATGGCAAGATTTAAAGGGGAAAGGGACATGCCAAACAGTGTGGATGAACAACATATACCACTCCTAGAACTAGTGTTACAGGTGAGTAACCTGTGTTTTTGGTTTTTTTTTTTCTCTCCTGTGCCCAGCCTCCCAAGGTACTGCTATGGAGACTGCTTTTTTGAAACATAAGTGAGGGATTCCTGAGGTTAGAATTAAAATTACTCACTATAGTAATGTTTCTTCCAAGGGATCCCGCACTGTGTTTTACAATCCCTTATCCCTGCCTCACCTTCCAGAACTTGGTAAAAGATTCATACAAGAATCATTTAATTTGGCTTGAGCGTTCTTTGCTACAGACTTCTTCACCATCATTAAGAAGTGATTATTTACTAAATTTAATTCTGAATTCTTTTAGGATTTTCACAGTTTACTTAAAATTTTTGAAATTTTTTGGTAGCCATTTAGCTGGAGTCAGTGGTACGTCTCCTCTAGCTTTAGAAGTCTGATTTGGTTGCTAGGGGAGATGTGACCAGTACCGCAGGGTTTGAACTTCATTCTAATAAAGTTCCATTATCTGGGGCTGTCAGTTCTTTGGATCTGATGCTTTTAAGAAACTTAGTGAGGGTTCCCTTGGAAGAAACATTACTAAGGTAATTCATTTCTTCCAGGAGATAGTGTGCTCAGGCTATCAGCTTAAAGAAGTAAACATCGCAGGGATCTGTCAAATTATGAAAGTCCACAAAATAAATCTTTCATATGAGATATTGGGCTTACTTGTAAGTGTCAGGAGTCCTAAGATATGAATATCTCAGTCTGTAAATTACATTAAGGTAGCTGCCTTTTCATTTAACCTTGAAACAAAGTGATATCACTGAGGGGAAAGTTGTATGTTAAATACAGCTTGCATTTCAGTGACATCACTTTCTGTTTCAAGATTCTGTGAAATTGCTATTGTCTTGATTTTAATTTAGAGATGGTTTAAATATACTTATCCCAGGACTCCTGACACCTGCAGTTAAACCCAATACCTCATTTGAAAGATTGTTTCCAATGTTTACTGCTTTTGTACAGGTCACTGGTACGGCCACATCTGGAGTATGGAGTTCAGTACTGGTGCCCACACTTCAAAAAGGACCACAGGGTGGTGGTGGGGGAGAGTTATCTGGCACCAGAGATGTAACCAGTGGGGTCCCACAGGGTTCCGTGTTGGGGCCAGTGTTGTTCAATGTCTTCATCGACATTGGGGATGGTATCAAAGGCAAAATGTGCCTGTTTGCAGATGACGCCAAGCTCTGTGGGAGAGGGGACACAGCTGAAAGGATACGGGACCTACAGGAAGATCTGGAAAAGCTGGGGAGGTGGTCCAGGATCTGGCAGCTTGGTTTTAATACCAAGAAATGCAAAGTTATGCATATTGGAGCCAAGAATCCCAGGACAGAGAATTACCTGGGCTTAGTCTGAGTATCTGCATCAGAGGAGGAGAAGGACCTGGGAGTGATGAGTACTAGTGACCTGAAGCACTCCACGCAATGCAAGAAAGCAGCAGCAAAGGCAAACAAGATGCTGGGATGCATAGCTAGGGGGATCGGTAGTAGGAGAGAGGTTATACTGCCCTTGTACAGGTCACTGGTAAGGCCACATCTAGAGTATAGAGTTCAGTACTGGTGCCCACACCTCAAAAAGGACATTAACCTGCTGGAGAAGATACAGAGGAGGGCTACAAAGATTATAACCAGTAAGTAGGGCAGGGCATACGAGAAGAGGTTGAGGGCACTGAACATGTACTCCCTGGAGAACAGGAGAGAGGGGACATGATTGGGACATTCAAGTACTTGAAAGGGATAAATAGTGTTGATAAGGAAATTCTCTTTAAGCTGAGTGGCAACCATATCATGAGGAGGCACAGTTTTAAGCTGGAGGGTGGGAGGTTTAGAAGGGATGTAAGAAAGCACTTCTTCACAGAAAGGGTGGTGAATACTTGGAAAGCACTGCCAGAAGAGGTCATCTCGTTAAAGACAGCAGCTTTGAAAGGCTGGGATAGGCATGGGGGAAGATGAGAATCATGGGTAGGAAGGATGGGAGGAGTGGGGAGGGAGGGCAGGGACATTAGCTCAAGCTGTGGACCCTGCAGTATGAGCAGACTTAATAGACCAAATGGCAGTCTTCTGCTGGCTTGTTCGTGTGTTTCATGGCCTTTTGCAGTTTCATTGACCCCTGCAACATTTAGTTCCTCTTTAAAGTGATGCTCTGAATACTCCTAGGTATCTGTTATACACAAGCCAGACAAGAACCCACCCTGTGTGGCTCCTGCAGAGCCATCTCCTTATTAAATGTTAATTTTAAGGTTCACCACTATAATGGTTACAAGTCTCCAGGGCTGTGTATGGACCCTTGTCCACCTGGACCAGACTGGGTTCATCAGTTAGTTCCTTATCCATGACAACGTTAGACGCCTGCTGAATTTGATTTCATGATACCATTGCTCCAGAGAGCCAGCTCTGGCAATTTTAATGGATATGGAGAAGGCTTTTGACTGGGTGAACTTGGAGGTTCCTACACAGGACCCAGGAGGAGATGGGGTTGGGACCGAAGGTTAGGGAAACTGTCAAAGCTCCCGATGCCTCACCCCAGGCCATGATAAAAGTGGTGTTATTTTGGATAGATTTCACCTAATGAGGCTTCCGACAGGGCTGCACTCCCCCTTCCCCTTTTTTTTGCCCTATGTATCAAGCCCCTTGCTATTGCGGTGCGAGGCAGTGAGGAGATCCAGGATATTGTGGCAGGGGATAGAAACCACAGTGTGTCCTTGTATGCTGATGATTCCCTGTTTTCCCTTTCTCTGCACACCTCTGCCCCTGCACTGCTTAGCAAATTGGAAGGATACGGGGTCATTTCAGTACACAGAATAAATTTTGATAAGTCGGAAGCTCTTAAGTTTGGGTGCCTGTGTCCTCGTGCTGTCTGATAACTTCCCATGTAAGTGGCTCTCTAACACGGTAAGATACCTGGAAGTAAAGATTTCACCTAATCTACCCTCCTTGTTCTGGCTTAATTACAAGAAGCGCCTTGCTGAGGTAGAGGCTGATATCTCAAGATAGAAGCTACTACTCTTGTCCTTAGGAGATAGAATTGCCACCTTAAAGATGACCATCCTGCGTCGTTTCTTATTTCAAGCTGTCCACATTCCCATCCCGGACTCATACTGGTGAAAGATGCTTAAACTCCTTGTGGCCTTCATCTGGGCAAGAGGGAGGCACAGGAGCAAAAGGACCATGTCCCTACCTAGACAGTGGAGGTCTCCCTATGCCTGATCTCCAGCTGTACTACCTTGCTGCTCAGCTGGCCACCATTGTCACATGTATGAAGCAGAGCAGCGACTCGTGCTGGGAAGAAATTGAGGCCCAAAAACTCCACACAGTTTCATTGTTTGCTCTCCTGCATATTAGGCCCCCTCCCCTTCCTGGATTTAGAGGGAGGTTGCCAATCCATGGATGAGACGTACCTTAAAAAAAAAAAAAAAAAATTTTTTTAGCTCAGGCTCGCTTGTCAGCACAAACTCTCAACCCTGTAGGGCGACTCACGAGCATTGTGGGTGTCCCTGACTTTCACTCCCCTGAGCACTGATCCGCACTTGATGAAATAGGCTGTCACTAACATGATACCAGGCCTTTATTCAGAATCGTGCTGTCATCCCTTTTTCCACTTTAAAGGATAAATATAGCCTCGCTCAGGACGACTTGCAAGTCTGACATTACCTCCGGTCCCAGTGGGAGTGGGAGTCCCGTTGGGAGTGGGTCCCAAGATGACAGCCTGGGTAAAGAATTGGCTGGAGAATAGGACACAGAGAGTAATAGTAAATGGAGTCCACTCTGAAGAAAGGGGGGTTACTAGCGGGGTACCACAGGGTTCAGTATTAGGACCGGTCCTCTTCAGTGTCTTTATAAGTGATATTGCAGAGGGACTGGAAGGAAAGTGTGTCTCTTTGCAGATGACACAAAGATCTGCAACAGAGTTGATGCACAAGGGGGTGGAAAGGATGAGAAGGGACTTGGCAAGGTTAGAGGAATGGTCAAATGTATGGCAGCTTAGATTCAATGCTAAGAAGTGCAAGGTAATGCACCTGGGAAACAAAAACCCAGGGAAGAGTACACAATGGGGGAGATACTAACAACAAAAAAATGGAAAGGGACCTGGGGTAGTCATATCAGATGACCCAAAGGTGGGCAAGCAATGTGGAGAGGGCAGCAAGGGGTTGGGGGATACTGGGATGCATAGGAAAGGCATCACCAGCAGAAAACAGGAAGTTGTTATCCCTCTGTACAGACAGTTGGTGAGACCCCATCTGAGTACTCATGCAGTTCTGGAGACCCAGTCTCCCAAGAGATATAGACAGGATGGAGGCTGTCCAGAGGAGGGCACTAAAATGGTGCAGGGCCTGCACCGAAGACACATGAAGAGAGACTTAAGAGCTGAATATGTATAGCCCTCGAGGAAAGGGAGAGAGGGGATATGATAGAAACTTTCAAGCACCTCAAGGAATCAACAAAGTCCAAGAGGGTAGCATCTTCAAAAAGGAGGTGTGCAAGAACAAGGGGCACAATGTGAAGATAGAAGGAGGGCGGCTCAGAGGTAATTTAAGGAAGTATTTTTTCACAGAGAGGGTTGTGGATGCATGGAATGGCCTTCCGGAGGAGGTTGTGGAGTCAAAAACAGTGGTGGAATTAAAGCATGCATGGGACAGTCATAAGGCAGTTCTAGGGGGTAGGGGTAGGAAGAAGTAGGCTGCTGGTTAACTAGGATCTGCAGCTTATCCAATAGGTAGGGAAATGGGCAGACTGGGTTGGCCAAGTGGTCCTTCTACCGTCAAAATCTGTTTCTATGGTCCCACAGTTTAGTTCTCCATGTTTGACTGAGATGTCTTCCTTGGAGAACTTCCTTTACTGGGCAACTATTTATTTATTTCAAACGTTTCACCAGGAAAGGTATACTGAACTAACAGCTCTTTTCCAGATGCATCTTGGGTAGGTGAGGGGGTAAAGGACAAGGAAATAGTCAAAGTACAAATACAAGAGTTACTGTCAAAGCAATTACAGATTACTGTAAATTGCAAACCATTACAATGTGATTAGAAGTTACTCAGGTATCCGCATGGGACGCAAAACTATGGAAATCATGTGCATTGTGGGTAATTTGGATGAGGACAGAACCTTGAAGGGATGTTGATTTTGGGGGGGGGGTAGAGTGTTACCTGTTCTAACAGAGTCCTGCCCAAAAGATAGGAACGGGAGCAGTTAGTGGCAGGGACAGAAAGTCCTGCTGCAGACAAGTTTGTTGAGGATGGGGTGGGCTACAGTGTTGAAGGCTTTAGCCAAATCAATAAAGATGGCAGAGGTGATACGGCCCAGATCCATGCTAGAGAGAATTGAGTCAGCAAGCCAGAGGAGGGAGGTTGCAGTGGAATGGGACTTTCGAAAGAGTGGAAAGAGGTGAAGAAGTAAGAAAGCTGAGACAGTACGAAATGCTGTTGAAGTTTGGCAAGGATGGGGAGCAATGAGATAGGGCAGTGTGCCTAATTAGAAGATAAATATGGTATCATGAGCTTATAGGATACGACAGGGTGATAGAATTCGCCACCTTAAAACAAAAATGGGAAGATGAGGCAGGCCTTCCTATTGCAGATGAGACCTGGAAACGAATTTGGGAGAGGGGTTGGAGGGTCACAGCCTCTCCAGGCTGGTGGGAATTTAAGTGGAAATGATTTTTCCACACTCCCACCATCACAGTACATTTCCAGTCTGGCAACACTAACTTACGCTGGAGTGCTTGTGGCCTGGTGGGATCCCCCCCTTTTCCATATTTTTTTTGTCCTGCTCCCAGAATCTCAGCATTCTGAAGGAGGATCTGTGATGTACTGGGGTCTCTGAGGGGTCCCCATTCCACTGAATTTCCAGTACCTCTTCCCTGGGATGCCTCTGCTGGCCCTCAACAGTCAGAAGCAGCAGAGCCTCCCAAGGACCCTTTGCTTGGCAGCAGTGAAAGACGTCACAATGAATTGGTTGAGGGAATCTACTCCCTCCTTGGATCCAAAGGGTGGACAATTTCAATAGGGCTGAGGAGCTAACTGACAGTTGACTCATGCTGGAGAGAGTTAGAGGTATGGGCCCCATTGGTGTCCAGAGGGGCTTTGCCACCCACTGGAGCAGATAGTGGTGGAGATTCCCAGGTGTGATCTTTTCTCCCTCTCCCAGATGGAGTTGGAAATGGGCATTGTCTGGGTGCCTCCCCCTTTGTGGCCAGTTCTCCTCGTGCACAGCATGCCCTAGGCATTTCTGTGTAGCAGTGTCTTTTGTTCCAATGTGGTTGGCTCTGTTCATTCCTGTTATGCTGGTTTGATAGTTGCATTTAGCAGACAAAATGTTCCAGTATAAAGCAACACTCTTTATCATAGTTTTTCCCTAAGTGTGGTATGCTTTGCCTAATTGGTTGACTATTTTGTCTATTGATTATCCTTAATGACCTACTGTCAGCTCCACTTTCTCAGTCTGTCAGCTTATGAATGTATCCACACCTTGTGATTTTATACTTTTCAGTAAAGCTGAGTTTAAAAAAGAACAGCAATACTGATGAAAACATGGATTTGAGGAACAATAGTTGCATAGCAGATAACTTTCATCTTATTCTTGTATTTTCTGTATTAATGTTCTTTTCTGTATATACAATAATATAAAACCGAATCCTGCCCTGTAGACTTCATCTCTTCGGCTGCGGTCTACATTAGACATCCAAAAATTTTATTTTCCCTGAAGTGTCCCATTATGTTAGGGACATCTTTAGATTCATGCAGTCTACATAGGGCTTCAGTTTACTCCTTTGTGGTTGCTTAAAGGGACACTGTCAACTTCCTTAGGCCTTGGAGTGTCCCTAGTTTAAAAAAACACAGCTTATGACTGTTCACTTTCTGCAAAGATAGCTGATGTAGCTGGTTGTTTGATTCTGGTTCTTTTTTCTTTTCTTTTATCAGTGAACAGACTGCCCACCATACTGGTGTTACCATACCAAAATATGTTTGTTTACATTCCTTGATCAAGTCTCACTCATTGTTGCTGGACCTAGGAACACCCCCAACACGGTCTAGCCACTCATCATGTGGTGGGAGTAGAGAAGACTGTTGTGTCATGAGTGGCTGGACTGTGTGGGGGTGTTTCTGTTCAGGAAGTATATAATAAAAACAGATCCAGGATTAAAAACAAAGTGTTTATTGCTATATATTAGCATGCATTTCAGTCCTACTAAGCAAAAAGGCAGATGCAAAAAACAGCAACATGGGGTTTTAACTAGAAATAATATGATGTAAAAAAGGTTGATCATGTTGGAGAATTGGCTGTATCAACTGTACAGTAAAAATACAGGTTTAATGTATTTATTTTTTACATTTAGGTACACAAAGAGAATCAGTGGTGTGAAGAAAAATGAAGGTTGTGCCTGCTGACACTGTAACACTGTAAGGATCATTCAGAATAGTTGCACTGCGCTGTTTCTCATTGTTAATATTAGAGAACCACAGCATACAGTCTTTGTGTATTTACAGCATAATGTTTCCATTGCATGTGTTAAATGCTTTTGAAATAAAAATTCAAATAGAATATTTTGTGTGTTTTCCAGTGTAATCAAATTGTGTTTTCTTTATACTTCTTTTCTAATAATAAACATCAGCTAGAGAGTGGATACTGCACTTAAGTCTTATAATTCTGGCTGTCTTAGTAAAGCTTTATTACATCTCTTTCCATTTATGGTTTTACTCACTGTTTCTGCTGATGTGAAATGGAGCAAGTTTCTCTAACTTGTATTCCGAGGCAGATGCTCATGTAAATAAATTCACATGCACAGTTGTTTGTGTGCTGCTCCATTCAGACGACATCTGAGTGTGAAGGCATGTATCGGAAGAGAATGTCATGATGTGATTTTATTGAACATGTTGGATAGTTTGACTAAATAAAGATTTTTGATTTTTTTAGGACTTTCTGATTTAATACATTGGATGAATCTTTGTTCTCCTGTAATAGAGACTGTTCCAGGGTTTATACTAAGATCTTTATGATCTTTTCCAGGATTTACCAAAGTATTCCCACGTCCCTTCCCTCCAGAAAGTAATGCATTTACAGTTTAATAAGTGATGCACCATCCTTGTCTGTATTTCAGTTGATTTCCATTCACTTACAAACATGTCATTTACAAAAAACAGAAATGGAATAACATTTCTTTGTTCAATGTTCAGCTGTCTACCCAACTACTGTTAAGCATGTTGATATTGTCAGGACACTATTGTGACTGGTGCTTGGGGAAGCAAAATTGTTCTGAAGTGTTGTGTACCAGTGACCAGACTTTATTGCTGACTGAAAGGGATATAGGAAATCCAAAGATCTTCCCTGTGTCAGTCTTCACCATTCGTTACTGGTGGGTGGTTGGCTGGAGACAGACACCCCGCGGGAGCTTTTCAAGGCAGACATACTGCGTGGCGCTTGTAGGTTAGCCAGTAACTGCCGTTGGCTCCTCCTCCACCTCAGTTCTGCTTCTCCTGCCATTGAGACAGCACCTCCCCAAGCAGCTTGGAATTCTTCACTGTGAGAACAGCGGACTAGTCTGATGTAGAAGCCTTTTTTCGGAGCTGATGTTCCTCTGGGCTATTCGATGCAGTTTGCTTCGACTCCGTCGCCGTGACTCCACCTTGGTTCTGCAGCCCACTCGACACAGTTAATCTTCCAGTCCAGTAAGATCTTTCCTTTTATTAAGCGACGTTGAATCTTTTACTGTTTTTGTGTTTTGTTACCATCTCATCATGCCTGGTCCTCGGGACAAGAAACATTCAAAGAAAACCTGTTGGCCTCCTGTGCATCTGTGTCCCTTCGGCCTACCGATTTCCATTACTGACTGGCATGATGATTGCCTTACCTGCCTTGGACCCCAGAACGACATGGACACCTGCGACTCCTGCTTCACTGTGGATCGCCATGTTCTGGAGCACCGTGCATTAAAAGTCTGCAGGGCTCCGCCGGGGTGGCATTGTCGTTCTTGCCGGTCCAAGCACAGGACTCTCTGCCCATCCTCCAGGTCCCTTCCCAGGCCTGCACAGTCCAGTGAAGAGGGGGCCTCCTCTTTTTGCCTTGCCATAGAGGAGGTTCCCACCATGGTGCTGGAGGTCTGGTGTGGCTCCACTCGGGGCCGGGCCAGGAGCATCACTGTGGCAGTCACCTCTTGAGAGGTCCAGGCTCCCCTGTTGTTGTGGCCCATGGCTGCAGGTCCCGGCGCAGGGTGTTCCTCTGCGCTACCCTGGATCCCTGGGCTTTGTGGCTCAGGTGATGGGGGAGGCGATGCAGCAAGGGAGCGGAGGCTCTGCCAGCGCTATGGGTGGAAGAGCCCTGGGGCCGCCAGTCCAGAGCTCCTCCGGATTGTCTCCTCTTCAGAGCCAGACGATTCAGAGGCTGATCCGGACTGGCAGCCTGACTCCTCTGAGTCTGAGGGTTCTCTACAGCTTAGTACTCTTGAGAGGTGCCTCCCAGGTGCTTCCTCCAGCCGCCCTGCGGCCCGCACAGACTCTTGAGCCTATAGTGGTTCTGCGGGTCAGGTGTGTGCTAGTGGTCCCACTAATGCAGGAGCAGTGGTCCAGACTTTGGGGGTGGCTGCTGTCCCCGGTACCATCTCCTCTGTCAGAGTCAAGCCCGAAGACTGAACCTCCCTCCTCTGCGACTGTCCTTTGGGAGTCACTGGAATTGAAGGGTTCCTTGGCACAGAGTGCGAGGAAGAGGGCTTCCTCGGAGTCGACGGGATGAGGAATGGCGGCATACTTCTGTGGTCCTCCAGGGCGTGGGGAGGAGCTGTACTGCTGAGCCCAGCTTCTCTCCTTTGTCCCCTTTGAGGGAGTCCTCATTGGGTGAGGCTGGGGACCACCTTTCTGGATCCATGCAGCCCCGGTCCCCTCATAGGGAAGCTTCTCCTACGGGGCTAATTCCTGACCACTTTACGTTTCTTAACAGGTTGGTGAATTTGCAGAACTGCGGATTCCCGCTTATACCAGGTTCGCCTGTAGTCTTCCAGTCCTGGCAGAGGCATGTCGCATACGGTGACAAGTTCGCCCGTGCCTCTGCGTCCAGCCCCCCTTTTCCCAGGCCATGTTAGTCCTTTGGGACCTTTGACCTGGGAACAGTTCAGATCCTGTGCTGCGGATTTCCCCCCAGTATGTTAGGGCTATGGATGAACAGGCCTTTCGAACAGTTCCCGCTCCGCAGCTAGAGTCTGACTCCGCAAGCTCCTCGGCCTCCTCATTGTCTTCCTCAAAAGGAAGAGGAGTTCTCTGTCCAAATGTCCTCAGACGCTGATCAAACTCAGTATCAACACTTCTTAGTGAGGCTGGTCAGGGACTTGCACATTACCCACTTTGCCCATCACAATACTGTGCGTGCGATGCAGGCCTTCTTAGGCGAGTTTGGGGCACATCATTTGGTGCCCCCCCCGGCCAGTTCCCTTCCAGGAGGTGTCATACAGTGCCTGGCAGCTTCCGTATGCCACAGTTCCAGCCCCCATGGACTGGTGGAGGCGGTATTGTGCATCCAGAGGGTCTCCAGGCTCTCTACCTCATCCCACTTTGGGACTAACGCGTCTGAACAGTCGGTCTGCAATGACCCCCAGATCCTGACTCTGCAGAGTTTGATCGTCTGGGTTGGAACGTTTTCTCCTTTGCACGGATGGCTCTAGCCATTGTTTCACATCAGGCGTGCCACACTGCCTTTAACAGGCATCTGTGGGTGATGCTGGGCCAGGCTGTAGCATCGCTGCCCAATGCAGAGGCAGGCAAGGCACCAGTCAAGGGCATTTTACAATGCCAATGAAGTCTCTTCACAACTTGTAGGGACAGTGATCTGCATTAGGTGGACGGTGTGGCTCCGCCTTTTTAGGTTGTCACCTTTGGCCCGGCGTAGGTTATTGGCCTCTTTCCAGGGGACCCATATGTATTCCCTGCAGGGTTAGACTGGAATTACAGGGATGCCTTCCTTCTCCCAGGTGTTGGGGGACCCGTCCTCATCCTGACCTGTCCCAAGCCTAACTGCCAGTGGAGGTCTCTACATCCATCTCTTCTCTTCCCCCTGTCCCCACAGGGAGCTGAGGGGATGCTATTCTCTCAGATTCCTGGGCCCCCTTCGGGGGGGGGGGACTCTCCCACCAGTGAATGGTTAAGATTGATGCAGGGGAGATATGAAAATTACGTACCTACTGTAATTCTTGATCTTCCTGTGTATCTTCACCATTCATCACTAAATCCCCCTCACAAGGCATCAATCCCTGAGCTGTGCCCCCTCCCTGTTCACCTCCCTCCTTTAGACTCTGCTGGGGTTTTTCCCCTCCTCCCCTGGCAGCCTGCTAAGAGACCTCTGGGGGAGTGTCAGAGGAGGGTGAGTAGGGCCTCTGTTTGGGCAATCATAGGGTCTTCTGGTGGGTCTCTTCCTTTATCCTGGGCCTGATCTCGGGGGTCGGCTAATCCCCTAGGGTTGCTGACTTTTGGGTCCCCTGCGATGAGGGGGGTTCTGGGGCTGACTGAAACTCCCTCTGCCCCTTATTTATTTATTGATAAATATCGAATAACACCTTTGAGTCACTTTTTTTTTTTTTTTTTTTAACAGGTTCCACGTCATACGTAAGAGACAAGTGTACAGAGTAACAAGTAACATAGTAGTTAAACTCAGCGGTTACAGAATGGTTGCAGATGATTACAGAAAATACAAAAAATAGCTGGGAATAAAGGTTGCAGGTATATGCATAGCATTTCAGGGCGATGGCACTAGCCATGCCCACACGTTTTTTGTTGGCCAAGGCTGAACAGAGATGTCCATTGTCATGGTATAGGCACACTTGGGGGCGGCAGACCAGAGTTAGGTCCGTAGACATGGGAGGTGGTAGAAAAATGGAGGGTCAGGTGTATGGGCAATCACATACTGATCGTTGGGTAATAAGGTCCCTTAGTTGGTACTTGAACCGACCAAGTTTGGGTTCAGTGAGAAGGGAGTTTGGGAGCGAGTTGAGCCAGGTTGGGGCCAGATATCGAAACATTCTTTGGCTAGAGGTGGTTTTGCAGCAAGGTACCCTAAAGTGGGTAGTTGCTGACTGCCGTGTGAGGCAACTGGACAGTGGGGCCTGAAGTAGTGGGGTGAGGGCTAGAGGGAGTAATCCTGAGGTGATTTTCTTTGCGAAGAGGCAGGCCTGGTTCTTTAGCCTCCCATTGAAGTTGAGCCAGTTTGCTGAGGCGTAGAGGGTGCATGTATGAGTGAGTCTAGGACAGCCTGTAGCAAGTCTGCAGGCCTTATTGAGGGCCAGTCTAATCTTGTGTAGGTGGGTGGTGTCGGCCGCACCATAGATGATGCCATAGTCAATTAGGGATAGAATAGGTGTAGAGATGGCTAGGCGGAGAGATTCAGGAGGCAGGCAGTGCTTATAGCGGTGAAGGAGACCAATACGTACGTTGATGGCGGTGCTTAATAATCGGATATGGTCATGGAAAGTGAGACCTGTGTTTAGTGTGATGCCAAGGTATTTGAAAGTGTTAACCTGTTCAAGGGGGGTCATTTAGTGAGTTCAGAATGTGCAAGGGTTGTCCTAGGTTCTTATTTTGGTGCTGTGCAAACATCATGGATTTAGTTTTTTTGTAATTTAGTACTAACCTATGCTGAAAGAACCAGGATTCAGCTTCAGAGAAGGATTTCTGGAGTGCCGAGCGGAGGGCTGTGGGATCAGTGTGAGAGTTGTAGAGGACTGCATCGTCTGCATACAATAGCATTTTCCTAGAACAGGCATTGGGCAGGGTGTTGAGGTATAGGGAGAAGAGAAGTGGGCTAAGGATAGAGCCTTGAGGGACCCCAGACCTGACTTGCTAGGGGGATAACGGGGAGTGCTTCAGCCTCGTAGGTGGCGCCAACGGCGCCAGCTCCTCCCTCCTACAAAACAAAAGCTTCCACAGGGTCCGTCTCCGTCCAACCACCCACCAGTGATGAATGAAGATACACAGGAAGATCAAGAATTACGGTAGGTACATAATTTTCATTTTTTCAAACATGAAGTCTTGCTGTATTCTGACTTGCAGTTAGGTCCTGCCTTTCAGCTGCCCCGGAGAACAGAGTTAACTTTCCATGGCCAGCATGGAACGTTCAGCATGAGCTCGGTTGAAGCCCCTGTCTGCTGTTTAAACTCCAACCGTCATTCTTTACTCCGCCTCACTGAACAGTTGCTCCAGAGATTTCTCCTTTGCTCGGTTCAAAAAAGTCGGTTAAGGTGTCGTTTTTTGCTCGGTTTCTACCAAATTTCTGCTACCGAATCTGTCGGTTTAAGTCTGTCTGTGGTACCGTGAGTACTAGATAGGTTTTACATTTAGTTTCTGTGTGGAACTTGTAAATTTCGGATCGGTTCGCCTGAACCGATCAGTTTAGTTTAAAAAAGTTTGTGAATTTACTTAGGGTGTGGTAACCGGTCTGTATCGATTCTTTAAAAAAAAAAAAAAAAATGATTTTATTACGTTTTTTTACAAGACCTGTAACACGGTCAGGAACCGACAGGGGAGTCTTGCCTGGCGGATTGACGAAAAAAGGGTACGTTTTGGATAGGATTGGCCATGTCTGAGAAACCCAAGAAAAAAACCGGGCCCACTGGGTTTCAACACTGCAGTGTGTGTGTGGAAGCCTTTGCTAAGGCTGAGCCCCACACCACCTGTGTTTATTGTCTGGGGTTTGACCACCTCGATTCAGACTGCCAAATTTGTAAGAATTTTCCCAAAGCTACCCTGGATAAGAGAGTAGGTAGACTGAGGGAAAGGGAGGCCGAGAAGTCTGCTGACCCGGATGGCCAGCCCGGTTCAGTTCTGACCAAACCAGAAGGAGTGCCCTCTGACCAGGGCGAAACTTCTTCGGGCAAAAGGAGAGCCGATTTCTGAGGAGTTGGTTCCAGTTAAAAGGAAGAGAAAAGATAAATCGTCCGGTTCGGATCCAAAAATTCATACTCCAACTGCTGATGAGATAGCGATTGCACTATTCTTATCACTTTGGCTAACTTCGGTTCCGGCCGAACCGGCACCATCTGGCAGGGGCTCGGTTCGGTCGATTCCCCCGGTTCCAGATCACACTTCAGAAGAATTTTATGAACTGGAGGAGGGAGAGTATGAGGAGGATGATGGTGATTATGAAAGTCTGGATGTGCCTATTGACCCTGACATCTCCCCAGACAGGCCTTCAGGTGTTTCTCCTCATAGGCTTTGAGTCCCCTTCCCACTTTGTTTTACGAAAAAGTGGCTGAAACCCTCCAGCTTCCAATGGAAGAAGCAGTAGAGGATCAGGAGGAGCCTGATTCTGTTGAAATGATGGACATCCCAGAGTCCAGGAGATTCTGTTCCTTTACATAAATCTTTTGGGAAACAGACAGAATTCTTAAGACTCCTAACTCCATACCTCCTGTGGACAGACGAATGGATAAGAGGTACACCCTTTCAGGCTCGGACACGGAGTTCCTTTCTCAGCAATGCAGCCATGTTGGGGTAGTGCAGGCTGCTGCCTGTGATAAGGCAAATATTCCCTTGGCATCACACCCCCCAGATAAGGACTCCCGGAGGATTGATGCCATGGCAAAGAAGCAGTACATGGCAGCATCTTTGGGACTCAGGCAGGCTAACTATATGGTCTACACAGCTAGATATCAGAAGTCCAGATGGGACACTGTGCTGGCTCTGTCTAAACAGGCCCCTGACCAGCTTGCCAAGGAGCTGGAGCAGGTGGCTGCAGATGGGATTGAGGCATCCAAGGTGCAGTTTCATGCTGCTGTGGACTCCAATGATGTTTCATCATGAGTCATGGCTACATCTGTGGCCCTTTGGAGGATGGCTTGGCTCAGATGTACTAGCCTATCACAGGATACCCAAGTTAAGGCCATGGATTTCCCTGTCATTGGTAATTCTCTGTTTGGGGAGCAGACAGAGAACTACATGAAAAAGATGGACGAGTACAGGACCACCTACAGGAGTGCTCAGGCCAAAGAAAGGCAAACCACTCCTCAAAGGCAGCAATCCAGGGGCAGGGGCAGGCCTCTTCAAAGGCCTTTTTACCAGGCCCAGGCCTCCTCTTCTTCTTATGCTCAGGGGGGTTCTTCGGAGTGAGGCAGACAGGGAATGAGCAGGCCTGCTACCACCCCTCAGCCTAAAGCCCCTGCCAAGCAGACACCCTGATGGGTCTGCCTGGGCCGATTCTCCAGTACCTGTAGGAGCAGGCTGGCTTACTTTGTCCAGGACTGGAAGTCTCTGACATCAGACAAGTGGGTCCTGGAAGTAGTAAGCCAGGGACTGGTTCTCAGCTTCAAATAATTTCCCAAGATGAGAACCAGATCCTTTCCACCTGCAAATCCATCAGAGACCCTTGCCCTAGAGGCAGAGGTTTCTTCCTTCCTGGCTCTCAGAGCCATAGAGAGGGTTTCTACCCTACACAAGGGCAAAGGATTATACTCCAGGTACTTCCTAACCCCCCAAAAGACAGGAGAATGGCGGCACATCCTGGATCCAAGATATCTGAACAAGCACCTTTTAAAACCAAAGTTCAAAATGGTGACTCTGGGAATAATTCTGCCCTCTCTAATGCCAGGGGACTGGCTAGCCTCCCTGGACCTCAAAAATGCCTATTTTCACATTCCCATCAGGTGCTCCCACAGTAAGTACCTCAGGTTCGAGTTGCCCCCAGGCCACTATCAGTTCAGAGCAATGCCCTTTGGCCTAACATCAGCCCCAAGGGTGTTCACAAAGTGCCTGGCAGTAGTGGTTGCTTTCCTAAGGAGAAAAAAGATCTCCATCTTTCCATACTTGGACGACTGGCTCATAGGGGGTCAGTCTCCAGACCAAGTCAAGTCTCTCAATCTCAAGGCATGGCTCTTGAAGAGTTAGTTTGCTGATCTGCACCTTTCTCAAGGGGTTCTGGATATCCTTAAGGCTTCTCGAAAGCCTTCCACCAGAAAGACTTGTAACTCCAGATGGAAAAGGTTCGCTATTTGGTGCTCTAATAAGCATATTTCTCCATAATCTGCTGGGTTGCCTACAGTTCTGGACTATATGGTCCATCTTAATGGCTTAGGACTTAGGCCAGCTACACTTAAAGTGCATTTGGCAGCTATTTCTGCCTTCTTATCAGTAGGCAAGCCCTCTCCTCTGTCAGCCCATCCTGTGTTTTGTAAGTTCTTCAAGGGATTGCTGCACACCAATCCCCCCTTTAGGGACCCTGCTCCTGCTTGGGACCTTAATGTTTGCATTGCTCAGCTTATGCAACCACCCTTTGAGCCTTTATCCTCTGCAGAGCTTAAGTACTTGACTTGGAAAACTGTTTCAAACAACATGAGTCTTGCTATATTATGACATATGCAGTGAGTCCCAACCTTCGAACTGCTCCGGAGGTGAAAGAGTTAACTTTCCATGCCAGGCATGGAACTTTGAGCACGAGCTTGGTTGAAAACTCTGTCTGTTGTTCTTCAAACTCAAACTGTCAGATTCTTTACTCCGCCTCACTGAACAGTCGCCCGAGATTTCTCCTTCTGCTCAGTTCATTTTGTCGGTTAAAGTATTAATTTTTGGTTTTTAGCCAATTTAAACCGCAACCGTCGTTCAAGCTCTGGCTGTGGTATTGTAAGTACTAGATAGGTTTTACATTTACTTTCTGTGGAACTTAAACGGTATCGCTCAGTTTGAACCGATCAGGTTGTTGAAAATACATTAATCTGTCTTTTTAGAGTGCGGTTCTCGGTTCTTATCCGTTCTAAAAAAACAACGGATTTCATTACGGTTTTTTCCACGACCCGTGACACGGTTGGGAACCGATAAGTCTTGTTTGGCGGATTGCCATAAACGGGCAAGTTTTGGTTAGGCTGGCACTATGTCTGAGAAACCCAAAAGAAAAACTGGGCCCACTGGGTTTCAACACTGCAGTGTTTGTGGGGAAGCCTTTGCCAAGGCTGACCCCCACACCACCTGTGTTTATTGTCTGGGGTTTGACCACCTCAATGCAGACTGCCAGATTTGCAAAAATTTTCCTGCAGCTACGCTGGATAAGAGAGTTGGTAGGCTCAGAGAAAGGGAGGCCAAGAAGTCCGCTGACCCGGATGGCCAGCCCAGTTCGGTTGTAACCGAACCGGAGGGAGTGCCCTCTGACCAGGGCAAGACTTCCTCGGGCAAAAGGAGAGCCGACTCTGAGGAGTCGGTTCCAGCAAAAAGGACTAGAAAATCAGCAGGTTTGAAGCCAAAATTTCCCTCTCCAACCACTGAAGAAATAGCCAAAGCGATTAAAATTGTCCAGTCGCTTTCCCCGGTTCCGACCAAACCGGCACCATCAGGTAAGCGTACGGTTCGGTCGGTTCCACCGGTTCAAGAATATGATTTAGAGGAATTTTATGAACCGGAGGAGGGGGAAGAGGAGTATGAGGAGAGTGAATGTGGATTTGAAAGTCTGTATGTGCCCATTGAACCGGACATCTCCCTAGACAGACCTTCAGGAGTGTCTCCCCCTAGGCTTTCTGAGTCCCCCTCTCATTTTATGTTTTATAAAAAAGTGACTGAAACCCTCCAGCTTCCTATGGAGGAAGCTATGGATGATCAAGAGGAGCCTGACTATGTAGAAATGATGGATATCCAAGAGTCTAGGAGACTGTCTATTCCTTTGCATAAATCTGGGAAACAGACCGTAAAATTCTAAAACTCCTCACACTATACCTCCTGTGGATAAAAAGAATGGACAAGAGGTACACATTGTCAGGCTCTAATACGGAGTTCCTACACAACAATGCAGCCATGTTGGGTAGTGCAGGCTGCAGCCTGTGACAAGGCTAATATTCCCTTGGCTTCACACCCCCTGACAAGGACTCCAGGAGGATTGATGCCATGGCAGAGAAACAGTACGTGGCATCATCCTTGGGACTCAGACAGGCAAATTATATGGCTTATGTTGCTAGATACCAGCAATCCAGATGGGATACTGTTACGGCTCTAGCAAAACAGGCCCCTGGCCAGCTTGCCAAGGAGCTGGAGCAGGTGGCTGCTGATGGTATTGAGGCATCTAAGGTGCAATTCCATGCTGCAGTGGACTCTGATGTGTCATCAAGAGTCATGGCTACATCTGTGGCACTTTGCAGAATGGCTTGGCTCAGATGTACTAGCCTGTCACAGGATACCCAGACTAAGGCCATGGATTTTCCTGTTGTGGGTAATTCTCTGTTTGGGGAGCAGACAGAGAATTACATGAAGAAAATGGATGAGTATAAGACCACCTATAGGAGTGCACAGGCCAAGGAAAGGCAGGCCACTCCTCACAGGCAGCCTTCCAGGGGCAGGGGCAGGCCGTTTCATAGGCCTTTTTACCAAGCCCAGGCCTTCTCTTCACCTTATGCCCAGAGGGGGTTCTTTAGAGGGAGAGGCAGACTGGGTACAAGCAGACCTGCTTCCACCCCTCAGCCTAAAGCCCCTGCCAAGCAGGCACCCTGATGGGGTGGCCAGGGCCGATTCTCCACTACCTGTAGGGGGCAGGCTGGCTTACTTTGTCCAGGACTGGATGTCTTTAACATCAGACAAGTGGGTCCTGGAAGTAGTAGTTAGGACTGGTTCTCAGCTTCAAAAATTTCCAAAGATGAGAACCAGATCCTTTCCACCTGCAAATCCATCAGAGGCACTTGCCCTAGAGACAGAAGTTTCTACCCTCCTGGCTATCAGAGCTGTGGAAAGGGTTCCACCCCTACACCAGGGCAAAGGGTTGTACTCCAGGTACTTCCTCACCCCAAAAAAGACAGGAGAATGGCGGCCCATCCTGGATCTCGGATACCTAAACAAGCACCTTTTAAAACCAAAATTCAAAATGGTGACTCTGGGAATTATTTTACCCTCTCTAAGGCCAGGGGACTGGCTAGCATCCCTGGACCTCAAGGATGCCTACTTCCATGTTCTTATCAGAAGCTCCCATCGAAAGTACCTGAGATTCGAACTGCCCTCAGGCCATTACCAGTTCAGAGCAATGCCCTTCGGCCTTACCTATGCCCCGAGGGTATTCACAAAATGCCTGGCAGTAGCAGTTGCCCACTTAAGAAGGCAAAAGATTGCCATCTTTCCTTACCTGGACGACTGGCTCATAGTGGGCCAGTCTCCAGAACAAGTCAAACTACACCTTCAGGTAACTCGGCAACTGCTCACATCTCTAGGTTTCCTCTCAATCTTCCAAGTCAATTTAGAGCCTGTCCAGCTTCTCACCTTCATAGGTGCAGAATTGAACACAAAAGAGGCCAGAGCCTTCCTTCCTCTGGAAAGAGCAAGGACCTTGGTCTCTCTGGCTCTCTTTCACCCTGCAGGTCTCTCGACCAGCAAGGCATTTTCTGCAGCTCCTGGGGCACATGGCTGCTTCTACAGCAGTTTTGCAGGAGCAAGATTTCAGATGAGGGACATCCAGTTCCATTTGAGAGCCTTTTGGTCTCAAAGGAGAGACCCTCTGACCAAATTGATCCCAGTGACTCGAACCCTGATCCAAGCCCTTCAGTGGTGGCAGGACCAGAGCAATCTGAGACAGGGGGTCCCCTTCATCCCTCAGTCTCACTCCCTAATCCTTACTACAGATGCATCCCTCTTGGGGTGGGGATCTCACTACCCAGGAATTGTGGTCCCCTCAGAAATCTCTGCTCCACATCAATCTGTTGGAACTCAGAGCAGTTTTTCTAGCACTTCAAGTTTTTTCCACCTCTGTTCAGAACAAAGTTGTACAGATCAGAACAGACAACACCACTACAATGTGGTACATCAACAAGCAAGGAGGCACTCGGTCTACGGCCTTGTGCACCGAAGCAATGAAGTTGTGGTCTCTGGCGTATTCCCTGAACACCTCCCTTACGGCAGTTCACCTCCCAGGCAAGGACAGTGTCCTGGCAGATGCTCTCAGCAGGATTTCCCAGGGCCATCACGAATGGTCTCTGGATCCCCTAGTATTGTAGGTAGTATTTGCCAGATGGGGCACCCCGCAGATGGATATTTGTGCAGCCCCAGACAGTCAGCAACTTCCCCTTTTTTGCTGCAGGCCCCCAGTGTTGGGCTCAGTCCCTCTGGATGCCTTCCTTCTCAGTTGGGAAGGGAAGTTTCTCTATATGCCTTCCCCCCCTTCCCTCTTCTGTACAAGGTGCTAGTCAAAATCAGATCTCAACCCTGCAAGATGATCCTGATTGCACCAGATTGGGCCAGACAGCCCTGGTACCCACTCCTTTTGTCCTTAGCAGTCCACCTTCCCCTGTGTCTTCCCAGGAATCACAACCTGTTAACCTGTGCTCAGGGGAGGGTTTGGTACCCGAATCTCAAATCTCTCAATCTCAAGGCCTGGTTCTTGAAGAGTTAGTTTGCTGACCTACACCTCTCCCATGGTGTATTGATATATGAAGGCTTCTAGGAAGCCATCTACCAGGGTTACTTTATAATTCCAAATGGAAGAGATGTTCCATTTGGTGCTCTGCTAGCATATTTCCCAGAATCTGCTGACTTACCCACAGTCCTGGATTATATGGTGCATTTGGATACTTTTAGCTGAGGCCAGCTACCCAAGTGCACCTGGCAGCCGTGTTCGCTTTCTTATCAGCAGGTAAACCCCTTCTTTCGGCTCATCCTGTATTCTCCAGTTTTTCAAGGGGTTGTTTCACACTAACCTCCATTCAGGGACCCTGCCCCTGCCTGGGATCTTAATATTTGCATTGCTCAGCTTAGGCAACCCCCTTTTGAGCCCTTGTCTTCAGCAGAGCTTAAGTACTTGACTTGGAAAACTGTTTTTGGTAGCCATCACTTCTGCCAGACGCATAAGTGAGTTACAAGCATTGTCAGTGGAACCTGATTTTTATCTCCATTCATAGAGATAAGGTGGTCCTCAGGACTAACAAAGTTCTTGCCTAAGGTGGTTTCAGATTTCCACCTTAATCGATCTGTGTCTCTCCCTGTGTACTTCACTGACCATTCCTCCTCTGGCGAGAGGAGACTACACAGTTTAGGTGTCAAAAGAGCCCTTAGTTACTTCATAGAACGTACCACGGGTCACAGGTTTGACTCCCTCCAACTGTTCCTCACTTATGGTGAGGCTGGTAAAGGGAAACCTGCCACTAAAAGATCCATTGCCAGGTGGATTGTCTCTTGTATCCAATTTTGCTATGAAAAACTGGGTAAGGTTCCTCCCTCAGGCCTGAGGGCTCACTCTACCAGAGGTACAGCTGCGCTCTGGCTGCTACCAGGGACATCCCTATCCTAGAGATATGTCAAGCAGCTACCTGGAAAACAGTTCACACTTTTACCAAGCATTACTCCCTGGACATCCAGGCTAGGAGTGATGCTCGGTTTGGCACAGCTGTGTTTCAGAGCCTATTTCCCAAGTAGGTTCTGTCCCTCCTCCATGGAGGTACTGCTGTGTAGTCTGCATATGTCATAATATAGCAAGACTTCATGTTGTTTGAAGAAAAATTACTCACTTTAGTAATGTTTGGTCTAATGGAGTCTTGCTATATTATGACCCCCCACCCCCCGCCTGCCCCTCTCAGAACCTCTACTTTTGGGATGTGGGTGGGCAGTGCAGTGTTGGCACTTAGTAGATGCCCACCTTATTTTTTCACCACTCCTTTTTGGGGTGTTTGGGTGTTATGTTTTTAATTTTTTGGATCCCCTGACTTGAGTCTTTGTTTTGGGACCAAGAAAAATGTGTTCTTATATTTAGTAGCCAGTTGGCTAGTGTAGGTTTACGGCTTCCACACAGAACCTTAGTGAGTTTTGCTCGTAAAGATCTGACAGTTTGTTTAACAGACAGAGTTTTCAACCGAGCTCGCGCTCAAAGTTCCATGCCTGGCATGGAAAGTTAACTCTTTCACCTCCGGAGCAGTTCGAAGGTAGGGACTCACTGCATATGTCATAATATAGCAAGACTCCATTAGAGAAAACATTACTAAGGTGAGTAATTGTTTCTTTGAGGTGGCACATGCTCAGCCGGATCTCCCCAGGAAGTCTGAGCTATTGCACTTTCTCAAATAAAGCTCAGATCTGGGGGCCCACGTCCTCTGAGCCTCGTATGACTGCAGATTCCACAGGTTGAGCCACAGCTATGGCATTTTTGTCACAACTCCTAGCAGCAACCTAGGAATTGGCACCTCAGGGGTGCCTTTGAGAGGCTACTTCCCAGGCCACAAGAGGTTCAGCAGCCAGAGTTCCCAGAACCTTGTAGCCTGTCCCTGTTCCTCTGCCTGACTCTCTCTACCTGACACTCCCCAGCAGTATCCCTGGGGATGCGGTGAGGGGGGGGGGTCTGTTCTCTCTATGGAGAGGATTCACTCAGAATAACCTTGGATGAGTGGGTTCTGCAGCTAGTGGAATGGGCACACCCTAGAATTTTTTGAGAGATTTCCCCGGATAATCCTGCAGTTCCCTCCCATTACCCTCTGGCCCATCTCACCTTGTTTAAAGAAGAGATCCAAGCACTGCTGTGAAAACAGGCTATCAAATCCATTCTGTCTGCTCAGCGAGGGAAGGTATTCTATTTGCATTTCTTCTTGGCTCCAAAGAAAACAGATTTGCATCCCATTCTGGACCTCAGTAGCCTGAACAAGGTTATAGCGTACAAAAGGTTCAGGATGGTAACTTTTCCCTGTCCTCTCCCCTTCGTCAGGAGGATTGGCTGTGCTGCTTGGACATGCAGGATGCTTATCTTCACATCTTGGTGTTTCCACCCCACAGAAGGTTCCTTAGATTCTGCTTCCAAGGAAACCATTACCAGTTTCAGACCCTATCATTCGGCTTGTCTTCGGTCCCATGAGTTTTTACAAAGTGCCTTGCAGTAGTGGCAGCTGCTTTGAAGGAAGGCCTTTGTCTTCCTTTATCTAGACTGGCATCTGACAGCCCCTACCAAGGAGCAATTGCTTAGAACCACGGAGGCCACTTTCTCCGTTTCTGGATCTGGGGATCACACTCAACATCCTCAAATCCTCCCCTTGGCCAAATCAGACTCCAATACATAAGGGGCGATTTTGGAGACTGATCAAGGCAAAGCCTTTCTTCCTCCAGACAGGGCAAAACACCTTCAGATTTAGGCTTGGCTGGTATTGTCTTGAGAAATTCCAGCCCAAACAGTTTTAAGGTTGCTGGGACATATGGCAGCGGCCATTGCAACAGTACTACTGGCTTGCCTACACATGATGGTGATCCAGTGGATCCTTTGGGTCCAATGGGATCAGCATTCAGATGACTTGGATCTTCCTGTGTCTATATCCAACTCGATGCGACAGACTACGATGTGGTGGCTGGACCCCTCCAACCTTTTGGTCTGAGTCACCTCGACAAATTCTGACAATGGATATATCGTGCCAGGGCTGGGTGCCCATCTGGCGGACTATCTGACTCTTTTGGGGAGACTTGTGTACCCATTGGAGCAACATCTCCACATCAACGTCTTGGAAATGCCAGGGATCCTGTATGCTCTACAACCCTTTCAAATGAACATACTCCTGGGTCCTCTGCTTTAGACAGACAATGTCTTTTTTTTTTTTTTACACATAAGGGGAAACGCATTCTTACCCTCTGTGCAGAGAGGCCATGAGAGTGTGGTTTTGGGCCTTTGAGCATCACCTGACTGTGCATGTTACAGGCATTCAAAACACCTTGACCGACAGTCTAAGCCATTCTGGTCCAAGGTTCACGAATGGGAACTTCTTCCCACAGTGGTCGAAGATCTTTTCGACAGGTGGAATCACCCAGAGCTGGACCTATTTGCGTCCCCGTCCAACACAAAACTGATCAGTTTCTGCTTGCTAGATCCTGGGCGTGGTGTTTTCTGGTGAGACATGTTGTCCCTGTCTTGGACAGGGAGGTTTCTGTAAGTCTTACCTCCCTTTCCATTTTTGCCGAGAGATCTGCTCAAGTTACAATTTGAAGGGGCAGAGATGATTCTGATAGCCCCCTTTTGGCCATGACAGATTTGGTTTCCGCTTCTCCAAGAGCTTGCAGTGGAACCCCTGATCCCCTGCCTGTGTGTGCTGACCTGCTCTCAGAAGAACAGGGCACTCTAGTCCATCCAGATCTAAAGTCACTGCACCTCCAGGCATGGCTCCTGCAGACTTAGCAGTTGCCCGCTTTAGGAATTCCTCCCAGGTAGTAGATGTCCTAGTGGCTTCCAGAAAACCCTCTACTTAATGCTATGAAGTGGAAGCGGTTCTGCATATGGGCCACCATTAGTCAACTGGATCCGTTGTACTTGTCTGGAGAATCTCGTTCTAGAGTATTTCCTTTCCTTATCTAACTCAGGCCTGAGTTATTAGTCGATTTAAGATGCACCTTTCAGCCATCGCTGCATTACCATGCACCTAGCGAAGGCAAGACCCTTGATCAACTTGACCTGTCCTGCACCTTCGTACGGGGTATTCTGCATCTGAAACCTCCCATAAGGGGCCCTGTTCCCCTTTGGAATCTATTGATCTTCCTGGACCTAAAGTCTCTACCACTCATGAGACTACGCCAAAGGTGCTAGCACCCAGCAGGAGCCAAAAATCTACATGAGTGCCGGAGCCTGGGTAGGGCTGCGAGGAAGTGGTACCGCGAGCTCAGCTTACATCGTATAGGCTACCTGACATTGGCCCTCCAACCGCCTGAATTCCTTTTTTCCCCCGCTGTTGAGTGTGCTTCAGCGACGACGACACTCACCCGCCGGGTGTCAAAACTTAACGTCTATATGACAGCAGCTGTGGTCTTTCAGTTTCAATTAGTTTCATTTAAAATAAGTAAAATTTACTAAATTTTTAATCGGAAGAAGTCTTCAGCCTTCCTTTGACGGAGTCCACCATGAACAGGGCAGGTGACGGTAGGGAGACTTCGCATAAAAGCTGTTCTGTCAGCAGTGCTGGGTCTGGTCCACCGCCCTCTGCGGAGGGGGGTCTGACTACAGTCAGTCTCCAGTGCTTTTGAGGAGGGAGATGGGTGGTCCTACCGAAACTACAAAAAGAAGCAGTCCCATTCTGTATCCTTGTCGGGGACTCTGCACCACTTGGCCTCGTTCTTCAGCCTCCCAGTCGAAGAAGAAGAAACTGCACCACTCGAGGTCACCTAATGGTACGTCTGCGTGTCGATCATCTGTTGCTGGCGGCAGGGACCAGATTCTGTCCCTTCTAGGGTCCCCTCCGGCTCCCGTTTCTAGTAACGGGCATCTTCCACTCCGGAGTCTCTCCCAGCCATTTGGGGGGGGGGGGGTCCTCCAGTGAGCAGTTTCACCATTGGGTCGCTCTTATGGAGCAATGTGTTCAGCGGTTGTCCCTTCTGCCCGAGCCGGCGAGTCCATTGCCGAGGCCTTCAGGCCTTTCGGTTTCAGACCTGCAGGCAGGGTGGTTGGGGCTTTCTAGTTGCGCGACATCTTCAGCGCTATCGATGCAACACGCGGGTGTTTATCCCTCTTATACGGCTGTGGCACAGGGGTCTACACCAGTGCCTTTATCTCCTGCTGAATTTCTCCGTTTTTCTTCAAGTCGAGGGTTGAGGACTTCTGGCTCAGCTCTGCCGGCTCCTCTGGCACCAGGGCTGCACTCGATGCAATGTCCTGTGCTGGTGATGCCTGTGTTTTCGGTGTCGCCTCCTCTGCAGGTGCCACGAGAGCCTGTGGTGCCACATAAGGCACAGGGTTTTTCAACTCTGATTCGCAGTGCTCCTCCTCGTACTTTCTTTCCTGCTTTTCCTATCTATACAGTTCCTTCAGGACTAGTAGGAGAAGATGTGCCTGATCCTGATCTTCAGTTGGGGGACAACTTTGACGACTCCTCCCTAGGGGTAGTGAATAAACCTACTCTTACAGCAGAACCTCTTTCTTTGGAGTCTCTGCTTAGAAACGTGAATACCGCTCTCTCCAGACTTGAAATCGATCCTTGGAAGTTGTTGCATCTGCAGTACCTGCTTGTTCCAGACATTCCTGTGGAATTGACTCCCCGTGCAACCGTCTTTTGAGACACTCTCAAATGGTGTGGGATAATCCGGCACTTATTCCCTCTGTGGCCAAGTCCATAGATAGGGAATATGCCTTTGCTGATGCCATAGTTGTCCTGGCAAAGAATGACAAAGCTGATGTTCTACAAGAATCTACGGCACGTCCAATAAAAGAATCTCACAAAATCGACACTTTGGAGAAGTGAGTCTTTTCTGCTTCCATCCTGGGCGTGCACATTTTTAGCTACCAGAGCTGGGTTCCTTCTCTCAATATGAGTATACACTCTGGCATTTACTTAAGACCACGGTAGAAGCTCTCCCAGATTCGGATGTTAACACAGAGCTTCTTCAAGCCATTACTAGAGGCATTGAATCCAATCAGCAGCTCAAAGCTGCTATGAATGCCTTTGACACGCCTCCAGAGCAGCAGTGGCTGGTTTATGTACCCATCGCCACTCTTGGTTTCGCACCTTGGGGTTCACAAATGATGCCCAACAGAGGGTTATGGCTTTGTCTTTCAAAGGTACATACCTGTTCAGTCCACGGGTCGAGCAAGCACTAGAAGCCACACAGAAGAGTAGAACGGTCATCAAAACGGCCAGACCGCCAGCCGCAGCCCCTCAAAGGGCAGGAACTGTCATCTGTTTCATAACCGTCAGTCCTTTCATGGTAAAGGCAGAGGGGGCTTTAATAGAAACTAAACCCCTCGGCTGCAAAAGAAAACGCAGCAGAAGGCACAGGGCCCCAAAGCACCTAGTGCCACCCTCTGAGATCCCGACCCAAGTCCCACATCAACTGTCTGAGGGGGACTCTTCCTCGGCAGTAGGAGGGCATCTGACTCTGTTTTATGACCAGTGGAAGCCAATCACATCAGACAGATGGGTGCTCAGAATAATCCGCGAGTGGTACTCTCTAAATCTTCCAGAAACCCCTCCAGATCACCTACCCAAACGGCAGCCCCATGCTGTCTCAGTCAGACCTTGCTTCCGAGATTCAAGGCCTTCTAAACAGGGCAGTCTAAGTGGTCCCGCTGGATCAGTGGAACACAGGTTTCTACTCCCATTACTTCCAAAGAGAACAGGTGGCATGTACCGTATTCTCGATCTCAGGAAGTTAAACAAATTTCTGTACAAGGAAAAAGTTCAAGATGATATCACTCGGTGCACTTTTACCTCAGATTCATCAAAACGGTTGGCTAGCCTCCCTGGACACGCAAGATGCCTATCAACACATCCTCATACA
Organism: Neoceratodus forsteri; assembly: GCA_016271365.2. Taxonomy (NCBI): domain Eukaryota; kingdom Metazoa; phylum Chordata; order Ceratodontiformes; family Ceratodontidae; genus Neoceratodus; species Neoceratodus forsteri. The sequence continues at coordinate 705,073,919 of CM028130.1, forward strand.
CCCAAACCACCACAAATACCTCAGGTTTGTGTCATTGGGTCAACACTACCAGTTCAGAGTCCTACTCTTTGGGCTGTCCTCGGCGCCTCAAGTTTTTGCAAAGTGCTTTGCAGTTCTCGCAGCGTGAGGAAGCTGGGAATTCAGGTATTCTCATATCTGGATGATTGGCTTCTAGCAAGTCCCTCCAGAAAAGAGACTCAGAGCCGTGCTACGGCTTCCAAATTCCTCACGTCCATGGGAGTACTGCTAAACTTGGAAAAGTCACAGCTACAACCCTCCCAATGGCTCCTTTTCATAGGAGCCCTTCTAGATGCCCCTTGTGCAAAAGCCATCCTTCCAGAGGATAGGAGCAGCGACATCCGCCAGATGGCCCACTTCATCAGAGAGAACAACTCTGTCAGAGCTCTCTCGATGTAGCGGATGCTTGGTCTCATGGCATCCTCAGTGTTCATGGTGCCTCGCTCTCCTTCACACGAGGACTGCTCAGCGGATGCTCAGCACTCGGTGTCATGGACCACGCACCCAGAGCCCTTTCACATCAAGGTGACGGAACCTCTAAAACGGTCACTCACCTGGTGGACTCTCGGGAGGACAGCCTTCAGGAAGGTTATGCATTCGCCCCTCTAAATCACCAGATCTCCCATCACCACAGATGCGTCCCTACTGGGATGGGGGAAGCTCACTATCAGGATCTCCACACCCAGGGTCGCTGGAGTCGAGACAAGTCTTAGCTTCACATAAATGTTCTAGAAATGAGAGCCATCCTGTACACAGACCGAGCCTTGAAGGACATACTCTGTCACAAGATCATTCTTCTTCAAACGGACAACAAAGCAGTGATGTACTACATCAACAAGCAGGGCAACGCACACTTTTACCCCTTATGTAGGGAAGCAATGAGAGTGTGGGAATGGTGCCTGGAGCACAAAGCCCTGATCCTGGCGGTCTACCTGCCAGGAGTACAGAACAATCTGGTGGATCGTCTCAGCAGAATGGAGACAGACCCTCACGAATGGTCTTTCGATATAAATGTCATGCAATCACTCTTCGAAGAGTGGGAAACTCCAGACCTGGACCTTTTTGCATCCCCATTCAACGCAAAACTGAAATCCAGGACCTGGCATTTTTTGTCAGGATGCATTCAGACTGCTGTGGGCAAGACGCTTTCTGTACACATTTCCTCCTCTTCCCCTAGTTCAGAGGGTACTGCTCAAACTAGAGGCGCAGGGGAGCAGAATGATCCTCATCGCCCCATTCTGGCCTCGTCTGATCTGGTTTCCATTGGTCAATAGATTGTCGGAAACTTTTCCGAGACGGCTTCCACTTCATACGAACCTGCTGACCCAGGGCCCTGTGGTCCATTCCAACCTGAAATCCCTTCACCTCCATGCCTGGCTCCTGAAGAGAGAGAATATCTGAGACCCTATGTAAAACAAACCTGTTCACCTCTGTTAGCTGCACGCAAACCAGCTACTCGAAAAACTTAAGCACAGCTAAGTGGAAGCGGTTCTCCATCTGGTGTGCAAATTCCTCCATGCCTGGCTCCTGGAATCCTTTTTCCTGCCCACCAAACAACATCCTAGAATGTCTTCTGGATCTCTCAAACACAGGCCTGCAATACTCGACCGTTGCGGGTTCACCTTTGCACAATCTTAGTGTATGTACTATGAGCCCATGAACTCCATGTCTCTGTCTCAGCTTCCTGTGGTCAAGCGGTTTCTTAAGGGCATCCTGCATACTAGGCCACCGGTCAGATGACCGGAAGCAGCCTGGGACATTAACCTTGTGCTAGACATGCTCACCCATAAACCTTTCAAGCCCCAAGCTACTTGTGAGCTGAAGTTTGTGACTTGAAAGACCGCCTTCCTTGTAGCCATCACTTCCGTCCGCAGTGTCTGAAATGCATGCTTTGGTCACAGACCCTCCGTATACTGTATTTCACAAAGACAAGGTGGTTCTTAGGACCCACCCTAAGTTTCTACCCAAGGTTGGCTCGATATTCCATCTGAATCAGCCCTTGGTCCTTCCAGCCTACTTCACGAACTTACAGAATGAGGGAGAGTGTACCCTACATTCTCTGGATATGAAGAGAACTAAAAAAATCTGCATGTCAAAATGACTCTCCTTCAGCATGTCCTGGCTGGGTCAGCCTGTTGCTGTCAGATGCATTTCAGCATAGCTGGTGGCATGCCTTCGCCAATGCTACTTAGTGGCACAGGTTAAGCTGGAAGGCAAGAGTATACACTCATTCTACCACAGCAGTTGCGGCAGCTCTGGCAGAAATCCGGAATGTGCCCATTGCAGACATTTGTAATGCGGCCACTTGGAGCTCGGTACACACTTTTGTAAAGCACTATGCTGTGGATGTCCATGCCAGGTAGCATCAGTCCTTTGGCAGGACAATCTTTAATGGACATCTGTCCTAAGTGAGCTCCTCTCTCCTGCTGCCCATCTCGGGGGGGGGGGGGATTATTTTAGCTTCGGTACTCTCCCATTAGTGTGACTGAGTGGTGGAGACTTTAGGTCCAGGAAGATATGGAAATTGCGTACTTACCGTAATTCTTGATCTTCATGGACTGTCTCCTCCACTCATTCACATGCCCACTCTCCATCCCCTGAGCTCACTCATCCTGTTTTTGGTCTTCAACTCCCTCGTTGTTGGACTTTGAAGACTCTGAGTTGACCCTTCTTACATGGGTTATTCGGACTATCTTTATGTCCGACAGGTTGGTTTATGCTGCACCTCCTCGGTTTAAAAAAAAAAAAAAGTACTGAGGCAGTTGGAGGAGCAACGCCAGGTAGCCTATGCGGCGTGAGCCAAGTTCGCGGTGCCGCTTCCTTGTGGCCCTACCCAGGCAGTGGCCCTCCTGAAGATTTTTGGCTCCCGCTGGGTCCTAGCTTGTCCGGCTTAGTCCCATTAGTGTAAATGAATGGTGGAGGCTTCATCCAAGAAGATCAAGAATTACGGTAGGTACGTAATTTCCATATCTCACTTCAAGATGGAGCTCTTGCAGCAGGTAATAACCATTAGGACTATGCCACCAGGCAATAGGACCCCACAGAAAATTCTAGCTTGCCCCGCCCCAACGTCACCAGTGGTATAAAGGGGCGGTCCCCCGGCACCACCTCAGTTTTTTTTTTCCCCAGCTTTCGACCCGTGAATCTCGGCTCCTGCTTCCAGTCGACTGCTATTTTCACGCTTTGCACAGTTATTGTTTTTTCATTGGAATACCGAATTCGTTGTGTATATCTACCCAGCCCACTTAGTCCACAGAGCGGTGGAAATCAGTGTGTGTGTGGCAAGCAAATCTTTTTTTTTTTATACTTTTATTAAAAGCTTCATTTTCACAACTCTGTACCAATACACATAAAAAGTCAGGGTATATCAATCTGCTTATACTGTTCACTTAACATATATAACTTTCCCTAACTGCGGAAGAGATTTCTTAAATTAAGATAAAAACGTCATCAAGTTAGTCCAGAATAAAGTCCTTGTAATAAAAACTTATTAACCTGTCGTACTCCAGTCATACCAGGAACTACATCAAATGGAATGGAAAAGTAAACATAAATCTAAGCTTGTTACCTTAGTGTATCTGTTACTGATACATAAGGTCATAACATAGAAAGTACAGTACATGTATACAAACATCTGTATGCTTCCTCTGAATTGATTTTTAGAGTTCTTAGTGAGAACTCTTTGGGATGTGCTTACTCTGATAATTGGACCATGTGTAAGCCAATACCTAAGTCATAGGCTCTCCTACAATAACCATCTGTTTAGGTAAAACTGTGCCCTGTGTCTAAGGGTAAATGTTAATCTTTTCATTTGGTGTATGGATTCCAGAACTTCCACCCAATCTAACTCAGGGGCTGAGATCTGGAGCCAGTGTTTAGTGGTTGATTTTAGGGCTGCAGCCACTAGGATGGACCATAAATATCTCTCATCCTTGCCCTTGAGCTCCCTAGGAATAAGTCCGAATACTACATGCTCTGGACCCAGTTGTTTGTATACCTAATATTTGGGGCAAGTATTTTTGGACATTCACCCAGAATGATAAGGCAGGGCAGTACCAAAATATATGGGGTTGGGTGGCACAGTTTTCCCCCCGCATCCCCTCCAGCATTTTACAGTTGCACCTGGTGTGAAGTGGGCCATCTGAGAGGGCACTAAGAAATATCTAACCCTCAGCTTCCAACAAAAGTCCCTCCAAACTAGGGACTCCTCAAAATCGGGGGCCATTGCTGCTGTTATAATAATCTGCAGGTCCTGTTCCCATTTAGTTTCAATATGATTAGAGGAAATTTCCATATCCACAATAAAGTTTGTAAAAAGCCTAGAAGTGGCTTGTCTCTCCCCCTCTGGTCCCCAAAAGGAGTGGAAGTGATTGGTCTTTGTATTGGTGTCCCTGCTTATTGACACCTTCTGAATCTGTTTGCTTACTGCATTTTTAAGTTGATAGTAGTGGAACCTGTCTGTGTGAAGAAGGCCAAAACCTCTGCTGGAGTGCCTCGAAGGACAGGATTGTGTAGCCATTTAATATCTGGTATGGGGAGTGAACACCTATTTTAGCTTGTTGTCTATTCCGCCCATCTAACCGGGCTGGCAGAAACTGTGGGTCAAAGGCTCAACATTTATATTTCCAAAGCTGCCTTTGTGTTTCACCTCTACTAACTCCTTGTTTCCAGCCCATCCAGACAGCTCTTGTACCCGAATACACTTGTAGTGCCTAAGGTATACCTTCCAAGAATAGGTTCACCAGAAGGGGAGGATCAGCTTGGACTCCCAGATCTATCCTCTTCCAGTGTGCATCGTAACTCTGGATCTTACTTCGAGAAACAGCTCTTGCAGCAGGTTACACCATCAGGACTGAAGCCGGCAGGCGCCAGGACCCCACTGAAATTTTGTAGCTAGCAGTATTCAGCAGGGACCGCCTCCGATGTCTGTCCCGCCCCCGACGTCAGGCGTAGTACATAAGGAGGTGGTCCCCCAGAATCCCCAGATCTTACTTCGAGAGGGCTCTTGCAGTAGGTAATTACATATAGGACTGACGGCGGCAGGACCCCACAGAAAAATTTCTAGCTAGCGGTCCCTGGCGAGGACCGCCCCCGTCAGGTGACCCGGTAAATGTCGGTATAAAGAGGCGTCCCGGACACCCGCCTTCCAGTTCTTCTCGTCACGTTATTCGCAGGCGTCACAAAGTTTGTGCTTGGCCGCCCTGTCTTTCATCGGTTTTTTACCGAAAATTAGTTATTCTTTTTCAATCGGCAGGTACATCGTCGGTGCATGTTGTCCCCTACACCCTCCGAGCACAAAAACAAGTGCGACTCGTGCGTCGCCCAACTGCCACACAAGGACGGCCATTCCCCGTGCCTTTTCTGCCTAGGCCCCGATCACCCGGTCGATAAGTGCCAGCATTGCCTCAACTTCAACTCTGCTACCCGTAAACGGCACCAACAGTCCCTGGAAGCCCATCTCCTCAAGAAAAAGATGTCTTCTATGGAAAAAGAGTTGAAAAAGTTGAGGCAGGCGTCCACTTCCCTGGAAGGACATCAGAAAAAGGACGACAAGGAAAGGCACCGGGAAAAGTCCTCCTCCTACCGCATCTCCCGCTGGAGTCGTGGCCCAGGTAACATCCCCTCCGGGGGACCGTTCAACGGCAGCCTCCAAGGGTTTGGAGGAGGCGTGGGCCTTGCAGGCACCTCCGGGCGAATGGAGGCCTCCGCCCCCGGTCTGCGGCCTACTGGCGTGGGTGACTCCACTAAGTCGGATGTCGGCTCCTCTGACGTCCACATGGAGAGGGTTGATAAGACGCCTGACCCTTCGGGGTGGCGTGCGACCACTTCCCCATCGGACCGGGCCGTCCCTTCCCCTCGGCCCGCCTCCAGTGAGGGTTCCCGTAAGCCAGACGCCGGCTCCTCTGGCGCCCCCCGGGATCTCGCCCCTAAGCCGCACGTCGGCTCCTCCAATCGTGCCGTGTGGCCAGGCACCGGTGTGGCCCCCGTCCGCCGTACCCGGTTCCAGCCTTCGCTGCCATCTGAGGAGCCTGGGTCACCCCAGTCTGACCCGGGATTTCTCTTCTCCTTCCTGAGCGCGGGGGATCTTCCACCTTCGTCAGACCCTCCTCCGACAGAACCGGATCTGACATTGGCCCCGGACGCTGGTACCTCCCGACACTACAGTACCCGCCCGACACGGCAGGGGCGTTCCCCTTCCGTCGGGCCCTCCGCCCCGGACTCGTGCGATGGATCCGCCCATGGGGACGCCCGACCGGGCCGTCTGCTCCGGCAGCTCCCTGGCTCCGGGTACCGCCGTCTTATCCGGCGCCCGTCGTACCTGGGACCACAGTATCCAGTGCCGCGTACCCGGCGGCCGGTCCCTCCGGCGCCCACATTACCTGGCGGCGGTCCCTCCGGCGCCACATTACCTGGCGTCGGGTTTCCCGCAGCAGGTTACGGATGCCCGCCTGCAGTTTTAACCGGTACACTTTCCCCCCTCCTCCTCCACCTCCACCGACCCCACGGCGGCCGGTGGATCTGCAGGAGACTCTGGCCTCCTGGTGGGCCGAGGCCAGGGCTCAGCTCACCAGGGAGGTAGAGAGCCGCCTTACGACGATGGTGCCGCCACCGGCTCCCGTACGTCTGAGACGGCACACTCCCTCACCACCTCCGGATTCCAGAGCTCCTCCCTCTGGGTCCAGAGAGGGGCAGGACACGCGTTCAAGGGTACCACCCAAGGACCCCGTTCCTCCCCCAAGTCGTGTAAGGGAGTCTTACTACTCTCCCTCTTCTTCCTCCCTCTCGGATTCCTCGGACTCTTCCGAGAGATGTTCCGAGAGAGACGACGAGCTCCGCTCTCCGTCCAAGCCCCGGCCGAGGACCCCTCCGAAGTCTCCATCTTTCACGGAGTTGCTTAGAAAAATCCAGGAGGTAGACCAGTGGCACTCTTTGGAACCAGATCCTCAGCGACTTAAACTCGCCGAACATCTGGATCTGCCCGTGACAGCTCCAACATTAGTGCCACCCTGGATTGAGCCTCATGCCGACCTTGTTACCACGATTTGGAAACAACCGTCGGCGTTAGCCCCACTTCCCAGGAAGTCAAACAGGCTGTACCAGGCTCCTGAGGAGGTGACTCCTACACTCTCACCCTCGGGCCGACTCGATCGTGATTAGCGCCGATCATGGCCGGTCGGCACATCCAAAACATCTGAGCTCATCTCTTCCGGATAAGGAATCTCGCCTTCTGGACCAGTATGGAAGAAAGATTTACGCCTCCTCCACACTGGGGATTCGGGCCCTGAATTACGTCGCCCACATGGGGGATTACCAGAAGGCTGTCCTTAACCAGGTGGAATCCAAGTTGGACTCCTTGCCTGACTCCCAGGTCAAACAGGAGTTAGCCGACCTCGTCCGCTCTGCTCGTTCGGCCAGTCGCCACATTTTGCGGGCGACATACGATGCAGTGGACACTGCAGGATGGAGCTCCGCGTTCACCGTAAGTCTTCGGCGTCACGCATGGCTCCGTGTGTCAGGTCTGGTCCCGGCGGTGCAGTCAGCAATTCAAGAAGCACCTTTCAGAGGTTCAGTGCTTTTCAGTGATGATGTCAAGGACATCATCACCGACTTGCAGGAGAAGGGGACGGCCCTAAATCTGTGGATTCCATGTACCGTCCCCATCCCCATGGCGCCGTCCTTTTCAGCAGCCTGGCCGGCCTCGAGCGAAACCTTAGGAAGGCGGGCCACTAAACGGGCCCCCACAGCTCTCAGGCCCCCGCAACAAAGCAGCAGGTGCCCCAACTGCGGCGCTGCCTCACACCACCTGACTCCTTCCCTCTCCCACCGCCACCGGCCTCCCCGGAGGAACCGGTAGGAGGGAGATTCTCCCTCCACCTTCCGGGTTGGGAGAGGATAACATCGGATTCATGGATGCTTCAGATCATAGCAGAGGGGCACTCTATAGATTTTCTGCAGAAACCTCCACGCCACCCCTCTGAACTCCTCTTACTCAAGGGACCATCTTCCTTTGGTCAGGGAAGAAATATCTGCTCTCCTCGCGAAGCAGGCCATAGAACCATCCCCCTCACCTTCACGGGACGGGTTACTATTCCCATTTCTTCCTTGTACCAAAGAAGACAGGAGATCTCAGACCTATTCTCGATCTCAGCTCCCTGAACTTCTATGTGGAATACAAAAAGTTCAGGATGCTCTCCCTTCAAACCCTCTTGCTCCTTCTCGCGGGCCAATGGCTTTGTGCACTGGATATGCAGGATGCATACCTGCACATCCCATTAGCCCTCCACGAAAGTACCTCAGGTTTGCGTTCCAGGGGACCATTACCAATTCCGGGTGCTCCCTTTTGGTCTTTCCTCGGCTCCCCGAGTTTTAACCAAATGCCTGGCGGTGGTAGCGGCCCACCTGCGTACTTTGGGAGTTCAGGTTTTTCCCTACCTGGACAACTGGCTCCTGGCAGCCTCATCCAGGGAGGAACGCCTGCATTTTCCCTCCCTCACCCAGCAGGTTTTCACTGGTCTGGGTATCACCATCAACCATTCCAAGTCTCTTCTGGACCCTTCCCAGAGACTCCAGTTCATCGGGGCAATCCTTGATACGACAGTGTGCAGGGTCTTCCTGTCTTCGGACAGGGGGGCCTCCATCCAGTCCCACATTTCCCTTCTTTCAGAACGCAGGAAGGTTCCGGCGAGGTTGGTGCTCCGTCTTCTGGGGCTTATGGCAGCTGCCATCCCGACGGTTCCGCGTGCGCACCTCCACATGAGGATCTCTCAGTGGACTCTCCGCTCTCAGTGGGATCAACTTGTAGACGACCTAGATCATCTGGTGCTGATCTCCTTGCCGATGACAAGAGACTTGCAATGGTGGATGGTTCGAGAGAACCTGTTCCGGGGTGTCCCCTTCTTTCATCCTCGCCCGCCCAGACTCTGACCACGGAGGCATCAGGCGAAGGTTGGGGAGCCCATCTGGGTCCTCACCGAACCCAGGGGTTATGGTCCAGATTGGAGGTAGCTCTCCACATCAGTGTGCTCGAGCTACGAGCAGTGCTGTATGCTCTCCAGGCCCTTCACCAATACATCCTTCCCGGTCACCTAGCTGTCCAAACAGACAACATGTGCGTGGTGTGGTACATCAACAAGCAGGGAGGGACTCGGTCCTACCCGCTGTGCAGGGAAGCGATGAGGGTTTGGGAATGGGCAACGCTTCACAACCTTCACCTCACGGCGATCCATGTTCCGGGAGTCGACAATGTCCTGGCAGACAAGCTAAGTCGTTCTTCAGCTCTGCCACATGAGTGGGAACTGGACCAAGAAGTTCTAAAAGGCATCTTCCAGATTTGGGGGACTCCACAGATAGACCTGTTTGCCTCCTCCCAAAACGCAAAGCTTCCAACCTTTTGCTCACTCGCTCGCTTCGGCGCGAGGCGCTTTCTGGAGCGACGCTCTATCTCTAAGCTGGAAGGACAGATTCGTCTATGCTTTTCCCCCAATTCCTCTGGTCCCTTGTGTACTGCAGAAACTTGCATTGGAAGGAGCGAGGATGATTCTGATTGCTCCTTTCTGGCCCAGACAAATCTGGTTCTCTCTTCTACAACAATACTCGGAGGTTCCTCCTCTTCCTCTTCCTTTATCTCGAGGATTGCTGACCCAGGATCAGGGGACCCTGGTCCATCCGGGACTAAAGTCTCAACTTCATGCATGGCTCCTGCAGACCTAGCCCAATCCCGTTTTGGCATCTCTCCTAAGGTGGCCGAGATTCTGGTGGAGGCTAGAAAACCCTCCACTAGGTCCACCTATGCTATGAAATGAAAGAGATTTTCTATTTGGGCTGCCTCCAGGAACGTGGAGCCTTTCTCCTGTCCTGTGGCCGTTCTGCTTGATTATTTGCATCATCTTTTCAACCTGGGTCTCAGTCACTCCTCTTTGAAGGTTCACATGGCTGCTGTTTCAGCCTACCATGTTCCCTTCGCTGATAAAGCATTTGCCCAATTGGAGGTATCCAAGACTTTTCTCAGAGGGGTCCTTCATCTTAGGCCCCCTATTCGGACTCCTGCTCCCCCTTGGGACTTGAACTTTGTTCTCAAGAAACTTACCCTTCCTCCTTTTGAGCCTCGGCTTCCATGAACTTGAAGTTCTTATCGTGGAAGACGCTCTTCTTGGTGGCCATTACTTCTGCTCTCAGAATTTCCGAGCTCCAGGCCCTTATGTGTAAAATCCCTTATCTGATTTTTCACAAAGAACGAGTAGCTCTTCGCACGAATCCTAAGTTTCTTCCGAAAGTGGTAGCGGAGTCTACCTTAAATCAGTCTATTGAGTTACCTGCCTTTTTCATGCAGTACTCCAACCAAGGAGAATACTTGCTCCATACCATGGATGTCCACAGGATTCTGAGATACTACACCGATAGGACGAAGGATCTCAGAAAGACTGATCAGTTGTTCATCTCTTTTGCTCACAAAAGGGAAGGCAATGCTGTCTCCAAGCAATGCCTGTCAAAGTGGTTGGCTCATTGCATCACTTTCTGTTATGACAAGTACAACAAGACCCTACCGGGTCAAGTCAGAGGTCACTCCACTCATGGAGTAGCAGCCTCTGCAGCTTGTTTCAAGAATGTCTCTGTGGCAGACATCTGTGCTGCCGCCACCTGGACTTCCGTCCATACCTTTACGAAACATTACAGTTTGGACATTGCCTCTCGCCGTAGAGCAGGCTTCGGGTTAGCTGTCTTGCAAGGCCTCCTATCTTGAGGTTTGCAAGGTTGTTAGCTACTTCTTGGAGTAGTTCCTCCTCCCAGTGCCTTTCATTTGTTCCAGACTGCTTGGGATTCTGTCCTATATGTAATTACCTACTGCAAGAGCCCTCTCAAGTAAGATAGTACAGTTAGCAAGAACTTACCGTAACAGTAGATCTTGAGAGAGGCTCTTCAATAAATACTCTTCCACCCTCCATCCCCTAGGCTTTTCAGCTCCTTTTCCATTGAGGAAAATATCTGCTTCTCTCTCGTCCGGGCCTGTGGCAGAAAAGAACTGGAAGGTGGGTGTCCCTTTTATACAGACGTCGTCTGACGCCGGTCACCTGACGTGGGGGTGGTCCCCGCCAGGGACTGCTAGCTAGAAATTTTTCCGTGGGGTCCTGCCACCTGCCGACGTCAGTCCTATATGTAATTACCTACTGCAAGAGCCTCTCTCGAAGATCTACTGTTATGGTAAGTTCTTACGTAACTACTCTTTTGTTCCACCTGATAGTCCAGAATGCCTGAAAGCTCTCGATTATATTCCAGAAGCCTCCAAGCCCGATCTCTGGCTATTTTCTGTTTTGTTGCCCTTCCAGGTCCTGGATACATTTAAGTAATTCCATTCTCCTGGCCTCTCTTGCCTTTTCTTTCTGAGACCATCTGTATTATCTTGCCCCTCAGTACCACTTTAGCTGCATCCCACAAAATAGATTTAGAGGTGTCAGGGTTGGAGTTATCCACTAAAAAATTCTTGTATGTTTCCTCTACTGAATTTTGTACATCCTTATCTTTCAGGAGGGAGCCAGTCAAGTGCCAGAAAGTGTTACGCCTCAGTACCTCCATGTCTACATGCATATATGTGGGAGCATGGTCAGACAAAAGGAACTCTCCTATCCAGGAGTTAGACTCTTTGGACTACTTTCTAGTCCCGAAAGATGAAGTTCAGTCTAGAGTACATGTTATGAGCTGACAAAAAAAAGGTGTAGTCCCTCTGTTTACCATGCTAATGACGTCATACGTCTTATCAGACCTAACTTGACTACTTTTTTTTGTGGTGTGATGTGGTTTTCTAGGGACTGAGGAGGAGAAGTCCAGATGCAGATTAAATGTCAGGTTCAGGTCTCCTTCACATAGTACCTGCCCCTCACCCAACTCCTGCAGTGTTGTCAGGAACAAGATATTCCTGGTACTGTGCCCCTGGTGGGAAATAAACTGATACCAAAGTTATGGTACTACCCAAAAATTTCCCTTTTAACATGGCATGCCTTCCCTCCTTGTCTACCTTCGAGTCTACTTTTTCAAATTGTGTCCTTGTGGGAACTAGGGCCATTGTGCCTCGTCTCCTACCCCTTTTATAGGAGGAAGCTACTATGTCTCTAAATCCTAACTTTGAAAATTTGTTATGCTCCTGCATCGTCAAATGTGTTTACAAATGCCCTTCTAGCCTGGCTGACGGTCGTCTTTTTATTGGGCTCTCAAGACCCTTAGCATTGTATGAATAAATTAGAGTTCCCCTTTTATCCATCTCTAAAGATTCCTAATACTAGCTCTCCAGCAGGGTTACCACCTCCCCCCTCGAGGCTCTCTTCTCTGCATTTCCCACTCATTAGAGTGACAGTGAAACATATTCCTGATGAGGTAAACTTATTACTAGCAAAAACAGTAACCACTTGAAAAATAAGAAAAATATGCATAATACAACCATTAAACTTTTAACTCACAACAGTACACTTCCAACAGTGGAGACCTTATTTCAAAGGTCGCTTTACTTGCCCTCATCAAGATCTATGTGAGGCAAGCTTGGAGGGATTTATTTGTCTTCACCCGGAGAGATGCCATCCGAGAGCTTCTAGGTGGAACAAGAAATCTAGCTCTACGCCAACTCTAGAGTTCTCTGCTGAGTATGCCTCTAGTTGTTATAACTATTATGGCAGTGAGCACCTAAACCCCCCTGATATGAGCTAGAGGGGCGGCTATGTGTGTACGTCTAGAGATAAAAAGCTCATTTGACCTTTTTATTATATTTAAGGAATTAACATAGGGTTGTGAAAGGAGGCTACAGATGACCCCCACGGAGCCACCCCCTCCCCGTTTGGACAGCCCCCGTCCTGGAGAGAAGGTCAGGAGCTAAAGACCAATTTAACACAAGTCTCCAGAGGCCTACACCATATGAACTCCCCTAGGACAGTCCACGCAGTGCAATAGGTGCCCAGTCTGGTCGCCCTCCAGGGAGCTATAGTTCTGCCTTTAGCCTGATAGAGCAGACCCTCCAAATTAAACAGAGGACTGTTTGGCCCTCAGTTCCCATCGGGCAGCCCTGCCAGGACACCCGCAAGGAAAACCACTTTCTCTCTCCTGGGCTTCCTTACTCCTGGGCTGCTCCCTCCTGATGACAGTGATAGGCAGGAACTCCAAAGCTGCAGCGGGGGGCATAAGCAGCCCGCAACTTCCTGTTACCCCAGTCTACTTCCTGCCTTCGGTGAAGCAGGTACTCTGCAACAGAGCCCTGTCACTTGTGGCAGGGCTGAAGATCATTTGTTCAGCATCGAGAAGCTAGAGAGGGGCAATCCAGGGCACAGCAAGTCTTTTTTTTTTTTGCCTCAGGGGAGCTAGCCCCGGTGAGATCCAGCCTTAGCCTTGCACGCTACACAGGCTGGTCTCACCTCTCCAGGACGGTCACATTAGCCATTGTTTCCCGTGCCCTAGTCGCGGTGGATCTGCATTTGCTGGGGGTAGAAGGATCTGCATCTGCTAACAGCTCAAAAGGCGCGATCGCTTCAGGACCACATCGCAATCGCTAAGCATACTCCCTGCCATTAACGGCTGCCCTTTGGAGGTGGTTTTGCGGTGGAGCTTGGGCAGACCGCTCCCTTCATTCCGCTCAGTTTTGGCACCAAAAGAGCCTCGGGCTAGCAGCACCTGCGTGCAGGCAGCACTCTCATCGGAGACTCATTGCGGCCCCGGCACCCCAGCCTCAGCGACTGTACAGAGCATCCCTACAGCAGCCAGGAGGAACAATTCATTTCATAACTACAGTTAAAGGGGCAATCCCCATCCAGCCAATTAGTACAATTAAAAGGGGCAATCCACAGTCTAATGTGAAGTTGGGCTTGCTGGTGTGAAGAGGATTACGGGGGCCAGGCTACAATTTGGCAGGTATTTAAAAGGGGCAAGGTTACAATTAAAAGGGCCATTGCTCCCCCCAGCCAATTAATCTGACCCCGCAACAAGGCAAAGCCATAGAAGATGGCTTCAGAAAAATCAAGTCGAGGAAAAAAATGCCTACGCTGCAAGTCACCTCTCTTGATTACTTTTGCTGGCTCACTATGCCTCACATGTGAGAAGGCAGCAGCAGCAAGTGGGGTTGAGACAGCAGACACCAGTTCATTGCAGGCAAATGGACAGGAGAGGTCTGACCGAACACAATCAAGCATTCCAGAAAGGTCTGACCAGCTCGCTGAGCGGAGCACTATATCCAGGGACCCCCTCCCCCTTGATCCTGAGCTCATAGGTTGAACAGAGCCTTCGCTATGGACCCCTCCTCTTTTGAGTGGCACTGTCCGGGGTCACCAGATGCGAGACAACACAAGAAAGCCAGGAGAAAAAGGACCCCATCCTCATCCTCCTCTTGCCGCTCCCGCCCCAAGAAAAAGTCTAGAGAAGAGGGAAGATCTCCAGAGGAGGACAGTCACCATTATTCTAGTCACAGGCACAGAAAAAGGTCTCGCTCAAGGAGCATAGCAAGAGGTGGACATAAGGGCAGACTGCACGGGGTACTCCCCGGGCTCCTCAGGTGACAGCTCTTCCACCGAAGAGGGAGAGATAGTAGGTTCCTCGTCTGATCTCGATGACTCGCCATCCAGAAATTTCGACCTTGATGACCTAGACTTCTTTATCAAGAAGGTCATATCCGAGATTCACCTCGGTCCCCCCCCACCGGTCTCTACACAGCCAAAACAAGCCTTCCGCCTGGCATCTACCTCTAGGCTCGCCACAGCTTTTCCCATCCCTCCCGCCTTCGAGGACTTGCTAAAGGAGGAATGGCAGGGCCTGGAGCGTGCTTTTCCGGTTCCCAAACGGATATCTAAACTGCTGAAGTTTGATAAAAAACAATCAGAGAAGTGGTTAGACTGCCCCAGGATTGACCCATTGATTTCCAACCTGACCAAGAAAACCGTCATCCCAGCTGGGGGGGGGGCTTCGCTAAGAGACTCTGTGGACAGAAAAGTGGACTCCTCGCTCAGAGCTTTTCAAGCCTCGGCAACGTCACTGAAGGCTGCGGCGGCAAAATTATTCTACGCCAGAGCCGCCTTATCTTGGGCCTTGGATTTAGCTTTTCAGTTCGCGGTAGATCCAGACAAGAATTCTCCCATTATCCAACAACTACAGTTAATGGGGTTGGCCTCCGCCTATGCGGCGGATGTGCCAGAAGAAGCAGTCCGGTGTGCCGCATGGACCACGTTTTACCAAACCTTGGCTCGTCGCAACCTATGGCTCTGGGCATGGCACGCAGATGCGTCCTCGAAAAGCCACTTGGTGAATACACCATATGAAGGCAACCTCCTCTTCAGTTCGGCACTGAAGGAGGCGGTGAAGGAGTCTGGTGAAACTGCGAAGGTGCATATGCCGCAGTCTAGGAGCAGGGGCAAAGCCCGGCCTTCTGGCACAAGGCATATTTTTCGTGACAGAGGTTTCAACAAGGGTCAGAGTTCCAGTTCTTCGGGAAAAAGGCCATGGTTCTCCCGACACCAGCGATCTTTAGGGAGGTGGATCAGGCGGGAGGGAACTCAGGATTCAGGCTCCAGCAACAAGAAAGCACAATGAGAAAATGAGGACTCATCCTCGAGTAGGGGGCAGACTTTCGGAATTTCTCGAGGAATGGGTCCAAACAACGTCAGACAGATGGGTGTTAGATATTGTCCGTCAGGGATACTTAATAGAATTCGAGTCCAAGCCCCTATTACCACATGTGGTGCCCTTGCCTATTTCAAACAACTCGTCCAAAAGGCAGGCCATCACGGATCTTATGCAAGCCGGGGCTATCGAAAAGGTCCCCCCCACAGAGCACAATTGGGGGTCTACTCTCTGTTTTTCATTGTGCCCAAGCGCACAGGGGGTCACAGACCAGTCCTAGACCTCAAGTTCCTAAACCACTTTGTGCGCAGCAGACCATTTAAGATGGAAACATTGGCCTCGATTGCCAAGGGAGACTTCTTAGCATCCATAGACCTACAAGACGCCTATCTGCATATCCCGATTCACAGCAGGCACAGGCAGTATCTGAGGTTCAAGCTGGGCAATCGTCACTTGCCATTTTAAGACTCTCCCGTTCGGACTGTCCTCAGCCCCCAGAACCTTCTCGAAGGTCCTGGTAGCAGTAATAGCCCACCTACAGAACCGGGGGAATCCAGCTATTCCCTTATCTGGACAACATCCTCATCAAGGCTCTACAGCTCGACCAAGCAGTACAGGCAGTGGCGGATGTAGTCCAGTGCCTCACGGCTCACGGTTTTCTAATCAACCAGAAGAAGAGCTCCCTAATTCCGAGTCAGAGCCTGAGCCACCTGGGAGCAGAATTCAGGACGCAGATCAACAAGGTTTTCAAACAACATGAAGTCTTGCTATATTATGACATATGCAGTTTGTCCCAGCCTTAGAACTGCTCCGGAGGTGAAAGAGTTAACTTTCCATGCCAGGCATGGAATCTTGAGCGTGAGCTCGGTTGAAAACTCTTGTCTATTGTTCTTCAAACCCAAACTGTCAGATTCTTTACTCCGCCTCACTGAACAGTCGCTCCGGAGATTTCTCCTTCTGCTCAGTTCATTTTGTCGGTTGAAAAGTGTAATTTCTTGGTTTTTTAAACCGCATTTGTCTTATTTTAACCGCAACCGGTCGGTTCAAGCTCTGTCTGTGGTAACGTAAGTAATAGATAGGTTTTACATTTTCTCTGTGTGGAACTTGCAAACGTTATTATCGGTTCGGTTTGAACCGATCAGGTTGTTGTTAAACTTAATTAAATTGCATTTAGAGTGCGGTTCCCGGTTCTTATCGGTTCTAAAAAAGACGGATTTCATTACGGTTTTTTCCACGACCCGTGACACGGTTGGGAACCGATAAGGGTGTCTTGCTTGGCGATTTGCCGTAAAAGGGCAAGTTTTTGGTTAGGCTGGCATTATGTCTGAGAAACAAAGAAAAACCGGGCCCACTGGGTTTCAGCACTGTAGTGTCTGTGGGAAGCCTTTGCCAAGGCTGACCCACACCACATGTGTTTATTGTCTGGGGTTTGACCACCTCAATGCAGACTGCCAGATTTGCAAAATTTCCCTGCAGCTACCCTGGATAAGAGAGTTGGTAGGCTCAGGGCGAGAGGCAAAAGTCCGCTGACCGGATGGCCAGCCGGTTCGGTGCCAACCGAACCGGAGGAAATCCCTCTGACCAGGCGAGACTCTCGGGCAAATGAAGAGCTGACTCGGAGGAGCCAGTTCAGCAAAGAGGACTAGAAAATCAGCAGGTATGGAGCCAAAATTTCCTTCTCAACCGCTGCAGAGATAGCAAAGCGATCCAAATTGTCCAGTCGCTTTCCCGTTTCCGACTGAACGGCACCATCAGGTAAGCGGGCGGTTGGTCAGTTCCACGGTTCAAGAATATGATATAGAGAATTTTATGAACCGGAGGAGGGGGAGGAGGATTATGAAGAGAGTGAATGTGATTTTGAAAGTCTGGATGTGCCCATTGAACCGGACATCTCCCCAGACAGACCTTCAGGAGTGTCTCCCGCTAGGCTTTCTGAGTCCCCTTCTCATTTTATGTTTTATAAAAAAGTTGCTGAAACCCTCCAGCTCCCTTTGGAAGAAGCTGTGGATGAACAGGAGGAGCCTGACTATGTGGAAATGATGGATATCCCAGAGTCCAGGAGATTGTCTATTCCTTTACATACATCTTTTAGGAAACAGACAATAACAATTTTAAAAGCTAACACTATACCTCCTGTGGATAAAAAAATGGACAAGAGGTGCACATTGTCAGGCTCCGATACGGAGTTCCTTTCACAACAATGCAGCCATGTTGGGGTAGTGCAGGCTGCAGCCTGTGATAAGGCAAATATTCCCTTGGCTTCACACCCCCCTGACAAGGACTCCAGGAGGATTGATGCCATGGCAAAGAAACAATACATGGCAGCATCCGTGGGACTCAGACAGGCAAATTATATGGCCTATGTTGCAAGATACCAGAAATCCAGATGGGATACTGTTATGGCTTTAGCGAAACAGGTCCCTGGCCAGCTTGCCAAGGAGCTGGAGCAGGTGGCTGCTGATGGTATTGAGGCATCCAAGGTGCAATTCCATGCTGCAGTGGACTCTAATGATGTATCTTCAAGAGTCATGGCTACATCTGTGGCTTTTCGCAGAATGGCTTGGCTCAGGTGTACTAACCTGTCACAGGATACCCAGGCTAAGGCCATGGATTTTCCTGTTGTGGGTAATTCTCTGGGGAGCAGACAGAGAATTACATGAAGAAAATGGATGAGTATAGGACCACTTATAGGAGTGCACAGGCCAAGGAGAGGCAAGCCACTCCTCAGAGGCAGCTTTCCAGGGGCAGGGGCAGGCCTTTTTACCAAGCCCAGGCCTCCTCTTCAGCTTATGCCCAGAGGGGGTTCTTCAGAGTGAGAGGCAGATGGGGTACGAGCAGGCCTGCTCCCACCCCTCAGCCTAAAGCTCCTGCCAAACAGGCACCCTGATGGGATGCCCAGGGCCGATTCTCCATTACCTGTAGGGGGCAGGCTGGCTTACTTCATCCAGGACTGGGAGTCTTCAACATCAGACAAGTGGGTCCTGGAAGTAGTAAGCCAGGGACTGGTTCTCAGCTTCAAAAAATTTCCAAAGATGAGAACCAGATCCTTTCCACCTGCAAATCCATTAGAGGCTCTCGCTTTGGAAACAGAAGTCTCAACCCTCCTGGCTCTCAGAGCTGTAGAAAGGTTCCTCCCACACCAGGGCAAGGACTGTACTCAGGTACTTCCTTACCCCAAAAAGACAGGAGAATGGTGGCCCATCCTGGATCTCAGATACCTAAACAAGCACCTTTTAAAACCAAAATTCAAAATGGTGACTCTGGGAATTACTTTACCCTCCCTAAGGCCAGGGGACTGGCTAACATCCCTGGACCTCAAGGATGCCTACTTCCATGTTCTCATCAGAAGCTCCCACGAAAGTACCTCAGATTCGAACTGCCCTCAGGCCATTACCAGTTCAGAGCAATGCCCTTCGGCCTCACCTCTGCCCCAAGGGTATTCACAAAATGCCTGGCAGTAGCAGTTGCTCACATAAGAAGGCAAAAGATTGCCATCTTTCCTTACCTGGACGACTGGGTCATAGTGGGTCAGTCTCCAGACCAAGTCAAATTACACCTTCAGGTTACCCAGCAGCTGCTTACATCTCTAGGTTTTCTTCTCAATCTTCCAAAGTCAGTTCTAGAGCCTGTTCAGCTACTCACCTTCATAGGCGCAGAACTGGACACAAAGCAGGCCAGAGCTTTCCTTCCTCTAGAAAGAGTAAAGACCCTGGTGGCTCTGGCCTCCTCCTTCACTCTGCAGGTCTCTCGACCAGCAAGGCACTTTCTACAGCTCCTAGGGCACATGGCTGCTTCCACAGCAGTAGTGCAGGAACAAGATTTCAGATGAGGGACATTCAGTTCCATTTGAGAGCCTTCTGGTCTCAAAGGAGAGATCCTCTAACCAAATTGATCCCAGTAACTCGAACCCTGATCCAGGCCCTGCAGTGGTGGCAGGATCAGAGCAATCTGAGACAGGGGTTCCTTTCATCCCTCAATCTCATTCCTTGACCCTTACTACAGATGCGTCCCTCTTGGGATGGGGAGCTCACATGGGCGACCTCACCACCCAGGGATTGTGGTCCCCTCAGGAATCTCTGCTCCACATCAATCTGTTGGAACTCAGAGCTGTTTTCTAGCACTTCAGGTTTTCTGCATCTGTTCAGAACAAAGTGGTACAGGTCAGAACAGACACCACTACAATGTGGTACATCAACAAGCAAGGGGGCACTCGGTCTTCGGCCTTGTGCACCGAGGCAATGAAGTTGTGGTCTCTGGCTTATTCCCTGAACACTTCCCTCATGGCAGTTCACCTCCCAGGCAAGGACAATGTCCTGGCAGATGCTCTCAGCAGGATTTCCCAGGGCCATCACGAATGGTCACTGGATCCCCTAGTACTGGAGTTAGTATTTGCCAGGTGGGGCACCCCTCAGATAGATCTTTTTGCAGCCCCAAACAATCACCAACTTCCGCTTTTTTGTTGCAGGCCCCCAGTGTTGGGCTCAGTCCTTCTGGATGCCTTCCTTCTCGACTGGGAAGGGAAGTATGCCTTTCCCCCTTCCCTCTCTTGTTCAAGGTGCTAGTCAAAATCAGATCTCAACCTTGCAAGATGATTCTGATTGCTCCAGATTGGGCCAGACAGTCCTGGTATCACTCCTTCTGTCCTTAGCAGTCCACCTTCCCCTGTGTCTTCCCAGGAATCACAATCTGTTAACCTGTGCCCAGGGGAGAGTTTGGTATCCGAATCTCAAATCCCTCAACCTCAAGGCCTGGCTCTTGAAGAGTTAGAGTTTGCTGACCTACACCTTTCTCAAGGTGTACTCGATATATTGAAAGCTTCTAGGAAGCCTTCCACCAGGGCTACTTATAATTCTAAATGGAAAAGGTTTTCCATATGGTGCTCTGGTAAGCATATTTCCCCAGAATCTGCTGATTTGCCCACAGTCCTGGATTATATGGTCCATCTAAATACTTTGGGGCTGAGGCCAGCTACCCTGAAAGTGCATTTGGCAGCTGTCTCTGCTTTTATTTCAGCAGGAAAGCCCTCTTCTCTTTCTGCTCACCCTGTATTCTCCAAGTTTTTCAAGGGATTGCTTCACACCAACCCTCCATTCAGGGACCCTGCTCCTGCCTGGGATCTTAATGTTTGCATTGCTCAGCTAATGCAACCCCCTTTGAGCCTTTGTCTTCAGCAGAGCTTAAGTACTTGACTTGGAAAACTGTGTTTCTAGTAGCCATCACTTCTGCCAGGCGCATAAGTGAATTACAAGCTTTGTCAGTGGAGCCTGATTTTATCTCCTTTCACAGAGATAAGGTAGTCCTCAGGACTAACAGGAAGTTCTTGCCTAAGATGGTTTCAGATTTCCACCTTAATCAATCTATATCTCTTCCAGTGTACTTCACTGACCATTCCTCCTCTGGCGAGGAGGCTGCACAGTTTAGATGTAAGAGAGCCCATAGTTACTACATAGAGCGTACCAAGGGTCTGGGTTTGACTCCCTCCAACTGTTCCTCACTTATGGTGAGGTTGGTAAGAAACCTGCCACTAAAAGATCCATTGCCAGGTGGATTGTCTCTTGTATCCAATTTTGTTATAAAAACTGGGTAAGGTTCCCCCTTCAGGCCTGAGGGCTCACTCTACCAGAGATACAGCTGCGTCCCTAGCTGCAGCCAGGGAAATCCCTATCTTAGAGATATGTCAAGCAGCTACCTGGAAAACAGTACACACTTTCACCAAGCATTACTCCCTGGACATCCAGGCTAGGAGTGATGCTCGGTTTGGCACAGCTGTGCTTCAGAGCCTATTTCCTAAGTAGGTTCTGTCCCTCCTCCATGGAGGTACTGCTGTGTAGTCTGCATATGTCATAATATAGCAAGACTTCATGTTGTTTGAAGAAAAAATTACTCACCTTAGTAATGTTGTTTCTTCTAATGGAGTCTTGCTATATTATGACCTCCCCCCTTCCCTCTCAGAACCTCTGCTCTTGGGATGTGGGTGGGCAGTGCAGTGTTGGCACTTAGTGATGCCCACCTTGTGTTTTTCACCCCTCCTTTTTGGGGTGTTTGGGTATTGTATTTTATTTTATTTTATTTTTTGGATCCCCTGACTTGAGTCTGTTTTGGGACCAAAAAATGTGTTAATACTTTAGTAGCCAGTTGGCTAGTGTAGGTTTACAGCTTCCACACAGAATCTTAGTGAGTTTTGCTCGTAAAAATCTGACAGTTTGGGTTTGAAGAACAATAGACAGAGTTTTCAACCGACCTCGCGCTCAAGATTCCATGCCTGGCATGGAAAGTTAACTCTTTCACCTCCAGAGCAGTTCTAAGGCTGGGACAAACTGCATATGTCATAATATAGCAAGACTCCATTAGAAGAAACAACATTACTAAGGTGAGTAATTTTTTCTTTCCCCCTGACTCAAAGTTCAGGGACCTGTTAAAACTCATCAGCAAATTCCAGAGGGGCAATCAACTGCCGGCTCAATCCTTCTTACAGCTTATCGGGACTCTAGTGTCCCTGGCAGACTCAGTTCTATGGGCTCTGGTGCACATGCGAACCATTCAGACTCACCTGCTCAAGTTGTGGTCCTAGTCCAGTCACCCTCGGCTCCACCTCATCCCAGTGTCACAGCAGGTAAAAAGCGCCCTTGCATGGTGGTCTCGGAGAAAAAACGTGATGAGGGGTCGAGACCTAGGCCATCCGCGTCAGATAAGGATCACAACAGACGCAAGCCTCAGAGGTTGGGGGGCTCACCTACAACAGACATCAACCCAAGGCAAGTCATCCCTGACGGAATCGAGGTACAGCATAAATGTTATAGAGATGAGAGGAGTTCGTATGGCCCTAAAGCACTTCCATCAGCAAGTGCGCACCAGGGACGTGCTGATTCTAACAGACAATCAAACAGCAATGGCTTACATCAACCACCAGGGCGGCACACGAAGCACAAAAATGCTTCGGGAATCCCTTCTCCTTTTCCGATGTGCAGAGAAGCACCTGGCACGCATAAGGGCAGTGTACATACCAGGTCAGGAGAATATCACAGCAGACTGGCTAAGCCGCAAGGACGTTCTCCCGGGGGAATGGGAACTGAAGGAAGCAGCCTTCCAGCTTCTTGTCCAGAAGTGGGGCAATCCGCAAGTGGATCTGTTTGTATGCCAGCACAACGCAAAGGTTCAGCAGTTCTGCTCCCTAGCCAGAGACGACCTGGCAATAGCACAGGACACCTTCTCCGTAAACTGGGGTCGCCTCGGCCTTCTGTACGCTTTTCCTTCAATCCCACCGCTCTCCAGGGTTCTTCACAAAGTGGCCAGAGACAAGGCGGAAATGATCCTAGTTTGTCCCAGGTGGCCACGCTGCCCCTGGTTCCATCTACTCATTCAGCTGTCAAAGGCGCAATCTTTCATTTTCCAGCCCTCCTCAGACCTTCTCCATCAGGGTCCGGTCCTGCACCATAATCTGAGCAATCTATCCCTCTCGGCTTGGCGATTGAGCGGGAAACTTTCAAAGAGTTAGGTTACACTGCTCCAGTCATTGAAATGATAGCTCCCGATGCGCTTCATCCTCCAGGGTGTATTGTAGGATATGGAGAAGATTCTTATTCTGGCTCCGCTCCAAGGGCACTCAAGATCATCCAATAACCCTCCCAGTCATTTTGCATTTTCTGCACGAGGGATTTGACAAAGGCTTGCAGCCAGCCACCTTGCGAGTGCAAGTTTCTGCACTGGGGGCACTTTTGTCGCAGACTCTGGGGATTCGCTGGGGTCTCACCCTCACGTCAGGAGGTTTTAAGGGGCAGCTCAAACGCCCACCAATTAAGCCAATTGTTCCACCCTGGAAACAATCTGGTCCTCAAGGCCCTAACAGAAGCACCATTCGAGCCCTTGAAGGAAGCATCAATCATGCATCTTACTATGAAGGTGGCTTTTCTCATGGCTATCACTTCAGCCAGGAGAATCAGCGAACTGGGGGGGTTGTCAACCAAAGAGCCCTATACAGTTTTTCACCCGAATTCGTTGGTACTCAGGACGGATCCAGGCTTCTTACCGAAGGTTGTGTGTCTCTTCCACTGCAACCAGGAGCTTGTACTTCCTT
This sequence comes from Neoceratodus forsteri, assembly GCA_016271365.2. Taxonomy (NCBI): domain Eukaryota; kingdom Metazoa; phylum Chordata; order Ceratodontiformes; family Ceratodontidae; genus Neoceratodus; species Neoceratodus forsteri. The sequence continues at coordinate 705,097,593 of CM028130.1, forward strand.
CTTTCTGCCCTCACCCAAAAACCGAAAAAGAAAGAGAATTTCACACCTTAGATCCAAGGAGTGCAATCAGAATCTATATTAAGAGAACAGACACTTTTCGCAAAACGTCAAGCTTGTTTGTTTTGACCGCAGGCCGAAATATGGGTAAAAAAGCATCAAAAGACTCTATAGCCAGATGGATTAGGTCAGTAATCATCACAGCGTATGACAAAGGCGGAGTATCTCTGCCTGGACCAGTGAGGCCCATTCACCAGAGCGATGGCCACGTCATGGGCAAACTTTAGAGAAGCATCTCCAGCAGACTTATGCAGAGCAGCCACGTGGTCATCCATTCATACCTTTACTAAATTTTACCAACTGGACATCATGTCCTCGGCGGAAGCATCTTCCGGCCGCTGAGTGCTTCAGTCAGTGGTGGATCCTTAAGGACACTTAACATTCTTCCCACCCGGGATATCTAGGGATGCACTGCTTTTGGATATCCCAGGAGTAAGGAAGCCCGGAGACCAGCCCAGGAGAGAGAGAAACAGAAATTTGGGTACCTGTAAATTTTCTTTCTCCGACGGCTGGTCTCTGGGCTCTGGATGCCCTCCTAGAATGTATATAGTTGCTGGGCCTCACAGCCCTTATGCCATAACTGCTCATGTTCTTTGTTTTTCCTAGTTCTCATGGTATTACCTCAGAAAGACTGCATTGATAACGACGGGGGTAACAGGAAGTTGCGGGCTGCTTATGCCCCCCCCCCCCGCTGCAGCTTTGGAGTTCCTGCCTATCACTGTCATCAGGAGGGAGCAGCCCAGGAGTATCGAAGCCCGGGGACTAGCCGTCGGAGAAAGAAAATTTACAGGTACCCAAATTTCTATATCCATCTCTCTGTTTTGTTTCAGAAAGCCAACCTTAGTTGGGGTCAAAACAGCTCCAGTGCAGCTACTTTGGTACTTTTCCCTAGACAGGCAATCAGTCAGCCCCTCACTCCATGGCAGAAAATGGCCACTAGAAATCTAAACATTGAGTTATGGTCTCCGGCTCTCATCCTCTCCCCCTCCGACGTACAAGCTAGACGTCCCCCTAGAGGAGGCAGGCCCCCGAGAGCAACATCCGCATGTCTCCTGCACTCCTTATCTACTAATTTAATAGGATAAGACCCATTTTTTAAGTTCCTTAAAAGATGATCAGATGCCCATTATATATTAAGTTCTCTCAATATTGGGTCTATAATCAAAAAGTCTGAAAAGCTCTCCTTCCCACCAGAAAAGAAAACCATAGCCTTACTGAGGAAGTTTCCCCAACACAAAAGCTACTTGCTGTTATATGTCCAACAGTTCAGGTTTGAGGGTTTTCAGCGTTCAGCAGCATGGCCAAATCCAGAGTGTTCTGTCCATCCTGACTTTCACTATCTCGTTCTCCCCGCCGCAAACATTTTCGGGCTCTCACCACGTCCCATATACCAGAAATGTCCGTGCTGTTGTGTGCTCCTGGTCTTTTCAGGCCGGTACTCGTCCAAGCTCTCCTGCGTACTTGTTGCTGCTGATCGGGGTTTACCAGTGACTCCAGAGGGGGAATGTCATGTTGATTGAGAAAATCAGTGGAATCTTTTCAGATCTTGAAATCGGAGAAGGCCCTTTTCTGTTAGTATCTTTAGCTGAGCAGGTTATTCCACGAAAACTCTCATCCCTTTCTGCTGAAGTTGTTTTAAAATTTTAAGACTTGTCTCCACCTGGCTAAGAGCTGAGGAGTAAAATCGTGATCAAAAAACGGTCTTGTATCCCCAAACTCCACACTTTTCCTGGACCACACTAATGATAGAATTTCCTCTTTTACTTGATCGTCGAGGAAGGCGAGAACTATCGATCTCTGTCCAGCTTTTGGGTCCCGGGGCTTGGGGATCAACTGTCTGTGCGCACAAATGATATCTTAAGGTTTTTTCATTTTGGCAAGTTCAGGATTTCGTGCAAGAGAGAGTCCATGAATATTAGTATGTTGCCAGACTCCATGCCTTCCAGCAGCCCCATGAATTCTCACATTGTTTCGCCGATTACGATTCTCCAGCTCTTCTAGCCTTTGCTCTAGTGAGACTGTACTCTGATTGAGCTCAATAAGAGTTATGCACATCTGTAGTGCGGGTGTAATCAGTGCTCTACGTCTTCTAATTCCTTCTGATGGTTAGGAGACTTGTTTCAAGCTGTTGCAAGGTTTCTGCCATTTGTTTTAATGTCTGACAGAGGTGAAGTGATGGTACAATCAGCCTCTTCTAAAGGTGGATCCGAGGGCCGAGTGTCATCTGAGGCTTCATAGGCTCTACAGGCCGCCGCTGTCTGCATACCTTCTGAGACGATTTTTGTTGTTTTTCCCCCCTCCATTTGGGGGAGGTTCTTTAAATCTATACTTCGGCACTATAAAATAAGCCATAATTCCGCGTTTGGAAGACAGGATGGGAGGATTACTTGTTAGATGAGAGTAGATTGTTCTTGGTTGGTCTTGGAGCTCGCTAACTATGCCGCCATTACTAGGTGCTCACCCTAAATGCTGTGGCAAGCAAATCCTGACAAAAGATGACCATTCGGCCTGCCTGCTCTACCTAGGCCACGACCATAAGCCAGATGCCTGCCCACAGTGCCTCAGCTTCAACAGGAGGACTCGCATCCGCCACCTAAAGACTTTAAAGCATACCTCCTTGAACAAGTGGCTGCTGTGCAGAAGACCCACTCAGGGTACAGCTAGTCTTCCTCCACCAAGGATTCCTCTCCCAGAGAGAAGAAATCGAGTGGGAAGCACCATCGTTGTGACAAGGACAGCTACAGGTCAGAATCCCATCCCAGGTCTCCACACAAGTTTTGCCTCCGGCACGAGGTTGGACTCTGCTCCTCCGGTTTTCCTAACTCTCCCGGGGTTACCGTGGAGGAAGCCCCCCACCTTCACTCAGACGTCCAGCAGGGAATCTTCCAGGCTAGGGCCTTCCCAGGCCCCCGTTTCTCTGGTTGTCAGGCCCCACAAAATTATGCTAGGGTCTCAGCCAGCAGGATCGGCACATTCTTTGGGCGATCGGTCGGAGCCTGCCATCCACAAGGCCGTGGCCTCTGGATCATCGAACAGGATGACAAGGTCAGACTACACCAAGGCATCAGGAATACGAGCACCCCAAGAAACCATGCTCGCCTTCCAAACTGTCATCGGCAGGGGCTCCAGACAGACAGCCCTCAACGCCCTTTGACTTCACTAAGGAGCTGGACCAGACGACACCTTCCAAGCCGCTGTCTGATCCGCAGGGCTCTGAAAAGGGTCTGACTTCAGACCCTACTTCTGGGGATCTGACACCAGAGTATCCTAATGGAGGTGAGGCTTTACAACGTACTCTGAACATCTGTAGGATGCTTCATTACTACCTTAACTGCATCGGTTCTGTCAGGCAAACCAACCAGTTTTGTTTCCTTTGCCCCCAGATCTGAGGAGGCACCAGTTACTAAGCAGACATTGTCTAAGTGGTTAGTTAACTGCATAGTTTACTGTTGTAAGTACGATAAGCCTTTACTGGGCCCGGTAAAAGGCCACTCCACCAGGGGTGTTGCTACCTCATTCGCCTAATTGAGGAATGTGTCTGCAGCAGATATTTGTGCAGTTGCTATCTGGAGTTCTGTCCGCACCTTTGTTAAACACTACAGTTTGGATGTCGCTTCCAGGTATAGGACCGGCTTTGGCCTTGCTGTTCTCCAGGGCCTGCTGTCCTGAAGTTCATTTTTGGCTATTTTTAGCCTCCTCCCGTGCCGGTGAGTCTCTTCTCCTTGACTGCTTGGGACTCTGTCATTATGATTATAGCCTGCTGCAAGAGCTCCAACTTGAAGTAAGATAGTACAGTTACATAAGAACTTACTGTAACAGATTGAGCGGAGCTCTTGCAGCAGGCACTGCTTTCCCTCCCTCCTTCCCCCTGGTTTTCCTTCTGCTTTCTCATTATTTTAATCTCGAATCTCCTCGGTTCTCCTTACATCTTTGAAACTGGGTCTCCAGCGGGAGAGCTGAGGCGGGGCTGGGGACTGTCCCTTTTATGCCATCGTCTGACGGGGGCGGTCCCCACTGAAGACTGCTAGCTAGAAGTTTTCCATGGGGTCCTAGCACCTGGTGGCTTAGTCCTTATGGTTATAGCCTGCTGCAAGAGCTCCTCTCAAAGATCTACTATTACGGTAAGTTCACGTAACATTACCGTATAGGATTGGTGTATGGTGTTCATCCACATGAACCCACCTGATGACATAGAAACATAGAAGTTGACGGCAGATAAGGACCGTTAGGCCCATCCAGTCTGCCCATTTCTTTTTCTACCTTATAAATGTGCCATCGGCCTTTGCTCTGTCAGTGGTCTATTTATTCATACTCATCTGTATTGCTCACTTATGCCTATCCCATGCCTGTTTGAAGCCCTGCACTGTATTCATAGCCACCACTTCCTGAGGTAGGCCATTCCATGCATCCACCACCCTTTCTGTGAAAAAGTATTTCCTCACATTCCCCCTTAATCGACCTCCCTCTAATCTCATGCTGTGTCCTCTTGTCCTGCTATTTTTCTTATATTTAAACATGTTAGACTCTTTCACCTTGTTAATGCTCTTACGGTGTTTGAATGTCTCGATCATATCACCTCTCTCCCTCCTTTGCTCAAGGGTATACATATTGAGCTCGGTTAATCTGTCCTCATATGTCTTCTGATGCAGTCCCTGCACCATTTTGGTGCCCTCCAGTGTGCAAAGATCTGACATCCCAGGGGGGTGCCAAGTGAGTTGGGTGGGTGGGAGGAGGAGGCAACTTGAAGACATTCAGGCAGATATAAAGGGGAAAGGAACACTGCCCAAGTGTGGATGAACACCATATACCAGTCCTAGAACTACTGTTACAGGTGAGTAACCTGTGCTTCTAGGGACATGGGTATGTTCTATCCACACAATCTGGTGGTGTCCTTTCCCTTTAAGATGTGCCAAAGTATTCAAGCTGGCTCCTCCCACCCACCCGGGTGGTAACTCTCCTAGCACCGTCCCGTGACACCAGTTCTTCCTTTGTGCTTGGAAGAATAGGTTCCCTCCTTACTGCTCTGCATTATTGAGGCCTTATAAACCTCCTCAAAACCCTTTTGAGAGTGTTTTAGCAAATATTTGTCTTCTCTACTTCTTTCGGCTCTGATGGATGACGCAAAGTCTGCTCCAGGTTTTCGGTTCTGCAGTTGTGGGCTGAAGATGTCGCAATCCGACCTGCACTCCTCGTGTGTGTACTGCTTGGGCCATGAGCATGATGTCCAGGCCTGCGATTTTTGTTACGCCCCTTTATCTTCCACTCTGGAGGATCGCTTTGCCCGCTTGCTCCTTGGATGACAGTGAATGAGATTCGCCCATCCACTCTAAGGAGGCATGGAAGGCGGCTTCCACAGCTGCGGGATCCACCGAGCAGTTGGCCATTGAGCCATGGAGGATGTGGTTCGGGCCGGAGTGCATTTCTCCTCGGCTTTGGTCTTTATGCCACTTCAGCTGGGCGTGTCGTTCTCCAGTGCATTCCAGGAATTGTGCCAGTCTCTCCTTACTTATTGTGAGGGTCCCTCGGTCTTTAAGAAGCCCTAAAAGTCAAAGGAATCCAAGGAGAAAGAGAATAAGAAATTGTCTCCTCGATGCTCATGGGATTGGGAGCGCTCTAAGGATTTAGATTCTCACGTTTCTTCGGAGCTCCGGGCTTTGGTTGAGACTTCATTTTTGCCCGCCGGCTCCACGGTACCCCTGTCGGGCCAGTTAGCCGAGGATCAGACCAACTCTCCAGCCAAGATCTTTCTTGAGTCGGTTGAGCCGATCCTTTCTTCAGAGGAGATTGATCTCTCTCTCTCTCTGTCTCTCTCTCTCGGACTCCGGTTCTGTCAAAGGGGATGGGGCAGGCCACCATTCCGCTGCGTCCCACTCCAGCGCTTCCTGATGAAGGGGTGGGTTGGAAGTCACAAACTCTCTGGTCAACCCCGCTGGTCCCCCTGGTGTCGACCGAGGTCCCGCTGTGATTGCCCGGACTCGGGCAGCCTGCGCCATGCTTGACGTTCACGCTCTTAAGCGCTTGGGCAAGTGGTGCCGCCACTATTCCTCCTTGTCCTGCTCGTCCTCTGGCAGAGACACCAGCGCAAGCTGCATCGGCGCTACAAGGAGTTCATGTGGCAACAGCTTCTGTTTTCCCGGATGATGCCACCCTTGGCACCGGACCCGGCCATAACTGTGCTGCCATTACAGGAGCTGGTCCAAATGGTCCCAGCGTGGCCCACTCTGGTTTCTCCACCGATGGTGGAGCCACCACCCCCTGTGCCGAAGGACGGCATCATGACCAAGGATGCCTGGCCCGAGAAAGGGCTTCCGCATTGGCTCAAAGTTACTCTTACCCCCCCAACCGCCCCCGGTGGGTGAGCCATGACATGGGTGGTAGGCCTCTGTTTCATGAATCTTCGGAATCTGAGGGCTCCTGTCTTCACTCCCACCTGGTGGATGTGGAGTCGGCTGAGGATCTCTCTACGGAGCAGATCCCCACTTTGTTCATGGGCCTTGTCCACTTGATCTCGGAGTCCACGGGCCTCCAGCTGGAGCCTGTTCAGAAGAGGGAAAGATACCCCTTGACCAAGATATTGGACCAGGGTGACAGTCTGATGGAGGCCTTCCCAGTCCAGGATGCTATCCTCGGTCCTGCTCTGGATCTGTGGCAACACCTGGCCTCTTACCCGGCACCTTTGGCCCGAATGGCCCACAAGTACATGGTCCATACTGATTCCCTCTCTGTATTTACTGAGCACCCCTCGGCCAAGGGGCTGGTGGCAGACTAAGACAATGTGGGGGACGTGGACAAAGCCACCTGATGAGTCAAAAAATTGGACCACTTGGCCAAGAAGGTGTATGCTGCCTCTTCTCTTGGCCTCAGGCAAGCCAGTTCAGCTTTTCTGATGGCCCACTTTAGACATGCCCTTCTGGGGTCATTGAACGAGGGGTTTCCCCACCTCCCTGCAGATTTGCAGACTACTGTCAAGCAAGTCCGAGACCAAGGCTGTGCCGTAGCGAAACAGTTGAAGACGGCTATGAACATTGGTGATTCCCGCGCCCAGTCCGTGGCCGTGACAGTTGTGCGCTGCAGGGCTTGGCTGCACATCTCTACTTTCACCGCTGATACGCAGCACAAGTTGGCAGACATGCCCTTCTTGGGGACCGACTTGTTCGGTCCTGGTGTGGAGGGGCATCTCACCAGGATTGAAAAGTCCCATGCCACCCTGGACTTGGCGATGTCTGCCTAAAACGACCAGAAGGACCTGAAGTCCTCCAAGAAAAAGCCCTTTCGGCCCGCCTTGGCCCCTGCGGCCAAATCTGCCAAGCCCGAAAGCTGGTCAGCAGGAGGTCTGGCGTCCGAGACCCAAGTCTGTGGCATCGGTCATCTGGAAGCCAGGGGGTCAGGGATCCGGTGGCCCCTTGACCAGACCTCCTTCTGCTTCCATGCCTGCCCAGTGACGGGATGGGGTGCCCTCCACTCTCCCATCCTGAACCCCCTGGCTCCTCCCATGGGGGGCCGGCTGCACCTCTTCGTTTCTACCTGGTCTGCTGTCGCAACAGACAGGTTGGTTCTCAAAGTGGTCAGTCAGGGTCTGCCTCTGGAATTCGAGCAGTACACTCCCAGCCGAGCCCGTGCCCCATGGGAAGACATGCTGTTAGTCAATGTCCAGTCAGCCCTCGGGACAACATTGCCCATCTCCTACTCAGGGAGCGAGTAGCTCCAGTCTCGGACCCTCCACAGCATCCAGGATTCGCGTCGAAGTACTTCCTGGTACCCAAACAGACGGGGCTGGTGCCCCATTCTAGATCTGCACAACTGAACAAATTTCTCAGGTCTCGCACTTTCAGCATGGTCACTCTGTCTCAGATCATACCATCCCTGGAGCAGGGCATGTGGTTCTGCTCTCTGGATCTTCAGGATGTGTTCTTCCATGTCCTGATCAGTTCGTGCCACTGACGGTTTCTCCACTTTTAAGCATGGGGCACCCTATACGAGTTCCAGGCTATGTCATTTAGACTGTCCTCTGCGCCGAGGGTCTTCACCAAGTGCATTGCAGTGGTGGCTGCCCACCTGAGGCGCCAGGGAGTCCAGGTATATTCCTGCCTGGATGACTAGCTCATCTCAGGTCCCTCCAGGCAGTAGGTGGAGCAGTCCAGGGACCTGGTCATCCAGACCTGCATCTCTCTGGGCCTTCTGATCAATGAAGCCAAATTGGGACTTGTGCCTTCACAGGTGAGTCACTTCATCGGGGCAGAGCTAGACTCTTGCAGAGCCAGGGCTTGGCTCCCGGTGGACAGGGCGGTGGTTCTTACCTCCTTTGCCCGATCATTTCAGGTTAGGCACTCGCGCTCTGCTCGGGACCTCCTGCACCTCTTGGGCTACATGGCAGCCTGCACCAGTGTGGTCTGATGGGCCCACTGGAGAATGTGTCCCCTGCAGTGGGAGCTGGCCGGTCAGTGGTCTCAGCACAGGGGTCACCTCAACCAGCTGGTCACGGTGACCCAGCGAATGTGGGATGCGTGCCAGTGGTGGCTTATCCCAGAACATCTGCAGGAGGGGTATCCTGTTTGCTGTCTGGAGCCGACTGTCATCCCGATGACTGACCTCTCTCTCATGGGCTGGGGAGCCCACATGGGGGATCAGAGTCCATGGGCTTTGGTCCCCCAAGGAGTCCCAATGTCACATCAACCTGCTGAAGCTCAGGGCGGTCCAGCTGGCGCTGACCGCTTTTGCTCTGCGTCTGAGGGGCCAAGTGATGCAAATCCAGATGGACAACACGACTGTTCTACCTCAACAAACGGCGGTACACACTCCCTTCCACTGTGCAGGGAAACCTTCCGCATTTGGACGCTCATGTGCAGTCTTGAGGCCGACCTTCTGGCCATCCATATGGCTGGTGCCTCCAACCAACTTAAGGATGCCCTCAGCCGGGTGGGCGAGGCATCACACTAGTGGTCTTCATCCCAAGGTAGTGCAGAACCTTTTCTTCCACTGGGGCAAACCTCTGTTGGACCTGTTTTCCTCCAGGGAGAATGCTAAGCTGAGGCTGTGTTCTGCCGGCCCCCCTCAGCAGAGAACGCTGCAGGTGGATGCCTTCTCGAGGCCCTGGACCCCGGGCCTTCTCTATGCCTTCTCTCCACTTCCCCTGACCCACAAAGTTCTGCTCAAGGTCAGGATGGACAAGACACAGGTGATCCTAGTGGCTCCGGACTGACCACACCAGTTCTGGTACCCAGATCGCCTTAGTCTCAGCAACAGGCTCCAGTGGCATCCCCCACTATGCCTGGACCTGCTCTGTCAATCAGGGGAAGGTACTGCACCCGGCCCTTCTATCCCTGCACCTGACAGCCTGGTACCTGAGTGGCTAGAGTTCCAGGCTTTGAGTCTTTCCAAAGATGTGCTCAGTGTTGTTGAGGCATCTCGGAAGGAGTCGACCTGGAAATGTTATGCCTTCAAATGGTGAGATTCTCCATTTGGTGTCAGGGCAAAGGGCTGGACCCTTTGGCTTGTCCGGTGGCTGACATTCTCGACTACCTTTGATGCCTCTCTTAAGGGGGGCCTCTGGTCGACGACCCTCAAGGTGCCCCTGGCAGCCATCTCTGCTTACTGGGCATGGGCTGGTCAGCAGTTGGTGATGCAGGAAAAGGTGGTCTGGTGCTTCTTCAAAGTCCTGGACCACATTTCCCCTCCAGTGCATGAACCACCACCACCTTGGTATCTACTGGTTTTGGCAAAACTCATGGGCAAGCCATTCGAACCGATGAACAGGTGTGACATGTCACCTATCGTGGAAGGCTGCCTTCCTGGTGGCTATCACGTCAGCCAGAAGGATCAGCGAGCTCCATTTGCTCTCGGTGGAGTGTCCTTCTTTGGTCTTCCACAAGGACAAGCTTGTCCTGCACTTCAACCCGAAGTTTCTCCCTATGGTTGTCAGATTTCCACCTAAATCAGGTGATTAATGTCCTGGTGTAATTCACCAACCACATCTCAGAGGTGGAGCACATGCTTCTTACTCTGGACCTGAGGCGAGTGCTTGAATACTACAAAGGGCGCACAGCTGGAGTTCGGGTAGAGGTTTTCAGCACACACCTTCATTTCCCATTACCACATTGACCTCAAGTCATGCCGGGATGCTGGTTTTGGGGCCTCAGTTCTCCAAATGCTGTTCCCAAAGTAGGGTGAGTGTGCGCCTTGCCTTCCTCGTCACGGAGAACTGCTAGGAATCTGCCATACTGTGTAGATAGGACAACTTATCCACGTCCCTAGAAAAACAATTTACTCACCTGTAACAGTGGAGCTGCTTATGATTTTTATTTTTATTTTGGACTTCCTACCTACCGGCTGACACAGGAAGGACATCCCAGGTGTTGTGAGCCCTGCGATCAGCAGCCGGAGAAAGAAAATTTACAGGTATTTAAATTCTAACCCCTGGATTCCACTGATGTTGTTGCTTCTTGTGGTGGTCCTTTGGGCTGGCGCTGCCCCGGAGCCAGGTGGAGTGTCGTGCTGGTGATGGAATCTTTGGTTCGTGGGCTGCCCAGTGTGGCTGCCTACATTCTAACCTCAGATTTCTTCTCTCTGCTGCAAAGTCTAGATGCTCTGAAGATCTCTCTATCAAGAGCTATTCCTGAACTGCATTGAACAAAAAAACTTAAGTATTTTTGTTTAATTTTTCATTAACTGCCTAGTTTAATTGCTATTTTAGTTTTTTTCTCGTAGTTTAAATTTAGCGTAGTTTTTCCAGTTCCTCACGGTTCCTGTGTACCGAGAGGCGATAGATTTGTTATTTTCTTGGTTACTGAACCACTAAAGGGGAGGTTCTGATAATGGGAGACTTCAACATGCTGGATACAGATTGGTCAATACCAGCAGGAACATCTGCCAGAACTAGACACATGGAGGATTCCCGGCAGGGGAAGGGCCTCAAACAACTGGTACAACAACCCACAAGAGACAGGGCAATCCTAGATCTAGTACTGACTGACAGGGAAGGGATCACAGATCTCCAGGTAGAAGGTCACCTGGGGGCCAGTGACCATCACATGGTATGGTTCAATTTGGCCACTACATCTAAATCATCCCATTCCAAGGCAAACATATGGGACTTCAGAGGAGCTGACTTTGATAAGATGGCCAACAGAGTTAAGCTAGCCCTGGCAAAAAGAAACACAGGTGAGGGGTACAGGCAAAGTGGGCAAGCATTAAGGATGCAATACTTGAAGCAACATCCCATTGTGTTAGACAGAAAAGGAAGTGCAAAAGAAGAAGGAAACCACTTTGGTTCTCAAATACAGTAGCAGAAAAGGTCAGAGCCAAAAGGCTGGCCTTCAGGAAATATAAGGGAACACAGCGGGATAAAGATAGGGAGGCATTCCAAACTGCCCTAAGGGAAGGCAGTAAGGCAGGCAAAGTCCCAAGCTGAGGAAACACTAGCACGAACAGTAAAAGAAGGTGACAAGACTTTCTGTAGATACTTTAGTGAAAGGAGAAAGTCCAAAGGGGGTATTGCTAAGCTCAAAGGAGAAAAGGGGACATGTGAGGAGGAGGACCCTGTAAAAGCATCTATCCTAAATAGATACTTTTGCTCAGTATTTACTGAAGAGAAGGTAGGGCAGGGCAGGGCCCACAGCTCAGCACCATGGACATGGAGGAGGGAGGTGAGTACTACTCTCTTCACAAAAGAAAGGGTCCTACAAGAGCTCACTAAGCTCAGGGTGGACAAGGCACTGGGACCTGATGGCATACATCCCAGGGTATTTAAGGAGCTAAGGGTGGAACTAGCAGAGCCATTAGCGGAACTGTTTAGTGAGTCTCTGAGCACAGGAGAGGTCCCAGAAGACTGGAGAAGGGCTCATGTGATGCCGCTCCACAAGAGTGGTAGCAGGGAGGAGGCAGGGAACTACAGACCAGTCAGTCTTACCTCAGTAGTGGGCAAGATTATGGAGGCACTCCTTAAGGAAAGGATAGTGCAACACCTGGAATTCGTAGGGGCACAGGATCCAAGACAGTATGGGTTTACAAAAGGAAGGTCCTGTCAAACTAATCTCATAGATTTATTTGACTGGGTAACCAGAGTGGTGGACCAAGGGGGAGCAGTTGATGTCGCCTACCTTGACTTCAGCAAATCTTTTGACACTGTTCCACATAGAAGATTGATAAATAAGCTGGGTAGGCTTGGGGTGGGTCAGAAGTTGGTCAACTGGGTGGCAAACTGGTTGATGGGCAGAAAACAGAGAGTGGTGGTAAATGGTATACAGTCAGAAGAGATGCAAGTCACGTGGGTACCTCAGGGATCAGTCCTGGGGCTAGTCCTCTTCAATATCTTCATTAGTGACATTGCAGATGGACTGGAAGGTAAGGTTTGTCTGTTTGCAGATGACACCAAGATCTGCAACAAGTAGATGATCCAGATGGGGTGAGCAGAATGAGAGAGATCTGGATAAACTAGCAAAATGGTCAGAAGAGTGGCAACTGGGATTTAATGCAAAGAATGCAAGATCATGCACATAGGAAGAACCCTGAAGCCACCTATAGGCTGGGAGGAGTTACTGGCAGTCACAAAGGAAGAAAGAGACTTAGGCATCATCATCACCGATGACCTGAAATCATCCAAGCAGACCTCTAAAGCAGTAGGTAAGGCTAGGGGGGTATTAGGCATACCTCTCAAGTGTCCCTGATTTTCAGGGTTGTCCCTGATTTCACCTCAAAATTTTACTCTGTCCCTCCTAAAATCTGTGTTCCCCTAACTAAACAGTGATGATTGTAAGAATAAAATTATGTCAAACAATACAGTTGCAGACTTCTTATTCTTCAGAAAAGGTATTATACATTGAGTCCCTTATTCTGCCAGCTTCCTGAGTGGATAGCATCAATTTTAAAAATGTGTCCCTGATTTTGGGCCTTTATCCCTGATTTTTTTAAGCCTTGTCCCTGATTTATGAGGCAGGAGGTTGAGAGGTATGGTATTAGGGTGTATTAGTAGGGGTATCACAAGTCTTAAGATGGAGGTAATAATCCCTCTTTACAAGACACTGGTTAGGCCCCATCTGGAGTACTGCATGCAATACTGGAGGCCACACCTTCACAAGGACATTAACCAAATTGAGGCAGTCCAGAGAAGGGCAATCAAAATGGTGCAGGGACTGCATCAGAAGACATATGAGAACAGATTAACGGAGCTCAATATGTATACCCTTGAGCAAAGGAGGGAGAGAGGTGATATGATCAAAACATTCAAACACCTTAAGGGCATTAACAAGGTGAAAGAGTCTAACATGTTTAAATATAAGAAAAATAGCAGGACAAGAGGACACAGCATGAGATTAGAGGGAGGCCAATTAAGGGTGAATGTGAGGAAATTCTTTTTCACAGAAAGTGTGGTGGATGCATGGAACAGCCTACCTCAGGAAATGGTGGCTATGAATACAGTGCAGGGCTTCAGACAGGCATGGGATAGGCATAAGGGAGCAATACAGATGAGTATGAATAGATAGGCCACTGACAGAACAAAGGCCGATGGCACATTTATAAGATAGAAAAAGAAATGGGCAGACTGGATGGGCCTTACGGTCCTTATCTGCCGTCAACCTCTATGATCTTCCACGGAATGGTCTCTTGCAGTAAGTCATTACTTCTGGGAGTTCCCAGCAGGTGGCGATATCACACGGCAGCTTCTTGCAGCAGTCTCCACACCAGGAACCACCCACACGACATCGCTTCCTGGGCTGTGCCTACAAGAGTGGGTGGTTCCTGGCAATCTCCATTCATTTTCCCGCTGGCTTCAGCTTGCACTGCAGCTAGAACAATCTTCTGCAAGCAGTCTTCAAGAACTGAAACCTATATAATTAAAGCTTGAGGTGTCTGGGCTTTACACACGGCACCATATTCCTGTGCTTTGGCCAAGAGCCTTACTTAGTAACCTACAAAGAAAAGGTTACACATTTTATGGAAGAAAAGACTTCCCTGTTACAGACTCAGAGGGCTCATCCAAAGGGCTCCAGAACCACTGAGTCATCTTCAAAAAGCAAAAACCTTTCTCACAAGTCCTGCCTGACCGCAATTCAGCAGTCACTTCTGCTAAACGTGTCTCCTCAAGGAGGAATGCCTCCCATCGACGGCAGGCACTTCTACATCTTCATCGAGACATAAGAAATCAACCTCCTCACACAAAGGTGAACATTCACCGTTGATGGGGCATCATTCTTCAGCTCCTCCATTAACATGAACGCATCCACCATCGACAGTGATGCCATAACATCCCGTCGACGAGGCACACTCCCTTGCCGACTGAGGTGCTCAGGGGACTCTTCCTGTCGACGGGGCTGTCTTCCCACATCGACGGAGCACGTATTCATCACTCCCTCGTTGACGAGGCTACCTCCCCCGTCGACAGAGCACTCTCTCCTTACTTCATCGTCGTTGGGGCTGCCTTCCCATCGACGGAGCATGCATCTATTTCTCCATCATCAACGAGAAGTATTCCACCATCGATGGAGCATGTTTTTCTTGTTCTCCTGTCGATAGGGCTCATTCCACCATCGATGGAGCTTGATTTTCATCATAAAACACATTTAAAGGCATATACTCCATCAGTGGAGACTCCTAACAAGACGTCGGCACCTCAAGCCCATGAATTGTATTACAAAGACGGCTCAAAATACACTCATGGGGACACATCACTATGAAGCGTGGGGTCACATACCAGAGAACATAGGGGCAAACCAGCATCTTTTGCCCGCATGTGTGACAATCATCATTTCAAGATAATCGCCCTCCTCAAAGACGTACTGGATCATATTATCAGGAGGCACAAATTGACCTCCCCCACGCATTTCTGTTCCAATTAAACAGGGCTCAGACCCCAATTACATTGATCTAACCTCTTCACAAGTACCGAATATAGAACTTATTATAAAGTTTTATACTTCCTGGGTTTCGATCAGACATCTGATCTACTAAACTGACCTTACTCCCAGACTATGTCTCCGCCTCCACCTAAACAAGCTCGTATGAAGCTGGAACGCTCTCCATCACTCCCTCCTCAAGAACCTATGGAGGCTTACTATTCAGATAATGAATCTTATAATGTAACAGAACCCTCCAAAGACACATATTATGAAGGTTCCCCTAATAGACACTTCCGGGGCATAGATTCCCCTTATTCTATCCCGTCCTCTTTGGACGACATGATACGACCTTTCAAGGTTGCTTCTCCACCTGATGACCCCTCATTTACAGATATGAAGATGCAAATACAAAAAACCATGGGGTTTTCAACAACGGAACAAGATAAATTAAGCAAAGATATGGCAGAATATCTGGATCTCCTGGAAGAACCCATCTGGGTGATTCCTCCTTTTATCCCGACATTCAAAAATTCGATCACTGAAGCACAGAGCCAACCTATGGCTGCACATGCTTTACCACATAAGGCGGACCAGCTCTATCAAACCCCATTAGATTACCAATATTTATCAAACACACCTACTGCTGATTTGGTGGTTATTACAGCAGCTCATGATTGCGCAAATAAACCAAAACATACAAGTACAGTACCCCCAAAAGAGATTCCAGACATTTTGATCATATGGGGAAGAAAGTGTTTGCTTTAAGCACCTTGAATATTCGAATACTGAATTATATGGGACATTTGCTGAAATTTCAGCGCACAGTAGGTGCTTCTGCCTTAGATATTATTGACAAATTACCTACATCTCCTGAAAAGGAGCAACTAACATCCATGATCAACACACTTACTTCCCTCTTCCCGACATCTCCTAAGGTCGGTTATGATATAGCCGATACCTCGGCTGGGCCTTCAGCTACAGACATTACCATACGCCGCCAGGCATGGCTTAGACTTTCTGGCCTTGCACCTCATACACAACAAAGAGTGGCTAACGCCCCCTTTTCGGGCAATAAATTATTTGGACCAGGAGTACAAACCATAATGGACAACCTACAAGCCTCAGGCAGACAATTGAAAACAGTACACAGTCTATATTATAGGCAACGCCCTCAGTATAAATACTCGAACAAGACAGGAAATTATTATAACCAAAGAGGTACTTTTAGAAGCAAAGAGCGTACAACAAGAGGTACATCCAATACCTAAAGACCTCCAAGGAACCGCCCTCCAAAAAGGCCGGGTGCCTCCACCTCTCAATAATTTCCGATACTCACCCCAGTCTCCTCCCTTAGGCCTTGGAGATGTTTTGGGAGCATTTCTTTATCTTTTATACTGAGGCCTACACCATGAGGCTTTTATAAACCTAGCCACTAACAAACTGACGATCTCTCCCGCCTTGTGATACACATGGTGGCATTTTTCCTACATAAAGGCATGGCATATACTAAATGAAATGACTATGATAGGTATCACTGTAACGGGTCATTCTGACTATCACATCAGGATACCTCCTACCCTTTTAGCTCGTTTAGTGGCAGACCTTTAGTCCCAACCTCAAACAGGGCTCCGACTGACTTGAAGGGATTTCTCCCCACTATTTATTATATTATATTATGATACTGTTATTGGACTATAACTGTGTGGTATCTTAATACCCCTATTTTCATTTGGCCATACATCTAGGCCACTAGCACGACTGTGATTTACATATCACCGAATTTATTTTTGACCTTTTATTTATAAATTATACAAGGCTTACTATAATCATGGTCCTCCCCAACAGGACATAACTGCTTGGGAGTCTTCCAGAAGTAATGACTTACTGCAAGACACCATGCCGTGGAAGATAGTGCAGTTATGTAAGACCTTACCATAACAGTAGATCTTTTTGGAATGTCTCTTGCAGTAAGTAGTTTCCCACTCACCATCCACCTGCCCATCTGTAACAGGGAAAACACAAATAGGGTTGGAATGCACTGGTACCTCGGTCCCTCGCCATTATGAGCTGAAACTGGCAGGGAACGGAGATTGCCAGGAACCACCCACTTTTATAGGCACAGCCCAGGAAGTGATGTCGTGTGGGTGGTTCCTGGTGTGGAGACTGCTGGAAGAAGTTGCCGTGTGATAGCACCACCTGCTGGGAACTCCCAGGAGTAATGACTTAGTACAACAGACATTCCTAGATCTACTATTACGGTAAGTTCTTACGTAACTGCACTTTCTTACCCCAGGAGTTTTAACATCAGTAACTTTTTTGCACTTAGCTGGCTAGGTGCAACTGCCCCAGAGGTGTGCCTTTAAGAGATGTTTAAATGAGCTTAGGGCCAAGCCAATCAAAAGTCAGGAGGGGGGTGAGAGCTGTTGAAGGCTTCAGAATTTTTTCTCCGCTGGACTTAGCAATATTGCTTCTGAGGTGTCTCCCAACTTTCCTTGTTGACAGCCTCCTAGTGCTTATCTGGGTAAAGTTTTCCTCATAAATTATTTCCTTAAGTGTGCTGAATGAAGGTTTTACTTTTGTTTAGCGCCACACAAATGTTTTATTTTAAGCGCAACCACACTATTTTGACTTTATTTTTACCTCAACTATTTAGTTTAAAGCCTGATTTTAATGTGGGTGCTTATTTTCAACGGTTTCCTTCATTTTGGGGCAAATTCTTGTGGGAACCGTTGAATTAGGGACAGTTGCCTCGTTTTTTTACCTCAGACCTCACGGGGTTTACCGCGAGGCACCTGCAGTGGATTTCAAATTTAAACAGTGCCTGGAGGTTTTCTCTCTAGATTGGCAATTACGAGGAAACCTTTTTTGTTATATTACTGGACCTTAGTATCATCTGTGTCAGGACTGTCCGTAAGGGTCCAGCAGCCACCTGTGCGCAGTTGAGTATTACTGGGTTTCTATTAAGATTGGCACTGGTATAGATCCCAGTTCTACAACCCAAAAAAAAAGGCACTAGTAATAGAGTTTATTAACTGGGGCAGGTTTCGCCAGTGTCATTTTCACAGAAACCTGCACTCAGTTCGTAGGTCCAGGACTGGTTTGCTTTGCTTAAATTGGCAAACATAGCAGACACACCTTTGATTATTATGGCTGAGGATAAATCAAAGGCTTCTGATGAGGGGCCATTCAAAAGTACTAATACCAAAAGCAGAGGTGCTGAGAAACCCTCCAGATCCCAGCCAAAAAATAAAGCTTCCAAAGATGAAGTTCCTCACAAATTTTGAAAAATAATAAGAGTGACGAAAAAAGGAAGCTTGATCAAGCCTCTGATGAAGTGGCTAAAAGGAAACTCTTGTCAAGACAGATATGCTCCCGTTGCTCCTGGGAAAGCCAATAGCGAGACAACAGGCAGCTTAAAGCATACAGAAAAAACAGAACATTTACAAACTGCAGGTTCTTCCGTCAGTGCAAGATATGGAAAAAGCATGGCAACTGTTTCAGACCCTTCAAAAGATGGGTCCTCGATTTACTGGGGATGGAAGGCACTCTTCCACAGTTCTCCCTTCTGTAGACTGTGAGGGTGACGCAGATGATCAATTTTATGATGCCCCTGACATGGATTTTGAGGGTCTTGAGCCCCAGGAGTCCCTGGATCCTCATCTTGGGGATCCCTTAGGTGACCACGAGGATCCTTCCACTATGTTTACATTTATACAAAATATGCTGGACACTCTGGACCTCCCTACACAGGAGCCCAACCAGGATGTCGATGAAGATGAGGATTATAGGGAGATGAAGGGTCTTTCATCCTCAAAGACCCTGGTCGTCCCTATCTATAATGCATTTAGAAAAAATACCATGAAGGTGCTTCAACACCCCACTTCAGTATCCAGGGTTGATAAGCGGCTTGAGAGAATATATAAATTGTCTAAAAATGGTACCGAGTTCCTGTCTGCACATCCTAGCCATGAGAGTATAGTGCATCAGGCAGCTTGTGAGAAAGCTGGAGTCTCCTTGTCCCCCTCTCCCCTGACAAGGATTCCAAGAAAATTGACTTTATAGCAAAGAAAATGTATGCCACAGCTTCCCTGCTTCTCAGACTTTCTTCTTACATGGCATTCACAGCCAAATATCAGAAAGCCCTTTGGAAATCTGTCCAGGCTATCGCCTGCAACGGATCAGATTCTATGGTGCATGAGCTGGTGGTTACGTCAAAAACTGCTCAGGAAGCTACTATGTACCAGTTCCACATGGCAGACAACAGTGATGCAGCCTCTAGGGCGATGGCCCATGCCATCTCTCTGAGATGCTTCGCCTGGCTTAAAACAACCAGTCTGACCACAGACACTCAGAACAAGGCCATGGATTTTCCTTATGATCAAAATATGTTTGATTACAGAACCACTGACTACATGAGAAAAGTTGATTAGTACAAGGCCTCCTGGCAGAGCCACTCATCCAAGCCTAAGCCCGTCACCCCTCAGAGATCCCGCCCCTGGGGCAGTAGGGGCAGAAGTTTTGTTCCCAGGCCTTACAATCCCTATCCCCAATCTGACTTTGGCCAGTACAGGGGATCTTTCAGAGGCAGGGGCAGAAGAGGCCAAAGAAGAGCCACCTCTACCCAGCCATCCACCTCTCAGTCTAAGTCCTGATGTGGGTGTCCAGGTCGCCTCCCCGTTTCTGGCTGGAGGCAGACTCTCCCACTATCTTCAGCACTGGTCCCTCATCACATCTGACAAGTGGGTGGTGGAGAAGGGTCTGTCATTACAGTTCAAGCAGCTGCCAGACCTCGGGCTTACCCAGGTGTCAAAACTTCTGTCCCCAACACAGATACCACTGTTGGAAATGGAGGTGCAAAACCTTATGGCTTTATGAGCAGTGGAGAGGGTCCCCGCCCACGAGAAGGGCAAGGGCCTCTACTCCAGGTATTTTCTGACACAAAAAAAACTGGGGAATGGCGACCTATATTAGATCTCAGATATTTAAACAAACATCTGAAAAAACTCAAATTCAAAATCGTCATTCTGTCACTGGTCATACAGTCCTTACAGCAGGGAGACTGGCTAGCCTCCCTAGACTTAAGGGACGCCTACTTCCACATACCCATAAGGAGATCTCACAGGAAGTTTCTCGGGTTCAAACTTCCTTCGGGTCACTATCAGTTCACTGTAATGCCCTTCGATATGTCCTTGGCCCCAAGAGTCTTTACCAAGTGTCTCGCAGTGGTAGCAGCACATCTCAGGAGACTTGATGTTACTCTCTACCCCTATCTGGACGACTGGCTCATAGTAGCAGTCTCCTTGCCAGGTCAAGGAATCTCTTTCCCTCACAAAACGCACTCTGGAGTCTCTGGGTTTCCTGGTAAATCTAAAGAAATCTCACCCGGAACCCACCCAGCTGCTCACCTTCATAGGGGCCAAGTTGGACACTCAGAAAGGATATGCTTTTCTTCCCACAGAAAAGAATTCAGTTTCCTTTCAGTGGCAGATTCTTTCGCCCAGGGACAGCCAGACATTTCCTCAAACGTCTGGGACATATGGCCTCTATGACTGCAGTAGTCCCAGGGGTCAGGTACAGGATGAGACTCCTGCAAGCCTACCTCAGAGCTTGGTCTCGGAGAAGCAACACATTTTAAAAGTTGATACCTGTGTCGGAGCAGTTCCTCCAAAACTTGCTGCGGTGGAAGAACCCTGCAAAATTTGCAGGAAGGGGTTCCCTTTCAAGCTCCTCTTCCACAAAGGTGATCACCACAGATGCCTCCCTTTTGGGCTGGGGAGCTCATTTGGACAGTGCCTCAGTAAGCAGCAACTGGACTCCCAAAGAGTCACAGTTGCACATAAATCTTTTGGAACTTAGAGCAGTCTTTCTAGCTCTCAAAGCTTTCGCTCCCAACATAGAAGGGCAGGCAGTTCAAATTCCAACAAACACCACTGCAATGTTCTACATAAACAAGCAGGGTGGTACCAGATCAGGAATACTCTGGAAGCCCTGAAGCTCTGGTCTCTAGCATTCTCCCTGGGAGTCAGCCTCTCGGGTATTCACCTCCCAGGCAAACTCAATACTCTGGCGGATGCTCTAAGCCACATTAGTCAAGGCCAGAGCGAATGGACACTGAACAAGCAAGTACTAGCCACAGTGCTTAGGCAGTGAGGCACACCAGGCGTGGATCTGTTTGCCTCTCCTCTCAATTGTCAGCTTCCTCAGTACTGTTGCAGGCCCCCAGTTCCGGGAACACTTCCTCTGGATGCCCTGATCCAGGACTGGTCAGGGAGGTTCCTATACACATTTCCTCCCTTTCCCCTGATATTCAGGGTTTTGCTGAAACTCAGACAGCAGCCTGCATCAGTGATCCTAGTGGCCCGGACTGGCCCAGGCAAGCCTGGTACCCTCTCCTTCTCTCAATGTCCTGCAACAGGCCCATTCGCCTGCCTCCAACTCAATCCCTGCTGACCCTTCCTCAGACAGGAGTGCAGTACCCAGACATACACTCCCTTCACCTCAAGGCCTGGTTCTTGAGTTGAGTTTCCATCCTCAGAGTACTCTAAACAGGTCCTTAAGATACTGAGGATGGCTAAAAAACCAAACACTGAAAAGACTTATGCAGCCAATTGGAAAAGGTTTTCCCTCTGGTGCAACAGCGAAAAGGTCGAACCCCTATCAGCTTCAGACCCTCAGGTGCTAGACTACCTGGTACACCAACAGGCATCAGGCTTGAAACCATCTTCACTCAAGCTATACCTGGCGGCAATTTCGGCCTACCTTTCAGTGGGAAAGAAGAAATCAGTTTTTTCCCATGACATTTTTAGTTTTTCAAAGGCCTCTTGCACCTCCAGCCTCCAACCAGGGAGCCCGTTCCTCCTTGGAGCCTGAACCTTTGCATAGATGGGTTCATGAATCCACCCTTCAAGCCTATGTCCACGGCCCACATCAAGTTTGTAACTTGCAAGACCGTTTTCCTGGTAGCCATTATGTCTGCCAGGAGGATTTCAGAGCTACAGGCCCTGTGCACTGTGCCGAATTATGTCATTCCTCACAACGATAAAGTTGAGCTCAGGACAAATAGGAAATTTCTGCCAAAGGTGGTTTCAGAGTTTCACTTGAACCAGACTATTACTCTGCCTGTCTTCCTTACTGAGCTATCCACTCCTGGCGAACAAAAGCTCCACAGCTTGGGTGTCAAAAGAGCCATCTTTCACTACCTAGAGCATACTACAGTCCAGAGGCTCTTCCACTTAGTTGTTCCTCACCTACGGGGATATAGGCAGAGGAAGACCAGCTACCAAGAGAACTATTTGTCTGTTGGTCTCTTGTATTAGATTCTGCTATGAGAAAGCTGGTCGACAACCTCCAGTGGGGCTCAGGGCCCACTCCACCAGGGGCACTGCAGCCTCACTTGCAGCAGCAAGGGACATTCCCCTACTAGATGTCTGCAAAGCAGCTACCTGGAAATATGTGCACACCTTTGCGAAACATTACAGTTTGGATGTGCAGACCAGATGTGATGCCAAATTTGGCAGGGCGGTTCTGCAGAGCCTCTTTCCTAAGTTGGTTCTCTGCCCACCTCCCACTTGGTACTGCTCGGTAGTCTGCAAAAAAGTTACTGACGTTAAAGGACTCCTCGGGTAAGAAGAAAACATTACCACAGTAATCTTTTTTCCAAGGGGTCCTTTAGCATCAGTTAAGTTCCCACCCTTCCTCCCCGGTTCAACTGTCAGAGAAGGACTCTTTATGTCACCTTTTACCAAATTTGGAGTTTCTTATTGATGAGTTTTTAGCTCATGTTGCTGTTTCAGTTTCCACTTTTGTGGACATTTGCATGTTTTTTGAATCCTGTTGATTATTTTTCAGGGCATTTGCCCTCGTTTTTCCTCGAAAAAATTCTGAAGCCTTCAACAGCTCTCACTCAGCTCACACACCCTCCTCTTTTTTGATTGGCTTGGCCCTAAGCTCATTTAAATATCTCTTAAACATAGAAACATCCGGGGCAGTTGCACCTAGCCAGCTAAGTGCAAAAAAGTTACTGATGCTAAATGACCCCTTGGAAGAAAGAAGATTACTGCAGTGAGTAATTTTTTCTTCTAGGAGTGGTATATGTTGTTCATCCACACAGACCCACCTGACCTCCCCTGGCAGTGGCACACGGGTATGCTTCCAGCGGGCAACAACTGGCGTCACAGGGCGGTGCTAGGGGAGTTACCACCTGCGTGGATGGGAGGAGCCAGCTTGAAGACTTTCCAGCACATTTTATAGGGAAAGAACACATCCATATTGTGTGAATGAACAACATATGCCACTCCTAGAACTACTGTTACAGGTGAGTAACCTGTTTTTACTTACAATAGTAATATTGTTTCTTCCAGGGGATCCCTCACTATGCTTGACATCCCACCAGCCTCCCCTCACATAACCTTACTGTAAACAGTTCTGCAGTCCCTGCCATAGGCCAGATTTCTTACTGGAGGGCCATAACATGTGTGATGTGTCACAGTGAAGTATGGTGTATATAGTTCGCCTATAGGCGGTTTGCTTTTTGTTTCTTTTTCTGTATTTCTAGAATAGGGTTGGGGATTGTCGCCTTTTGCCCCTCGGGCTGCAAAATGAATCTAACAACAACACCTACAGGCAGTAGTCTCCAACTACAACCTGATTGGCTTAGTGCCATGCCATCATTAGCATAAGTTCTATCTCCGGGGCAGCTTAACCCAGCTGGCAAACCTGCATAGGTCAAGCATACTGCGGGATCCCCTGGAAGAAAGTACAGTTGTGTAAGAACTTACTGTAACAATAGATCTTTGAGAGTATCTCTTGCAGCAGGTCATAGCACATGGGATATCAGCCACAGGCGTTATTTCCTCCGGATGATTTCTCAGCAGTTGACCCTGGGAACCTAGTGTTACCACATAGTGTCTGTATGGCACATATAAAAGAGGGAGGTCCCCACTACTCCTCAGTTCTTTTCCATCCTAGCAACCAGATGAGAAACCATTTCTCAGGCCTCCGAGGGGAACCCAGGAGGGAAATAAGGCAGCAGCTCATGGAGTTGTAAAAGAACAGGAAGGTGGGGCTGCATGACCTGCAGCAAGAGATGCTCTTGAAGATCTACTGTTAACAGTAAGTGCTTACACAACTGTACCATCTTCTTCGAGGCAATCTCTTGCAGCAGGTCATAACACATGGGAAGATTCTCAAGCAGTTATTATGCCAAGTGGAGGAGGGAGCAAACTCTCAGGACTTAGGACAGGAGGCTTTGTAAGACGGCCCATTCAAAAGCAGTTCACTTCTTGGAAGTGACGTCTAGACTAATGTTTCGTGAAAGTATGCACAGTAGACCACATGGTGGCCTCGCAGATTTCTAAGGCAGAGACACCCCAGAAACATACTGTGGAGGCAGCCATGCCTCTGTTAGAATGGGGTTTTACAACCCCTGTGAGAGGTTTGTCATATTTTGTTATATATAAATGAAAGAAAGCACCAAGATATCTTGTCGGCGAGAATGCCGATCTCCCCCACAGTGATGGCACAATACCGACACAGGTATTGTGCTGCCTCTTGCGTCGCTGTTTTCTGTGGGGGTCTGTGACCCCCACACCCCCCATGTGGGGGGGGCTCTGCCCTCTACACCCACCGGACTCTAGGATTCCAACTCCAGGTCGGAGTTGGTCCAGGAAGGGGGCGGAACACTGGGGGAAGGTGAAACACAGAAAAAGGACCATTACCGCAAATGTCGCCATAATGGTTTTTTTCTGTGTTTCGCCATTGGGGTGTCGACTACAAGGGGTGATACATAAACGAAATGCAGCTGGCCAACCATGTGAACAAGCACTGCTTCGAAACCTGAACACCCTGATTTCTAGGGGTGAAAAATAAGTTGCTCAGTTTTTTGCAACTGTGAGTTACGGAGAAGGTAAAGACTCAATGTTCTCTGCACATTGAGAGTATGAAGCAGGGATTTCCCTGGATTCGCAGGCTCCGCATAGTACACTGGTAAGTGGATAGCCTGATTTAAAGTAAATCCAGAAACTACTTTTGGGGTCCCTCAGGGTTCCGTTCTTGGGCATACACTGTTTAATATCCTTGTGTCATCTATTGGCTGTTAAAACAATGTGTGGATTTCCAAATTTGCTGATGACATTAAACTAGGGGCACTAGTGAATGTAGGGGACACTAAGCTGTTCCAGGAGAATATTGACAATTTTGCTGATAGTGCAAGAACAAAGAAACGAGGGTTTCATTTCAGCAAGTGCAAAGTCATGCACTTAGGAAGAACTGTAAATTTGATTACCATATAAGTGGAATTAAACTATCCAGTACCATTTCTGAAAGGGACCTGGAACTATCCAGTACAATTTCTGATAGGGAACTGGGACTATCCTGTACCATTTCTGAAAGGGACCTGGAACTATCCAGTACCGTTTCTGATAGGGAAATGGGAGTACAAATATCAACTGGCTTGGGATTTTCAGAGCACTGCTCTGGAGTCTCAACAAAAGCATATGGGATTTTCTCGCTGCAATTAATAGGAACATCAAAAGCAGGACTAGGGAGGTGATTGTCCCATTGTATTGTTCTTTGGTGTGCCCCCATCTGGAGTACTGTGGGCAGTTTTGGTTTCCATATTTGAAAAAGGATCCAAGGAGAATTGAGGGCATGCAGAGAAGGGCTACCAGAATGTTGTGGGAGTGTCATGGCATGACTTACGAGGAGAGACTTTGAGTACTGGAGATCTATTCACTCCAATACAGGAGATATAGGGGTGACATGCCTTGTGTAAAGGGCATTCTCAAATAAAGATCTTTGGGAATGCTTAGGACTGACCCCAAGAGCTACTGTAATAAATACCAGGCACCATCATCTCCAGTTAAGAGGTGAACATTTAAAAACCTTAGGGGAAGTTGGTTCTCACAGAGGATTGTGTCTTCTTGGAATTCATTGCCTACGGCCATAGTCTCAAGTAGCACTATGAATTAATTCAAAACTAAATTGGACAAATATAATGACTACAAGTTCTTTCAAATCAGCACTTAGTTTGGCTCAGGTCAATATGGCTAACGCTACTGGACCCGTTAAATCTTATGAACCTTTGGCAAAAACGATGGGTTGTTACGTAGTCATCTATCGTTATGAAATTGCTGGTAGGGAGGTTTGCACATTAGTGCCTGTACCTCTGAAATATGTCTACCTGACGTAATGGCAACTAAGAATATAGTTTTCCAAGAAAGATAACAGCTCGCTTGATTCAGCGGGCTCAAAAGGACTCGTCAGTTTCTCAAGCACAAAATTCAAATCCCACACAGGGACTGGGTCCTGGATAGGAGGATGAATGTGCAAAATACCTTTTAAAAAGGTTCTGATCAAAGGTAACTGGGACAATGGTTTGTTGGCCACAGGTAAATGGAATGCGGCAATAGCTGATAGGTGGACTTTTACAGAGGAATATTTCAGTCCACCCTCCGACAAGAGCAAATAGTCTAAGATGCATTGAGGGGAACATTCATAAGGGTCTAAGGCCTGTGAAGATGCCCAAATGAAGAAGTGTTTCCACTTCATAGAATAGGAAGACCATGTAGATGGTTTCCTGGCAGCCCGGAGAACTTCTGCCACCCTTGGAGACACCCTGAAATGCAAGAGGATTATGTCCTCAGGAGCCAGGCATGTAGATGGAGGGAGTGAAGGTCCAGGTGTAGCACCTGGGACAACAGAGCCTGGCAAATCAGCAGAGGTATGGGATCTGGTTCTGAGAGCTGTAGAAGCAGAGGGAACCAAATCTGTTTTGTCCAGAATGGTGCTATGACGATCATAGACTCCCCATCCCGTACTAGTTTGAGTAGTACTCTCTGAATGAGAGGAAAGGGCAGGAAAGTGTAAAGAAATCTTCCTGGCCAGGAAAGAGAACGCGTCCCACCACACAGTTCCATGACCTCACTCGAGAGAGCAGTAAAGAGGCAGTTTTGCGGAGAGGCAAATGGGTCCAACTCCAGTCAGCCCCAGTGGTGGAAGACATCGTTTAGGACATCTGGTAGGATTACCCACTCTTGGGCCCATGCAGTGGATCTGTTCAGGGCATCTGCCAGGGTGTTGGACATGCCTGGGGAAGTGGACCACCAGAAGATGGATATATCTTCCTGGACTAAAAGTCTCCACCGCTCATTCACACTAATGGGACTACACTGGAGGTGCTAGGACCCAGCGGGAGCCAAAAATCTTCAGGAGGGCCTGAACGCGGGTAGGACGCGCGGAGTGCGGCACATGAGGCTGACTTCCGCCTTGTATAAGCTATCTAGGCGTCGACATTCCAACTGCCTCAGTTCCTTTTTTCCCCACCATCATGTGTGCTTCAGTTACGACATCGCTCTCCCGCTGGGAGTGAAATCTTCATGTCTATAAAACAGCTTTTGTCGTTCAGTATTCGATTAGTTTTAGTTTTCTTTAATAGCATTCTTTATTTTAAAAAAAAAAGGAAGGAAACAAAGAAAAAGAGAAGTAGAGAAGAATTCTACAGCCTGTCATCGATGGAGTCGACCATGAACGGTGCAGGTAAGGAGACTTTGCTTGAAAGTTGTTCTGGCAGCGGTGCTGGGTTCGGTCTGCCGCCGTTTTCTGAGGGAAGTGGTCTGACCACGGGCAGCCCAGTGCTTGCAAGGAGGGGCGGTCCTTCCTAAAGCACAAAAGAAGCAGGCCTGTTCCCGATCGCAGTCAGGGACCCGGCACAACTCGACTTCAGGCTGTACCACTCGAGGTCACCCTCTGGTACGTTTGTGCGGAGATGGGCGGCAGCAGGGGATGGTAGTCCGACTCCTTTGGGGTCTCCTGTCGCCTCTGTCCCTGGTGGCCATGATCCTTGACTTCAGAGCCCCTCCCTGCCCCCTGTGAGGCCTCCAGTGAGCAGTTTCATCATTGGGCCCCTCTTATGGAGCAGACGGTTCGGCAGCTGTCCCGACTGCCCCTACCTGCGGACTGGGTCCCGGGACCTTTGGGCCTAGGGGCCATTGGTCCTCGGCTGGGTCAGGTTTAGTGCGTGAGTGCATGGCGTCTTCTCCAGTGCCGTCTACGCCAACCCCTCATGCCTTTCCTCCTCACATGGCTGCAGCGCAGGGGCCAGTATAGGTACTGCATTCTCCTCCTCCTCTTTTCAACACTTACAGGGAGTCTCCGGTGGTGCTGCGGCCTTCAAGCGTATCGGTGGCAGGGTTGGGGACCTCAAATCCTCATCCGGTGCCAGTTTCGGCATCAATCCCGGTGCCGGATCGAGTTCCAGGGTTCTCAACACCGATTCCAGGGATGGCGCCTCGAGTGGACCCTCCTCCTTTTCCTATCTTTGCTGACCTTTCTAGGATAGATGGGGACTTTGATGAGTCTGATCCTGATCTGCATTTGTCAGAAGACGTGGATGAAGACTCGTTTTACAGGCTAGAAAGTATGCCCTCTACATCAGCTGAGCCTGTGGTCAAAGATCTTTCTTTTAGGTCTCTGCTGAAAAACATGGGATCTACCTTGGCCCTTCAGACCCCTGCTGTGGACCCTGGGAAGTTTTTGCGCCTACAATATCTACATGTCCTTGAGACCCTTTCACAGGCGGTATGGGACAGCCCGGCTCTTATTCCTTCCGTGGCTAAGTCTATGGATAGAAAGTACGTCCCTCCTAAAGACAGGCCAATCCTTGTCTCTCAACCCTTTGTGGATGCCCTGGTGGTACTGGCAGAGAATGACAAAGCCAAGCTCTCCTAGGAATCCATGGCACGTCCTGTGAATAAAGAGTCTCATAAGACTGATACACTGGGGAAACGGATGTTTGCAGCAGCAACCCTGGGCATGCGCATTGCTAGCTACCAGGGCCATTTCTCTCAGTATGAGTATGCTGTCTGGCATTCACTTAAATCAATAGTCAAGAGCCTCCCGGAGTCTGATGAAACATGGAGCTTCTGCAGACCATTATCAGGGGCATAGAGTCCAACAATCAGCAGCTGAAAGCTGCTATGGGCGCGTTTGACACTGCCTCTAGGGCAACTGCGCCTGGGATTTGTACCCGACGGCATTCCTAGCTCAGGACTTCGGGCTTCACAAATGATACTCAGCAGAGAGTTATGAATGTCCCCTTTTGACAGTGTTTTAATCTGTTTGGCCGCAGGTGGAACAGGCACTGAAGGCCACTCGGAAAACCTGGACTGCCATTAAAACAGCCAGGCCAGCTCCTGCCAACCCTCAGAGGGGCGGGAAGCGCCGACAGTATCATAACAGGCAGTCCTTTCAAGACAAGGGCTGAAGAGCATTTATCAAAAGCCAAACTCCTCGGCCACAAAAGAAAACGCAGCAGAAGGCACAGGCCCCGAAAGCGCCCAGTGCCACCCTCTGAAGAACTGGCTCAAGTCCCACCTCAGCTGCCCGAGGTGGATACCACTTCAGCAGTTGAAGGTCCGACTCAGTTTTATAACCAGTGGAAATCCATTACAATGGACAAATGGGTCCTCAGGAGTATTTGAGAGGGATACTCACTCAATTTCGCAGAGATTCCTCCAGATCTTCCACCCAGGCAGCAGCCCAACCTGTTTACCACTCAGTCAGACCGTCTTACCTCCGAGATTCAGGGCCTTCTGAAGAACAGGACAGTAGAAGTGGTTCCACAGGCAGAACAGAACACAGGGTTCTACTCTCATTACCTCCTAGTTCCAAAGAAAACAGGCGGCATGTGCTCAATACTTGATCTAAGGAAGTTGAATAAATATCTGTTCAAAGTGATCTCTCTGGAAAGCAGTCTCCACAGCTTCCAAGTTTCTCATTTCTATGGGGGTTCTTCTGAACCTGGAAAAATCACAACTTCAGCCCTCCCAGCAACTCTTCATAGGAGCCCTTCTGGACACCTCCAGGGCAAGGGCATTTCCTTCCGGAGGACAGGAGAAATGACATTCTCCAGATGGCTCGCTTCATCAGGGAGAACAACTTGGTTCAAGCTGTCTCAATTCAGCAGATGCTAGGTCTCATGGCATCGTCCATCTTCATGGTGCCTCTAGCCTGCTTACGCATGAGAACCACACAGTGGATGCTCAGTACTCAGTGGTCACCGACCAAGCACCTGCAGTCCTTTCACATCAAGGTGACAGAGCCAGTGATGAGGTCACTTGCATGGTGGACTCAGGAGGACAGGCTTCTCCAAGATCTACCCTTTGTCCCACTAGAACCCCAGGTTACCATCACCACGGATGCATCTCTGACCAGTTGGGGAGCTCACTGCCAGGACCTCCACACTAAAGGAGTGTGGCGCCGGGAGAAGTCTAATCTACACATAAATGATGAGAGCTGTCCTCTATGCTGTCCGAGCCCTGAGGGATGTCCTCTGTCACAGAGTAATCCTCCTTTTGACGGACAAGGCTGTGATGTATTACATCAACAAGCAGGGTGGAGCGCACTCTTACCTTCTGTGCAGAGAAGCCATGAGAGTGTGGGAGTGGTGTCTCGAGCATGATGCTCTGATCCAGGCAGTCTACCTGCCAGGAGTCCAGGAGTCCAGAACAATCTGGTGGATCACCTCAGCAGAAGAGAGATGGATCTGCACAAATGGTCACTCACTCCAGACGTCGTGCAATCGCTATTCGACGAGTGGGACAGTCCGGACCTGGACCTTTTTGCATCTCCACTCAATGCAAAACTGCCTCTATTCTACTCCAGAAATCCAGAACCTGGTGCTTTCTGTCAGGATACATTCAGACTGTGGTGGACAAGGCGCTTTCTGTACACTTTTCCTCATCTTCCATTAATTCAGGGGGTGCTGCTCAAGTTGGAGGCAGGGTGGTAGGATGATTCTCATCGCCCCACACTGGCCTCAACAGATATAGTTCCAATTGATCAACAGATTGTCTGAAGTCCTGAGGCAACCTCCTCTACAAATGGACCTCCTAACACAGGGATCTGTGGTCCATTCTAACCTGCGTTCCCGTCTTCTCCATGCCTGGCTCCTGAGGAGACAGAAGTGGGTAGGTTTAATGTCTCTCAAAGAATCTCAGAAATCCTCTTAGTGGCGCGTAAGCCATCCACTAGGAAGACTTACATGGCAAAGTGGAAGTGATTTTCCATTTGGTGTGCAAAGTCTGCCCTGGACCCCTTTGTTTGCCCACCGAGTAAAGTATTGGAGTACCTCTTGGATCTGTCAAATGCAGGACTGCTGTACTCAACAGTGAAGGTACACCACTGCATGATTTCCACCTACCATGAGCCAGTGCAGAATATGTCACTGGCTCAGTTGCTGCTAGTCAGGAGGTTCCTTAAAGGCATCCTGCATACTAGGCCCCCAATCAGGAGACCGCTGGCCACATGGGATATCAACCTTGTGCTAGACATGCTCATCTGTAAGCCCTTTGAACCTCTAGCAATTTAAAGTTTCTGACCTGGAAGGCTGCCTTCCTAGTGGCCATTGCCTCCACTTGCAGAGTCTCTGAAATACCTACATGAATGCCTTGGTCAAAGACCCCCTCCCCCCCACACACGGTATTTCACAAGGACAAGGTGGTTCTCAGAACTCACCCTAAATTCTTACTCAAGGTGGTCTCGGAGTTTCCCCATAACCAGCCCTTGATCCTTCTGACCTATTTTGCCAGCTTCCAGAATGAAGGGGAACATACCCTTCACTCCCTGGATGTCAAGAGGGTTTTGCAATTCTACATTGACAGGACGAAAGAGATTTGCAAATCCAAACAACTCTTTGTATCATTCAGCATGGCCCGGCTGGGTCAGCCTGTTGCCATCAGATGCATTTCGGCATGATTGGTGGCATGCCTTCATCATTGTTACTCGATGGCACAGGTGAGGTTGGAAGGCCGGGTTTACGTCCACTCTACCAGAGCGGTTGCGGCATCCCTGGCAGAGATTCAGAATGTGCCCATCTCAGACATTTGTAATGCAGCCACTTGGAGCTCTGTGCACACCTTTGTGAAGCAGTACATTCTGGATGTCCCTGCCAGACAGCATCCTTCTTTCTGCATTACAATCCTTAATGGACTTCTGTCCTGAGCGAGCTCCTTTGTCCTGCTGCCCTGCTTGGGGGGGAATTGATTTCAGCTCAGTACTCTTCCCATTAGCGTGAATGAGTGGTGGAGACTTTTAGTCCAGGAAGATATGGAAATGACGTACCTACCATAATTGTTGATCTTCTTGGATGAAGTCTCCACCACTCATTCACACACCTACCCACCATCCCCTGGGCTCACGCACTCTGTTTCTGGTCTTCACTCCCTCATTGGCCTAGGCTGTGAAGACATGGTTGAGTTGACCCTTCTTACATTGGTCATATGGACTATTGTATGTCCGGGTTAGGTTAGTTTGCACTGCATCTTCTCAGTCAAAAAGGTACCAAGTCAGTCGGAGGGTTGACGTCAAGATAGCCTATACAGGTGTGAGCTAGCCTCGTGGTACTGCACCTCGGCGCTGGCCCTTCTGAAGATTTTTGGCTTCCGTTGGGTCAAGACCCCTCCGGCGTAGTCCCATTAGTGTGAATGAGTGATGGAGACTTCATCCAAGAAGATCAACAATTATGGTAGGTATGTAATTTCCGTTTCTCTGAATCGTCCTGTACCAGACCCTCATTGATTCTCTGCAGAGAGGGTATGAATGGGTGCCTCTTTGCTTGTTTAGGTAGTTAACTACCACAGAATTGGCTGATTGCACCTGAAGACAACTGGGGGGGAAGGAGAGTCTTGAATGCTTGTAAGGTGTGGAGAACAGCCCTCATCTCCAAGACATTGATGTGGAGATGGGTCTCTACTGGTGTCCAGGATCCTTGGAACTGGACATGCAGGAGATGAGCACCCTACCCTGTCAAAGAGACATCTGTAGTCAGAATGAGATGTGGGACAGGAGAATGAAATGGCATGCCTCGCATTGTTGTCCCTGGACTTCCACCATTGTAGAGCTCGAAGACCCAGGGAAGACATCAGGACTGGGGTATCGAAATTGTCCTCCTGATCCCATTGGACTCTCAGGGACCACTGAAGGACCCTCATATTCAATCTGGTATTGGGGACCGTCGGAAACGTGGTCGCCAAATGTCCCAGGAGGCGCAGGTAGCCTCATGCTGAGACCAGTCTGCTAGACTCTAGTCTGTGTGCCAAAGCAATCGGCATCCGCCCGAGCCATTGACAAATATGCCATCCTCAAGGAGGCGTCTAACATGGCTTCAATTTAGAGGAGGCGTTGCGCTGGGTCTGTTTTGGACTTTGGATAGTTTACAGCTATCCCCAGTTAGGCGAACAACTGCAGGATTCAAGTAGTAAGTGTGGACAACAGCCTTTGGTGGGGCAATGCTTTCAAGAGCCAGTATTCAAGGTAAGGAAAGACATACAGGCCTTCCCTGCGGAGGGTCACAGCGACTGTCGCTAGGCATTTTGTGAATACCCTTGGGGCTGAGGAAAGGCTGAATGGGAGGGTCCTGAACTAATGATGAGTCTGAAACAAAAAATGGAGAAACCATCTGTGAGCAGGGTGTATCATGATATGAAGGTATGCATCCTTCATATTGAGGAAGCAGACCCAATCTCCCAGGTTCAGAAAGGGGAGAAGTATCAGAAGAGACACCATCCTGAATTTTTGATACTTGATATAGAGGTTGAGACGCCTTAGAGCCAAAATGGGGCGTAAGTCCCCTGTCCATTTGGGAACCAGGAAAAAATGAGAGTAAAATCCCGTACCCTTCTGTGGAAGGGGAACTGATTCGATGGCACATTTTGTGAGCAAAGCATCAATTTTGTTCCGTGAGTCCAGTGCTTGGTCGGGAGTGGGATAATGAGAGACCCTTGGTGGCAAGGCAAGAGGAATCTCTGTGAACTCCAGTGTGTGTCCTAATGTGACAGGGTAGAATAGAACCCTGTCCCTTTTGTTGGAGAAAGTGTGTAAACGCAAGGATCTGTATTCTTTCCTTTTCAAACAACTTGAAGTCTTCCTGTATTCTGACAAGTGCAGTTAGCCCCAGCCTTTAAACTGGACAGGATGCTTGCAAAGGATGGGGATTGAAAAAGACATAAAAACAACTAAGCTGAGCTGCAAGGGAGATTTTTTTTTTTTACAAGAAAGATTTTATTTTCACTTCTGTACATAGTTATTCTGAACAGGTTTATTTTATGTTACTTCTACAATAAATAAAGTTTTGGTGATTTTTACAACTGCTCCTGGGTTGCCCCTATGCTTTCTGACCTGTGCCTCGATGACAGATGGTGCCAGAGTGGGATTTAAGCCATGCATACCCTAAGACAGGAGATTTGTGCATGGGTACTGGAAATGGTACCAGGGAAGCACAGAGGAAGGTATGGATTCTGCAGCAGCAAGTCCAGGAGTGGTTACCAGGAGAATGGCAGCCAAACTAGCAGCAGCAGAAGTCCAGTCTGAGATTGTACAACCAGTACAAGTTATGGGAAAAGAACAGGCAATGACAGAACCTGAAAGCCTGATGGACTTTTTCAAATGGTGGACTATACAACAAAAAGAGACTGAGATGCAGAGAGAAAAAGAGATTCAGCGTTTAGAAACGCAGAGCAGAGAAGAGATGCAGCGACAGAAGCAGCAGATGACAGAAGAGATGCAGTGACGGGAGCAGCGATGGCTGGATGCATTGCAAGCTTTCAAATGCAGAGGATCCAGCACAGATCCAGAGGAGCAGCAAAATGCAAGCAACATAAAGGCAATTAAACTTATGGAGTTGTGTCCCTCAGATGATATTGAGGCATGCCTGACAACCTTTGAAAGAGTTGCCAAAGCAGCAATGGGCAATCAGACTGGTACCCTACCTGACAGAGAAAGCCCAGCTTGCCTACAGCAGCATGGACACTACACAGTGGGAAAACTATGGCCTGGTGAAAAGCGAAGTTCTGAAAAGGTACAATATCTCCAGAAAGACCTACAGGCGGAGATTTCGATCTCTGAGGTACAACTCGGTTGACAATCCTTGAGAAGCCTTCACCCGACTCTGAGAACTCCTGATGAAGTGGACCAACCAGTGAGCAAAACAGTCCCATAAATCATCGACACATTTGCCATGGAGCAATTCATCAACATCTTGCCTACAGATGTGCAGCTATGGATAAAGGAAACCAACCAGAGAATGGGGAAAAAGCTGTTTCTTTGGCTGAGGATTACCAACTGTCCATACAGACACCACAGCAGCAAGGTAACAGCCAAGCATCGGTAAGAAACTCTTTTTTACCCATTTAAACTCCAAGCCTGCTAAGAACTCTGGTGGGGGTAACAAATCTGTGCCAAAAGACATTATCTGCTAAAATTGTAATAAGCCAGGCCATTTTGCAACAAACTGCCATAATAAAGAGAGTGGCACTGGAGCAGATTTGTCCTTGGCAAACTGGGGCAAGTACCTAACAGATGTGAAGGTGGGGAATAAGACTGTAAAGGGACTCACTGATTTGGGAAGCAGACAGACCCTAGTGCGTGTTAAAATGCTGGAAAAAAACAGTGCAAAGGGACCAGGTACTGGTGTCATCTGCATCCACGGGGACACTCGATACTATCCCACCACCCAAGTGACTTTGACTGTTAAGGGTGTGTCGCACCAAATGGAAGTGGAGGTAGTACCAAAGTTACCGGTACCTGTGATTATTGGAAATGACTTTCCAAGATTTACTGAATTGATCAAAGAGGGAGTAAGTCCTGATGTTTCAGCAGCTGTGATGACAAGAGCTCAGGCAAAGAAAATTTCAGACAGTGGGGACACTTTTCCTTTCAGTGATTTTGATTCGGACTAATTTGAGCACAGCTCCAAGATCCAGAAATCCAGAAAAGAAAGACAAAGCCTGAAGAAACTGTGGCAACAAATGACTGATGGACATGAAGGGTTAAAATATGAAAATGCTGAAACTAAATTGATAACTGATTGTGATTTTCTTTCATAGCAAGCTAACAATGTTTCAAACAACATGAAGTCTTGCTGTATTCTGACTATATGCAGTTAGCCCCAGCACTTGAACTGCTCCGGAGAGGAAGAGTTAACTCTATGCCAAGGCATAGAACGTTGAGCTCGAGGTCGGTTTTCAAACCTCTGTACTAGGTACTCTTCAGTGTAACCATCAGAGTCTTTACTCCGCCTTACTGTGAAGTCACTCCGGAGATCCTCTCCTTCACTTCGGTTCGGTTGTGGTAAAATCGGTCGGTTTAGTAAACCGCTTCTTTATTTTTTCGGTCTTTACATCCCTGTACCGGTACCGTAAGTGTATTAATAGGTAGTAGTAGTGGTTTAGCAAGAAATTGTTTTTGTTTTCGGTTTCTTTCCGGTCGGTCCAGTTGGGAACGGAAGCTATTTGTTGTTTCTGTTTTTTACTGGTATTTTAGTGTGGTTTTCCGGTATCGGTTCCTGAAAAAAACGTTGGTTTCTCCAGTTCTTTCATCCGACCCGTGACACGGTTGGAACCAATAGGTTTGGTAGTCACCTGGCTTGAATGCTGGTAAGGGTGACTTTGTATCTAAAGGCATGTCTGAGAAACCCAAAAAGAAAACCGGGCCCACTGGGTTTCAACACTGCACTGAGTGTAGGGAAGCTTTTACCAAGGCTGATCCTCACCTCATCTATGTTTATTGTCTGGGGTTTGATCACCTCAAAGAAGACTGCCAAATCTGCAGGAACTTTCCTAAGGCCACTGTGGATAAGCGTTTAAGTAGGCTGAAGGAAAGGGAGGCTGAAAAATCCACTGACCTGGATGGCCAGCCCGATTCGGTTCCGACAGAACCAGAGGGGATGCATACTGACCTGGGCGATACCCCCTCAGGCAAGAGGAGAGCTGATTCTGCGGAATCGGTTCCTACAAAAAGAAAGCACAAGTCAGCCCGTTCGGATCCCAGTTCCCATGGTCCGACCGCTGATAAGATAGCCAAAGCGATCACTATTGTGCAGTCGCTTTGCCCGGTTCCGACTGAACCGACACAGAGATGGTCAGTTCGGTCGGTCTTGTCTGCTTCTGAATATGACCTTTAAGCATTTTATGAGGGCGAATGGGAAGGAGATGAAGATGATGAAGATGAAGATTATGAAGGCCTAGATGAGCCTATTGAGCCTGACATCTCCCCAGACAGACCTTCTAATGTGTCTTCTCCCAGGCTTTCTGAGTCCTACTCCCACTTCTTGTTTTACAAGAAAGTGGCTGAGACTCTCCAGCTTCCAGTGGAAGAAGCTGAACAGGTTCAGGAGGAGCCTGACTATGTTGAGATGATGGATGTTCCAGAGTCAAAAAGGGTGTCTATCCCTTTGCACAAGTTCCTGGGGAAACAGACCCAAAAAATATTACAGTTTCCAACATTCATACCTCCTGTGGATAAGAAAATGGACAGGAGGTATGCTCTGTCAGGCCCTGGTACATATTTCCTTATTAACCATTGCAGCCATGTTGGGGTAGTGCAAGCTGCAGCCTGTGACAGGGCTAATATTTCCCTGGCATCTCACCCCCAGATAAGGATTCCAGGAAAGTGGATACCATGGCAAAGAAGCAGTACTTGGCATCCTCTTTGGGACTCAGACAATCCAATTATATGGCATATACAGCCAGATACCAGAAGTCTAGGTGGGATACGGTTCTGGAGCTGGCTAAGAATGCCCCTCCCTAGCTGGCCAAGGAGCTGGAGCAGGTGGCTGTGGATGGCATCGAAGTTTCAAAGGTCCAATTTCATGCTGCTGTGGACTTGAATGATGTTCATTCTAGGGTCATGGCTAGGGATGTAAGTTTGTCATGGCAGTCGTACACATCATTGATTCCATGATGTTTGATCTTTATTCAGGACTTCCATGACTTTCACTAGTGTCATCAGAATGTAGTAATGATGACAGTGCCACAACATTTACTACTGTTTACTAATGATTTCATGAACAAACAATGAGTCATTAAAACCTCAACCATGACAAACTTACATCCCTAGGCATGGCTACATCTGTTTCCATGAGGAGATTTGCCTCTCTCAGGTGTACCAATTTATCTCAGGATACCCAGACCAAGGCCATGGATTTTCCTGTCACTGGTAACTGGGGAACAAACAGAGACATACATGAAAGAGATGGACGAGTACAGGACTACATACAGGAGTGCTGCAGCTAAAGAAAAGCAGACCACTCCCCAGAGGCAGCAATCCAGGGCTGGCAGGGGCAGGCCTTTTCACAGGCCTTTCTACCAGGCCCAGGCCTCCTCTTCTTTTCAGCAGAGGGGGTTCTTTAGGGGAAGAGGCAGAAGGGGGGATGACAAGGGCTGCATCCTCCTCTCAGTCTAAGCCCCCTGCCAAACAGACACCCTGAGGTGTCAGTCAGGGTCACCTCCCCAATTCCTGTAGAGGGCAGACTGGTTCACTTTTTCCAGGCCTGGAAGTCTGTCACTTCAGACAGGTGGGTACTGGAAGTAGTGAGCCAGAGTCTTGCTCTCAGCTTCAGCAGGTTCCCAAAGTTGAGAGCAAAGGCTTTCTGTCCTCCCTCGGAAGAGGAAACACAGGCCTTAGAAATAGAGGTTTCTTCTCTACTGCTTCTGCAGGCAGTGGAGAGGGTACCTCTTATTCACAGGGGAAAAGGATTGTACTCCAGGTACTTCCTTACCTTAAAAAAGACAGGGGAGTGGCGACCCATCCTGGATCTATGGTACCAGGGAGTGGCGACCCATCCTGGATCTACGGTACCTAAACAAACACATACTAAAGCCAAAGTTCAAGATGGTGACTCTGGGAATTATTCTTCCCTCTCTGAGATCAGGAGGCTGGCTAGCCTCCCTGGATCTCAAGGATGCCTATTTCCACATACCTATCAGGCAGTCCCACAGAAAGTACCTCCGGTTCGAACTGCCCTCAGGCCATTACCAGTTCAAAGCAAAGAGTCTAACATCTGCCCCAAGGGTATTCACCAAATGCCTAGCAGTAGTGGTGGCCTTCCTCAGAAAACAAGGCATCCTACTGTTCCCTTACTTGGACAACTGGATCATAGTAGGTCAGTCCCTAGACCAAGTCAGGTCAGCTCTAGGGGTCACTCAAAATCTTCTACACTCCCTAGGATTCATCCTAAATCTGGAAAAGTCTGTTCTGGAGCAAGTTCAGCTTCTCACATTTATAGGAATGGAGCTGGACACTGTTCAGGCCAGGGCCTTCCTTCCTCTCTCAAGGGTCCAATCCCTCATCTCTCTGGCTTCCTCTTTTCGTCCACTTGTGTCTCGGCCAGCCAGACATTTCTTGCAGTTGCTAGGCCACATGGCAGCCTCCACTGCAGTAGTGCAAGGGGCAAGATTTTAAATGAGGGATATTCAATTTCACCTAAGGGCCTTTTGGTCTCAGAAAAAAAGATCCCCTCTCCAAGTTGGTTCCAGTGTCTCTAACTTTGGTTCAGGCCCTCCAGTGGTGGGTGGAAGAGGACAACTTGAGGCAAGGGGTTCCTTTCCTCAGTCAGGCTTCCACAGTGACTCTCACCACAGACGTTCTCTCTGCTGGGATGGGGAACCCACCTGGATCAGCACACTGCTCAGGGGACTTGGTCCCATCAGAAGTCTCTTCTACACATAAATCTTCTCGAACTCAGGGCTGTCTTTCTGGCTCTTCAGACATTTTTGACTTTAATTCAGGGGAAAGTGGTGCAGATCAGGACAGACAACACCACAACCATGTGGTACATCAACAAGCGGGGGGGCACTCGGTCCTCAGCCTTGTGCACCGAGGCCATGACAATATGGTCATTAACTTATTCCCTCCAGGCTTCCCTGATTGCTGTGCATCTCCCAGGGAAGGACAGTGTACTTGCAGATGCTGTCAGCAGGATTTCTCAAGGTCACCACAAATGGGCCCTGAATCCTCTCATTCTTTGGATCATTTTCAAGAGATGGGGCACTCCAAAGATAGATCTCTTTGCATCCCCGGACAACCATCAGTTCCCTCTGTTCTGCTGCAGGCCCCCTCTGCGGGGGTCTCTTCCTCTAGATGCCCTCCTGTTGGATTGGACCAACAGGTTTCTCTATGTTTTTCCTCCCTTTCTTCTGATATTCAGAGTTCTAGTCAAGATCAGGTCCCAACCCTGCACTGTCATTCTGATAGCCCCGGATTGGGCCAGACAGCCTTGGTATTCTCTACTATTGTCACTATCAGTGACAATTCCCCTGTGCCTTCCCAGACAGTTCAACCTCCTCACCTCATCTCAGGGGAGGATATTGTACCCAAGTCTTCACACACTCAGGCTCAAGGCCTGGTTCTTGAGGAGCTAGAATATGCAGACCTGCATCTCTCACAATCAGCTCTGGATATCCTTAAGGCCAGTAGGAAACCTTCCACTAGGAGAACCTATGATTCTAAATGGAAGAGGTTTGGGTTTTGGTGTTCCCAGAGGCATATCCAGCCAGTTTCAGCTGATATTGCCACTGCCTTAGATTATTTGGTATATCTTAACAGTTTAGGCCTTCGGCCTATCACTCTCAAGGTGCATTTGGCAGCTATTTCTGCTTTTCTTTCGACTGGGAAGGGCTCTTCTCTAGCTTTCCACCCAGTTTTCAAGAAATTCTTTAAAGGTTTGGTCCACATCAATCCTCCCTTCAGGGATCCTACTCCTCTATGGGACCTGAATATCTGTAGTGCACAGCTGATGCAGCCTCCCTTTGAACTCTTTTGCTCAACTGAGCTCAAATACCTGACTTAGAAAACTGTATTCCTGGTTGCTATTACATCTGCCAGGAGAATCAGTGAGTTACAGGCTCCATCAGTGGAACCTGATTTCATCTCATTCCATAGGGATAAGGTGGTCCTTCGTACAAACAGGAAATTCCTCCACAAAGTGGTATCAGACTTCCATCTGAACCAGTCTATGACACTGCCTATATTTTTCACTGATCACTCCTCTTCTGGAGAGAGGAGGCTACATAGTCTTGATGTAAAGAGGGTTCTGAGTTACTACTTAGACTCCACTAAGCCCCATAGAAACGACTGCTCCCAGCTGTTTCTCACTTATGGGGAGGTGGGTAAAGGTAAGCCTGCCACCAAGAGAACTATTGCTAGGTGGATTGTCTCTTGCTTTCAGTTCTGCTACTCAAAGTTGAGGAAAGCCACCCTCAGGCCTGAGGGCTCATTCTACCAGAGGTACAGCTGCTTCAGTCGCAGCAGCTAGAGACATACCCTTAGTGGAAATCTGTAAAGCAGCCATCTGGAAGACTGTTCACACATTTACCAAGCATTACTCCCTGGACATTCAGGCAAGAAGTGATGCTAGGTTTGGTACTGCAGTACTTCAGAGCTTGTTCCCAAAATAGGTTCTGTAGTTCCCTCCTCCTTGGGGGTACTGTTTGGTAGTCTGCGTATAGTCAGAATACAGTAAGATTTCATGTTGTTTGAAGAAAAAATTACTCACCTTAGTAATTGTATTTCTTCTAATGGAGTCTTGCTGTATTCTGACCTCCCTCCATGCCTCCCCTCCTGGAACCTAGTTGTTTTGGGATGTGGGTGGGCAGATGCAGTGTTGCACCCCAGGGGTGTACCTGGGTGCCTCCTTTATTGAGGTTTTTTTCTTGTTCCTATGTTTTATTATAGTTTATTTATTACCTACTTAGATTCTTTTTGGGGGTCTCGACTTGAGTCTTCGGACCCTAAATGTATGTCCTTTGCCCTTTGGCACAAAAGTTGAAAACAATTTCTGGGTTGCTAGTTGTTTAGTATAGGGTTCGTAAGAATCTGACGGTTACACTGAAGAGTACCTGGGGCAGAGGTTTGAAAACCGAGCTCAAGCTCAATATTCTATGCCTTGGCATAGAGTTAACTCTTTCCTCTCCGGAGCAGTTCAAATGCTGGGGCTAACTGCATATAGTCAGAATACAGCAAGACTCCATTAGAAGAAACATAATTACTAAGGTGAGTAATTTTTTCTTCTCTCCAGGGTTATTTCAAGCAGCTAGGGGTAAAACCAAAGCAGGATGGAGCAATGTTTAAAAACTGTAATGGATTACTGAACAGAGTTTGAGTTAAACCTCAGACACAGGAACAGACAGAACAACTGGTTATACCACAGAAGTATAGAACAGAATTGTTACAGATAGCACATGATAATCCTGTGGCTAGTCACTCAGGGAGGGATCGCACCCTAGCAACCAGATTGCTGTATAGATTTTACTGGCCGTGAATTCATGCAGATGTTGCTACCTATTGTAATTCCTGTGCTGAGTATCAGAAAGTAGCCCCCGTCACTAGAAAAGACAAGGTGCCCCTGGTACCCCTGCCCTTAATAGATATGCCTTTTGAGAGAATTGCAATGGATGTGGTTGGTCCTTTAGACAAAAATAAAATGGGTAATAGATTTATCCTGGTAGTATGCGACTATGCTACTCGATACCCAGAAGCAGTTCCAATGTGTACTGTTACAGCCCCAAAAGTTGCAGCAGAGCTAGCCAAAATTTTCAGCAGAGTGGGCATACCTAAAGAAATTATTACTGATCAGGGTAGTAATTTTGGTGCTGCACTGCTTAAGGAACTGAACAGACTGCTAGGTATCACTGCCATAAGAACCTCCCCCTATCACCCTCAGACAGACAATCTTGTTGAGCGTTTTAACCAAACCTTAAAACGCATGTTAAAAAGGCTTGTAAAAGGGGAAGGGAAAGATTGGGACCATTACTTGTCTTACTTACTTTTTGCTTACAGAGAAGTGCCACAGGCACCAACAGGGTTTCGCCATTTGAAATGTTGTATGGTAGGCAGCCATGAGGGCCACTGGATGTGATAAAGGAAACATGGGAAGATAACCCCACTCAGAAACAATCTATATCTTCTTATATGTGTGCCCTAAGAAAGAAACTGGCAAAATATGTTGAAATTGCCCATAGTAATCAGGAAGAAGCTCAAAACCAGCAGAAGGTATATTATGACCATGGGGTAACAGAAAAAGGTTTCAAGCCAGGTGAAAAGGTTTTGGTACTGTTACTCACAACAGAAAACACGTTGTTAATGAAGTGACAAGAGCCATATAAGGTTCTTAGATGTACTGGCACTGTTAACTATGAGATTGAGACCCCTGACAAGAAAAATCCTTCTAAGATATACCATGCTAACTTCCTCAAGAAATGGGTTGAAAAAATGCCAACAGCTGCCTTGCTAGTTTTGCTAGAAACTGATAAGGAAGATATTACATAGAAATATAGAATTTGACAGCAGATAAGGACCTCTTGGCCCACCTAGTCTGCCCATTTTCCTACCTAACAGATGAGCTGCAGATCCTAGTTAACCAACAGCTTACTTCCTCCTACCCCCCACTAAGACTGCCTTATGTCTGTCCCATGCATTCTTGAATTCCCCCACTGTTCTTGACTCCACAACCTCCTCAGGGAGGCTGTTCCATGCATCCACAACCCTCTCCATGAAAAAATACTTCCTCACATTACCTCTGAGCCGTCCCCTTCTATCTTCAAATTGTGCCCCCTTGTTCTTGCATATCTCTTTTTCTGAAAGATGCTACCCTCTTTGACTGTGTTGATTCCCTTGAGGTACTTGAAAGTTTCTATCATGTCCCCTCTCTCCCTTCTTTCCTCAAGGGTATACATATTAATCTCCTTTAGTCTTTCTTCATATGTCTTCTGGTGCAGACCCTGCACCATTTTGATAGCCCTCCTCTGGACAGCCTCCATTCTATGTCTTCTTGGAGATGGGGTCTCCAGAACTGCACACAGTACTCCAGATGGGGTCTCACCAACTGTCTGTACAGAGGGATAACAACTTCCTGTTTTCTACTATTGATGCCTCTCCCTATGCATCCCAGATATCCCCCAGCCTTCCTTACTGCCTTCCACATTGCTTGCCCACCTTTAGGTCATCT
The DNA here is from genome assembly GCA_016271365.2 of Neoceratodus forsteri. Lineage (NCBI taxonomy): Eukaryota > Metazoa > Chordata > Ceratodontiformes > Ceratodontidae > Neoceratodus > Neoceratodus forsteri. The sequence continues at coordinate 705,141,258 of CM028130.1, forward strand.
GATATAATTACCCCAGGTCCCTTTCCATTTTACCGTTGTCAGTATCTCACCACATTGTACTCTTCCCTGGGTTTTGTTTCCCAGGTGCATTACCTTGTACTTCTTTGCACTGAATCTGAGCTGCCATACATTTGACCATTCCTCCAACCTTGCAAAGTCTCTTCTCATCCTTTCCACTCCATCTTGTGTATCAACCCTGTTGCAGATCTTTGTGTCATCTGCAAAGAGACATACTTTTCCTTCCAGTTCCTCTGTAATGTCACTTATAAAGACATTAAAAAGGACCGGTCCCAGTACTGAACTCTGCGGTACCCCGCTAGTAACCCTCCTTTCTTAACTGTGGACTCTGTTTACTACTACCCTTTGCGTCCTGTTGTCTAGACAATTTTTTATCCAGTCTTTTTCAATCCCCATCCTTTGCAAGCATCCTGTTCTTTGTAAATTTCAGGAGCTGCTAGAACATTGAGAACTTCCCGAGGTCCCCACAGCAACTGCAAAAGGCTCTGGCATTTGCACCCAAGTAACCTCTAGCTTCTTACAGTTATCTCAGATTATAAATATATATACATTCATTTCAACAGTAACACCATATTTTCTAAACAAAAGTGATCCCATTATCAGTTTCATTTCCACATTTGCACATATTCTTATATTACCAAATCTAGATATGCAAGGGAGGAAAAACAGAAAGCAAGAGAAAACAGAGAGACAGTGAGAGGCAAAGGATTGTGAGACTGTTCAGGTTGATCAAGTCCGAAGTCTCACAGGAAAATTTGGCTGCGCAACCAGACAGAGGACAGAGAAAAGGAAAGAATACAAATCCTTGCATTTACACACTTTCTCCAACAAAAGTGACAGGGTTCTATTCTACCCTGTCACACCTAAATCGATCAATTTCAGGAGGCTCAGGTAGGAGGAGATGGCTTGCCACCCTTGTAGGTGCAGGGGAAACCTGCCCCCAACATGTGTGGGAAGGGTCTCTTGTCCCACGACCAGAGGAAGACCTTCAGGCTGGAGGCTGGCCCTGCTGGGGAGCAGCAGGGACATAACGGGATGTTTTCTGAGCATTTCTAGGACCAGGCAATGTCAATTGAGGCTTTCACTTATTGGCAGGTGGTCTTTGAGCATTGGGATGCACCCTGTAGGGGTGGCCCCTGGAGAATCCCCTGAAGGCTGGTTTTGCTTTTGAACAGTACAGGGTCCAAACCTATTGAAGGGTACAGTCTGAGTCCTGTAACTCTTTCAACATTTCTTGGGTTTGTGGACCAAAGAGCTAATCACTCTTAGCATTAAGGATAGATTGCTGCACAGCCTGTGAAAATCCTGACACTCTGAGCCAGGCGTGATGTCTGAGTCAAACATCTGCCAAGGACGTATGGGCCACAGTGTCAACGGCATCATAGGTGGCCCTGAGCAGGTGGTGGCAAATAACTGCTGCCATAGACCTCTTGGCAGTCAGAGCCTCCTGGGCAGAACCCACAGAGAGGGACAGGACCCTTGCCTGGGAGGCTTTTAGGATTTCCTCCTGATATTTCAGGGGGTGTATCATGTAATTAAGTATACGGAGAGACATGGAGCTGAGGCATAAACCCTTTTCCCCATAACATCATTTCTTGGATTCCTTATCAGGGGGTTGAGAACTCTTGTGCTGCGGTCTAGATGACCTATCATGAGCGGCATTGATCACCATGGAGTCCGCCTGAGGCGGAGACATGAAGTAGATGTGTTCCACCAGGGCCTGATAAATCCTATCAGCCTTACGAGGATTGGAGGGAATTTTGAAAGATTGCTTCCAAGCAGCCCAAATAGCCTCTTTAAAGGCATCCACCAAAAGGGGGACGACCATAATCGGGTATTCCAGTATACCTAAATACTGTGCCAACTTCTTTCTTGAAGCATCCTGTTCCATGCTCTGGAACCCAAACATTTTCTAGAGTTGTATCATAATGTCTGAAAATGTGGGATCATCTGGCGAGAACATGGGAGTTCAGGGGTAGGTTCACCCTTAACTGATGAGGCGACCAAGGAGAACTGAGGGGAGTCCACCTGATCCATACTGTTCATATCCTCCAGATCAGACAAATCCCAGTCCTGTAGGAAAGGGTCACCCATATCAACATCCTTAGGGTGAAAACCCAGGGAGACAAGAAGAGCTGGCAGTCCTCCGGGCTGAAGAAGGCTGAGAGGGAGCAGAGACCGGAACCAACTCTTCAATAGGGGGCAGGGGTCTGTGTAAGGTCCAGGATAGTATTTACTCGAGCCTGGACATCAATCATGGCCATCTGCCCAGCGGAGATAGTTGGGGTAGCATGGACTGAGTGAATAAATACCAGTGACCGTATAGAAGAAGGCAGTGGAACTAAGTGAGCAGTCATTGATGAGGGGTGTGTATAGGACCCCAGGATCATTGTAGAGGGTGCTAACATAGAGCCCTTTGTGGTAAGGCCAGTTGTCGATGAGAGGATTGTCGATAGGCCAGAAGCCATCAACAGACAATGGCTAGAAACCACAGAGGGGGGAGGCAGCATTGGAAGCTGCAAAGTCACCCCAGAACCCACCGTCGACAAGGGAAGAGAGGAGCCAACAATCATCAACAGTATAGAAGACAATGTAACAGTGGCTTCCTTCTCAATACTTACCTTTCTGGTAGTGATCGGGGCACTTGTCAATGATGAGGGCGCAGCAGAAATGTGCTTCATTTTGCCAGCATGTTTCTTACCAGAACCCTGTCCTGTCGATGAGGAGGGCTCACCTGCAGAGCAGTGAGACCACGAGGAGGACATCAAAGACTCCCTGGGCTTGGAGCATTCCTGCTGCTCCTGAAGGGCAACCTTTTGCTCCATGAGGAACTCACGAAGCTGCTGAAGCCTTCGACGTATGGTGGTCTTGTTGAACCGCTTACAGGAGGATACAATCCCAGTTGTCGTGTTTAGAACCAAGGCACTGAACACAGATGTCATGGAGGTCCTCTGTAGCGATTCTGTGACTGCAGGTACACTTTCAGAATATGGAATTCAAAGACATCAGTAGATGAACCTGTTTAGAATGAACATATGGTTGGTAGAACTCTTCATCAATGACTGGTAAACAGGGCTCTGAAGGAGGACTTGTTAAATGCAGGTCATGGTTGAAAAGAACTGAGGAGTAGCTGGGACCTCCCCCTTTTATACATGCCATACAGACACCATGTGGTAATGTAAGGTGGAGGTCCCTGGGTCAACTGATGAGAAGTCATCCAGAGGAAATGACTCCTGCCTGATATCCCAGGTGTTATGACCTGCTGCAAGAGATTGCCTCGAAGAAGATACAGTTTTACTATGGCAGGTAATTTTTTCTATAGGTGCATGTCCTGGTGTGCCCTTCGTTAGCTGTATGTTTTTCTTTTTTTTTATTTGCCTGCTAGTTTTATGGTCCCTGGGGATCACTGTGTTCGCATTTTTTGGCTTTTTTTCCCACAACACCTGTTGCCCAATTTGACAGTGATGCGTACAGGACCATTGATTCAGAGAGTAATAACTGTTGCAGCAGCAATCTCTTGTTAGGAGCCTGATAGTCTGGCGTCGACAAAATCTACAAGCATGACACTCGTAGTGTTTGTTGTTAGGATCTATCTCACTATGTAAGTCCCTGCATGATCTGCCACAGTTTTAACCACACTACAAAGAGATGCCTATGGATGGCTTAAGTAACCTTCCTTGCTTCAAAAAGCATTGTAGTATATCCTGCACTAGAGGATGCCAGCTTTGCTGCTTAGCATAGACCCAGTACCTTACCTGCTGTTCCAGAGAAGGCTGATAAAACAGTAACCCGTTCATCTGTTAAACCTTATTATGCTGCACAGCCTGTAACTGACTTTAGTTATTTGCTAATAATCATTCTAGGGCCCCATGGCACTTAAGTAATTTACCTCCAGATAAAGAATCTAGGACTAGAAGTTGATGTAGTGGGCAAATGCTCTTATGCCTCAGCATTCTTAGACCTGCAGATTGCTAATTCAAACCCAAGGAATCCCTCAGTATGCTTAAACTATTGCAGTTATCCTCCTGTGTTGAACTGCCCCGGAGAAAATGGAACGTATGTAAATAATGGAACCGTCATTGGCTCATGCCACAATTCAAACTGCTGCCTCTAGTAACTGCTGTGTTCTAAGAAATGTCCAGATTCATTTCTCCACCTGCCCTGGTAAGACGCCTCGCAGAGCTCTCTTTGGCTTCTACAAACTTTGTTGTTTTCCATTGTAGTAAATGTTCAATTTTACTGATATCGATTGCTGACCCTATTTATATCTTTTTCAGGTTAGCTTAGTTTAGTTGGGTTTTTTAAATCTTTTTTGCGGTTCCTTTGTGGTTCCAGGGAACTGAGGGGAAACATTTCCTCAGTGTGTTTTTTTTTTACCACAGTTTTGCTATTAAAATCAATGGCATTCCAGTTCCTGATATTAGGAACTGTAATATTTCATTCTAGGGACATGGATACGATGTTCTGTCCACACTTTCTAACAGTTGCCTTTTCCCTTTAAGACTGGTCAGAAAGTCTTCAAGCCGGCTTCTCCCACCCACCCTGGTGGTAACTCTCAGCTCCACCCCTTGATGCCAGATCTTCTTTTCCGCTGGAAGAAGCAGGTTCCCTCCTTATCGCTCTCGCACCGAGTAGGCCCTTTGTTACCAAATCTTTGGATTTACTTCCAAAAGTGTTTAAATCGTTTTCTCGCTTCTAGCTTTGGACTGTGATGGACGATGACAAATCCACTCCAGAGTTTCACCCATGCCTTTGCAGGCAGAAGATGTTCCGAACTGATCTGCACACTGAGTGCGTCTACTACCTGGGACATGAGCAAGATACCCAGGTCTGCGATATTTGTCACTCCTTCCACCCCTCCATTCTTGAGGACCATCGCGCTGAACTTACATTAGGCCATCCGAGTGAACGGAACCTGCCGGTCAAATTGAAGGATGCCTGTCAGGTGGTCTCTGTGGCTGCGGGGTCCACTGAACAGCTAGCGGTGTTTGAGGAGTCACACCTCCTCACCTTTGGCCTTCATACTGCTTTCTCTTGGTGCCTCCATCATGGGGGCATTCAAGGATTTGTGCCAGGCTTTACCAACTCTTGGTCAGGGCCCTTCTTTGGGGCATTAATCGAAATTGAAGAAACTGACCAAAAAATGGTCTCATCGTGCGATTGGAAACACTGTCGATCAAGGGCTTCTGACGCCTGCACTTCTCCAGATCTGACTTCGATTGAATTTGCGGCCCAGGCCGCCGCCTCCATGGTAACCCCATTGGGCTAGTTGTCCGAGATGCTGGTTGATCTTCCGGCTGAGATTTTCCTTGAGCCGGTCGACCAGTTATCAACTGAGGAGGCCGACACTTCTTTGTCCAGGACTCCGGTCCTCACCCAGACTGTTGGAGGGATGGATCAGTCTGCTGACCCACCACTTCTGGTCACTGACCAGGACCCAGAGATGCCTCAGCTTTCACCGACACCCTCTGAGGCCTGCCGCTGGTCCCTGGTCTTACTCTTGGGGGTTGAGCAGTTCCCGTCAGCACTCCCACCCTCAACGCTCTGGGAAGCGGAGCTACCCCTATTCTTTATCCTTGTCCTCCGTGGGTGAGGAGAGCCTTCGGCACAAGTTGCGTTGATGCTACAAGGATCTTGCGGAAACAGCTGGTGTTTTCCAGTGTGTAGCTGGTCCCAGCTTCTACCCTGGCCATCAACTGGCTTTCACCTCAACGGCCAATGCCTTCTCTGCCTCAGGAGCCAGCCAGACCGGTCCTGGCTTGGCCGACCCCGGTGTCTCTTCTGATTCCTGTGGAGCCACCTCCTAAACAGCCGAAATCCAGCGCTCCATCCAAGGAGTCTGGGCCGGCCTCAGGGCTTCCCCATCAGCTGTCAGCACTGTCACTCCAGAGGGTCAGCAGGGATCCTGGTAATCGACTCCTTACCATCAGAGGGTTCCTCCTTACACTCCCATCAGGTTGACATGGAGTCAGTTAGGGGTCTCTCGATGGACAAAGGCTCTACCTACTTTATGGGCCTCCTTTGTCTGATTTCAGAATCTACGGGTCTTAAGATGGAACTGGACCAGAAAAGGTGCTCAATACCCCTGACTGAGATCTTAGACTAGGGAGACTCCCTTGGGGAAGTCTTCCCGGTAGCAGAGGCCATCCTTGGTCCTGCTTTGGAGCTTTGGCAGTGACCCGCTTCCTGCCCAACACCATTGGCCTGGGTGGACTGCAAGTATGTGGTCCCTACTGGCTCCTTTTCAGGATTCACAGAACACCCCTCAGAGGACTTGTTGGCTGATTCTGTGTTCCAGCACTCTGGCAACGTGGGGCATGTCCACAAGCCGCCTGAGAAAGAGTCCAAGAAGTTGGACCATGTGGCCAAGAAAGTCTATGCTGCCTCCTCGCTTGGCCTTTGCCAGGTGATCTCGGCCCTCCTCATGGCCCACTTCTCCCATGCCCTGTTGGGCATCCTAGATGAGGTGCTTCCTCATCTACAGCCAGACTTCCAGACCATGGTCAAACAGGGCCAGCCTGTAGTAAAGCAACATCTCCAGACAGCCATGGGCATTGGGGACTCCTGTGCCCGCTCCGTGATGGCTGCAGTAGCCATATGCCACAGGGCTTGGCTGCAGATCTCAAACTTCATGGCAGATACCCAACACAAACTGGCAGGTGTCCCCTTCCTGGGCACTGACCTGTTTGAGCCTGGGGTCAAGGGCTACCTTACCCACATTGAAAAGTCCAATAGACTCGGTGACATCCACTCAGAGGGACCCCCAAGGGCTCTAAGCAGCAGAAAAGAAGCCCTTTCAGTCCACCTCCACTCCTGCAGCCAAACCAGCCCAGCCCCAAGCTGGGCAGCAGGCCCAGGCCTGTTGACCTCAGCCAAAGTCTGTGGCCTCAGTTGTCCATATGTCTGGAGGAAGAGTTCCCAGTGGTTCCTCAGCGGGGCTCCCCTCCTCCTCCCCAAGCCTGCTCAGTGATGAGATGGGGGTGCCTCCCACATGCCTGTCACACCTCCCCAGGTACTACCTTGGGGGCTGGCTCCGCCACTTCCTTTCCACCTGGTCTGCTGTCTCCACAAACATGGGTCCTTGAGGTGGTCAGTCAAGGTCTGCCTCTGGAATTCAAGCAGTACCCCCCCCGCAGACCCCGTGCCCCACAGGAGGACTTGGTATCCGCAGACATTCTTTTGGCTCTTTGGGACAACATTGCCAAGCTCCTCCACAAAGAGGTTGTGGTACCTGTTGCAGATCCTCCAGAACTTCCAGGGTTTGTGTCCAGGTACTTCCTGGTGCCAAAACAGATGGGGAGGGGGGCTGGTGCCCAATTCTAGATCTGCACAACCTGAACAAGTTTCTCAAGTCGCGCACCTTCAGGATGGTCACTCTCTCTCAGATAATGCCATCTCTAGAGCAAAATGTGGTTTTGCTCCCTGGATCTTCAGGATGCTTTCTTTCATGTCCCAATCTGTCCGTCCCACAGAAGGTTTCTCCACTTCCAAGCAGAGGGAACCCTTTATGAGTTCCAGGCCATGGCATTTGGCCTGTCCTCAGGCCCTCAGGGTCTTCACCAACTGCATTGCAGTGGTGGCAACTTACCTGAGGTGCCGAGGGGTTCAGGTTTACCCCTACCTGGATGACTGGCTGATCCCAGGTTCCTTCAGGCAGGAGGTGGAGCTGTCCAGGGACCTGGCCCTCCAGATCTGTCTCTCCCTTGGCCTCCTGGTCAATGAGGCCAACTCAGAACTTGTGCCTTCACAGGTGTTCAACTTCATTAGAGCGGAGCTCAACTCTTGCAGAGCCCAGCTCCCAGCGGACATGGTAGAGGCTCTCTCCTCCTTTGCCCGATCATTTCGGGTTGGGTAATTGCACCCTGCACGGACTTCCTGCGCCTGCTGGGTTGCGTGGTGGCCTGCACCAGCATGGTCCATTGGGCCCACTGGAGAATGTGATCTCTGCAGTGGGTGCTGGCCAGCCAGTGGTCTTAGTGCAAGGGTCACTTTGATCACCTGGTCACTCTGACCTAGCGGATGTTGGACACCTTCCAGTGGTAGTTAGTCCCAGAACATCTGCAGAAAGGGATCCCATTTATCCACCCAGAGCCGATGGTCATCCTGATGACCGATGCCTCTCTCATGGGCTGGTGTGCCCACCTGGGGAACACAGAGTCCACGGTCTCTGAACCTCCGAGGAGTCCCAGTGCCACATCAACCTGCTGGAACTCCAAGCAGTTTGGCTGATGCTGACCGCCTTTGCTCCTCATATTCGGGGTCAGGTGGTCCAGGTCCATACGGACAACATGACCATGTACTGCCTCAACAAACAGGGTGGGACGCACTCCCTGCCACTGTGCAAGGAAGTTCTCCACGTGTGGACCCTCATGCACAGCCTGGGGGCCGATGTCCTAGCCATCCATGTGTCTGGGGCTTCCAAGCAGCTGGCGGACGCTCTCAGCCGTGTGGGTGAGGTGTCTCATGAGTGGTCTCTTCACCCAGAGGTAGTACGCAGTCTGTTCTCCCAGTGGGGCACCCCTCTGGTGAACCTGTTTGACTCCAGGGAAAATGCAGAGCTGAGGCTGTTTTGCGCCTGCCCCCCTCAGCAGGGAACGCTGCAGGGAGATGCCTTCTCAAGGCCCTGGACCCCAGGCCTCTTATATGCCTTCCCACCACTCCCCTTGATCCACAGGGTGCTTCTCAAGGCCAGGAGGGACAAGGCACAGGTGATCCTGGTGGCTTCAGACTGGCCATGCCAGTTTTGGTACCCCAATCTCCTCAGCCTCAGCAGCAGGCTTCCGAGGCATCTTCCTCTCCGCTTGGACCTGCTCTCCATCAGTTCTGACATGGAGCCTTTGGAAACGAGTCTATGACTCAAAGGGTTGTAATTCTGATTTCCTAAATAAATAAATCAGGGGAAAGTACTCCATCCGGACCCTCAATCCCTGCACCTGACAGCCTGGTTCCTGAGTGGCTAGAGTTCCATGCTCTGGGTCTCTCTGAAGATGTCCTCACTGTTGTGGAGGCATCTCAGAAGGAGTCAACCAGGAAGTACTGTCTTCAAAAGGAAGAGATTCTCCATTTGGTGTCAGGGTAAGGGGGTTGGACCCTTTGTCTTGTCCAGTGGCTAGCATCCTTGATTATCTGTGGTCCATCTCTCAGTCGAGCCTTCGGTCGATGATCCTTGAGGTGCACCTGTCAACCATCTCTGCTTACCGGCCGGGGGGCAGTCAGCCATCGGTGGCACAGGAGAAGATATTCTGGTGCTTCTTTAAAGGCCTCGACCACATGTCCCCTCTAGTGCGTGAACCATCACCATCTTGGGACTTGTTGCTAGTACTGGCAAAGCTCATGGGCAAGCCATTCGAACCAGTGCACAGCTGTGACATGTCTCACCTGTCATGGAAGACCACCTTTCTGATGGCTATCACGTCAACCAAAAGGATCAGTGAGCTCCAGGTGCTGTCGGTGGAGTCTCCTTACCTGGCCTTCCACAGGAACAAAGTTGTCCGCCCCAACCTGAAGTTCCTCCCAAAGCTTGTGTCAGAGTTTCACCTTAACCAGGTGATTAATCTCCCGGTGTACTTCACCAGTCACACCTCGGAGGACGAGCACAGGCTTCATACTCTCTGGACCTGAGGTGAGCGCTCACTTATTACAAAGCGCGCACAGCTGAAGTTCTGGGAGAGGTTCGCCAGCTGTTTGTCACCTACGCTGAAGCTGCACCTGGCAGACCAGCAGCCAAGTGGACGATTGGTAGGTGGATTGTTTCCTGCATTGATCTCTGCTATAGGTTAGTGGGTAAGGAGCCTCCCGTAGGGCTAAGGGCTCATTCTACCCGTCATACCGCTGCCTTGGTGGCTGCTTCCAGGGATGTCCCTATCCAGGAAATCTGCAGGGCTGCTACCTGGAGGTCAGTGCATACCTTAATTTCCCATTACCACATCAACTTTGAGTCATGCTGGGATGCTGGTTTTGGGGCCTCAGTTCTCCAGTCTCTGTTCCCAAAGTAGGGGTGTGTGTGCCTTGCCTCCCTTCTCCCGGAGAACTGCTAGGAGTCTGCCAGAAAATGTGGGTAGAACATCATACCCGTGTTCCTAGAAAAACTGGTTACTCACCTGTAACAGTAGTTCTTGGAGTGGTATATGATGTTCATTCACACAGACCCACCCAACCTCCCCTGGCTTTGGCGCACACAACTGCTTTCAGCGGGCAAGATCTGGCGTTATGGGGCAGAGCCGAGGGAGTTATCACCTGGGTGAGTGGGAGAAGCCAGCTTGAAGACCTTCCGGACAGTCTTAAAGGGGATAGGCGAGTGCCAGAAAGTGTGGATGAACATCTTATACCACTCCTAGAACTACTGTTCCAGGTGAGTAACCTGTTTTTTTTTTTTCCTTCGTTCAGTACATTTTTACCTGTGGTTCATTTTCTGTCAGGAATCAAGTAGTTTGGTTCCCCAGGTCATAATAAAATTATATATATATATATATAATTTTACTAAGCCTGGAACCAACCGCTAACTCCTTTTTTCTTCTATTTGGTGACTTTTTTCTTAGTCAGTTGATGTTTGGCATGTCAAAGACACCAAGAAAAGAACAGGACCGACTGGTTTTAAAAACTGTATTAAGTGTGGCCAGATCATTGCTAAGGCTGACAAGCATGATCTTTGTTTGGTATGTCTTGGCCCTAGTCATATTTTTGCCAGTTGTGAAGTTTGCAAAACATTTTGCACTAGAACACTGAAAAAGAAGACAAAAAGGCTAGAGGAGATGGCTTCCCTTTCTTCTCCCTGTCCTAAGTCCAGTGAAAGGCTTCTTCCTTGCATGCAAAGAAAGACAAATCCAAAGAGTTGGTGGACCCTAAATCCACCGAAAAGGCTAATGCCTTGAAATCCAAGAGGCCAGTGGAACCAGCTGCAGAACCGGATCCTGCATAAAGAAAAGCATGTTGCTGCACCTCCTGCTGAAAAAGCAAAGGAGCTGTCAGCGGACAGGCCGACTATGCCCTCTGCGGTGGACAGTGCCACGGCCCTGCAGATCTTGCAGGCCTTTCAGGCCGTCACTCCCCTGGCCCCCCCCTTGGTTCCCATGGTTCCTCCTTCGTTCCCCCCCCCCCCAAGTCAGGAACCCGTGTGTATATGTGTGTGTGTATTCAAGGCATTAACCTTTTCGGTGGATTTAGGGTCCACAGACTCTTTGGATTTGTCTTTCTTATATAGATATACTGGAGGATGAGGATGACGAGGGGAGGTATTGAACCTGAAGTCTCCCCAGAACAGGACTTCGGCTTCCCACCTCGGGGACCTGAGGACTACTCTCACAATTCATTTGTGAGACATATGGTGGATACCCTCAATCTACTCATTCAGGAAACAGTGGAGGATGAGGAGGAAAAAAAATTATCAAAGTAATCTTGTTTCTTCCAAGGGACTCGTACTGTATTCTGACAAAATGCAGTATGGTCTCACCATAGGACTGCTCCGGAGCCGAAATGGTTAATAGAACCTATGCAAATGGTGGAATGCTAGGCTTGAGCTCAGTTTTGAAACCACTGTCCCTAGTTGTACTTCCTGCAACCATCAGATTCTTAAGGTGCATGCATAAATAATCTAACTACTGAAAATAGGCAAATTGCTTGTCTAGTGTACTTACCTGGTTAACAAAAGCTAAATAAACTAAGCTGTCCTAATAAACAACTAATCCCTCTCCAAATAACCAACCCATTTTCCAAAGTGTGGGCATCTCTAAGACTCAAGTCACAGATGCCCAAGAAACGAAACCATAACAACCCCAGTGCCATATCCTCCCCTGTGCCTCGATCACGTCGGCGCACACTCAGCTTATTACCCTCCTTAAGATAGTATCCTCGCCTATCATTCTGACTCTACCCCCTAAAATTAGTAGACGACTACTCTCTCACTCTCCCAAGGGATGCAGGCTCCCACAGCTTCTTATTCTCCTGCTCCTTCTAGCATCTCATGATATCCACCCAAACCCTTGCCCTGCACTTGCCCATCCACCAGCCGGTGCCCACCCAGGCACAAATCCACTCTCATTACCAAATGGACTTTAAATCATTCACCTAAACATAAGAAACCTTGTTTCCAAAATCTCCCTTTTACACCCCTTAGTCCAGGACTACGCCCCTGATATCATTGTGATCACTGAATCCTGGCTATCCAAATCCATTCCTGACCAGGTAATAGCTATCCCTGGCTTTACTTTATCTAGACAGGACAGGTCCGGACGAGGTGACGGTGTGGCTATCTATACCTCCTCTGCCCTCCAGATCACTCCCTCCTTCACTACAGCTGTCCAGTCATCGCACAAGGCTCTCCTTATAAAAATCTCCTGTCCTCATTCAGTCCCATTTTCATTGCAGGAGTTTACTGTCGCCCTGGTCAGCCACATTCCAACGTCACTAACTTGGTCTCTAAGCTCTCCTCGCTCGCCGGTGGTGATGAACTTTTCATCTTGGGTGACTTAAATCTAAACTGGCTGGCCCCATCGCTGGCTAATATCGGCTCCACTATCGAAGCCTTTAACCTCCATCAGCTGATCCAGGAACCCACTCGTCTAAACCATAAAACACTAAACCACTCCCTGTTAGACCTGGTCCTCACCTCCCATCCACATCGAGTAGTGGCCTCTGGGTTACTTCCTGACTCTATCAGTGACCACCATATGACATTCGTAGTGTGGAAAATACATAGGCCTAAACTCCCTGCTAAAATTATTCTCTCACGTCCCTTCGCATCACTCGACCTGCAATCCTTACTTCACCACCTTACGCAAACTGACTGGTCCCCCCTTATCAAAGCAGCTTCAGCGGACTATGCCCTTGCCTACTTCTCCTCTAAGTTTCTGCAGGTTTGGAACTCCTGTGCCCCGCAAAACCAGGGTCCACGGTAGGCATATCCCATGGGTCATTCCTGAGCTTCTGGCCTGCCAACGTGCTTGTGACCTTGCATGGCGCAAAGCCAAAGCCTCCAACTGCCCTGGAGATCTCCAACGCTACTGTGAACTGTGAAATGGCTGCTCTAAAGTAATCTGCCATGCTAAAGCAGAACATTTCAAGTCTAACTTCCAAACTAATACAAATAGCCCTTCTAAATTCTGGAAGGTTGTTCACTCCCTCTTCTCGTCTTCCTCCACCCCTCTGCCTCCCTCCCTCATGCACAATCATTCTGTTCTCTCAGAACCTATCGTTATTGCTGAATACTTGAACTCCCTCTTTGCCACCTGCGCGTCTTCTCTGCTGTGCACCTCCCTAGCACATCCCCTGCCTCGCTGGACCCCTCTTGCACCCCTTACACTGTCCCACACCCCCCTTCTTTTCCCCTCGCCCCCATGTCACCCCCTCCTCCCATCCTCTGCTCCCTGCCCTGTCCCCTCCTCTGAACCCCTTACACCTCCCCGTTTTTCTCTCCTGTCACCCTGCCTCTACCCTTCAAGCTCTCCTGTCACTAAACCCTATCAAAGGCTCCTCGCCTGATGGCCTTGACCCCAGGCTCCTACACATCTCTGCTCCTGCCATAGCCTTCCCACTCTCCCTGTTACTAAACCTCTCCTTTGTGACTGCCACTGTGCCCTCTGTCTGGAAACATGCTGTTGTTCTCCCCCTCCCGAAGGCTGGCGACCCCTCCTTCCCTGGTAACTATCATCCTATCTCCCTACTGCCAACCTTAGCTAAATTACAAGAACACATAGCACTCAAACAACTCTCTCTCTGTTTCTCTCTGACTCCGCTTTTTTCACCCCCTTCCAGTCAGGCTTCAGGAAATCCTACTCTACCACTACCTCTCTCCTAAGTTTAACTGACACCATCTCTTCAGGCTTTGACAAAGGGCACAATACCTCAGCTATCTTTGTAGACCTGGCTAAAGCCTTTGACACTGTTTCCCACCCCCTCCTCCTTCACAGCCTTTCAGCTGCTGGACTATCCCCGTCTGCTACAGGATGGTTCAGTGCCTACCTGTCCGGCAGGTCGCAATCAGTAAGAATTGCTGATGCTATCTCTTTCCCCCTGCCTATAACCACTGGAGTCCCACAAGGCTCTGTGCTAGGCCCCATTCTGTTCTCCATCTTTTTAAATGACCTCCCCCCAGGTTTGCACCGCATCCAGCATCCACATGTATGCGGATGATACAGTATTGTTTACCTCTTGCAATACTGTTGCTGATGTCACTACCAGGCTCCAGTCTGACTTCACCAATGTCCAACTCTGGTTTAGTTCTCATCAACTCTTTCTAAATGCCAAGAAGACAGTCTCCATGTCCTTTGGCACAAGGCAGAGACTCGCTAGGCTAACTCACCTCCGTACCTTCCACACCCTCGATGGGACTGCTCTTGAGGACTCCTCCTCTTTCAGGTATCTCAGCATCTGGCTGGACAGACCCCTTGACTTCTCTGTACATATTGATGCAGTTCTGAAAAAAACTAAGGCCTAAGCTTGGGGCACTTTACAGAAATCGTAGCTGCATCCCACTTGCCACCAGGCGTGAGCTGGTACAGAAGATGATCATGCCCATTTTCGACTACTGTGACATAGTCAACGATGCTGCCCCACAGTCCCACCTATCCAGACTGGAGTCTGTCTTTAACTTCTTCTGTCGTTTTGCTCTTGATGCCCCTCCCCGCACCCATCACTGTGACCTCTACCACTCTCTCAACCTATTTCCCTTACACTCCCGGCGCACGCTTCATGGTGCTAAATTCATCTCTAAATTCTGGCTTGGATCTCTCCCCTCATATATCTCCTCTTCTCTTGGCACCCCTACCCTCTCCCTCTATTCCCAGAGATCTCAAGCTGACACTCGCACCCTCTCACTCCCCTGCAGAACCACTTCCTCTGGCCAAAAAGCTTTCTTCTACCACCTGCCTAAAATGTGGAATGCTCTCTCTTCACAAATCCGTCACTCCTCCTCCCTTTACTCCCTTACCACTGCGTTGCACAACTACCTGACCCCCCTTCCATATCTGTCTCCCTCTGTGTTTATCTCTCCCTCTCCTCTTTCTCACCCCCACCCTACTTACACTTATACTTCCCCCTATAGACTAGCTCTTAAATAGGGGTGACTGGTTTCTATGTGTTCACCCTGCTGCATATTGTATCACTGTGTACTGCCTGTAATTTATGCATTGTCAACCTTGTATCCTATTGCTCGTTACCTGTACTGATTTTATTTTGTATGCTGCTCCTAAGAACTGCCTGCACAGTAACTCTACAACAGCCTATGTCTCATGTGCCGTGTTCCTGTTTTATAACTATATGTATAATTACACCATCTGTATCTATTTATCTGAACTCGTACTCTGTATATTCCTTTCCCCCAGGACGTATCATGAGATGAGCATTAAGTTGCTCAGTGTATCTTTCCTGGTGAAAAATTCAATAAATAAAATAAATAAATAAATAAGACAGGTTTGCAATGGGATATGGACAGCTGGATTGCAGTGCCCGTTAGGTTCCAGTGTGGAGGTAGGGTGGGAGTTCAGAATACAGTAAGATTCCCTTGGAAGAAACAAGATTACTATGGTAAGTAATTTTTTCTTCAAACCCCAGGAAATCTTACTGTAGTCTGACAAAATGCAGACTGCCCAAGCAGTACCTTTGGAGGTGGGCATAGAACCTATTTGGGAAACAGGATCTGCAGTACTGCTGTGTCAAACCTGGCATCACTTCTGGCCTGGATATCCAAGCAGTAATGCTTGGTAAATGTGTGGACAGTCTTCCAGGTAAGCTGCTTGGCAGATCTCCAACAGGGGAATATTACTGGCAGCTGCCAGGGAAGCAGCTGTTCCCCTGGTATAGTGGGCCCAGAGGCCTGTAGGGGGCTCTTTGCCCTCCTTACTGTAGCAGAACTGAACACAAGCCACAATCCAGCGTGCAACAGACCCCTTAGTGGCTGGTTTTCCTTTCCCCACTTCTCCATAGGTCAGGAAGAGCTGGGTATTGCCCTGCCTATGGTCCTTTATGCAGTCCAGATAGTAGCTGATAGACCTCTTAACATCAAGGCTATGCAGTCTACACTCACCTGAAGTGGAATGGTCAGTGAAAAAGGCAGGCAGTGTAATGGACTGGTTAAGGTGGAAGTCAGATACCACCTTGGGAAGAAACTTCCTATTGGTATTGAGGACTACCTTGCCTCTATGGAGCGCCATGTAGTTGGACTCTGTGGACAGGGCCTGGAGCTCACTTATCCTCCTGGCTGAGGTGATTGCTACCAGGAACACTGTTTTCCAAGTCACATATTTGAGGTCCGCTGAAGACGTGCTCAAAGGGTGGCTGCATAAGCTATGCAATGCAGATGTTGAGATCCCCAGCTGGTGTTGGCTCCTTGTGTGGGGGATGCAAGTGCAACAGTCCTTTGAAAAATGTTATGAATACCAGATTTGAAGTCAGGGATGAGCCCTTACCTGCTGATAGGTAAGCGGAAACAGCTGCCAAATGCACCTAAAGGGTGGATGTTCTTAAGCCAAGGGAATGGAGATGTGTCAGGTAGTCTAAGATGACTGGCAACCCCACCTGGTTATGGTCTATATCCTTGTTCTGACACCAGATGGAAAATCTTTTCCACTTGGATGTGTAGGTCTTCCTGGTAGAGGGTTTTCTAGAGACCCTGAGCACCTCCAAAACCTCTCTGGAGAGGTGCAAGCTGACATACTGTAGGTCCTCAAAAGCCAGGCCTTGAGCCAGAGGGATTGGAGGCTGGGGTAAAAGATCCTTCCATGAGAGGAGGTTAGTAGGTTGTGCCTCCTGGGGAGGCTGATTGGTCTGGCTACTGACAGGGCAGAAGCAGCGAGTACCAGGGTTGCCTGGCCCAATCTGGAGCAATGAGGATCATTGTTGTCTGCTGGGTCCTGAGCTTGTTCAGTACTCTCAGCAACAAAGGGAATGGAGGGAAGGCATACAGAAACTTCCCTGTCCAGTCCAGCAGTAGTGCATCCACCGGCACTGTGTCTACCACAGTATGCCTGCAGCAGAACTGTGGCAGCTGATGGTTGTCTGGGGCTCAAAGAGATCCACTTCTGGAGTGCCCCACCTCCTGATAACAGTTTGCAGGACCTGCCTGTTGAGTGCCCACTCATGGCGGTTTTGATTGATCCTGCAGAGTGCATCTGCTAGGATATTGTCCTTTCCTGCGAGATGGACGGCTGAGAGAGTAATCCTCACTCCAGATTCTCATGGCCTCTGTGCACAGTGGGTTGACCTTGTGCCCTTTGCTTTTTTATGTAGTACACGGTGGTGGTATTGTCTGTCCTGACCTGCACCACCTTGCCCTGGAGCATTGTGGCAAAGGACTGAATGCCCAGAAAAACTGTCCGAGCTCTAATTGGTTGATGTGCAGCAGTGACCCCTGCTGAAGCCATGTCTCGTGAGCAGTGTGCTCCCCTAGGTGGGCACCCCCCCCAGAAGGGAGGCATCTGTTGTTAACACTACTGTTAGGGGCTGTTGCAGGAATGGTACATCTTCCCTGAGGTTGCTCCTTTCCTGCCACCATTGGAGTGCCTGGACGAGAGTTCCCGTGACTGGCACCAGCTTTGACTGGGAGTCCCTTTTCTGGAACTAATGGGATCTGAGATAAAACTGAAAGTCTCTCATCTGGACTCTGGCACCATTGCTGTTGATGCTGCCATGTGACCCAACAGTTGTAAGAAGTGCCTTGTTGACCTGGGGGGGTGTAGCCGGAAGGAGCTGGCTATCTGCACCAGGCTGTCCACTCTTCCCTGAGGAAGGAATGCCTTTCCCTACAGAGTATCCAATTCCGCTCCTATGACTCCAGGACCTTGACTGGTTCCAGCACTGACTTTTCTAGATTCACCAGAAACCCTAGTGACTGCAGGGTATCCTGTGTGACTACCAGGGCATCCCTGACCTGCTGAGGTGATCGACCTATGACTGGCCAGTCGTCCATGTAGGGAAACACTGTTACCCCTTTTCTCCTTAGGTGTGCCACAACCACTGCCAAGCACTTTGTGAACACCCCTGGAGCAGAAGTCAGGCTGAAAGGCAGAGCCCTGAACTGGTAATGACCTGATGGCAATCTGAACCTGAGGTATTTTCTGTGTGATTGCCTGATGGGGATGTGAAAGTAAGCGTCCTTTAGGTCTGGAGATGCCAACCAGTCTCCTTGTGTTAATGTTAGGAGAATGGTCGCCAGGGTCACCATCTTTAACTCTGATTTTGTTAGATGCCTTTTTAAGTATCTGAGATCCATTATGGGTCGCCACTCCCCAACTTTCTTTGCTGTGAGGAAGTACCTTGAGTACAGAACTTTTCCTCTTTGTGCCAGAGGGATAGGTTCTGTTGCCTTTTGCAGTAGAAGGTTGATTACTTCCTTCAACAAGGCTGTTTCTTTTTTTGTGTTATCTGTTTATCTCCTCTGCGACCCTCACCTACCTCTCCTTCAGGCCAGTTGCCAAAGACACTTACCTCTCACTCGTCTCCACTGCCGATCCTGACCCCGCATCACAGCCACCTCAGGGTAAACCGACGTAACCCTTGCATCGGATGGGTCCTCCTCTTTTGCGGAGAAATGGCCTTTCGGCCCAGGCATTGGCCCTGGGTGCTGCTGCGGCCAGGTCAGCTGTCACAGAGTTCGAGGGGGCACTGGTTGGGGTGGCCGTCATCCGGTAGGAGGAGATGCCATTTTCAGTTTTTCCTCCGATTTCCCCTAGTTGCGCTGCCTCTGAGCTTCCCCTGGTCTCCACCGGGGGCCTCTACAGAGCGACGCCGATCCCCAACCTGCCCCAGGAGAGGAGAGCAGTCCTCTGGATGCTCAATCGTACTCCTTCTCCTGCCAACCCTCCGACGCCCGAGTCTGTTCCCGAACCCGGGTCTCCGGTGTGGTGTGAGTTAAGGCGCCAGCGCCTCAACCCTCTGTGCCACCGGGCTGGACAAACAGGGCTGTTTCTGATAAGGTAGGACGTCTGAACAGTCTTGCCCTCAACCTGGGCATAACCTTGAAGCTGAGATCCAGACCCTGGCCCACTACCTCCAGGACCTACTTGTCTGTGGTGATGATTTGTTAAGCCTGGAGATAGTGGACCAGCCTGCCCCCTACTGGAGATGGGGAGGTGACCCTGACAGGCACAGCAGGTGTTCTGTTTGGCCTGTGCAGCAGGCTGTGGGCTGGGGCCAGTATGACTACAGCCCTTCCTGCCCCTGCCTCTGAAATACCCCCTCTGCTACTGATAGACTGGGAAGGACTGAGGCTGGAAAAATGGTTTGTATTGGGATCTACCTCTACCACCTCTACTCTGGTGTTTGTGAGGTGTGGAAGCCTTCTCCTTGGCAGCTGCACTTTTGTAAGCTGCCTTGTACTCATCCATTTTCTTCATGTAAGCCTCTGTTTGCTTCCCTAACAGAGATATGGGCTCATAAGGGAAGTCCAAGGCTTTTGTCTGGGTATCCTGGGACAAATTAGTAGTTCTGGGCCAGGAAAACCTTCTGAGAGACACTGAAGTGGCCATCTGCCTAGCTGCAGTGTCATTGGCATCCACTGTCATAAGAAACTGATACTGGGAAGCTTCTATGCCTCGTTTGAATGCATCTGTCCGGTCCAATGCCATTGGGGCCGGAACAGACTTGGCAATTTCCAATAGAGTGTTCCAGAGATTTCTCTGATACCTGGAAACATAGGCCATATATGAAGCCTGCCTAATGGCCAGGGAAGACCCCAGATAAATCTTCTTGGCAGTAGAATTGATCCTTCTGGAGTCCTTTTCAGGAGGATGTGATGCCAGTGGTATGTCTGCTTCGTCCTAGCTGCAGCCTGCACCACCTTCTCATGACTGGGGTGTACAAAAAGGAATTCTCTCCTTCTTTGGCCACCCAGTACTTCTTCTTTATCCTCTTGTCCACAGAGAGGACAGAAGTGTGTGTCTGCGATATTTTTGTTACTTGCTTCTTAAGGGACTTGTGAATGGGCAATAGCAACTTCTTAGTTGCTGGCACATTCATCATCTTCATATAATCTGGTTCCTTCTCCTCCTCAGATGTCTCCTGAGTGGGGAGGTCCAGAGTTTGTGCCACCTGTTTCATAAAGGCAAAATGAGATGTGTAATCCTCAGATCCCATGTCAGGGGAATCAGGGCATTGAGAATTGGGAGAGACATCCGGTTCAGGATGCTCACCATAGTCTTCATCCTCCTCCTCTTCTTCTTTCTTCTTATCCTCATCATAACATTCTGGACCTTGTTCATAAGAGCTGAAAACTGGTATGAGGTGAGGAACTGTTCACTGAACCGGAACCAGTGTGCTGGATTGCAGCAACTGTATTATTTTTATAGTGTTAGCAATCTCTTCGGCGGTTGGAACCGATGATTTTGTCAGTTGCAGTTCCTGCGCTGAGTGTTTTTTTTTCTTCTTCCATTTGGTTGTGGCAGCCGGTTCAGCGGCTGGTTCAGGAACCGTTTCCTCCCTGAGGAAGTTTCGCCCTTGTCAGAGGGCTGTTCCTCTGGTTCTTTAGTGTGAGGAGGAGCCGTTTTGTCCAAGGCTGGGTCAGCAGCCTTACTGAACATTTTTCCCCTCAGTCGGTTAAGTTGTCTGTCAAGCGTGGACTGGGGAAAATTTTTACAGATCTCACAATCTGCTTTCAGGTGGTCAAACCCTAGGCAGACAACACAAACCAAATGAGGATCTGCTTTAGCAAATGGCTCTCCGCATTTGGTACAGTGCTGGAAACCTGTAGGACTGGTTCTTTTCTTGGGAGTCCGAGACATACTAAATAACCCTATATTCAGGTTTAGTAGATTTAACTCTGAGAAAAAATGAGTGACTTCTCTGGATCTCTTTGTCGGTTCAGAGGCCAAAACAACAGCAAAGGGTTAGCTCGGTAAAAACAATGCCCAAGAAGCCCGGTCACCAGAGAAATCAGAATCAAACAATATACAGTATAAACCAAATTACTTTTTCACAGAATAAGTAAAGTCTGGTCCCTTCCTGGTTGGAAAAAACAGCAAGGAACCGAAAAACTTACCGAAAATACACTAATCTAAACTAGTCTATCTGTAAGCCGAGGACAGTGCTTCAAACAAGGAGAAGAAATAAACGGTACTTAGAAAACTGATAAAAACAAATATTCTTCAAGAAAGTGAAGGAGAGCACTCTGGAGACATCTTACTGAGGCAAGCGGAGTAAAGAATCTGACGGTTGCAGGAAGTACAACCAGGGACAGTGGATTGAAAACCGGTCTCAAGTCTAGCATTCCACCATTTGCATAGGTTCTGTTAAGAATTTCAGCTCTGGGGCAGTCCTATGGTGAGACCATACTGCATTTTGTCAGAATACAGTAAGATTTCCTGGAGTTTGAAGCAGACTTTTTAGACATGCTGGTTCTTACCCCCACAAAGAGATGTTTACCTCCAATACACAGGTTTCTCAAAAAGGCTGCTTTAAAGATCCTGCAGACCCCCACTTCTGTCCCAGCAGGGGTAGGGGTTTCTATGCCAGACCTTTCTTCCAAACCCAAGCATTGCTAGACTACCAGCAATCCAGGCAGTACTTCAGAGGCAAGGGCAGAAGGACTATAAGGAAGTCTGAGCTTGCACCTCAGATCAAGTCCCATCCTAAGCAGAACCCCTGTCATGCCTGCTTCAGTTGCCTCCCCCTACCCGGTAGGAGACAGGCTGGCTCACTTCCTCCAAGCGTGGAAAGCCACCACCACAGACAAGTGGGTCTTGGAGGTAGTGAGCCAGAGCCATTTCCCTAAGTTTCAGTATGCTTCCCAGTCTGAGAAGCAGACATTCCAGCCCAGCAACCCCAGCAGAAAGGGCTCTGTTGGAGTTGGAAGTTACCAACTTGCTGCTTATCAAAACAGTGGAGCCTGTTTCCCTGTCTCAGAGGGGGAAAAGGTTTCTACTCCAGATACTTCCTCACCCAAAAGAAAAAGGGGATTGGTGACCTATTATAGATCTCAGACTTCTGAACAAACATTTGATAACGTGAAAGTTCAAGATGGTCACTCTGGCCATGATCATCACAACTCTCCAGCAGGGGAACTGGCTGGCATCTGTGGACTTCAGAGATGCCTGCTTCCACATCCCCATCAGACCCAGCCACATAAAGTACCTGAGGTTCAGACTGCCTTCAGGCCACTATCAGTTTGCAGCCATGCCCTTCGGCCTAACCTCTGCTCCCAGGGCATTCACCAAGTGCCTAGCTGTTGTGGTAGCACATTTAAGATGGTGAGTGGTCACAGCGTTCCCTTACCTGGATGACTGGCTAGTTGTGGGACTGTCCCCCCAACACACCAGAGACTCTCTGGCTCTCACTCAGAGCACCTTAGAGCCTTTGGGACTCCCGGTAAATGCCCAGAAATCCCAAGTGGAACCTGTTCAGGTCCTAGAGTTCATAGGAGCAGAACTAGACACCCTACAAGGGAGAGAATTCTTCCCTCAGGACAGGGTGAACACTATTCTGGAGCTAGCAGGCTCTTTCAGGCTAAACAGACTAGAACCAACACAGCACTTCCTACAGCTCCTGGGCCAATGGCAGCAGCCACAGCTGTGGTACCAGGGTTCAGATTTCAAATGAGGGACATTCAGTTCCATTTAAAGTCTCTCTGGACCCAGTGGAGGGATCCTCTCTCCAAACTAGTGCCTGTCAGAAAACCCCTCCTGCAGACCCTGCAGTGGTGGCAAGACAGGGAATCCCTCAGGGAGGGATCCCTTTTCAGCAAGAAGCTCCAACTGTCATACCACAGATGCCTCCCTCTTGGGTTGGGGGGCACACATAGATGATCTGAAAGTAAGCGGTACATGGCCCCCACAGGAGTCACTTCTGCATATCAACCTACTAGAGCTCAGGGCAGTCTTCCTGGCTCTGCAGTCATTTGCCGCTCAGGTCAAGGGCAAGGTGGTACAAGTCAGGACAGACAACACTACCACCATGTACTACATCAGCAAACAAGGAGGCACCTGGTCGACCTTGTTGTGCACAGAGGTCATGAAGGCCTGGAACCTGGCTTACTCCCTACAGGTGTCTCTGTCTGCAATCCACCTGCCAGGGAAGGACAATGTTCTGGCAGCCTCTCTCAGCAGAATCCTCCAGAACCATCATGAATGGTCCCTAAACTTATAAGTATTTGCCTCGGTATTCAAAAGGTGGGGCACACCAGACATAGACCTCTGTCTCCACGGACAACCATCAGTTGCCACAGTTTTGTTGCAGGCCTCCGACTCAAGGGACAGTGGCAGTGGAAGCCCTGGCACTGGATTGGTCAGGGAGGTTTTCTTTACTTCTTCCCTCCTTTTTCTCTGTTGCTCAGAGTCCTCATAAAGCTCAGAGCACAACCAACAGCTATGATCCTGGTGGCACCAGATTGGGCGAGGTAGCAATGGTATTTCCTCCTACTAGCCCTAACAGTGTCAGCCTATTCCTCTCCCTCAGAGGCACAGTCTCCTGACATCCTCACAGGGCAGGATCCTATATCCCATTCTTGGGTCTCTCCACCCAGAGGCCTGGCTTTTGAAGACTTACCAAGTTTGCAAATCTGCAACTCTCTGAAGAGGTCCTGAATGTACTCAGGGTTTCTCAGAAACCCCCAACCAGGAAAACCTATGCTTCAAAATGGAAGAGGTTTTCAATTTGGTGTAGACACAACAGTGTTACTACCTCTCAGGCTGGGCTACCTGTCCTACTGGACTATTTGACCCAACTGCATTCACTAGGCCTTAGGTCTTTTACTTTAAGAGTACACCTTGCTACCATTTCAGCTACTTTAAGTACACCTTGCTACCATTTCAGCTTATGTTTCAGCTGGCAAGGACATGTCTATGGCCTCCCACCCTGTTTTCAGAAAGTTTTTTAAGGGACTTCTTCATCTCCACCCTCCCATTAGGGAGCCAGTCCATCCTTGGGACTTTGACATTTGCAGAGCCAAGCTCATGGAACCCCTATTTGAACCTATGGCAACTGCAGAACTGAATGAAATATGTTACCCAGAAAACTGTCTTCCTGGTAGCCATCATCTCAGCTAGGCAAATAAATGAGTTATAAGCCCTGTGCACAGATGTGAATTACATCTTATTTATTTATTTATTTGCTTTTGTTAACCGGGTGAGTGCACTAGGCATAGAGATGCCTATTTTTAGGCATGACCCGGGAGGATACAGGTCAAATACAAAACATCAAACAGCAATGTGACGCAGCACATAGAATAGGTTGTACAATACAGAGAAAACAATTTACAAGCAACTTGCAGGACTATATATAACATGGTATGACAAAGTAAATAATATGAGAAAAATACAGGGATCATTCAGAACAAAAAATGACAGGTGCAACACAAGTTAAGAAAATTAGTACCAGTCATTGTCATGGACAGAGTACAATAAGTGCTGATTAGCAAGAACAAATTAACGTAGTAGAAGAAATAAGGGGGAGGGGCAGTGGGGAGGGGATAGAGGGGGAGAGGTAGGTTAGAGTGTATACAGGAAGAGTGAGAGTGGGTAAGATAGAGCGGAGTGGGAGATGAGCTTAAGGTGGATGGAAGCAGGTAGAAGGGCTTACTGCGAGCAAATGTTCACGGTGGAGCTTTTTAAAGCAAGCATGTGTAGGGACAAGATGAATAGCTTGTCGGATAGAATTCCAGTACTTAGGGGCAGTGTAGGAGAAAGCTTGTGCACCCATTGTGGTCTTACACCGAGGGATGTATAGAGGAGTCTGTTTAGTTGAACGGAGCCTGCAGTAGGGAGTTTGGGAGTATAATAATGAGGTGAGAGATTGGGGGAGGCCAGATCTTATTATACCCTCTATTAAGGAGCAGTAGGATAGGAGGCGTGAGCAGCAGGACTGAGCCATTCCAGATCCACATAGAGCTGACAGTGATGTTTGTGACGAGGAGAGGCAGAAGCATAACAGCAGATATTATTATAGGTAGTATCCCATGTACAGAGGGATGATTTAGTTGCACCTAGGAAGGTGACCAAGCCATAGGCCAATTATGGGAGCAGAAAGCCTTGTGCCACAGCAAGCCTAGCTGATGGAGTGAGGGCATAGCAAGTACGGTAGGCTCCTCTGATTTTAGCATTAACAGATTTGCAAGTAGCAGTGATGTGGAATCAAACTCCAAGGATTCATCAAGAAGAATACCCAGGTATTTGAAGGAACAGGTGCTAACTAACAGGGAATTGTCAGCACAGGATATTTTAAGGGCGTTTCGATTTGCTTTTAGTCTAGCTGGAGAGCCAAAGAGCATAGACTGAGTTTTACTTACATTGAGAACAAGGTAATTTACAGTTAGCCAGGATTGAATGTTTCGGAAGTCTGAAGATAGTGAATTGTTTATGTCCGATACATTACCGGCAGTGTAGTAGAGGACAAGGTCATCCACGTAGAGCAAGGCAGAACAGGTAGGTGCCTGGGATGGAAGGTCGTTTATGAAGATTGTGAAGAGTAGGGGGCCAAGAATGGAACCCTGTGGAACACCAACATGTATGGATGACAGATCAGACATAGCTGATTTAACAGCTACAGCCTGCTGTCGATTGGACAGATAGCTGTAGAACCAGTTCACCGATTCAGCTGAAAAACCAAGGAAGACTAGTTTAGTAAGGAGAAGGGTGTGGTTAACCAGGTCAAATGCCTTGGTTAGGTCGATAAAAATGGCACCAGTCAAGAGACCAGAATTCATGGCAGTATAGATGTCATTTGATAGTTTCAGGCGGGCAGTAGAAGTACTGTGGCCTTTTTGGTAGCCACGCTGGGAACCAGAGAGCAGGTTGTGTTTATGCAGATACTCTATGGTTTGATTTACCACTAGTTTTTCAAGGATTTTACTGAGCACAGAGAGGATAGCAATGAGTCGATAATTAGCCATATCTCTGGGAACACCTTTTTAAGGATAGAGGTTATCCTAGCTATCTTCCATACATTAGGAACTGCACCACGACATAGGGACAGGTTAAAGATTTTGGTTAGGGAGGAGGCTATGAGAGGGGCAGCAGCTTTCAGAAGCCTGGGTTCCAAGCAGTCAGCGCCAGAGCTAGAGGTGTCTGAGATAGTCAATAGCAGCTTAAAGACTTCAACAGTAGTGACAGTCCAAAACCTGAAAAGTGGTCAGGAGAGCATTTATGCCATAGTCAACAGAGTGGATGTAGGGTGGCCTGTTTGGAAGGAGGCTGAGAAACATGAAAGATCTGAGAAATGACAGTTGAAAGAGCTGGCAATGGTCACTGGGTTGTTACAATGAATGCCGTTTAGTAGCATGTCATTTGAGGTGGTCGGTTTATCGGTACCAGGGAGAGTTTTAATGACTGACCAAAATGTTTTCGAGTCTCCTCCAGCTTTTATTAGCAAATCTTTACAGAAAGAGCTTTTAGCTAGATGAGTATTCCTTTTACAGGAGGTTCTCAAAGCCCTATAGTGATCATAATCTGCCTGTAGCCCAGAGGCCTTGAAACACTGCCAACTTTTGTCCCTAGTCCAGAGTTGGGTAAGAAGATCCCTAGTCAGCCGCTTAGTTTGTGTGCCCCGAATACGTCGCGTGACACAAGGGGCATGATGGTCCTGAATACCCCCAAACTTTTCAAGGAAGTGTTCTACAGCAGACTGTACATCAGATGAGACAAAGATGGGTGATCAGTCAATCAGTGAGAGATCATGCAAAAACTGTGCCTGATTAAAATTGGCCAGATTATGGAAAGTGATTAATTTTGGAGGAGGAGATGATTGTCTGGCAGCATGCCAGATACAAAAAATAGGGGAGTAGTCATTTATAGAATCAGCAAGGGTACTAGCTGAGATGATGTGGTCAGGAGGGTTCATGAGGGCCCAGTCAATTAGAGTGCTAGTTCGGGAAGGGGGGTCCATAACCCTGGTGGGGTCAGCGATCAGTTGGTGAAGGTCATGGCCTTGAACTATAGTGAGAAGGGACTGGCAGGATTTGCCAGACCAGTAAAGATTAAAGTCACCCAAGGATGAGGACCTCATTTCTTCTAATGGTGGTGTCAGTTTGGGAAAGGAGTTCCACTAGACCAGAGACACCAGCCCGGGAGGGCTATAGGCACATACTAAGTGTAGCTTCTTGAAATCAAGTAGAAGGGTAGCATGAATAGATTCACAGTATGAGAGGGTGAAGGAGATGTTACGGTGCAGTAGGAGGTGAGATTTATAGAGGATGGCAACCCCCCCCCCTCCGTGTTTAGAAGATGTTCTATCTTGTCTTAACATTTTGTAGTTTGGCAGGAGGCATAAGTGATCAGGGGTGGAGGGTTGTAACCAGGTCTCAGACAAGCATAGGATGTCAGGGTTGTATTGAGTAACCCAGGCCTCAAGTTCCGTCATATTATGGGGAAAGCTCCTGATGTTCATGTGAGCGATGCGCAGACCCTTAGTATCATTCCAGTAGGTGTCAGTGGGGGGAGATGTTTCCTCCAGGACCTGGATTCAGTTCGATATCACCAGCAAGTATTAGTGCCAGGAGGAGCAAGTACCACAGTTTACAGTGAATAAAAGTGATAGGTAGGGAGGTGATACAGAGAGAAAAATTATGTAAAGAGTAGGTGGCATGGTAAACGATCCTAATTGGGACAAAGCGCGGTGAAGTGGCTAGAGGCATTTGAGACAGAATAAGCACATTAAAGAAGGTGAAATCTTTGGGGTGAAAGTGGTGCCCATTTGGGTTGGGTGGGCTACTAACCACCGGGATCCACACAATGGGGACAAGAAATGAGGCTACAAGAAATTATACACAAGGGTAAAGTGCCCAGAGATTAGAATCTGGGGAAGGCATTTTAGAGGGGTAAATAGCGAGGAGGAGGTAATGAAAAATAAAGTGGCAAAAGAGGGGTTTAAAACAAGAAATGCACGGGAAACGAACTAGTAAAATAGGCTATGAAATAGAAGAAGCAGGCAAGATTTATAAGATTGTAGATGCCCTGTAGTGGTAACAGAATATAAGGTGCAGATGAGAAAGCAGGGAGATAGTTAAAACATCACTCTCACTCCCACAGGGCATGGTATTGAGCCATTATGACTATATAGGTAGTACCAGCCAAGGGTGGGGTTGGTGGGGGGCAAGTGGGGAGCAGGCGCACAGTGGCTGCAGGAAATAAACCGAAGAGCCAACCATCCGTTACATTCCTGAGAAGCCTCACATGGAGGTGAGTCCTGAGACGGTATTAAATAATTTAACCTCAGGCAGGGCCAATTATCTGCCCAGAGAAAAACTGCAGTGCTAACCCAGCTGAGCTGCCCGTAGTAGTACACAGTGGGTCAGATCACCGAGAGCTGCTGGAGATCAGTTTGAAACTGGCGCACTCCCGAGTTAAACACAAATGGCTAAAAAATCAGTCCACAGAGATAAAGTGTTGCTTAGGACTAGTAGGAAATTCCTCCCTAAGATGGTCTCGGATTTTCATCTGAACCAGTCCATAATGCTACCATTCTTTTTTACTGCCAACTGTAGCTCAGGGGAGTGGAAGTTGCATAGCCTGGATGTCAAGAGGGCACTTGGCCACTACCTTGACTGCACTAAGGCTTCTAGGCCAGAGTATACCATTGTTCCTGACCTGTGGGGAAGTGGGTAATGGTAAACCAGCTTCCAAGAGAACTATTGCCTGCTGGATAGTAGTTTGCATACAGTTTGTTATAACAAAGCTTGCAAGCAGCCTCCCCTGGGTCTCAGAGCACATTCTACCCATGGCACAGCTGCATCAGTGGCTATAGCAAGGGACATCCCCTTGCTGGAGATTTGTAAAGCAGCCACATGAAAAACTGTTCACACTTTCACTAAGCACTACTGCTTGGACATACAGTCCAGAAGTGATGCCAGGTTTGGCACTGCAGTCCTGCAGAACCTGTTCCCACAGTAGGTTTTGTACCCAACCTCCAAAGGTACTGCTTGGTAGTCTGCAATAGTTTAAGCATACTGAGGGATTCCTGAGATTTGAAGAAAAAATTACTTACCATAGTAATCTTGTTTCTTCCAGGGGATCCCTCAGTATGCAGCTCCCACCCTTCCTCCCCTTCCAGAACCAGATGAGAGTTTTCTGCATCCCTTCTGGTCACTACCTGTCCTGTCTTTTTTAGTTGGTACTTGTTAAAGTTTGAATCAGTCTGTGCTGTTTTCCCTTCTTACAGGGATTGATGTTTTGTCTTTTATTCAAAGAGACTTTTTTCTTAGGGTAATTTGATTATTTATTTATTTTATTTTGAAAGGTTTCACCAGGAAAGACAACATGAGCTGTAAAACAGCTCATTTCCAGAAGCATTGGGGGGGGGGATTACATAAGTGGGAGAGCAAGTAAAAACATGTACAGGAAAAAAATACAGCCAGGCTAAGCTACAGCAATAATATAGGCATATATACAGATATACATATTTACAAAAGTGCAACATGCAGTAGAAATATACTTAACATTAAAATGCAACACCAGTACAATGGATTACAGTCCCGGACAGATTGCTGAGGTATATACTGTAGTTCTAATTAGAAATCCTGTTCAGCATCAAAAACATGAGTACAGGCAATAATTAGTAGCAAGTATAGTAGTTTTGGAGTAGGCCAGCAGCAGGGATAGACCTTGGAGTATGGTGGGAGCTGGGTATAGGGGTAGTCAAGGGCATAGGTTGCCTGTTTAGAGGCAGAGAGGGGGGAAGAGGGAAGGGGGCATGCTGATGGAACTCCCATTCAGGATGCTGAGAACCCTGCAAGGGGACAAAGGACCCGGCCAGGAAGATGGATGAGAGAGATGGGGGAAGGACATGTCCAGGGAACACCCCTTCAGGATGCTGAGAACCCTGCAAGGGGACAAGGACCCGACAGGAGGTATGGAGGGGGGCGGAGGCAAGCCGAGGGAAGAGATATCCTATTTAGAAGCAGAATGGGGGGAAGGGGGGGACATGCTGAGGGAACACCCCTTCAGGATGCTGAGAACCCTGCAAGGGGACAAGGACCCAGCAAGGAAGGTAGATGGGGGCATGTAGAAAGAGCTCCTCTTCAGAATGCTGAGAACCCTGCAAGGGGACAAGGACCCAACAGGGAATATGGGGGGGAGGGGACGAAGGCAGGCTGAGGGGAGAGAGACATGCCGAGGAAGCTCCCCTTCAGGATGCAGAGAACCCTGCAAAGAGACCAAGGACTGGCAAAGATGGAAAGGGGGGGCAATAGGAGTAAGGGGCGGAGGAGGGAAAATAGGAGGAAGGGGCAGGAGGTTTGGGGGAGCAGTTATCATGGCTAATCAAAGATATATGGAGGGAAGGGCCGGTGCAGGGGGAAGGGAATTGGGAGGAAGGGGGAAAATTGGAGCGGATACAGCAATGGAAAGAGTGCAATCGGAGACAGGAAGGGAGTTTGGTTGGCATGTAAGTTAGGTGCAGTCACAGCAGTGGACAGTGTGTTTCCTTAGGAGTAGAGAGAGCAAGTGACGAGAAGTAGCAGAGCTAATTCCAGATACTGGGAAACTTGTACGAGAAAGTGGCATGACTGTAAAAAGTACGCCGAAGGGGCAGTGCAAGAGTTCTGTAGGTGGATGCGTGGAGGGAATAGCGAGGGGGGTGGATAAGAGGGAGGATAGGTAGGGAGGTAGAGAACCAAGCCAGAACTTCCCAATTAAATTAGCGCTGTGTGAGAGGCGCCGGGCGTTGAGAGAGGAGAAGGAGAGCGAGGTATATAATAATAATAGTAAACTTTATTTTTAATGCGCCTTTCAAATATCAAGGCGCAGTACACAGTTAAAATATTTTAAAAACAATACTACATCATTATAAAAACATACAATACAATTATAGTCTGTCATCTTCAGCACCATCACCATAAGCCTTATTCCATAAATACATTTTCAATGCTTGTTTAAAGTCCCCCACAGTCATGCACTCCCTAATCCAATGTGGTAGAGAATTCCAGAGGGTTGCTGCCACGAACATAAATGCCGGGGCCCCAGAAGATTTTAAAAACACCCTCGGAATCTCTAGCAACCCCTCGTTGGCCGAGCGGAGCGGTCCCTCTGGGACATAAGGGACCAGAAGCTCTTTCAGGTAGTCAGGGCCCTTTATAGGTCAGTAATCAAACTTTGAAGGTGATCCACCACTGAACTGGCAGCCAGTGCAGCTCCCGCAGCACTGGTGTGATGTGGGAAGATCGAGGAATCCCCATCAACAACCAGGCTGCGGAATTCTGCACCAGCTGCAAGCGGCGAATATCAACCCCTGGAAGCCCAAAGTAAAGGGAGTTGCTAAATGCGAAGTCACAAAGGCATGGATCAATGTAGGCAGATCCCCGGACAGAACAAGGTGCTTGATCCTAGCGATGTACCTCAGATGATAAAAGGATAATTTAACGACAGCCGACACCTGCAAACGAAGTTTCAGCTCATCATCAAGAATCACCCCTAGGCAGGGGTGTAGCCAGGAATTTCTGAGCTGCACACCAAGTGTGGAGTCACTGCTACCCACCCCCTTAGGGTGAGCTACCCCTTAGGCGAGCCATCCTCCCCCACCCATACCCCTCCCCAATGTGTTATGTATTCTGCCAGCACACCACTAGCCACACACCAAAAAGTGTAGATTGGTTTTGGTCACAATATTGCATTGTGACAAGCCTCTGTACCACATCAAGGTAGCCAGTCCCACAGAGGTCCATTCCCACCACGCCAGACATATCACAGCAGGTTTCAGACACACACACACTGGCTTTTGGTTACAATATTGCATTGCGACAAGCCTCTGTACCACATCAAGGTAGCTAGTCCCACAGAGGCCCATTCCCACCACACCAGACATGCCACACCAACAGGTTTCAGACATACTGGCTTTTGGTTACAGTGAGAGGGATAGGGTAACCTCAGTGGTGCTCGGGTTTTGCTTCCGGCACTGTAACCATCGCCTAAACCGTTCACACCACAGAACCCATAATTCCATTATGTGCTTGAAAATCTTCTGTCTTTGCACGGATCAAAGTCTTTGAGCACATGATCTACATCAATGTCAATATCCTGATGTATATGCAGAAGAGCAAGTCCTGTAAGGCGTTCTTCGCTCATGCTGCTTCTGAGCCAGGTCTTGATCCTCCGCAAGGCACTGAATGATCGTTCTGCACTCGCCACACTGACTGGCACGATGGCCAAGACTGATAAGGCAGCATTTATGTTCGGATAAATATCTGGATTTAGTTGTTGCAAGGTAGTCAGAATCGAATCTGGTCTCTCTGCCAAAGGAACACCACACCACTTTGTGTTCCATAGTTCCAACTCCACTTCAAGGTCCTCCAAGCTGCTTAGGTCCATTTGGTAGGCAGCAAACAAGTCTGCCATCTGTGCCTCCTGCAGAAACCCAAGTTTTTTGGCACAAGGTACTGGGCAAGGAAACAAGGGCAGCAGTCGATTAGCTGCTCCTGCAGTTCAGAAATCACATGGTCTAAAAACGGAATAAATATATTACGCCTGTAGTATTCTTCAGCAGTGGGAGCATCGATATTATTGCGTTGCGTTTGCGTTTGCCTTCCGCATGTCCGGGGCACCGACTCTTCGATACATGCAGCATCTGCCAAAGCCATGATCTTGCGATACAGCTCCCCAAATGTCTTCTCTGAACTGTCCCTCATGTCCTTCAGTCTTTCAATAACTGTGGAGGTTTCTTCAGAGACCTGAATTAGATCAATGCTGACCCGTTGCAGGTAAAGATGGAGTGGTTTTGTTCTGGTCAAAACAAAATCCACACTACACAGTGTCACCAGGAAATCAAATCTCAGTATTGCAGCCAACAGTCTGTCCCTTCACTGTCATATTCAGCTATCTTTTCTAGAGTGCTGGCTACCACCAAAAACTTGTCTTTGAATCTTGCCAGAGAATCAGTTTGGCTCATCCAACTGGTGTTTCCAGCTGCAGGAATTGATGATATACGGTCTGCTGGCTCATCATCATAGTCAGATGGGAAATTGTGGAATTCTCTGAGCTCCAACAGAAAGGCATTATGGCGTTTATATGACGATTTCAGTGTCGAGATTATTTTCTTAGTAGTATCAAACATATTTGCTATTTGTCTTGTGGAACATGAGTGGACAATTGCAGTGTTCAGACTGTGAGCATTGCAAACAGTGTACATTGCTTCTGGGGCCACTGCCTTAATCTTTGCTTGCACACCATTGAATCTACCACTCATGTTGCTGCCTTTGTCATAGCCTTGTCCTCTCATCAGTGTTGGATCCATGCCCCAAGCTGTTAACCGCCGTAGAAACAGTTCTGTGAGACCCTGGCCGGTGCTGTCAAATCCTTCTGTGAATTCCACAAAATCTTTACAGATTTCGACGTTCCCAGAAGAGTCACGGTGCACATAGCGCACTGATAAAGATATCTGTTCCTTTGTGGAAATGTCCGTAGTACCATCTGCTATGAAGCTGTACCACTTTGCTTCCTTTGCATTGCGCAATATTTGTCTCTGCACCTGTTGCCCCATTACCCTTATCAATTCATTTTGAATTTGCAGTGACATGTACGTGGCATTCCTTGGAGCTGCTGTGATGTGTTCTTGTAGCTCTGGATCCATTGCTGCAGTGTACTGTACCATGGCATTAAAGTTGCCAAGCACACTAGATTTTCCTCTTAGGGCAATGTTTTGCCTTCCACAGAACAGAATAATCACACTTATGCGACGTAGGACATGCATGGTCCTCTCTGTCATTTTGTTGGCGCACTCCAGAAGAGATTGACTTGCTGTTCTTAACTTCCAGCACAAACTGAAAGAAATGCATCTGCTCTAGCAACAGCATTCCCATGGTCCTTTGCTTTGCTGTGCCTTTCCAGAGTCTTTTTACCATTGGACCAGTCCCTCATTGGTGTAGATACCAGAATCATGCAACTTGAACTGAATACAAAGCATGGAGCTCAGAATATACCATCCAATGTCTTTGAATACCTTGCAAATCTGTATTCATTCAACAGCTGTGCATTAAAATGCCTGAAACACTGGCTTGGGCCTTCAGGACCCATCAGACGCCCTGGAAAGTGAGTCTGTTGGTGGTAGCCACTGTGTTTCAAGAATTTGCTTCTTTTCAGCATCTGTAAGATGTGCCTGATTAAAACAGCCAAGGTCATCAGCGCTACAGGGATTCTGATCCGGTTCCCAGGGGATGCTCTTAGTTGGGGCATCCGCAGTGACCACTACTTCCAGTGGACAGCTGGTTGTCTGGAAAGAGCCAATGGTGGGTTCTTCCCAGGAACTGCTCTGATTCTGGACAGCTTCCATCATGGTCAGTTCATCCAGGGAACAGCTATCAAGGGCAAGTTCTTCAGAGGTGTCCAATAAATGACAGGTGATATTAGCTTCCTCGATAACGGCATGCAATGTTGAATCTTCAACTTCTGTGTCATCTCTCATGAGCGGTGCACAGTTATCCAATGCATTCTCTGTGGCACTCTTGGGCTGTGGCTCCGTGTTGTGAACCCTGAAACACACAACTGCTCCAACTTTAAATGTACTGTGCCAAACAACTGCCAGTGCTCTTTATAATACAATGCATTGTCAAGTATGCATTTCTTACCCAGAAGTTGATGAACCTCGAGTGAGGAAGGACTGCATCACCCTACACATCTTTGCAGTTTCCTCCATTCTGGCACGTTTTGCCTTTCGGACATGTGCTCCAGATGGCTACTTGCGTTTTCCAGCCTCCATCTTGTCAATGAAGAGATTAGCCTTAGAAATGCAAGAATAGGGCTGTTGGAAAGACATGCAAATACAGCAGATGCTTGAGAGGGTGATTGAAGGACTGTACTGTACCTTGATATAGTGGCCGACTAATTGTTCACTGATGTGAAGCTTCTGACTGATGTGTGTTCAACGCTGCTCCTGTGCAACCACAGCTGGCCCCTGCCTTTACTAAGGCAAAACAAAAAAGTAATTAATAGCCTGACTAGTACAAATCAAGAATGTCTGCCAAGAGATGTGAAAAGGTGAACCAGATGTAGTGGGATCAAGCCGTTTGGCTGGCGCCACTGTAATGGTAGCTAGCCAATTCCAATTTTAGCTAACCACTGTAATGTAGATTAATCCAAAGGGGGTACCGTGCCCAAAATTAAGCAGCATGTTTTTGAATTGATTGTAGCAACACAATGACCAATTGTGAATTTATACTATACAGGTGGTACAGGGAGCCCTTATTACCAACTGCATTCCAAAGTTTTACAATGTCATATGATAAGATGCCGTTGGTTTTTAATGCTTTGTGAATGTCAGTGGCATAGCAAATAAGTACAATCAGGATTCCTTTTTCAGAGGTCAAAATGCTGGTGTATTCTGAATCAGGCCAGTAAGTTTGTTAGCCTTGTGCGCTTTGTACTGCAGAACACATTTCAGTAAATACACCAGCTTGGCTGATGGAAATGTATATGGGGCTACTGGGTTTTCCCCAGTCAGTAGCCCTGTTTGCTAGTGGCTAAACAACTATTTTGACCCGTTTTTCTGAGAATGCTTTTCACAAGTCCCTAGAGACTCCTCCAATGAGTATACGAAATGAACAGTTCTGCATGATTGCAATTAGTTTTCTCTTATAGTGTCTACAATGGCTGCTATCTGCTGGACATGCCTGTGCCAACTGAAATCCATGGATGCCTGTGCAGTGCTGTTGCCCGTGAAACTCCTACTAGTCAATCCATGACCAGCCAGCACCAGACTGCTTAATATATTGCATTTACAATTGTTATCATCGCAGGATGATGTTTGAGTGACTGTTGTAATACTATGAAAGTTCCCATCGCATGAAAGAGTGAATATTTGTTTATAGTATTAGCCCATGACAGAATAAACATTGACGCACTCGTGTTTCAGTATTCAACTGCCTGGGGCCTGTGCAACTTATTTTACAATAAAATGACCGAGGTTCCATGACAATAGTAAGTAATGGTTAACAGCATAGCAGAAGCAGGCACTGTAAGCAAAAGAATGCATTGCTTAGGTAAGGTTAATGGAAACCATTCTGGCCTTTGGGAACAAAAGTAAGTGAACAATGGCACTTCAGAGTGTGTGTGGTGGACACTTCAAAAGCACAGCCAGAACAGGAGAGGTAATCCTGTTGAAGACAGTGGTCAGCTTTAGCTGTAGGAGAGGCTGGGGAAGGCAAGGATTGTGTTTAGGGAAGATTTGCAGTTGGGGCCATTAACAGTTGCTCAAGCTGTGTCCCATGCAATATGAGCATCATAATCTGATTCACCAAATGGCCTGCTGGCCTCTGCAGGTTTGTAAAATTAAGAACACAATAGCTACTGACAACCTTTATTACTGGCCTGGGTGCTCAAAAATGAGTCAGAGAACATCTCACACTAGCAATGCTCAAAACCACAGCCACTTGTCACTTGAGTCATCTAGCTCCTCCCTCTGGTGACCTGTAACGAGTTGGCCACCTTGATCAAATTGCCTACACAAGGTGGTGTTTTACCCAATAGAGCCTTCTTCCCTAGGCTGCAAGTCTGGAATTTGACCCTGTATAAGGACAGCCAATCTGCACGTTCATACAGAGTACAGGTGTGAGTGCCATGCTCAGCATCCAGGGTGTCTGCAGGCTTTGTTGAGTGCCATCTGAATGCTCAAGCACTGTATCCATTTCTGCCCCATAGACCACTAGTCCATAGTCAATAGCAGCTATATGTGAACTGTGGACTGAGAGGTGGATGGCCCCTGGAGACAGGTGTTGCCTGTGCCTGTACTTTTCCTACTGCCATTCACAGTAATTGGCACCATACCTGCAGCTCCTAAAGTGCGATTGCAACTGATGCCCAGCCAATTTAATTTAGAGGACCATACCTGGGATGAAAAAACCCATATCAACTCTGCAGACTGCCGTGCCACACTGCACCCAATGAATGCCACGACGGTCTGCATTCTCTGTGCATTTCATTTGCAGTGCATGTGGGGATGAATAGACACAACTAAAAGCCCTATCCACAACTGAAACACTCGATCTCCATTCTGTATGGAGTCTGTACCTCTCGATCTGCACTAACTGAACACAAATAAAAACTGGGACAGAAATAATTTTCCTTGAAGCTGCTGCTCTGCATTTAGCACCAACATTCACACAAGCAGACAGAGAATGCACTGCGCGACCTCCCTCATTTTGCGACTGCAAGGCCAGACCACAAACCCCAACAGAACTGCACAAGAAAGATCGCAATAATTAAAAATAATTACATTATTTCAGGTCCTAAGTAGTGGGGTCCCAGTTTACACTGACACAGACGTAACTCGCTGGATCCCGCAGATCACCACAGCAATCACTTCCTCGGGGAAACCAGAAAGTAAATAAAGGACGAGATGCTAAATAAACACAACTTCAAACCCAAAAAAATGCTTTTAGGCAGAAATTACTATAGAAGCAGAATGGCTTACTGACTGAGACAACTCCATAATTAAGCAATGGTGGCTGAGATGTGCTCCACAGTGCCCCCGCGAAAAAACAAAGGAGCAAGCTCCATTGTCAACCAGCCTGGTGAAACACAGTCCCATATCCATACTATCCCCCCCTTTCAAAAGCACTCGAAAGAATTGTGTATGATCAACTTACTCAGTACCTGAACAAATATAATCTTCTCTGCCCTCAACATGGGTATCAGCAAAAACACAGCACAATCACAGCGCTCATAGACTATACCTCACACCTGTATGATGCCCTTGACACCGGCAAGACAGTGGGGTCAATCTTCATAGATCTCACTAAAGCATTGATACTGTGAATCATCATATCCTATTAGACAACATCCTAATGTTAAGCCAGTCCTTCAACGCGGTCTCCTGGTTTAAGAGCTACTTGTCACAATGATCACAGTGTGTGAGGATAAGAGGGGTAACATCTGATCCAAGGGAAGTAACACTGGGGGTCCCCCAAGGTTCAATTCTAGGACCCCTACTCTTCAGCCTTTTTATAAACGCACTTCCTACTGCTTGCCCAGCTAAGATTCTGCTTTATGCAGATGATGCATAGAAACATAGAAATTGTCGGCAGATAAGGACCACTAGGCCCATCCATTCTGTCCATGAGTCCTGTACTTGATTACAGCTTTTGACCCTCCCCCTGCTTAACCTCTATGGTTTCCCCTATGCCTGTCCTATGCATGTTTAAATCCAACCACAGTGCTCACTCTCACCATCTCCCGTGGAAGACCATTCCATGCATCCACCACCCTCTCAATGAAGAAAAACTCCCTCACATTCTCTCTTAACCTGCCACCTTCCAATTTCATGTCATGCTTGCATCCTAGTTCTTGTACTCCTCCTGTATTGGAAGATACTCCTCCCCCCTGCACCCTGTTTATATTTGTGAGGAACTTGAATGTTCCTATCATGTCTCCTCTCTCTCATCTCTCCTCCAGTGAGTACATATTAATGCAGTAATCTCCATGCCAGGGAACCGCTTGTCAGAGATTACAGCTAACCTACAAGATAGTTTAGGAAGCTTGAGTCCTGGTTCTCTCCAAACTGACTCCTCCTAAACCATAAAAAAAAAAATCATGCATCTCTCACTGCCTCACTCAAAGAAGAACAATGTCCCATTAATCATCATTAGCCAAAAGGGAGATGTCATTGAACAAGTAACTTCTTTAAATATCTTTCCATCCACTTAGATGACACCCTTTCCTTCAGTACATACATAGACCATGTAAATAAAACAGCAAATGCCAAACTGGGAATCTTATATTGACGCAGGCAATGACCCCTGAGGCTCTGAGTCTTGTAACCCAGAGTTCACTACTCTCAACTGTAGACTATGGGTAGGGTATGAAATTCGTAAAAAAAAGTACCTGCCCACTTGGGCATGTAAGCAGTAAAACTACATGACCAGCAATTTAGTTACATGCCGCAATCATGTTTTAACATAATTTAAATTGTCATCACCAAACTGAGCATTTGAATTTTCTTCATCACTAGTAGTAATGTCTGCACTAATTTGTTGTTTTCGTGTCAATAATAAACACCAGATAAAGAAACTGTCTGTGTGATTTATTACAGTATTACTGAGGGCAGGTTTAGAGTGGGTTTTAACAGATCCCACCCCCTATTTAGATTTTAGGTAGTCACTCACATTCCTCAGAGTAGCTTGTAAGACAGCTTTTAACTTTAAGACACTTTAACAGAATAGATCCCTGAGAAAACTCAAGGAGTGGTAAAGGATATGGCAGCTTGGTTTCTATATGAAAAGGGCAAAATAACTCACTTGGGGCACAGTACAAAATGGGTGGAGTGGTACTAACACCAAGCAGGAAAGGGATCTGGGGGTAATCATAGGATGACCGAAAAAGGTGGCCAGCCATTGCGACAAGGCAGTTGGCAAGACTAGTGAGATGCTAAAGTGCATCGGGATGGGCATCTCCAGCAGAAAGAGGGAAGTGTTGTCTGTCTGTATAGGATCTCTGGTAAGACCTCATCTAGAGTACTGTGTCCAGTTCCAGAGACCACATTGCCATAACAGACTGAGTAGAGGCAGTCCAGAGGACGGCAGCTGAAATGGTGCAGGGTCTATATCAGAAGCCCCATGAGGAGAGACTAATCTAAATATCTACACCTTGGAGGAGATAGGGGAATACAAGAACAGCGCGAATATAAAAAGCATGGACAAAAGCAACCCTAGAATGAAGGGGCTAAGGCTAACAAAGCAACTACAAGGGTCACTCAAATGAAGGGCAAACCTTAGTTCATTGAAGGACTGCAGTCTCGTACATTTTTACATTTCAAGTCAGAGGGTCAGATATAACTCTAAAACAGCTGAAAGCCAAACAGTTCTACCACTCTGGGTGCATCAGGGACCCCACCCAATTTTGTAAAATTAGGGTCCCTGTGCCTAAGCACCAGAAATTGCCACAGCTAGAGGGTGTTGCAAAACAGTGGGTGCACCTGCATGGTTTGACGGGTGGGATCAGCCAAATCCCCCGCCACAAGCCTACATGAGCCATGGAGGTGGGGAGAGGACTCTAGTAGAAAGATGATGAAAAGAGCTGCTGGGGCAGTGGCGTGCCATAGGGCATGAAGGGGCACAGTGGCAGACATGGGTGGAGGAGTCTCACATGGCAGAGGTGCCATATTTACGAGCATATCTGACAACTGGGGAATTAAAGTGCGAGTGGGATGGATATGACAGGCCCCAGGTGGAAGCAGCCCTGGCACCTTCCCCATAGGACCCACAAACCCTTATATGGTGGTGGGTGGTAGTGGCAATGCCTGACTACACTGCAAGGGACTGTGAGTCCTGTGGGCAAGTGCAGGGCTGCTTCCACCTGGGCTGTTATAATAGTATTACAATGCCAGCTCCCTACCTGGTCCCCTCAGCTGTCACATATGCCATATAGCACTTCTGCCAGGCACCTCCTCTACTCTAACTTCTGCCATATCCCCCTCATGCCCTATGGCACCCTCATTGCCCCAACAGTCCCCGTTCCCACCTTCCAGGACCCACTGCTCACTCATCACCCTGCCAAGCAGTGGCGCAGGGCCCTTAGACCACCTCCTGACTGGTCTAATCTGATCCCCACAATGTGATCACAGCAGGGCCTATAGAATCCAACACAAGGGTATGGTGCAGCCCCACCATGGCACAACCACCTTGCATCCTGGGCACATGAGTGCCTTTCACCACAAGCGTGGCACAGGGTTCTTTGCCACACAGCATCATGATTTCGCCACAGCCAGCATTTGAAAATTAGGATTGCCATAAACTATGATGCAAGATGCTACTTGTGCCATACACCTTTGGCGCAGGCACTCTTAGCACCATAGTTGCTGCTTGATAATTGATCCCTAGGTATTTGTCTGACCTCCTCATTTTTGCATTTATTTTAGGGTAACTGGTAAGGCTCCTGGGTACAAGGACCCATTAAAGCAACAGAAACTGTTTCAAGCGTTTATGCTGAAGAATTGGATGGCATATGATGAGACTAACTGAAATAGTCAAGGAGATTATAATCAATATTGGCTTTACACCAAAATTAGCCATTTGGCAAAACTCCAAATATTTATTTTAGCCACCACGAATTTTATTTTAGCCATTTTACCATATTATCTTTTCTCCAAGTAAACACATGGTATCTTGACATAATATATTAACCAACAGCAGCTAGTAAAGTTGTTTAGTGAAATAAAAAAGCCAAATGACTTGGTGGATAATAGATAGAACACAAGTTATATTGCCAATTATCCAAAGGGAAGGACTGAAAAATAAGAGAAGCAGAGGTGGAAAGATGGAACTGCCCATACACCCATAGTACTGTGCATAGTTTTTTATATTAGGACTGCACAGATTAATTTTACACTTTTTTCCTTTAGTAACCAGATAAGGCCGACTAGCTATGCACAAGTACCTGTTTACAGGGTCACCTGGGAGCACTGGAGGGTGAAGTGACTTGCCCAGAGTCCAACTATGCAAGTAAGATTGTAAAATCATACTCAGATCTGCTTAGATGTACCAAGCCAAACTCATTGCTCTAACCTCTGCCAGCCCTTTTGTATCTTAAGTAGCTCATTTCTAGATGTGTCCAGGGCCCAGGGGGGAGGAAACAAGGGACTAATGCTACAAATTATTGTAACACACACACACACACACAATGTACAGCTTCTTTAAATTAATGAATGTGAACCTGACCTATAACAAATGCTGAGCACACTCCAAAACAGCAGTCACGGAACTCCACCACAATAAAACTTGGCATGTCTTTTACTGTTGGCACCATTCTCACCAGACCAGACTCCTGCTCAAAGTCACACCACGCTATCCCAGCAAACAAACTGCAATGCTATGCACTATTTTCTCTGGCAATCTGGCATACTAACACTATTTCTCTGATTTAAAATTAAAATATTACTAAAAATAAAAATTTCTAAACATTTTGTATAAACATTGTATAATAGCAATATCCAAGTGGACGGTGTTGGTGATGCCAGGATTTACCCACCCCTGGGGTGTGTGACCCGAACACCCCAGGGCATGGGTAAATCCTAGCATCACCAACACCCTCTCATATATTGCTTAAATAACTGTACAAGCAATGGTTCCCTCTGTCAGGAAAGGGGGACATGAGTGCAATGTATGGTCCTGAGCGTGGCAGTCATGGTGACACCTCTCAGGGTAGGTGGCTGTTTTTTGATGGGGTCCCAGTCCAATGTCCCTCTTAGTGCAAAGAATGCCAAGAGCTTGATACTTGTCTGAGGGTGGGGACAGTCGAGGGTCAGCAAGCCAGCTTTTGTTTTTTTTTTTGTCTCCATCACAATACACTGAAGGTTGAATATGTGCCGGGGGTGAGAGGGCATGGAGGAGGCAGGAATTTGTAACAGCAATGGTGTAGTAGGGGTACTGTGGTAACCAGGAGGAACCTGCAGTGGGGAGGGAGATATTAATTCACATCAAACTAAACTGCACAAAGTAACTGCACCATTGAAAGAGCCCATCAAGGCATCATAGGATCACATATCACTCAATCATATTACTCCTCAAATACCCAAAGAGCTGATCCTAAAATAAGCCTGGGGCAAAAAAGACTTAAATATTGATGGGCAGTGACATGATAGAGTGTATGCTGACCAGGACTGCCATGACATGCTCACCAAAAGAAAAAAAAAAGTGCAGGCATAAAGACGCAAAGAGAAAGAATACAGGCCCACTGGCACAGTAAAACATGAAATAAACTAAAATCACCATGATCATTACACTGCATGAATGATAGAAAACTACATCTAGAATAGGATTCGAAAGTCCCCCCACCCCACACTGTTTTTTACTAAGAGACTAGTACAATTTGAAAATCAGCTACTATAGAAACTACAGAGTTG
The DNA here is from genome assembly GCA_016271365.2 of Neoceratodus forsteri. Lineage (NCBI taxonomy): Eukaryota > Metazoa > Chordata > Ceratodontiformes > Ceratodontidae > Neoceratodus > Neoceratodus forsteri. The sequence continues at coordinate 705,184,005 of CM028130.1, forward strand.
TAGGTTAAATGCTGTTCTACTGTAACCCTTTGTACTTAGATGCAAGAGGTCTGTATTGCATTTAGTGGTAGTTGCTGAAGCTTGTAAAAATATTTGTCAGCTGCTCAAAACCCTTAAAACCAACTGACTAACATAATTTCTATAACAGACTTCTGATTATGAGTGGTTGCTCATTTGACCTTATGGCAGATGTTTTTGATCATTCAGTTAGTCCACTGTCCTAAAATGTGTCAAGTTACTTACTTGAGTTGTAGAGTCACTCTGTCTCAAAGGTCCCCAAAGTGAACCAGATTCCCCGAAGGCTGAAGAGGACTCCCCGACTGGCAGGTGGCTTGGCAGCTGAAGACCAGATTGTAGCCACTCAGGCGTCTCCCGCTTTGAAAAATTTAAATTATAAGCGTCGCGGTCGTCGAACTGCCAGGACTCGCACTCTCAAAGCAGCAGCGCCAGCAAGCAGCAACAGTGCAACTCCTCCTCCAGCTCCTTTTACAGCAGGTACGTCACACTCGAGTCCAGGAAAGACTGGAATCGACAAGGATAAACAAAATAAACCCTCGATCTTCATCGTCACAGCAGGCACACTGGCTGGCGTACTTCCCCCCGATTCTTCTCCTAGGCTCTCTCCTCCTGAAGTCCTGATCTGCTTCTTCTGCTCGAGATGAGTCTACAGCCCCAACGCAAACAGACCACAGTGCTTCTAGGATGGGCATTTAAAGAGCCCGCCCGATCCTTGACCCGCCCCTTACTCCACAGGCCACACCCCCATTCACAAAACAGACCTGATTGAGACAAAGGGCAATGTCAGAGCAGCCTAGTTCTCAATCAGGTCCATCAGTCCAGTCAGCCCAGCAGCCCCAGCATAATTACGGTGTACAGTCAGTGGAGTGCAGCATAATTACGGACGTCGGACTCGGACGTCATCCCCAGCAGCTTAAGGCAGGCAGGCTGCAGAGCAACCCCAACCCCCACACCAATCAATGGTAGATTTGGCATAACGAGCAGCTGGGAAAGTGCGCGAAAAAAAAAAAGAAACAAAGCAAGGCAGCGTGGAGAAACCAGCTGGTGCTGCTACCCACCTGATCTGCTGCAGCACGCCGTGGTGTGTCAGGTGTATCGGTAGCTACGCCCTTGCCCCTAGGTCTCGCACCTGTTCAGAGATAGAGAGCTTGGAGTCCCCAAGGAATAAACCAATGGATTGACCTGCTCCCCACCCCCTATCTGGCGACCTGGATCCACAACCATCACCTCTGTCTTCCCAGGGTTCAACTTCAACCAGCTGGACTTCATCCAACCTTGGATTTCGGCGAGCCAGTTATTAAATACCGAGAGTGCTCCATCCTGGTCTGGTGCAAAAGACAGGTAGAGCTGGATATCATCAGCATAGCAATGAAACTTCAGCCCATATTTTATTTATTTATTTATTTATTTAAGAATCAGTTTACAACCTTTGAGCCAGAGCTCGTTTACAAAAATCACTTAAGTCACATAAAGACATACGTGCGTTTCAGTTACATAGCACAGATTTGCCAAAATCAGTAGGCATTCACTCAGAGGTGCCACGCCACATTGTGGTCAGACAGATACAATTGGGTACAGGGTACATGTAATCGGCAGCAGGTATTAAACAAGTTGGTATCAAGTGAGCAATTCTGGTAGATAAACATTGAAACAGCTGGCACTGGCCAGGTTAAACCTAGGCAAGGTGGACATGGAAGTGGTGTAGGGGATGGTTAGGGTGGAGAGCTGCCCAGGGGGCATTGTCAGGAGAGAAAATAAAGGGTGGAGGCTATGTTCAGAGACAGGAACAGTTACAGTGCTGAAGATGTGGTTCGAGTGCGGTTTTGAATGTGGAGATGGTGATGGCATTGGTGATGGTAGGCAGGGAGAGAGTTAAACCAGGTTGGGGCTCTATAGCTGAAGGACCTCTGGCCATGGCTGGTTCTTGTTCTGGGGACTTTAGAGTGGTCTTGTAGGAAGACCGTGTTGCAATGGTGGGAGGGCTCTGGTGGATGGATGCTGTTACCCAGAGGAGAGCCCAAGTAGGGTTTTTGGTGAGGAGACAGGTCTGGTATCGGAGCCGTTCATCCAGGAGTAAGCAGGTTAGCATCGACTATAGCTGACAGGTGTGTGAGTCTGGGGCTACCAGTAATTAATTCTGCACGCTTTATTCAGGGTTAGGTGAATTTTGTTTAGTGCAGTGGTGCTCGACAGCACATGATACTGGTAGACCATATCTACAAGGGACAGAACGGACGATGTAACCGCTTAGCGGAGAGCATTTGGGGAAGGCAGCTTTTATGGCGGAATGGGATGCCAAGCCGTGTGTTGGTGGCGGATGTTAGGGTGTCGACGTGGGTGTGAAATGAGGGGCTGAATGAAGGTAAACCCAAGGTATTTGTAGGAACAGACTTGTTCCAGTGGTTGGTTGGTGCTTGGAAGGATATAGAGCGGGTGGTTGAAGTAGCTTTGTTTTGGGGTGTGAAAAGAGCATAGTTTGGTTTTCTTGAGATTGATGATGAGTCTCGCTGCCTAAACCAAGCCTCGGCACAGTTGAAAGACTGCTGTAGGAGTCCTGTAGGGAGATGGGATTATGGTGGGTGGCAAACAGGACATATCATCTGCATACAGCAGGATTTTGCCAGAGCATGCACTGGGCAGGGTGTTCAGATCAGTTGAAAATGAAGGGGCCCAGGATGGAGCCTTGGGGACCCCAGAGAGAATGGGACGGTATCGGAGAGTATGCTGATTAATCTTGACACACTGGGATCGAGTGTCAAGATAGCAGCACACCACCATGCCAGGGGCCAGCCGGAGACCAGTGAGGCAGAGTGCGTTCAGCAGCAGTGGATGGGAGACAGTGTCGAAAGCTTGAGAGTCAATGAATACTGCACCAGCTAGGAGCTGGTATCCAAGGAGGAGTGGGAGTTGGAGAATTCAATATGGGCAGTGCTGGTACTGTGACCCGCACTGGAAGCCATGTTGCTCTGGGCACAAGAATGTATGCTTAGCCAGATAATCAGTGATTTGAATGGCCACCACTTTCTCCAGGGCTTTAGAGAGGGAGGGAGGATGGAGATTGGCGGTGGTTGCTGGCGGCGACCTGCTCGCCTCCTTTATGAATAGGTGTGATAATGGCTGTTTTCCAAGCTGTGGGGAATTGTCCCAGGCAGTGACTGGTTAGTGGGAGCTTGTGAGAGGTGCAAGGACTTCCATCTAGCAGAGCCCGAGGATACTGGGGTCCAGTGAGTCACTGCAGGTTGTTGCCATTGAGAGCTTTGGTTAGGATGGGTCTGGCTTCCCGGGTGGAAATCTTTCGCAGGAGGAAGCTGGGGTGCTGGAGGACAGGGGAGTTTGGCTGGGGAGGGTCAAAGAAATTACTAGGAGGACTGAGCTAAGGTCAGTGAAAGTGGTGTTGAACCAGTTAGCTATGGTGGCAGGCTCGGGTGGAGGTTGTACCATTTCTAGTGAGCTGGGATGGGGCGGGGGCAAGCTTTACCATTGAGTTGCTTAATGTTATCCAGAAGGTCCGGGCAGAGCCCCAGGAGGAGGTAAGGAGGCCTGGCATGGTCACCCTTGGCTTCCCTGATGGCCCTGAGCATTTATTTAGGGCTGCATTGTATGCTTGCCTATCAGACAGACGACCTGTTTCCAGTGGCAAGGTGCAGAGAGTTATCCCGGTTCTAAGCAATTGTGGGAGCTGGAGGCTAACCCAGGGTCGTTCTGTTTTGGACCGGATTTGGTTAAGGGTGCAAAGAGATCACAGGCCATATTGAAGTTGTGAGTGAAAAGGTGAGGGTAATATCAATGTTGGTTGCCCGCGAATGGGGACCAGTCTATCTGGGTGAGGAGTGCCTAAGTTTCTTCAGCCCACCAGGGGAGGCGCCCTCACGGAGGGGTGGTCTGGGCTTTGGGTTTGGGATTGGGGTTACCCAGTGGAATAGGATAGAGAGTGGTCACTCAGGGGTCTGGGAGGACCTGGATGTTTTGGATTTTTATGGGGTGGGTTAGTTATAACATCCAGCAGGGTGCTGGTACCACTCTTAGGTTAGAATCTCGTGGGCTGGGTGACGGGATTGTGTCAGATCTTGGGTGACAAATGAGTCTCTGGTGGTGGATCTCGGGGTGCTGAGCCAATTACGTTAAGGTCCCCACTAGGATTTGTTCTGCCTTATGGTGGAGGAGGCCAGGTAGTCCGTTAAAGATATTAGGGCTGGTGCTGGTTCTTTGAGAACATAGGCTGTGGTGAGATAGAGGGCTCCTAGAGGGTCTGGGTGAGTCTGAGGTAAGGCCTGGGCCCCATTTGTGAAGAGCAGGGGTGGGGGCGCGTGTCCAGGTATTGTGTCCCTGGTCAGATTGCACAGCCACCCCCTCGTTGCCTACTCGGTCCTCCTGGTATAAGGTATAGCCTGGGAGGGAGACAAATGGATCTGAGTTGATTTGGACAGCCAGGTTTCAACCAGGGCTATGATGTCTGGTTGGTGAGCCAAGGCCCAGCACTGTAGGCGTCAAATTTCTTCAGCAGGCTGCATATGTTCCTGGAGGCTACTTGAAGACCAGTGGGCTGAGTGGGTGGATGGGAGGGCAGGGCCTGGGTTGAGTATGTTCCCGTTAGGAGTAGAAGGAGAAGTGCTCTGGTCAGAGGGAGGCTGATGGAGAGTTCTACGCGGGAGCGATATAATAGGAATGGGGTTTGGTTGCACAAGGGGTGGGTAGGATGGCACAGGCAGAGAGAGGCCTGAGTGATCAAGTGCAAAGGGGCTGTGGGGGAGGACAGGTGATGTCTGGAAGGGTGAGGTGGAAGGAGCAAATGGGATGTGTGGAGGAGGAGGGAGGGTAGGAGCAGTGGTAAGGAGGAGGGAGGACGGGAGGGTGGGTAGGAACAGTGGAGTAGTGAGGTTGAGGGGTCTTAGGGACAGTAGGGTAAGTGGAAGGCAAAGGAGGAGGAGGAGAAGAGATAGACTGGTGAGCAGGGGATGCATGTGCATAGTTGGGAAGGTTGATGGAGCTGAGAGTGAGGAAAGAATGGGGGACTAGGATGAAAGAGGGAGATAGTAGTGAGATCACCTCAGAGTCTAGTACTGCCATATGGTGTGGTGGGCAGTGCATGTGCCTGAAGTGCACAGAGTACTGGGTTCAAAGCCCTGATCAGAGCAATAGGAGAGAGCCAGACCAGTGGCTGCAGAAGCAGGGAGCTGGGCTCAGGTTTGTAAAGCACCTAGACAACACTTTAGTTATGTCACAGGGTTAGTGTGTTCTTTATAGTAATGCAATCCTGCAGTAAAAATATGCAGGTGTTCTAGGTGAGTGGTGGAGCTGTGGACTTTGGAAATAAGGTGCAGGGTTCAAAGGCAGCAGGAAGAAGAGAGTAAACTTATATTTTGGCAGATTGGGTAGGTAAGTGATTAAGAGGCTTAGAAGTAGTAATAAAGTAGGTAGACACTGTGGTGCAGAGGCAGAGCAGCAGACTCGACCACAAGGGCACTGGGTTTGAACACAGCTCAGGGACAGAGGGTAGAGGGGCCAATTTTTTAAATCTGGGCAGGAGGGTGAGGATGGTTGAGCATAGAAATACAGGAAGTTGTTGGCCTGGTTCATTGGCTGAGATGGTAGTTAGTAGAATGTAGAGAGAAGGGTACCAGGTTTGATACTAGCAGTTGCTTAGAGATGGGATGAGTGCAGAAATACCAGGTAGTTAAAGGAATCCAAAGAGACTGCAGTGACCTCTAGATGGGACAGCTGTGCAGCAGTAGCTAGGAGGGATATAAGAGCAGAGAGGAGCTAGGGTGGAAAGTGCAGTGACCCCTAGTGGTTGGTGCCTATAACCTGCAAATGGGAAAGTGGACACTTAGTAAAAGGAGGGTGGGTCATGTGTCACATCACGTGACCTGCCAGCAGCAATATATGGAGCGCCGACCCTGGGTGGGAGGGTGGTTGGGCGGGCGGTGGGAAGTGCCTCACAACAGTTAGGCTGTAGTGCAGGACACTTTACCTCTTCCAGGCTCTGGCAATCCCCGGTTTCAGTCTCTGCTGCTGCATATCATCTTACAATGTCTCCGAGGGGAAGTACATACACCGCAAACAACATGGGAGACAGCATTGAGCCCTGAGGCACCCCACAAGAAAGAGAGATAGGGTCGGAGGAAAAAAAAAAACAACACCACCCTCTGAGTTCTACCGGTGAGAAATGAAGTAAACCATCTGTGGACCAAACCAGAGAACCCACAAATGAATCTCAGGCGCTCAAGCAGAACCCCATGGCTAATGGTGTCAAACGCAGATGACAGATCAAGAAGTGCCAAAATGGAATGTTTTTTCTGGTCTCTCACTATCAGGAGATCATTGAGCACCCGAACCAGCGCAATCTCGGTACAGTGCCTCTTTCAGAAACCGGATTGGAGAGGTTCGTAGATGCTATGGATGGTCAGATGGTTCTCCAAATGAGCAGCCACTACTTTCTCAATCACCTTCCCCACAAAGGGAAGGTTAGAGATTGGCCTGTAGTAAGCGAGACAGTCTGGGTCCAAAGAAGCCTTCCTCAATAAAGGTGTCACCACTGCCTCCTTCATGGAGCAGGGGTACTCACCAGAGTCAAGGGAGCACCAGAATATCTGCGCCAGAACTGGACCGATAACATCACCACAGCCCATTATCAGGGCTGTAGGACCTGGATCTAAACTACAGCATGTAGTGTGCATACCCTGGACTATCCTCATAACATCCACGCTTTCCAGTCGTTTGAAGGAACTCCAGGAAAAAGGAGGGATAGTGACCAAGCGCTGATCTACAACAACTCCCATAGAGTGTGCTGCACAGGTCTCTGACCTGATGTCGGCCACCTTATCAGCAAAGAACCGAGCAAGCTCATCACACTGCAATTGTAAAAAAGCTCTATGAACCTGTAGACAGACTGGGTTGCACAGCCTGTCCACAGTTCAAAAGAGCTGAGCTGGTCAGTTCTGAGCAGCAGCAATTTCCCTGGACAGGAATTCTGCCTTCTTACGGGAAATTTCTGACTGATAGAGTCGATAATGCTCTAACAGTCTAAGATGGTCAGCATCTAAGCCGGATTTCCAACAGCCCCATTCTAACTTTCGTCCTACTCACTGCATCTCCCTCAGGTCCCCATCAAACCATGGAGACTAAGGGTGAAGGGAGAGAGGACGCACACGGACTGCAGCAATGGAATCCAGTGCTGAGGTAATGGCCCTATTATATGCCAAAACCAAAACCTCTGGATCCATGCTAGCCACAGGAAATTCTGATAGATCAGGTACTGCAGTTAGACCATCAGGAGTCACATCCCGTAAAGGGTGGTATTTGACCATCTCCACAGGGGCTGGCCTATGAAAAGGGGTGCAAAAATTGAATTGCACAGTGTAATGGTCCGACCATCCAACGGGTTCCACCCCCACGTCAGAGGCCTCCATCCCCAGGAGGAAAACCAGGTCAAGAGAATGGCCATGTTTATGAGTGGCAGAGGTAACCACCTGTGTGAGATCCAATGAATTCATCAATTGGAGGATGAGTTGTCCAAATTGCAAGAGTTCATCATCAATCCAGGCACTGAAGTCACCCAGGACCATCAGCCTGGGTGACTCAAACACCAGGTCGACCATGAAGTCTGCCACTTCCTTAAGGAATAGCTTCTCATCCCTGGGTGGACGGTAGACGAGAGCCAACCTATAACCCCCACCTGTCACTACGACACATTCAAATGATCTGGTCTCCTCAACTGGGACACTTGTGAGATCCAATTCAGTCTTGAAACAGACAGCAAACCCCCCCCCCGCGGTCCAGTCTTGGTCGGTGTATCACCGAATACCCGGCTGGAACCGCCGCCTCAAGTACGGGGCCAACATTACCATCCAGCCAGGTTTCAGTGATGCACGCCAGATCCGTTGTACCCACCAAGTCTGCGATATTGGCAGTCTTGTTGCCAACAGATCTGGCGTTGCATAACACTGCCCGAGTTGGACAGAACTCCTGGGCTGCCCTGGCCACCTGCCCACCATCAATGAAGGTGCCCTTGGGTATGGAGACTAAACAAGAGTGACCACGTTCTAGACTCATTTCACCCAGGGGTATCTTCTGGGCTTAACCACCCTGATGAAGCGCCCTGTCTTCCACCCTCGCTGTTCACACCCCGCCCCACCCTCCTGCGGGCAATACCCAAGGCCCGGCAGCGTTGATAGGTAGAAAAAAGCAACGCTGGGGGAAAAAAGGGGCGGAGGGCATGAAGAGCGGAGGGTGAATAGCACATGACCTGGGGGGTGGAACAGTGATGCAGGTCCCAGACCCCAAACATGGCTCAAGAAGAGCCAATACACTTCCAATCTAGCTTGTAAACACAGATTTGTATAAACACAAATCTAAATAAGTAGTATAAAAACTAAAACTAAAAACTAAGCAGGATGTTAAGTCACCATTAGAAGTTGCTTTCAGGAAAAAAGAAAAACTACATCCACATAAATGAATATCCCTCCTCTCACAAAGTATTCCCATTAACATAGAATAAAATAAAAATCACAATTTTGATAGAAATAAATAAATAAACAATACAGATTTTTACACCCCAGGTCCTCTCACTACCTGGGTACCCAGAATGGTCGTGCACTCTCACTGCTCGAAACATCCAACATAAACTGAACAAACCATATAGTTAGTTAGGGTCACAGGTCATCTCACTACCTGAATGCCCAACCTAACCGGGCACTCTCACTGCTACAGAAAACTTTCAACATAAATTGAATAAACAAATTGATAAGCATCCAGGATCGCTCACCCCCAGGGTGCCCACAAAACCGGGCACTCTCACTGCTCGCAATACAAAAAGCAAAATCAGTTTTAATGCCCAGAAGACAGTTTCCAATGGTAAGAAACGACCAAAAAAATCTTCTTAAAAAGTGCAAGATTCGGTAGCAGTCTAGTTCTGAAAGACAGCTGGATTCCTTAAAACTCTTTTGTGAGGCCCAACCACCAAAAAAGTCAGCCCCACCACCTCGACCCCTTACTTATGCCAGCCCACTGACTTGACAGCAAGGGGCCTAGGAGGAACCTGAGTCCCAACCACCAGCTCCCCGGCTCGACTAGGCCCAGCCTCCCGGGTAGAAGCCAACTCCCGTGACTGGTCACTCACACTTTCCAGGGTCTTTAGTCTCGATCTAACAGATTCTGCATAACAACAGCAGACATCCCAGCAAAACAGTCAATAAAAGATAAAATTCATACGGTTTCCGAATCCTCCAATCTTCGCGCTCTTCTTAGCGCTATAGATCCCCAAGACACACACGCTGCCAAATCCTCAGTTGGTCATACTCCTGGCAAATATAGATCACAGTGGTGAATAAGTGGATAAGTGGAGGGCAGACAAGTGCAAACTAGCAGAAGGAATTGCAGAGGGTGTCCAGTCTGGTGAGGGAGGCTTTTGAGGCAGAACTGTAAACAATGTCCCTGAAATTGAGGACAGGGAGAATCATCTTATGAGCGATTTCTCTCCTGGCTTGCAGTGGCAGGCAGCTGTGGTGTCTGTACAGTGCATCAAGTTTAGGGAGTCATTTTTTGTGAAGAGTGTCAATGTGGACCCCAAAGTCAAGATGCTTGTCAAGCCATAGACCAAGATACTTATAGGAGGGGACATCATCCAGTGTAGTACCAGAGAGGGTGGAAAAGGTTGGGGGTGGAGACAAGTCTGGACAATTTTTATCTGGAGCCAAAGGTCATGGAGACCATTTTTTTGATGTTCATAGAGAGCTGCTTAGCGACAAACCAGTGCTGGACACTGTTAAAGTCCCACTGGAGGGTGGATGCCACCTCAGTGGGAGAGTTACTGGATGAGAATAGCACTGTGTCATCTGCATACATGTGGATGTATGAAGAACAGGCAGTAGGGAGGTCGTTCAAGAAAATGGAGAAGAGTATTGGTCCCAGTCCTGAGCCTTGGGGGACACCTGTGTTGATGGGAAGGGGGGGTGAGGTGGAGTTACCAATTCTGACAGACTGAGACCAGCCTATGAGATAGGACTGGAACCAGTTGGTGGCGGATACAGATAGGTCAGCCGCAGATAGCTTACACAGGAGGAGGGAGTGGGAGACTGTGTCGAAGGCTTTGGCCAAGTCGACAAAGATGGCAGAGGTGATGTGTCCCTGATCCATTCCTGTGAGAACGGAGTCAGTGAGCCAAAGCAGGGAGGTAGTGATGGAGTGGGTTTTACAAAGCCCAGATGGGAAAGGGGTGAAGGAGGAGGAATCAAGAAAGGAGAAGAGTTGTTCCAGCACCAGGTGCTTTTGAAGCTTGGCCAGTGTGGGGAGTAGAGATATGGGGCGGAAGTTGCCAGGGTTGGAGGGGTCCCCACCTTTGGGAAGGGGGATAATGGTAGCAGACTTCCAGGCATCTGGGATGGTTGCATGTGAGAAGGAGAGGTTCATAAGATGAGTCAAGGGGAGAGCAATGGAGTAAGCTGAAAGGTGAGTAGTTTGGGGTCAAGGCCATCAGGGCTTTTCCCTTTCTTAGGATTCAGGGTTAGCAATATGCACAGGGTGTCCTCTGGCAGTACCAGCTTAAACAGGAATCTTGAGGGAGATGGTGGGTGTGCATGTGGGAAGGCATGGTTGGGACTAGAGGGATTTCCGGGTGAAGAGGGTGAACAGGGGCAAAGAGGGAGGTGGCGCAAGAAGTAAAGTAGTAGTTGAATTACATAGCCACTGCTCGGGGGTCATCTAGTGTGTGGGTGCCGACCTTGAGGACAGGAGAGGGGGGCTGGACAGGGGGGGAATAGAGTGTAGATTACCTTCCAGAATTTGGATGGGTTGTTGATGTTCTTGTGGAAGGAGGCTTTGAAATACTCCACCTTGGCGAGGCTGATGGTTCTGGTGCAAGCGTTCCGGAATGTGCAGTAGCATTGAAGGTCTTGAGGGGAGCCAGAAGTTCTGAACACAGCCCAGGCTTGGTCTCTCGCATGTTGGCAAGCAACAAGTTCAGCGAAGACCCTGGCGAGGTGATTTCCACGGACCCTGGTGTTCCTAAAAGGTGCATGGTGATCCCATACTTTAAGGAACTGTGTGCTGAAGTATCCCAAGGCAGCATTGACAGAGGAGGCAGAGGAGATTGGTGACCAATCAATGTTGGACAGATCATAATGGAGGAAGGGAGGGGAGGTCTAGGGAGCGGAAGGAGCAAAAGTTGATGATGATAGGAGGGGACTTAGAATGGTGGATTTTCCTCACGCAGAAGACCATATGATGGTCGCTGAGTGCACCGGGGAGTATGCCAGAAGTTATGACTTGGTGCAGGTGCGAGGTCAGTATCCTTGTTTTAGGTTGAGAGAGGCGACATGGGTGCAGGCTTTGGACTGTGTACTGGATAAGCAATTTATGTTGAAATCCCCCGAGGAGGAAAAGCTCACCAGGGACAGCAAGGGAGGAGATGGAGGATAGGAAATCTGTAATAGAGGGCAGGGAGGTGGCTGGGAGGTTGAGGCAGTAGTAAATCCTGCCTACAAAGATAGGGAGAGAAAGAAAGGGAGGGAGATGTTTACTAGAAGCAATTCATAGGCAAAGGGAGAGGACACTGAAACGCAGACAGAGTAGTTGATAGAGGTAGATATGTACATGGCAACTCCCCTGCCCCTGGACTTACAGTCCCGGTGGATGATGGAGTAGCCAGGGATGGAGATGGCCAAGTCAGGAATTTTAGAGCTGAGCCATGATTCAGATAAGATGAGGATGGAGGGTTTGAGGTGTACCATGAGTGGTTGTTGATCAGTTTTGGGGAGAAGGCTGCAAATGTTAAGGTGAAGGAGACTAAGACCTTTTGGCAATTCAAGAGAAGAGTGATGTGGGGGACCTGAGTTAAGTTCAATGTCCCCAGCAGTGATAAGTGTCTCAAACACACTCAGCAGGTCAGGCCCTCTGCTCCCACAGTGCCAACCTCCGAGAGCAGTAATGTGAACAGGTAACAGACAGGGTAACCCTCCTGTCTGCTTGTGGGTCCGAATCACCTTTAGTCTCAAGTTCTGGGGGATTTAAACTGTGAACCTTATGCTAGCATACCCAAATGTACAGACTAAGATAATACTGTATTCTCTTTGGGGGATGCAATATATCTTTCATCTAAGGGCTCCTAACCAGGTATCCAAAATGAACCCTTAATACTCTATAAAAGACCTTGGGTATATTCTTACCTTTTCCCAGTTTAGTAACACCATCAAGCTTTTGAACAGTTGTCAAACTTAACCACGTACACATCACATGCAAAAAGAACTTGGAGACACCCACGCAGTCTTTTGAATAAAAGGTTTACTAAAAATGGATAAAAATATTGAAAATGTAAACAAAGAACACTATACCAAAGAGCATACAATCACATAAAGAAAAACAAGGAAAACTACAGACAAATTCCTACCAAAGTACACTGAGATCTTTTCTAGCTAATGTATTAACTCTAAGTGCCTTAGTTACTTTCTCTTGGGAGTCCCAAAATAATTATATCAAAAAGAGCAGACACCAGTATTAGTTTAAACTGTGTTTCTCTACACCCCTTCTGTGAGTCATCTAGCTCCTCCTTTTAGAATATAAAAAATTACAAACAGGATGTCCTATCAGGAGATATTTTAAATAATGTGACCAGCAAAAATTAATTTCCCAAATTATGACAGTTTTTAATCAAGCCTTTCCTTTGAACTGGAGGCTGTTTTTTTTATTTTCCCAAGGAACATCAAAGGTTTTTACAACTCTGCCATATACCACTTAGGTGCCAATATAGCCATGTTCTGTCATGTAATAAACTGTATATTTAGCTTCCCAACTTCAGAGGCAGCAATAGGTCATAAAACGGCCATAAAATGCAATTTCTCAAGGAAGTTAATTACATTACAGAGCTCTCCTGTTCAGTTCCTGTAACTGAAACCTTGGGGGCACCCATGGAGCACAGACTCACATACTATATTTTTATATTACAAATATCATACAGCAGCCATAACCAGCTGGCCAAGCATCACAATAAGCAGTACTACGAGTGCTTTTGTGAAGAAGGCTAGCTGTTTTTTAGATGGAGGATGTAAACGGCAGGGGGCTGTGTTAGGCTTTATTATTAGTGCTACCAGTACAAAAGACTAGGATGCATATGGAGGCCAAGTGGGAACCAGTTTGATAGATGAAGCTGGCCACAGCATGCCAGGGGAAGTGTAGTAAGGGAGGCTGGCAGGAGGAGGGCGAGTGTGGGAGAGAGGGAGGGGAGCAAGGGGGGGGACTAGGCAGTGGAAAAGGAAGTGAGGAAGGGAAAGGGAAGACATGGACAAGAGGAGAGGGAGAGTGCGAGGAGGAGGGGCAGCATGATGGGTGACGTAAGCATGAGATTAAGGAGTGGATAGGGAGGAGAAGAAAGTTTGACAGAGGGGAGAGAGAGAGGGCAAGGATTGGGGCTACAGAGGAAACAGAATTGGAGTGGGTAGGAAATAACTTGCTATGCGGAGGGTAGGGGGTGCTTGGTAAGTGTTGTCAAAGGCAGAGGCAGAAGAGTCTGGATTAGGACGGGAGGTAGAAGGTATAAGTGAGGAGGTAAGCTAGAGCAGTAAGCAGAAAGCAGAATAGCAAATATTGTCCTAAGCAGTCTAAGAGCAGTAGAACAATCGTGACCAAGGCACACTTGAGAGCAATGGTGGGCTAAGTTAGAAAGAGAAATAGATATTGTCCAAGGCACTCTAAGCAGAGGTCAGTAAAGTAGCATATGTTATTAGAGGGTCTTCACCCTGTTAGGCTTCACAATGAATCTGAGCATTTCTTAGAATGATGCAGTTACTAGGTGCAGCAGTTTCAATTGTGGCACAAGCCAATGATGGTTCCATCATTTACATACATTCCATTTTCTCCAGGACAGTTCAACACAGGAAGCTAACTGCAATACTTTAAGCATACTGACGGATCCCCTGGAAGAAACAAGATTACTATGGTAAGTAATTTTTTCTTACCAGGCCCATACCAGAATAGTTTATAGAAGACTGCAGGTACTACTCTGTAGGCTTTACCTGATGATCCTGTCAAGACTGAACCATGTCCGCTGGTTCCGAAGTTGGTAAACATCGGCTGTGTTCAGCATATAATGAGCTAGATGCCTTTGCTAGGGCAGCAGCCTCTGTCATCTGCATTAGGCTTTATGCCTGGCTCAAAGTATGGTTTTGCTACTGATGTGCAGCAAACTGTTTTGATTGCCCCTTTAAGGGGCTCCAAACTATTTGGTAATGTTGTTGAAAATACACTTTGTGAACTTTGGTCCTTCAAAATGACTAAGGTTTGTGAAGTCCCTTTATCCTACGCTCACCAGAGGGCATAGTGGCGGATCTTTTTGAAGGTCTGCTGCCAGAGGTGTCCATACATACCACATCAGCGATTCTGTGTTAGAGGTGGTAGTACTCTCCCAGGTCCACCCCTACTGCCCATGTAAAATCACCCAAAGGAATAGGTCCCAGCAGCTTTGCACGCCCTGGCTCCACCTGACTCTTCATGCCCCCAACCCCCCCAACAGCTATTGCCTCCAGGGGTGAGAGTGGGGGCATGGATCTCCCTGCATCTAAAGCAATATAGGGAGATCACTACAGACGAGTGGGTCCTGGAAATAATTGGAAAAAAAAAGTCGAAGTATTCTCCAAAATTGATAGAAACCCCTCCAGTTCATCCTCCATCCCATTCCTCTTATCTCCGGCTACTTGTCCCTTCTAAAAAAGGAAGTCCAGACCCTGTTTCAGAAACATGCCATCAAGCCCCTTTCCCCACAAGGGGGAACGAAGGGTTCTTTTCCAGATACTTACTAGTTCCAAAGTGGACAGGAGAGTTACGTCATGTGCTGGACCTCAGAGACCTCAGACTGTACATCAAATACAAAGAGCTTTGGATGATGTCTCTGCAAGCCCTGATTTCCCCTCTTGCAAACAGGTGACTAACTCTGTTCACTGAACATGAAGGATGCATACCTTCCTATCACGTTCATACAGTACCTCTGATTCATGCTGGAGGACGAGCACTATCAGTTCTGAGTGTTGTCATTTGGCTTGTCCTTGGCAGTGCAGGTGTTTACCAAATGCTTAGCAGTGGTTGCGGCAGCCCTTTGCAGGGAAGACATTTATGACTTCCCTTATATGGATGATTGTTTCCTGAAGGCCAGTTCCAGGGAAGCTCTTCTTCATACCCTTTTCCGAATGGCGCAGCTGTTCAAGGCTTTAGGGATAACTGTGAATGTGTCAAAGAGTGCCAATGCTTGCAATACACTTGCCATGAACAAGGGGTGTGCCTTCCTGCCACTGGACAGGGCAGACAATCTTATTACTCAAGCACCTTTGATATGCCTATCTCCTGGTCCTGATTGCTGCTGTCAGAAAAGGTGCCATTTGCTCAGCCCCATGTGGGAATCCCACAGTGGACACTCAGAGTACAATAGGATCAACTGATGGACAAGTAGATCCAAATGATTATCGTCACATCCCCACTTCATCGAGCACTACTGTAGTGGATGGACCACAACAACTTAAGGGCATTCCATTCTTTGTACCAGCTCCTGTACAGATACCACAGATGCCTTGGGCTCCAGTTGGGGTGCTCATCTCAGTTCCTTCTGGACACAGGGGTCCTGGAAAAGAGTGGAGGCTGAACTACACATAAATGTCTTGGAAATAATGCAGCCTCCAGGCATTTCAGAATAATTTCTGCCCAGTCCTCTGTTAATCCAGATGGACATTATCAGTGTCATGTACTACATAAACAAGTGGACACTCACTCCTATCCCTTGTACAGGGGAGCAATGAGATTGTGGTACTGGGCGATGTCTCACAGCCTTCTGCTGTCAAATGTGTTTCTCCCAGGTCTCCAAAACATCTTGACAGACAAGTTAATTAGGTCTCAGTACTTGATTCATGAATGTGAATTGCTGACATTCCTGGTAAATGAGCATTTTGCAAGGTGGGGTTGGCCGGATTTGGACCTTATTGTGTACCACACAATGTGAAACCTCTGCATTTTTACTTCCTTGCTCCAGGGCCTGGAGTTGGGTTTTTTTTGTGAGATGCATTTTCTCTCTTTAGGAAAGGGAAATTGCGGTATGTGCTCCCGCCCCTATTCATCTCATATAGAGGGTTCTAATGAAGCAAAGAGCATAGTGCTCCACTCTCATCCTCATAGCTCGTCTGTGGTCTTACCAGATATGGTTTCCTCTCCTACAACATCTGGCAATAGAGCATCCTGTTCTTCTGACCCTGTGTCAGAGTCTGTTATGGGACTGGGGGTCTCAAGTCCATCTGGACCTAAAGTCCCTACATCAGCAGGCATGGCTCCTGAAAACATAGGCATCTCATGTTTTGAGGTGTCACCCAAGGTTGCTGATGTCTTGCTTGTGGCTAGGAAGCCTTCTACTGGACATTCTGATTCCTTGAAATAGAAGTGTTTCACTTTGTGAGCCGCTTCTCGGAACATGGACCCTTTTACACGTTCTTTGAATTCTGTTTTGCAGTTTTGCAATATTGCTTTCATTATCAGTTTCAGGTCTGCATTATTCCTCTGTAAAGATGCATTTGGCTGCCGTATCAGCATTTTATGCCCCTTCTGATGGTTGTATGGTTGCACAGTTAGAAGTGTCCCATATTTTACTGAATTATTTTTCATTTGAAATCTCTTATCCATAATCCAGTCTCCCTTTGGGACTTCATTGTCCTGTTGAAAAATTGACCTTGGTTACTTTTGAGTCTGCCGTGACTTGTGGTCTACATTTCGTTTCATGGAAAACATTATTTTTAGTTGCCATGACCTCTGCTTGTAGAATTTCTGAGCTTCAGACTCTTATGAATGAGTTTTCTTATTTGATTTTTTACAAGGACAGTGTCTCTCTATGTACCAATCCTAAGTTTTCACTGAAGTTTGTATTGGACTTTACACTGAACCAAATGATCCACCCTCCTGTTTGTTACCCTGAGCATGCCAATAAGGGTGAGGCATTACTCCATACTCTTGATGTACATATAACACTGAGATACTACGTTAATAGCGCTCTGAGCTGCAGAAAGACTTAAGCTTTTTGTTTCATTTGCCCCAGGGAAAGAGATTGCACATGAATCCACACAGTGCCTATTCAAATGGCTGGCTAACTACATAATTTTTTGTAATATGAAGTACAGTAAGGAATTTCCAGGAGCTGTTTGTGGTCACTCCACTAGGTTATGGCCATTCCGGTTGCTTGCTTCCAGAATGTCCCTGCTGTTGATATGTGCTGCAACCACATGGAGCACTATATATACTTCCACTAAGCACTACAGTCTGGACGTCGTCTCTCCTACTTATGCTAGCTTTGGACTCTCATTACTACAAGACCTTCTGCCCTCATCATGTACCAAACTGTACCATTCTCCCTGGGTTGCTTTGTACTGCTTGGGACTCATTCCAATGGTGTGGCCTATTGGAGGAGATATTCCTAATGAAGATAGAACAGTTATGTAAGAACTTACCATAACAGTAGATCTTCTTCAGTGGTATCTCAATCATCAGGTTACACCATAGGAACCTTCATCGTCTGAGAGGGGGAATCCACACAGAAGATTTTCAGCAGTACTGCTGGGGCTGCCCACACTGTCGACGTCCGCCGACATCACCAACCCTATATAGGCATGGGCGGCCCCACTCCCTCCACAGTTCTTTCCCACCTTTGACTTGCAAGCACAGTCTCCACAGAAGAGCCATCACAGTGTTTCATGCCTTTTTAGGCCTATGGATGTTTTTTCTTCTACTGTTTCCTAAAATCTCTTTTGGAGATTTTTTCCTTTTTTGATGTCGAGAGTTAATCCATCTTCTTTTTCTCTGTTCTGGCACTGCAGCTGTGGGAAGAAGATTGCCTCTACAGACGAACACTCCATTTGTGTCTGCTGTCTTGGGCCTGACCACGACATCTCCAACTGTGAGCTCTGCCAGAAGTTTAACTATACAACCCTAAAGCAACACAAGAAGGTTCTCAAAAAATTCCTAATGGAGCAGCAGGTAGCCAGCTCTGGGCAGGGGTCTTCTGGGGCCCCGGCCACTCAGTTGCTCACCGTCTATGAGCTCCCAGGCCTCCAAGGCCCCAAGACAAGTCCTCGGGAAAAGTCACAAGAAAGACTAGGATTGCAACTGCTCCCCCCAGTAGCCATCCCATTCCCCGTTGGCCTCTCCTTCGGGGGGGGGGCTCTTTGTTGATGGCAGCTATCCTGACAAGAGACCAGCTGTTCAGGTCTATGTTCCTTCCAGACCCATACTGACAGCTTTGCCACACAATTCCCAGGACACCCGGCCATCGACCTCCAGGTCCTCGGCCCTCCTCTGTCGATGATGGGCTCATCATTGTAGACTGCTACCCCATTGAGACCTGCCCCTTCCTCTCCTAGGGTTATAGGCTTGTCGGGCTGTCAAGATGGAGGGCCATCAACTTCTGTGCTGTTGAACCCCCTTCCATCAACGACGACTATGTAGCTGAATAAAGTACTTTTCAAGTTCACTAACGTATTTGTTCAACAGTTCACTGCCTTTAACAGGCCGCCCATCGGAGTTGGCACCACCGCCAATTCCATTGACACCTGTGCGTTGACCACAGGAAGTTCCTTGTGGACCTTTGATGACCACTCTGACGCTAGACCTGGATGAGGAGGTCAACGTCTAGGAGGAGTACCGTCCTGAGCTCATCCTTCTGGATGATATAGAGGATGAGGAGGAAGAGGAGGAAATCCTCATTTCTGACAAGTCCACTGCCTCTTCAGTCAGTGAGAACTCAGTCAAGCATTCCCCAAGGTCTCCTCCTAAGGATGCTACCTGTTTTAATGTCATGAAGCAATTGTCTGCCACTATGGGCTTCCAGACTGAAGAGGAGGATGTCACCAAGAAAGACCTGGTGGACTTTCTGGAGGTTCCTTAATCTCCACCTAAGATTATCCCTCCTATGCTGCCAGCCCTAAAGAATGCTACCATGGCAGCCTGGCAAAGACCAGACATGGTGCCAGCTATCAATCAATCAATCACTTTATTTAACCAGGCATAAACACCATTGAGCAAGCTCATTTTCAAGGTGGTTCTGGGCATTAATACAATACAGTACACTTCATAAGATTACAATTACAGTGGACAGCAGTGCAAAAAAAAACAACTTTGTGAAGGTGCTGGTCAATATGGGCCTATACATACTGGTCAACATAATTAACATGCAAAGGTACATAGTGATAAGCTTTACTGGAATGAGAAGAGACAACAATCCCATATAGTCTCCACTAAGTAAGAGCTCATACCTAAATGATAAAAAATAAGGCTGTATTAAGGAATAGGGTAGAAATTGGGGTGAAAGAGTAGGCAGCCAAGAGGGAGGCCAGAATAGGTAAAAGGTAGAGAATAGGCAGGGCCATCTTGGATTAAGGGAACTAGGCTTGTAGGTCGTAGGTTTCTGTTGTTAGGAATGTGGGGTGGATGAGATACTTAGGAGTAGGATTTGAGAGTGGCACCCGGGGCTTAGGGATCATAGGCGTCTGAAACAGTTGCATGATTCCTTCAGATAATCCATTAATAGAGCTTTGAATGTGAAAATGCTTGGAACTGAGGATAATTTTAATGAGTCTTGCATAGTGTTCTAAAGTGACGGAAGTGAGAAGTTGATTGCTGCCGAGCCAAGGGTAGTTTTCACTCTAGGAATCTGGAAGCAGATTATGGAGAAGTGTCTCAGGCCATAGGAACCTTTAGCCCATTTGAAGAGGTTTGAGATGTATGCAGGGAGGTTATCAGATAATGCTCTAAAATACCAGAGGAGAGCATTCCTTTTTTTCCTAGTTGAGAGTGAGGTCCATCCCAAAACCTGGTATAGATGACAGTGATGTGTACCATGGGGTAGATTTAGGATCAATCTTAAAGCCCGGTGGTAAAAGGTGTCCAGTTTGTTCAGCATCGTTGATGGGCAATGACTGTAAAGGAAGTCAGCGTAGTCCAGTATAGGTAGGAATGTAGTTTGTACTAGTCTCATTCTGGCTTCTAACATAAGTAAGTGTTTAATGCGATAGAATAAACCTAATCGCTGTCTTAGTTTCTTCGAGATTTCATTTAAGTGGCACAGAAAGTTGAGCTTGTTATCCAGCCAGAACCCTAGGTATTTAAAGATATCAACTACTTCAAGGGGTTCATCTAAGAGTGTTAGGATCTGTGTGATATGTGGACATCCGGAAGTAGACTTTGGTGAGAGAATCATTGCTTTAGTCTCTTTGGCATTGAGGAGGAACTTATGAGTGATAAGGTTGTATTGAAGGGTGACAAAGTATTTCTGTAAGTACTCATGGGCCAAATCCAAGGATGAATTTGTGGTATAGAATACAGTATCATCTGCGAATATGTGCACATTGGCTGTGCCCAGCTGCGAGTCCAGATTATTGATGTATATTGCAAAAAGGATAGGGCCCAGGATGGAGCCTTGTGGGACTCCTCGTAACAAGGATTTTTGTGGGGACAGATCTCCTATGGCTTTGACTTGGTGTAACCTATTGGTTAGGTAGCTGGTGAACCATTTAATGGCAGAACTATCAAGTCCGATGTCCACGCAGGGTGGACAAGCTTTAGAATGCCCCTCAGGGCCTTCCTTATTTTGCTGCCCAGGCTGAAACTGACTCAGTGGTCATCAAGGTGGCCCATGGCAGATATAAAGTACCTAAGCACCTTAATTCCCTTCCCCCAGATAAGGAATCACGCAGGATTGACCCCTAGGATAAAAAAAAATTTACGCCTCCTCTGCTTTGGGTCTCAGGATTGTAATCTGTCTGTTACATATGGTTAAGTTAATAGAGTTCAGATATATACTGTATGAGAGAGGGCTAGAGGGTGGACTCCAGTGGCTCAGTTGAAGCTGTGCGTCTGCCATATTAGAAGAAGACTGAGGTGCTGGCAGATAACAGGAACCTTTCTGGAAACTAATGATAACAGCACTGACACACTGTTATTGCAAAACTCAAATCATGCACTGCTTATACAAGCAAAGGACAAACGAGCATACCTTGTTTTTGCCACCACAATGTGCGTCTGCTTCATCACTTCCCTGCTGTCAGTGGTCCTTATTACCCAACCAAATAAGCAGATTTCTATCAAAATTGTGCCGGTAATGTTCTCTTTAGTTTCCTGAAGGGTTCCCGTTATCTACCGGCACCTCAACCCTCCTCTAATATGTCAGACGCACGGCTTCATCTGAGCATTGGAGTGCACCCTCTAGCTCTCTCTAGTATATATGTGAACTCTGTGGTTGAGTTCCAGAATGCTAGCTGGAGAAAGGGCAAAGCTGCTGCTCAGGCCCTTCCAGATGGTCCCCAGAAGCAAGAATTGCTCTAGTGTTTACAAACTGGAAGATGTCAGTAAACATTTCCTCAGGGCCCTGTATGACTGCTGATGCAGTGGCCAGGGCAGCTGCCACAGGCATATGCCTTCATAGGCACTCATGGCTCAGAGTCTCTGGATTTGCAGCCGATGTGCAAAACAAGGTGCTTAATGCCCCCTTTTAATGGCACCAAGCTCTTCGGCCCTGATGTCCAGGACCTCATCAATGACCTGCAGTCCTCTGGCACAACTATCAAGTCTGTGCATTCTCTCTACCACACTCAGCCCCATGGTAGAGGGTGGTCTACTTTTCAAAGACAGGTCAATAGGCCAGGCTCGGGCACCCGTACCCAGGGTAATCACAGAGTCCAGGCCTCCTTGCCCACCCCCTCCAATGCTGGTGCAGTGGCAAAGCATCCCAGAAATGATGGGCCAGCCTCCTCAGCTGGTTCCTCCTCAGCTTGACTCCTTTCCAGACCCCCCTCCTCTGGCTCAGACCCTGGAGGTGGTGGTCAGAGGTCGGTTCTCCCTCCATCTGAATCAATGGAGAACCATAACTTCAGATGCATGAATCCTGCAGATCATAGAGACAGATCACACCCTGGAGCTCATCCAACATCCACCAGATGCCTCTCCCCCACCCTCCAACTATCCTCTGGCTCACTTGTGTGTTTTCTGGGACAAAGTACAGTCTCTTCTGCACAAGCAGGCAATAGAATTGGTGCCAAGGTGGTAGAGAAATCAGGGGTTTTATTCTAGGTTCTTCCTGGTCCCCAAAAAGACTGGAGATCTGAGACCCATTTTAGATCTGAAGGACCTCAATCTCTTTGTCCAGTACAAAAAGTTCTGAATGGTAACTTTGCAAGGCCTCATGCCCTTTTTCAAGACCGGGGACTGGCTCTGTTACTGGACATGCAGGATGCCTACCTGAACATTTTGGTCTTTCCTCCTCACAGGAAGTTTCTCCACTTTGCCTTTCAGAACGAGCATTACCAGTTCAAAGTGCTGCCCTTTGGATTATCCCCTGTGCCGTGTGTCTTTAACAAATGCTTAGTGGTTGCAGCAGTTCTCAGAAGAGAGGGACTGTGTGTCTTCTCTTACCTGGATGATTGGCTTCTCAAGGCCCTGTTCAGGGAGCAGCTCTTGCTGACTCTGGAGTGCACTCTACAGCTCTACCACTCTCTGGGCATAACAGTCAACTTGACCAAGTCAGTGCTAGTTCCATCCCAAAGACTGCAGTACATCGGGGTAGTTCTGGACTCCGAGCAGGGGAAGGCCTTCTTGCTCCAAAACAGAGTGAAATGACTTAGTGACCAGGCTCAAGAGGTTGCCCAGTCAGTACATTCCTGCCAGACTGTACCTCAGGCTATTGGGGCTAATGCTACAGCCATTCCCACCATTCCACTGGCCAGGCTTTACATGCATACCCTTCAGTGGACCCTCACTGTGCAATGGGACCAGCGTATGGATGAGTTAGACCAACAATTCCTGATCTCCTCCCCAGCTCGCAAGGTATTTCAGTTGTGGATGGACCCCTCGAATCTTCTTCAAGGGGTTCCCTTTCAAATCTCCTCCCCGCATCAGATTCTAACCATGATTGCTCTGGGGCGAGGTTGGTGAGCACACCTAAGTCCTTTCCAAACCCAGGGCTCCTGGTCCCAGTGAGAAGCCACCCTGCATATCAATGTCCTGGAGATGAGAGTGGTGCTCTATGCCTTGTAGGCTTTTCAGCAGCATCTGGCTCCAGGCCAGCTGCTGGTGCAGTCAGACAATCTGAGTGTCATCTACTACATCAACAAGCAGTGCATTATTCACACATATACCCCCTTTGTAGGGAGGCCATGAGAGTGTGGTATTGGGCACTAGAACACAATCTGACACTCTCATCGGTCCATGTGCCAGGCATCCTAAATACCCTAGCGGACAGTTTCAACAGGACTCAGTCCAGCATGCATGAATGGGAGCTTCTCTCATCCATAACAAGATCTGTTCGACAGATAGGATCATCATGAGTTGGACTTTTTGTATCCCCACTCAACGTAAAATTGCCCAGTTTCTGCTCGCTAGATCCAGGGCCTGGAGTTTTCTGGCGAAACATGTTCTCCCTCTCTTGGAACGGGAGGTTTCTGTACACATTCCTTCCATTTCCACTAATACAGAGGAAGCTGAATAAGCTGCAGATGGAGGGAGCCAGTATGATTCTGGTAGCCCCATTCTAGCTTCACCAGATATGGTTCCCTCTGCTTCAGCAGCTGGCAGAGGAACCTCCAGTTCCTCTGCCCCTTTGCAGGAATCTGCTGACTCAGGAGTGGGGGACCCTGGTCCATCCCAACCTCAGGCCCCTCCATCTACATGCGTGGCTCCTGAGGATGTAACCATCATCAGATCCAGGGTCTCTAACAGGGTGGCGGATGTCCTGGTAGATGCCCACAAGCCTTCCACCCATGCCACTTATGCCATGAAGTGGAAGTGGTTTGCCATCTGGGCTGCCAAGCATTCCCTAAATCCTTTCACCTGTCCTGTGAAGCATGTTCTGGACTATTTAATTTCTTTGATTCAGGCCTCCAGTGTTCCTCCCTCAAGGTCCACCTTTTGGCTATTTCGTGCCTGTGGGTGACTGCATGATTGCTTAGCTGAATGTTTCCTGTACCTTCCTTAGGGGCATCCTGCATCTGAAACCCCCAATCAATTCTCCTGTCCTGGCTTGGGACTTGAATTTTACTTTGGAAAAGTTGACTCTGTCTCCTTTTGAGCCAATTGCGACTTGTGATTTTCACGTTCTGTCTTGGAAAGCGTTATTTTTAGTTGCAATTACTTCTGCTCGAAGAAATTCAGAGCTTCAAGCCCTCTGGTGCAAGGAGCCTTATTTGATTTTTCACAAAGACAAGGGTGTCTTTGTGCAGAAATCTTAAGTTTTTGCCTAAGATGGTTTCAGAGTTTATATTCATTGAGTCTATCTACCTTCCTGTTTATTTTCCTGAACGTGACAATCCAGAGGAAGCACTGCTCCATACACTAGATATGTGCAGAACTTTGAAGTATTATCTGCTTCGGACTAAAGAGTCCAGAAAATCTAAGCAGTTGTTTGTTTCTTTCACCTCAGGTAGAGAGGGTGCTTCTGTTTCTAAACAATGTCTATCCAAATGGTTGGCAAATTGCATTATGTTCTGCTACAAGTACAGCAAAGAATTGTCTGGTGCTGTCAAAGCTCATTCCACCAGAGGTATGGCTACCTCTGTGACTTGTTTCAATGTGGTCTCAGCAGCTGATATTTGTGCTGCTGTCACCTGGAGTACAGTCCACACTTTTACCAAGCCTTACAGTCTGATCATTGCTTCAAGAGCCCACACAGGTTTTGGCAGGGCTGTACTGCAAGGACTCCTGTCATCAGCTTGTGGAGTTCCAACCTCCCAGACTGACTGTTTTTTTTGCACTTGTCACTGCTTGTACTCATTCCTACAGTGTTAACTGATGATTGAGATACCCCCGAAGAAGATAGAACAGTTACGCAAGAACTTACCGTAACAGTAGATCTTCAAGGGGATCTCAGTCATCAGGTCTGATTTCCCTCCCACCACCCCCCTCCTTGGGGCTCCTGTTCAGGGCCTGGCTATCTGCTGTATTCCATCATTTCTATTTAAAGCTGGGTCCCTTGGTTCCCCAGGGCATCAGCCTTGCACCCTTTGTCCCCGGAGGGAAAGAACTGAGGAGGGAGTGGGGCTGCTCACACCTATATAGGGTTGATCACATCGGCGGATGTTGACAGCGTGGGCGGCCCCAGTTGTACTGCTGAAATTCTTCCATGTGGATTCCCTGTCTCCAATGGTGAAGGTTCCTATGGTGTAACCTGATGACTGAGATCCCCTTGAAGATCTACTGTTACGGTAAGTTCTTATGTAACTGTTCTATCTTCGAGAATCTCCTCCATTGGGCTATAGCATAACCCTCCTTCCCCCCTTTTTTTTCTCTTCTATATACATTTTTGTGGGGTTTTATGGGTTTTCTTCTGGCCCATTCCCAAGCATCCTTGACGTGATGCATGCATGTTGAGGCATGCATGTGCATGCCTTACAGGAGGCCCTTCCCAGTTGCGCCATTGACTGCCTGCGCTGGCTACCAGACCTCCATCTGGTGGTGGCAGGACTATGGGCAGATGACCCCCCTCATCCCAGGAGAGGAGAGCCACCACTCGATCCTGCTCCCACCCTCCCCCATGCCAGCACCCTGGCGACCCAGAGTCGTTCCTGAACCTGGGGTCACTGGCATAGCACGAGGTAAGGCATCCAGTGCCTCAAACCTCAGCACCACTGGCTGGCATCCCCCTTTTTTCTGAGGGATAAACCAGATGCCGTGCCTGAGTGCTTATTTCATGCATTCTGTTTCCAGTCCCATGCTTCTTCTTGTTTGCCTGGTACTGGTTTTGGTCTCCTGGTTTCTCACTGTGAGAGGCCCTCCGAGACTTGTCTTGGGTGGGGGGGGGTATTGTGGAGTGTTGGGGCCAGCCACACACGTTATATAGGTGGCAACAGTTCATGTCATTGTGGATTGCCCCTGGCTAGGAAAAGTTTTCGAGTGGTTCTGATGCTGGTGACTTACAGTTCCAAGGGTGTGGTCCAATGGAGTAGATTCTCACAAAGATCTACTGTTTCGGTAAATGTAACTGCTTTATTTTGTCATAGCATGTGCAAAATGAGTGAAGTTGGTCACATAGCATGCTCTGAAATGTTTCACTCATTTTGACCACACTGAGCATGCTCAGAAATGTATTCTCACATGTGAGATGCATATAGCTTTTGATCATTGTGTATTAGAAACATACACAGAAACACAGAATTTGATGGCAGATAAGGACCACTTGGCCCACCTAGTCTGCCCATTTCCCTACCTGATGGATAAGCTGCAGATTCTAATTAATCAACAGCTTACGTCCTCCTACCTCCCACTAGAATTGCCTTATGCCTGTCCCATGCATTCTTGAATTCTCCAACTGTTCCTGACTCCACAACCTCCTCAGGAAGGGTGTTCCATGCATTCACAACCCTCTCTGTGAAAAAATACTCTCTAACATTACCTCTGAGCTGCCCCCCATCTTCAAATTGTGCCCCCTTGTTCTTGCACGTCTTCTTCTGAAAGATGCTACCCTCTTGTACTTTGTTAATTCCCTTGAGATACTTGAAAGTTTATATCATGTCCCCCTTCCCTCCTTTCCTCAAGGGTATACATATTAAGTTGCTTTAGTCTCATAGAAACTAGAAATTAGCTTAATGATCAAAAGCTATATGGCATGTGATCATTATGGATTAGCACCCCTCATGCTAAGCCATTGAACAGATGGACACAGTTCGTATTTTGTACTCTTTTTTTCTTATCATTTTTATCACAGAAATAAACTTAATTTTACGGTATACATAAAATATCCTATGAGGTAGCTTAAAATATGGTTATGTGGTGTAAAATGTTGTTGTTATCCTTCCCCTAGACCTGCACTCGTAGCTTTGCTTTACTCTGCTCAGCAGAGCTTATGCAAAGGAACAAAAACATAAACATATCCCACCAAATAATCATATTTCAAGCTACCTCATGTAGTATTCCCTATGTATTCTATGTAGATAGGAATCCCACAGTTAAATAAAACCCTTATTTCCACTGCATTCTGACCCAATTAAAAAATAAATGGTGTTATTCACCTAATGGGTAAATAACACAGTTTATTTTTCACTTGCATACATCACATAGTTGCCCAAAAATGTCAGTCAACTTGATTGACATGACATTCTGGCCACTCCAATGATGATTCAGTCCCCCATTGCAGCCAATGAGGATGCGGCATTAGATTTCTGAATTTGCTCCTGCTGCCATTTTCTCTCCCCAACAGTACACTCAATTCCCAAGTCCCATTTTTTTCTATTTCTTTTGTAACATTTTTCTTTTAAGTGAGCCCATTGTATTTAACCCCCCGTAGTGCCAGCATTCTATCAATAACTCAACCAGTTGGCTGGTTGCAGTCCGTGATGCTAAAAAGCACAACTGATCAGTCCCTGTACACATGTTCACTTATCATAGGAATCATAGGAAGAAATCAGGTACTTTAGCTGTTAGGCCATTATTGTCCTGCACAATCTATCTACTTGATTGGTAAAGATAATTGATCTTATGTTTATTGAGAGCTGTCTTAAACTGATTCATAGTTTCACTAGAGACCACCGAAATAGGTAAAGCATTCCATTGGGTAACTATACGTTGAGAGAACCAGGTCCCTCTCTTATTTTTATTATATTTTTCCCCGTAAGGTGATATTGGTGACCCCAGTTTGTAACTATATTTGTCCAACCTTTTAAACCTATACATTGCCATATATCAGGTGCCAAGCATGCCCTATAAATCAGGCACATGTCCCCTCGATATCTCCTATACTGTAGTGAGTAGACCAAGTTCTCTCAGTCTATCCTCATAGGAGAGATTCTCCAAACCCTTTACCCTCCTTGTTGCCCGTCTCTGGACCCCCTCCAGATGCCTCATATCTTGTTTTAATCTGGGTTGCCATACACAACCAGCATACTCCAAATGTGGTCTAACAAGAGACTGGTAAAGGGGCACAATCACATCCCTTTCCCTACTTTATATGTTCCTCATAATAGATGCTAAAATCCCATAGACTTTTTTGCAGTCACTGTACAATGATGAGAGAATTCTAATTCTTTATTAACCCATATTCCTAAATCTTTTTCTACATCTGTTGATGATAGTCCAACCCCATCTAAGGTATACTTAAATTCTTAATTATTTCTTCCTAAGTGCATAATTTTACACTTTGGTAGATCGAATTTTAGTATTTTCCCCATAGCTGATTTATACAATAAATCAATGTTTTCCTGTAATGGCTTAGCGTCCAATTTGTTGGTGACTACTGCACCAAGTTTCATGTTATCTGCAAACTTAACAAGCCATGCATTTGCATCACAACCTAAAGAGGAAATCAGTATACTAAACAAGACCGGACCCAAAACAGATCCCTGAGGGGCACCACTGGGCACTGGGGACCAGTCTGACATCTGACCTTTTTATACAAACTCACTGTTTCTTATTGTTCAACCAAGCAGCAATCCATCTAAAAACGTAATGATCTATTCCCAGTTCCCCTAGTGTATCAAGCAGTTCTTTATGTGATACCATATCAAATGGCTTTTCGAAGTCGATGTATAGTAGGCTGTTATCTAATGCAGAACTCACTATGTCAAAAAAGGACAGTAAGTTGGTCACAACTGACCTGCCTCCTGTAAATCCATGCTGCCTCACATCCACATATCCCTCTTCCCTTACCTGCCTTTCAATGTGCTCCTTAATAATAGACTCCAGTACTATACTAATTATGCTAATAAGACTAATAGGACGATAGTTTGAGCAATCTGTTTTAGCCCCTTTCTCATGTATTGGAATCACATTGGCCATCTTCCAGTCCTCTGGTATTACTCCATTATCTAGAGAGGACTGGAAAATGACCTGGATAGGGTCATTTATCACCGGAACTAATTCCTTAAGTAGTCTAGGATGCAATTCATCTGGCCCAGGAGAAGTAGTTACTTTCATATTCATCAGTTTTTCATATACTGTTCTGACAGATATTCTCAGAGTATCAGTTGATTCAGTAAGAAACATCCTATCAAATATAGGCTCAGTTAGATAAACACTATTAAAGTATCTATTGAATTCCATAGCCATTTCCTTGTTATTAGAAACTGTATTTTCACCTACCAGTAGAGGTCCCACTTTATCATTTTGTTTTAAAGAAGCAATATATCCATAGAATGCCTCCTGATTGTCAGCTACTCGGGATACTAAATTTTTCTCAACATTCTTCTTAGCTCTTACTATTTCTCTTTTTAACTCCCTTAATCTTGTTTTATATTTGAGTTTATTCATCACATCATTATACATTTTTAGCTGTTTGTAAGCCCTGGTTTTCCTTTTAATAAGCCTATGAATTGTATTATTGTACCAAGATGGAATCTTCACCTTTAAATTATATTTAACCTTTGTGGGAATTTCGGTTTTTATTAAATCATGCAAAAATGCCTTAAATTATCTCCACATTTCCTCAGCTCTAAGGTCTATAAACTTTGTCTTCCAATCCCAGTTGCCAGCTATCTTATGTAGCTTGTCATAATCTACATTATTATAGTTTTTTATCTCTGTAGTTCCTGTCTGAATCCTTTCTTTGATTTCAGTTTATAACTCAACCATATTATGGTCACTGCCAGACAAAGGCTCTCTGACTCTATATCCTATGATTTGATCCATCATATTACTAATGGCTAGGTCTAGAATATTTGAGCTTCTCGTTCCTTCCTGCACATAGTTTTGCAATGCTAATGTATCTATTGCTTCCAAAAATGCTGTCTCACCAGTGGAAGAAGAGATCCAGGATTTCCAATTTATACCATTAAAATTAAGGTCGCCGAGGAGTAAAATATTTTTTGATGAATCTAGCTCCTTTATACATTGGATTTGATTTGAAACTGCATTTCCCCAACTTTATTTTTGTTTAAATTTTTTTTCTTATATTTTCTCTAAGTACAGCTGTTGCCCCCCCTTCCCATGTCAGTATTTAGTTGATGACTCAACCAGCTGGCTGGTCACAGTCTGTGATGCTAAAAAAAAAAAAAAACAGAAAACAAACAGCCAGCTGGTCCCTGTCCACTTTCGTGAACTTCTGAGCCAAAACCGCCATAGTTCTAGGGATGTGGATATGTTGTTCTATCCACACGTCTTAGCAGTGTCCTTTCCCTTTAAGATGTGCTGGAAAGTCTTCAAGCTGGCTCCTTCCACCCACCTGGGTGGTATATCCCTCAGCTCCACCCCGTGAAGCCAGATCTTCCTTTCCGCTGGAAGAAGCAGGTTTCCTCCTTACCACTCCCATGTTAAGTAGACCCACGTGCTTAAATTCTTCAGAATTACTTCCAAACCAACTCTTATGAGTTTTTGTCTTTAGCTCAGTCTTTGATTGTGACCACAATGGATCACAAGTTCGTGCCCGGATTACGCCGGTGCCCATGTGGGCAGAAAAGATGTCACATACCGACCCACACGCCATGTGCGTCTACTGCCTGGGCCACTAGCACGATACCCAGGCCTGCGATGTTTGTTGGTCATTTCACTTGATGCTTCTCGAGGACCGCCTCACCAGCCTTAAGTTGGGCCATCCAGAAAAATGACATCCGCTGGTTAAGTCCAAAGATGCCCATTGGGTGGTCTCCGCAGCTGCGGGGTCCGCTGAGCAGATGGAACAACTTATGGCCTTCAAGGAGGAGGTGGCTCGGGCCACTGCTCAGTCTTCCTCAGCTTCTGCCTTTATTCCACTCCAATTGGGCTCCACTTTTTCAGGCTCCTTCAAGGAACTGTGCCAGTCCCTCCCGACTAAGTGGCAGGGCCCTTCTGGGTTTCACAGCTCATGCTCTTACAAGGACAAGAAGGAGTCGAAGAAGGAGAAGACTCATCATCGACGTTCCTGGGACCAAGAATGTTCTCAGTCTCAGGACTCGGTCAAAACCATGGCCTTGGCCGCTGGCTTCATGGAGACCCCATCAGGCCAGTTGGTCGAGATGACAACCGATGTTGTGACCAAGATTTTTCTCAGCCCCATCGACCGGTTGTCATTCAAAGAGGATGACAATTCTCTTTTCAGGACTCTAGTCCTGCATGTGACCTTAGAAGGGGCTGCTCAGTCTAGTGAGCAGAACCCTTCGGTCACCAACCCAGACCAGGAGGAGCCACGGCACTATCCATTTCCCTCCAAGATCCCCCAGCAGCATCCCCGGTGGTTGAGGTCGAGGTCCTCCTTCTCCAGTGGGTCAAGCAGCTTCCGCTGTCATTGGTGCTCCCACTCTCGATGCCATGGGAAGCAGTGCTGCCACTATTCTTCATCTTAATCCTCCTCGGGTAAGGAGAGTCTTCAGCATATGTTGCATTGATGCTACGAAGAGCTCATGTGGAAACAGTTGGTGCTGGCCAGTGCGAAGCTGACCTTGGCTCCCACACTGGTCATCACTTGGCTGTTGCCCGACAGGCTGACACGGACTCGCCCTCTGGGTTCGATTGAGACCATCCCTCCCCCAGTGGAGTTGGTCAAGACCATCTCAGTTTGGCCGAAGCTGGCCTCTCCACTGATCATGGTGGAGCCACCCCCAGGCAGCCGCCGACCTGCACTTTGACTAAAGAGTCTCAGCCGGCCAAGGGGCTTCCCCATCGGCTGTCGGTCACCCTCACACCTGACCATCCGTGGAGGGTTGAAGGTGACTCAGGGTGGTCGGCCACTTTATGCGGACTCCTCTGAGTCCAAGGACTCCTCACTGCACTCCCATCCAGTCAATGTGGAGTCCGTGGGGGATCTCTTGACAGAGGAATGGCCCACTTCCTTCATGGGCATCCTTCACCTCATCTCTGAGTCCACGGGGATGAAACTAGAGCCCATCCAGAAGCTGGTTCACTATCCCCTCACTGTCAGACAGAGGCTTTCTCAGTGGCTGAGGCCATTGTCGGCCCAGCCCTGGAGCTTTGGCAGAGTCCCATGTCCTGCCCTGCACCCTCTGCCCAGATGGTCCACAAATATGCGATTCCCACCAGTACCCTCTCGGGTTTCACGGAGCATCCTTCAGTTGAGAGGTTGGTGGCCAACTCTGTTTTGGCGCTTGCGTAATACTGGGAACATCGACAAGCCGCCAGACAAGGAGTCCAAGAAATTGGACCATGCGGCTAAAAACATCTATGCTGTCTCCTCACTTGGCCTCTGCCAGGCAAGCTCATCCGTCATGATGGCACACTTCTCCCGTGCCCTCTTGGGCTCTTTGGATG
The DNA here is from genome assembly GCA_016271365.2 of Neoceratodus forsteri. NCBI lineage: Eukaryota > Metazoa > Chordata > Ceratodontiformes > Ceratodontidae > Neoceratodus > Neoceratodus forsteri. Next base: position 705,216,186 of record CM028130.1, read on the forward strand.
AGGTGATTCCTCACTTACCTGCGGACCTCCAGACTACAGTCAGGTAGGTCCAAGATCAGGGCTGGGCTGTGGCCAAGCAGCAACTTCAGATGGCTCTGGATCGGGGGGATTCCTGTGCCCGCTTGGTGACGACCTCAGTTGCCATGCGCCGTAGGGCTTGGCTGCGGATCTCGACCTTTACAGCAGACACTCAGCACAAGCTGGCAGATGTTCCATTTCTGGGCACCGACCTGTTTGGGCCCAGTGTGGAGAGTCACTTTCAGCGTATCGAGAAATCCAATGCCACCTTAGACTCCGTAACATCTGCACAGAAGGATCCCAAGGGCTTCAGGCAGCAGAAGCGTAAGCCCTTTCGATCCTCCACTCTTGCAGCAAAACCAGCCCAGCATCAGCCAGGCCGGCAGTCTCAGTCTTGGCAACCCAGGCCCGGAGGGAAGGGACTCGGTGGCTCTTCAACTGGGTCCTCCTCTTCCAAGTCTACTCAGTGACGGGATGGGATACCACCCTCATGCCCGTCACGCCTCCCTTGGGTCCTCCTGTGGGGAGCCAGCTCCACCACTTCCTTTCTGCCTGGTCCACTGTCCCCATGTACAGGTGCATTTTGGAAGTGGACGGTCAGGGTCTGCCTCTGGAATTCAAACAGTACCCTCCAAGTCGAGCCCATGCCCCGTGGGAAGACTTGGTATCCACAGACACTCAGTCGGCTCTTTGAGACGACATAGCCCAACTCCTCTGCAAGGAGGTCATGGTCAAACTAGCAGATCCTCTGGAACACCCAGGGTTTGTCTACAGGTACTTCCTGGTGCCAAAGCAAATGGGGGGCTGGTACCCCATTCTAGATCTGCACAAACTGAACAAGTTCCTCAGGTCACACACCTTCAGGATGGTAACTGTATCTCAGATCATACCATCTCCTAGAGCAAGACATGTGGTTTTGCTCCCTGGATCTTCAGGACGCATTCTTTCATGTTCTAATCCATCCTTCCCACTGACAGTTCCTCCGCTTTTGAGCTGAGGGAAACCTCTACGAGTTCTGGTCCATGCCATTCTGCCTCTCCTCAGCCCCCATGGTCTTCACCAAATGCATAGCAGTGGTGGCGGTTTACCTGCAGTGCCAAATTATTTGGACGTACCCCTACCTGGATGACTGACTGATTGCAGGTCCCTCCAGGCAGGAGGTAGAGCGGTCCAGGGACCTGGCCCTACAGATCTGCACCTCCCTTGGCCTTCTGGTCAATGAGGCCAAGTCAGAACTCATGCTCTCACAGGTGATCAGCCTCATCGGGGCAGAACTCAACTCTTGCCAAGCCAAAGCCTGGCTCCCAGCAGACAGGGCAGAGGTTCTCTCCTCCTTTTCCTGATCATTTCGGGTTGGGCAGTTGCACCCTGCCTGGGACCTCCTGCGCCTTCTGGGTTACATGGCAGCCTGCACCAGCGTGGTTCATTAAGCCCATTGGAATATGCACTCCCTGCAATGGGAGCTGGCCAGCCAGTGGTCTCAGTGCAAAGGTTACTTCGACCAGCTAGTCACCGTGACTCAGAAGATGTGGGATGCCCTCCAGTGGTGGCTAGTTCCAGAGCATCTGCAGGAAGACTGATGCCTCTCTCATGGGCTGGGGTGCCCATCTGGGGGAACACAGGGTCCACAGACTCTGGTCCCCTGAGGAGTCCCAATGGCACATACACCTGCTGGAGATCCAGGCAGTTTGGCTGGAGCTAACTGCTTTCACTCTGGCAGTATAGCCTAGAGGTTAGAGTAATGAGCAGTGAATGAGCTTGGCACATCCAGCAGACCTGGGTTTGATTCCCAGAACCTCCACTTGCATACTGTGTGACTCTGAGCAAGTCACTTAACCCCTCAGTGCTCCCAGGTCACCACTGAAAACAGGCACTTGTGCCTAGTGGGCCTTACCTGGTTACCAAAGTCTAAAATAAAAATAAAACTAATATAAATATGTTTGGGGTCAAGTGGTCCAAGTCCAGAAGGACAACACCACGACCATGTACTACCTCAACAAGCAGGGTGGGACTCACTCCCTGCCTCTGTGCAAGGAAGTTCTCCATATTTGGACCCTCATGCACAGCCTGGGGGCAGCTCTCCTAGCCATCCATGTGGCAGGAGCCTCTAATCAGCTGGCGGACACCATCAGCTGGGTAGTCAAGATGTCTCACGAGTGGTCTCTCCATCTGGAGGTAGTTCACAGTCTGTTCTTCTGGTGGGGCACCCCTCAGGTGAACATGTACACCTCCAGGGAGAACGCAAAGCTGAGGCTGTTCTGTGCCTGCCCTCCTCAGCAGGGCTTGCTGCAGGGGGGTGCCTTCTTGAGGCCTTGGACCTCAGGCCTCTTCTATGCCTTCCCTCCACTTCCCTTGATCCATAAGATGCTGCTCAAGGTCAGGAGGGACAAGGCACAGGTGATCCTGGTGGCTCCAGACTGGCTATGCCAGTTTTGGCACCCTGATCTCCTCAGCCTCAGCAACAGGCTCCTGAGGCATCTTTCTATATGCCCGGACCTGCTCTCCATCAGTCAGGGGAAGGTACTTCATCTAGACCTTCAGTCCCTACAACTGACAGCCTGGTTCCTGAGCGGCAAGAGTTTCAGGCTTTGGGTCTCTCCAAAGATGTCCTCACAATGGTGGAGGCATCTAGATAGGAATCGATCAGAAAGTGCTATGCTTTCAAATGGAATAGATTCTGCATTTGATGTCAGAGCAAGGGGCTGGACTCTTTGTCCTGTCTGGTGGCCAGCATTTTGGACTACCTGTGCTCCCTCCCAAAGAAGGACTTCAATCAACGACCTTTAAGGTGCACTTGGCAGACATCTCTGCTTACTGGGCATGGGTTGATCAGCAGTCGGTGACACAGGAGAAGGTGGTCTGGCACTTTTTTTCAAAGGCTTAGATCACAACTGGCCTGGTGGCATTGGAGGTTGAGGCGCTGGTCGCTACACCTCACGCCACACCGGCAACCCGGGTTTGGGAACAAACCCGGGCCTCCAGGGGTCAGTAGGGGGAGAGAGGATTGAGCGTCCAGAGGACTGCTCTCCTCTCTTGGGGGAGGGAGACTATTCCCACTCATTGACTGCCTTCTGGCAGTGGCTGGAGGCCAGTATGGGTCGGTAGGCTTGATCTGATGTCCTCACATCAGCAGGGGGGGAAGTGGATGGGCAGAAATGGAAGAAATTTAACCTGGCAGGCTCGATGATGGTCCACCGCTCTTGGGAGCTGACTCAGATTCTGGATTGGGTTTCCAGGAGGGGGGAGAAGCCAGCAACCTCCTCCTAGCCCCACCTCGGGGAGCAATCCATGGGGGAACTACCGGAGACCATAAGTATGGGAGCAGCGGGATCGAAGAGAGTCCCTCCATTAGGAGGGCTAAAGCTGCCTGCCACGGCTCCGAAGAATAAAGAGATAATAGAAAAAAAAAAAAAAAAAGGCTAAGATCACATTTCCCCTCCAGTGCATGAACCACCATCACCGTGGGAATTGTTCCTAGTTTTGGCAAAGCTCATGGGCAAGCCATTCAAACAGATACACAGGTGTGACATGTCTCCCCTGTCATGGATGACCACCTTCCTGGTGGCTATCATGTCAGCCAGAAGGATCAGCAAGCTCCAGGCACTTTCGGTGGAGTCTTCTTACCTCGTCTCCCACAGGGACAAGGTTGTCCTACACCCCAACCCGAAGTTCCTCCCGAAGGTTGTGTCAGAGTTTCACCTGAAACAGGTGATGACTCTTCTGGTGTTCTTCCTGAATCACATCTTGGAGGCTGAACACAGGCTCCATACTCTGGACCTGAGGTGAGTGCTCGCTTATTATAAAGAGCACATGGCTGGAGTTCGGGGAGAGGTTCACCAGCTCTTTATGACCTACCCTGAAACTGCACCTGGCAGCCCTGCAGCCAAGTGGACGATTGGCAGGTGGATCACATCCTGCATTGATCTCTGCTGTAGTTTGGTGGGTAGGGAGCCTCCTGGAGGGCTACTGGTTCATTCCACCCGCCATGTCGCTACATTGGTCGCTGCTTCTAGGAACATTCCTATCCAGGAAATCTGCAGGGCTGCTACCTGGATGTCAGCACACACCTTCATTTCCCATTACCACATTGACCTAGAGTCATACCAGGATGCTTGTTTTGGGACCTCAATTCTCCAGTCTCTTTTCCCTAAGTAGGGTGTGTTCTCCTTAACTCCCTCCTCCCATAGAACTGCAAGGAGTCTGCCAAGACATGTGGCTAGAACAAGATATCCACATCCCTAGAAACACAGGCTACTCACCTGTAACAGTAGATTTTCCACGGAGTGGTCTCTTGCAGTAGGTAATACATTTGGGTCATTGCCATAGGTCGCTGTGGTGCACGGCAGCTCTTCTAGCAGTCTTTTCCAGGGGACGCCCACACATGACATCTGCTTCCTGTTTCCTATATAAGTGTGGGTGGTCCCTGATATCCTCAGTTCATTTTTCCGCCATCTTCTGCTCACACGCAACAGCTAGAGCAACTTCTGAAATAGCAGTCATCAACGAGAAATAGCATTAAAGAATCTACAAGCAAGAAATTATCTCTCATGGAGGATCGGGGGGGCTCATTCCAAGAGCTCCCTTTCCACTGATTCTCATCACTGGCATAAAACAGAGAAGAAGAGCCCCTCCTCAACCTCTGTGCCTCACTCACTTTCAGCCACCACTGTTGATGATACATTCAAATTCTGCCTTCTCATGACATGGGGTTCACTCTCTCATCGATGGTGCCCCACTAGCTTCAAAGGCACTGTATGATGAACCCACAGAGTTCCATCAATGGCACATCAAAGAGAAGGAGAGACCCTCCTCAATTGCTGTGCCTAACTTGCTCGTCGATGGCTACCACCATTGATGATACATTCATATTGTCTTTTCTTCTATGGGAGTTCACACTCTCTCATTGACAGCGCCTTCCAGCACTTCAAAGGCACTCTATGATGAACCCTTTGTAGGTCCCATCGATGGCACATTAATGAGACAGAGAAACCCTCCTCAACCTCTGTGCCTAACTCACTCATCGATGATACATTCATATTCTGCCTTCTCATCGACAGGAGGTTATGCTCTCTCATCGATGGCACTTTCCAGTACTTCCATGGCAGTCTCTTAATAACCCTTTCTGGGTTCCATCGATGGCACTGAGCAGGAGAAGCCCTCCTCAACCTCTGTGCCTCATCGCTCATCGACGGCCACCATGATAGGTGCTCCACCATCGATGATACCTTTACATGCTGTCTCCTTATTGACGGGGGATTACACCCTCTTGTCGACGGCACTTTCCAGCGCATTGAAGGCAGTTTATGATGAACCTTTGATGGGTTAATTTGGCACTCCATCGATGGGGGCTCTTCTCCTGTCAACGGGGACATCACTTTTATTGCATAATACTGTTTCCTTGCTGGCTCCATCAATGGAGAACCTTGTTCCACTGGGACAACCAACTGCATTTGCCATGCATACTGCCCCTCCACCCTCACAGGTGTATACTCATAATGGTTAGGTGGACAGGGTCCAGGACTCTGGACTTTACCACCCAGGAGAAAGACCTGCTCAGGCTATGCGTCCAGTCACCTCCATAAACAATTCCCCTGTCCCCCCCTCCCCCAACTGGATGGTACTCTAGTAGTATTGCAGGTCTTGTATGCTGTATGGCATGCTCCGCCCTCCAATCCAGGAGTGCCAAGCCACCTCTCCCATTCCTCTACTTATGCACCTTACTGCTTCCAGGGTGATAGAAAACCTTCCCACTCTGGTCACCTCCCTTGTAGGGCAATGCCTACCTATCGGATGAGGCTGAATTACCAGTAGATTTTACTGGAGATTTGGAGAATGAGGACTTCCAGGAAATGGATTCTCTGCCCCACTCTCCTCCATTGGAGATTTTCTCTATCAATGAGAATTTATCCAGGCAGATGACTGCCTCTCCTCCAGATGACCCATCCTTCCATGACAGGATAGTCCAAATTAAAAAAAAAAAATGTCATGAGATTCTTTTCCACCATGACAAACAACGCAAGGATATGGCAGATTATCTAAAGATACCAGAAGGCCTAGTCTTAGTGGTACCCCCACTGATCCAAATCTATCAATATATTATGCTTGCAGCCTAGAACCAGCCTTCCACTGTTCCAGCTATCCCCCACAAGGTGGATCACCTCTACCAGTCTCCTCAGGATCATCCTTTTTTATCCACCACTCCTAAAATGGATTCAGTGGTACTTACTGCTACTCATGATCATCTTAACCAGATGAAACACATGAGCTCCTTACCTCCAGATAATGGGACATATGGTCAAATACCATCATACACTCTGGTCCTCAGCCATTGACTAGGTCAATAAACTACCTCCATTTCAGGAACAGGAAAAGTTATTGGCCACTATAGCTACTGGAAATTCTGTTTTCTAGACACCCACTTCACTCGACATATGACGTGGTCGATCCTTTTGGCCCGCATGTCAGCAACTGGCATTACTCTGCATCGCCATACTTGGCCTCGTATCTCAGGCTTCACACCTGATGTACAACATCAAGTGCTCAATGCCCCTTTTATGGGTCTAGACTATGTGGGCCAGGAATCCAAGCTTTGACATGTGATATCCAAGCTCCAGGGAGACCCTTCTGTACGGTGCATGGCATGTCCTATACTTTCCAGCCATCCTACCATTCTCAGTCCTCCCTTTACACCAAAAGAGGTGGAAAATACAGAGGCTGTAATAAAAGCAGCTCTGAGGTCATCCCCAGCTTACTAGAACCAACATCTATGCTGCCTAGGGCTCTCGCTCCCACCCACCTAGTGCGGCTGGTCAGTTCACCTTCCAGTGGCTTACTGAGGCTGTGTCCCTGCTTCCTCAACCAGGCCATGGAAGCTGTGGGTGGTCATTGTGCCCTCCATTTGGAGGCCTGGAACACACCTCCCACAGAATACACAAAGGGATTTTACTCCCACTTCTTTTCTGGTACCCAGGTCAATAAAACTGGACCTCAGACAATTGAGCCCATACATGCAGTACAAAAGGTTCCGCATGATCACCCTAAACTAAAAACATTATCAATTTTGGTAACTTCCATTCAGCCTCTCATCAGCCCTGAAAGTGTTCACCAAATACCTAGCAGTAATAACAGCAGCCCTACACTGAAACAGGCACTTTGTCTCTCCACACCTGAACGGCTGACTTATCAAAGCAGAATCCAGATCGCCTCTGCTTTCCTCCCTAGAAGCAACCTTAACTCTATTTCCAAGCTCTAGGTATTACAGTCCATTGGCCACAGTCCAATTCGACCCCTACACAGTCACTCCAATATATAGGCGCAGTCCTAGACACTGTCTCTGCCAAAACCTACCTTCCGGCAGACAGGTAACACAAGCCTCGATCTCTGGCAGCACAGATACAAGCCCAAAAAGTTGTCACAGCCAAATGCATGCTATGTCTCCTGAGTCATATGGGTGCTACCATCTCTATGGTAGCTTTCGCCCGTCTTCATATGAGACTAGTCCAGTGGGTTCTCCAGAACCAGTGATCCCAACATTGCCCTAGTTGGTGTACCCTCTGTGCCAACCTATGCCAAGGCATGCCCTTCCAATTTCCAACCCTCCCACGCAGATGTTGACCACGAATGCATCCCTGGAAGGGTGGGATGCATGCCTGTGTCCTTACAGGACACAGAGCCAGTGGACCACCTCTATCCCTAATCCCCACATCAATCAGCTGAAGCTGAGAGCAGTTTGCATAACCCTTCAGGCCTTTTCAATATCATCTATCTTTGGGACTGTTGCTGATTCAGTCAAACACTGAAGTACTATTGTACCTCATCAAACAAGGAGGTACGAAGTCCCATTCTCTATACAAAGATACCCTTGCAGTCTGGCAGGAAGCCATTCGGCAAACTCTAGTACTGATAGCCGTCCATATAACATCATGTTATAACCTCCTGACCAATCTTCTCAGTCACCAGTCATCAGCACATGAATGGGCACTTCATCATGAAGTACCCCACCAAATCTTCCATCTGTGGGGAACCCCACAACTGGATCCGTTTGCTTCACCAGCCAACCATCATCTCCCCAGATACTATTCCATTATCCTGAGCCCCTCTGTGGCCTTGGTCGGTGTGATTCCCTCTACTTCAGTAATTATCAGTGGAGGAACCTATTCAGTTGCCAATCAGACTCAGAATCAAGAGACCCTTTTTACACCCCAACCGGAAGGTCCTACACCTTCATGCTTGGCTCCTGAGGACGCTTTAATTGCATGTCTACAAGTGTCCTTTCTTGTTGCTAATTTTTTGCTGGCCTCATGTAAACCAGCAACCAGGGAAACATATAATTCCAAATGGAAATGTTTTGCCATCTGGGCTGCCTCCCAATCATTGTATTCCTATTCATGTCCACTGACAAAAGTTTTAGATTACCTGACCTTGACTGCTGAGACAGGATTAAGCTATTTCTCCATCAAAGTCCATTTGGCCTCTATTTCGGCCTTCCATGAACCTCTGGATGGTAGATTACTGTATCAATATCATCTACCCGAAATGTATCTAAGAGGAATGTTACATATTAAGCCACCTATCAGAAAACCCACTCCTCCGTGGGATCTCAATTTCCTAATAGAAAAATTAACTCTTGAGCACTTTGAGCCAGCGGCCACTTGTGACCTCTGTTTTTCTTTCATAGAAAACATTATTCTTCGTGGCTGTCACTTCAGCTCAACGTATTTCTGAGCTCCATGCCCTCATGTGTAGAGAACCTTACTTGATTTTTCACAAAGATAGGGTGGCACTTTATACCACCCTTCCATCCTTCCTACCTAAGGTAGTGTCTGAACACACCTTAAACCAGTCCTTGGAGTTACCAATATACTATTCTGAACACTCCAATTGGGGCGAACATCTCTTGTATACTTTCAGTGTCCATCGTATATTACGAGACTACACTAATTGAACTAAAATGATTAGAAAGACCTCAACTTTTTGTCACCTTTGCCTCAGGCAGGGAAGATCTCCCAGTCACTAAAAGGACTCTTTCCAGTAGGCTAGCACATAGCATAACATTTTGTTATTCAACATACAACAAGCCATTACCAGGACCTGCCCAAGCCCATTCTACCAGAGCTATGGCCACTACTGCAGCCTGCTTTACAGAGGCCTCTATTACAGGTATCTGCAATGCAGCTACCTGGTCCACGGTTCATATTTTCATGAAGCATTACAGCTTAGACATTGCTTCACGCCGTAGGATGGTCTTTAGCCGAGCTGTCCTACAAGGCCTCCTGTCATAATGACCACCCTTTTGGGGTTTACTGCTTGGGATTCATCCCAAGTGTATTACTACTACAGAGACCACTCTGTGGAAGATAGTACAGTTACGTAAAATTTTACCATAACAGTGTTAGATGCTTTGCGGAATTAGTCTCTTGTAATGAGCACACGTTCCTACCTCCATCCCCCTCCTTCTCTAGGAGAACAAATTCTGGTCCAATGACTTATGGGTTGGGATGCCTACGGTACCTCGGCTTCCCTTCGGTCCTCGCTTAGCGAGCTGAATCCTCCGGGGGGGGGGGATCTGAGGATACCAGGGACCACCCACACTTATATAGGAAACAGGAAGCTGATGTTATGTGTGGGCAGCCCCTGGAAAAGACTGCTAAAAGAGCTGCCGTGCGCCACAGTGACCTCTGGCTATGACCCAAGTGTATTACCTACTGCAAGAGACACTCCTCAATGATCTACTGTTATGGTAAAATTTTACGTAACTGTACTTTCTAGGAGTGGCATATGTTGTTCATCCAAATGGACCCACCCGACCTCCCCTGGCTCAGGTGCACAACCTCTGCTTCCAGCAGGCAAGATCCGGCGTCATGGGGCAGAGCTGAGGGATATACCACCTGGGTGGATGGGAGGAGACAGCTTGAAGACTTTCCAGCACATCTTTAAAGGAAAGGACACTGCCAAGATGTGTGGATGAACAACATATACCACTCCTAGAATTGCTGTTACAGGTGAGTAACCAGTATTTTCAGCTTGCTTGTTTCCGGACCGAACATTCCTAACAGAAAAAGGTTTTTTTTTTTTTTTTTTGTCCCTCTGAAGTTCTTTTGCAGGGGGTCTAGATTACAGACTTGGGGGGGAGGGTTCTTTTAGTGCTAGGGAAACTTCCAGTGAAACTGTGGTAGCACTGTCTATGGGAAGCACCCTGTAAATCAAACTATGAAGCAAACAGTGAATGAAAGTGTTAACCTTCAATACAGATCATTGTATACAAAACATACAATGTCCTGTGTTAAAATATACATTAATTTCCATTCTTGGGGGACTTTTACAACTCACTTATGGAAATAAATGCTATAATTTAACTTGGGCCTTTGTATATTCTCTATACAGTATGTAAGTCTGTGCGAAGTGCTGTACATGTTCACTGCTGAGTAGCACTTTCACATGGAAACTTTGTTTGGCTTATTTAATACCCTTCTCTAGATATGTAGTGTACGCCACCTAAAGGAAGTGCTGGTTAAAGATGCGGTTGCATTTGTGCAAGTGTTAACTGTCTGAAGAGAAGCAGGCGTGAACATACTGCTTGTGTCGACGGGCATTATATTATACCAAAAACTGTGTGTTTTTTGTGTTTGGATGAAGTTTGTTTAATAAGAATCCAATGCTTTTCATCACAATTTTAACAGGATGCCTGTCCCCAGTAGCAGTCGTACACTGTTAGGGTTTTGGCAGTGGCTCCTTCCCAACACCATATCCACCTACAACCAGAATACCTTCATATTGCATCATTTTCAGTGTTGTACTCTAGACATTTGCTAAACATAAGCTAGCAGTTTCGTTACCACTGAAGTAATCATACATAGTAGGGAATAATACGTGCAGGCTAGTTGGTGCTACAAAGTAAGGTAAGACGTGCCTATTACCCTTGATCAGGTTACCTTCCTTCCTGCTGCTGACACCCTTCCAGATGACCCTCAGCCACCCATTGTGTGACTTTTGGGCCGTCCAACCCATTTTCTTACCATCCTTCCTTCTTTCTCATGGTAACAGAAGACTACCATATAATTCACGGTACATTTTTACTGCAGTGTTATCACTCCTGCTGTTGTCACTATTTCGTAATCGTATCATCACTGTACCCCTCTGGCATCACATGCCAAAAACAAAAAAGTCTCAGCTTTCAGTGTCAAATCAGAAGTGGAATTCAAATTATTTTGGATGTTTTTGTTCTGTTATTGCATGACATGTTTAGTATCCTATGTATTATAAATATTAAAAAATGCCCCTGATGCATTAGAATTGTTGTAATGGCTGCTTGGGGTTCTGTTTACCTTTGTAAAGGTTTGTTGGTATTAAAACAAAAAAAAAAAACCTTGATAAAATTACAGTCTCATATAATGCATATAGGGTCATCCATTATCCTTGATTCAGTGCAACTCTTCCTCTTGTCAGAATTGATACTTCTGTGTGTTTGATATTTCTACTGCAGGGGAGAGGGAGGAAGTGATCCTGTACTTCTTTTTTTTTAACTTTATTTATTCTCCCCTGCCTATTAGCCTCTTTCCAGCATGGTCTCTCAGTGTGCTGGCTCTTCCCATCCAACCAGAAGCCCAGACAGCCACATTCCGTTTGGGAGGACCCCTGCTCCATGTGCAGCCATACCCTAACTCCTCAGACCTGAGTCCCCTGAGGAAGGACCACCACACTCCTTACTGGCACTCTATCTATAGTGCTGGAGGGTTGCTGCTACTGGAGGTGGGACTGGAACGGACATCCTGGAGCCTGGTGAGGGACGTGGGTCTGCAACCATTGGACCCGCCTTTGCCTACTAATGGCAGGGGATCTTTTTTCTTATGTTTCCCAAGCAGCACGGACATGCAATGATGTCCAGCGCAGTATGAGTGCACTCCCGCACCTGCCTACAGGACGTCAGCCGCTGTCACCTTCCCCCTCTTGGAATGCACACTGCATCAACCAAACCCCAAACCACTAGGGGCCACCAAAGCTGTGCAGTTCAAACCTTCCTCCTCTGGGAAAGGAGAGCTGCCTGTTGGCAGCTCAATCCAAGTTCGCGCCCCCGCAGCCAACCCGTGACGGCCCAAGTCCACTCCCGAACCCAGGTCACTGGCGTGGCATGAGGTGTGGCATCCAGTGCCTCAAACCTCAGTGCCACCAGACCGGCTGTGATCCTATACTTCTGACATCAAATTTAAAGAGCAGCTGTTGTGCTCATACAAAAGCAAAATCCACAAGATCCCTCACTGGTGACTTACATTAACTGGACTTAAACCATCCAGGTTTTAATTTTTTCCTGCATTACAATTTCTCCAAAGGAAGGGGTTGAAATTCCACCAGATTGCTTCTGCATTCTGGTGCTGATGTCTGAAATGGACTTCCCCTGCACTCAGATGGTTTGTGACGTACAAGTTTGTAGAACACATTAGAGCTCTATTACAGGTTTTCTAAAGCATGTTTATATATTCTAGAGGTCCACTGGGGTAAAATCAGAACCACCATGCAACAACGCTTTTGTTAGTTGAGCAGTGCTTATATTTGACCCCAGTGGACCTCTAAAACAGGTAAGGAAAGTCACCAGTGAAGGGCTTGATGAAAGCACTAAAATTGGAGTTCTTTAAAACAAGACAACTCTTTTATGTCATATGTTTATGTCTGCACTCCTTTCTCATATTTCTAAGTCTTCTCTTGAATTATGTTCTGCCATTTGCTCTAAGACTAAACTATGTATTCACTTACAGTTTCTTTCCAAATGCCACCACCTGGGTATTATTCCTCAAGGTTTCTGTTTGAATTCCACCCTTGTTCATTTGGGTCTGAGATATGTTTCCTCCACTAATAAGCTTTTGAAAACTGTCTCTAGGAAACTTGTCATGGACACCATTCTCTCCATTAAGAAAAAGTTGATCTCTGTTGACAAAACCATCCAAAGGCAAAAAGATTTCCTGCAGTGGACAGCCCCACATAACCTTCCTTTTATTAAGCACTGCACCCTATACCTTAACTCCACTCTCAATTAGTCAAGGACACCAAATCTACCAAACTCCAGTCTCTCTCCCAACAGATCAGCAACCAGCATGAGCCCTCGAGTCAGATATAACCTAACAATTTGGTATTTTGTATTCCTCCAGATCTCCCCCTGACACAAGATGAATGATCTCTCCTTAGTAAGGGTCTCTCTTTTGTGCCCACACCCAGACTTCTCGATGTACCCCAGGTTTGAGTTGATCTGCAGCACTTCTATCGCAGAGTATGACTTACAGCTCATTTTTCTAATGACATGCCTCTTCCTGCAGATGATGACAGTACTACCAGAATAATCAATGACATCAGTCCCCAACGTAGAGCATGGACCCACTCCAGGACGTTTTGCTGCTGTCGATTATTTTGTTAACCAATGCATGGAAAACACCACTAACTTCAATTTTCACTGCAGGCATGACCACTCTAACCTGACAACTGGTGAGCTTGCAGCCCTCACATCTTTGCAATGCAGGAATGACATTGTTATTAAACCAGCTGATAAGGTGGGTGCTGTTGTGGCCTGGCAAAAGGAGCTGTATGTCACTGAAGCCACACAGCAACTCACCGACACCAGGTTTTACTCTTCTCTTCCTCAGGACCCCACTGCTGACTATCAGACTGAGGTTGCCACCACCATCACCTCTGCTATTGAAAACAAAGAGCTCCCTGCCTCAGCTAAGAGACTCATAGTTCAGTGTCCTCAGGCATCCAGGTTTTATCTCCTCCCCAAAATCCACAAAACAGGTAACCCTGAATGTCATGTTGTGTCTGCCTGCTCCTGCCCCACATCTCTGCATTTTTGGACAGCCTCATGAGGCCACTCATTGAATCCCTGTCCTCCTACATTAAAGACACTAACCATGCTCTCTAGTTATTTGACAGGTTCAGATTCAGTGGCTCCCTACAGCTCATCTTCACCATGGACATCAAATCTCTATACACAGTGATCCCCCCACAATGATGGCCTGACAATTTTGCAGCATTTTCTAAATAAGTGTGACATCCAGCAGACAAACACACACACACACACACACTTACCTGGCTGGCAGAACTTGTTCTTAAACTCAATGCTTTCTCTTTCAATAAGTTTTTTTCAGCATGTCAGTGGAGTTGCCATGGGTACCAAAATGGGTCCCAGTTTTACCAATCTGTTTGTGGGTTGGGTGGAGGAACAGTTTTTTTCTATCATTCACAGGGACTGTACCTGAACTCTACAAATGCTACATAGATGGCTGTGTGGGGGCTACCTCCTGCTCCAAAGAGACCCTCCAAATCTTCTTGGACAAGTTTACCACAGCCCATCCTTCCCTTCAGTACACTGTTGAAGTATCCTCCTCTACACTGCCTTTTCTGGATATCAAACTGTCAGTGCAGAACACTGGTCTGAAGACATCAGTTTATTACAAACTCACCGACTCACACAGTTTCCTCCTCCACAGCTCATTCCATCTTAAACATGTAAAGAATGGCCTGCTATATTCACAGTTTCTTTAGACTTCACAGGTTATGCAGTGAAGATGATGATTTTGCTGAGCAGGCCCAAATAATGCATAGTTTTTTTATTAACGGGATACCCTAAAAGCACAGTGGACAAGAGCACTCTCCCGGGTCAGAAACATGCCCTGTAACCTTGACCCCCTGTAGGAAGGATACTGTCATGCAAGAACTACGACAAACTCCACTAGTGCTTCCCTTCCATCAGAGTACACCTTCTTTTCACAGGCTCATCACCAGTAACTTTCCTATTTTACAAACTGGCCCCAACATTGCTGCTTCCTTTACAGAACCACCTATTGCCTCCTACTGCCGGCCACCCAACCTGCGGAATCTCCTGGTAAGAAGCAGCCTACCTACTCCTAACATTTCCTCCCTACCAGGTACCAAACCTTGCAACAGACCTCGCTGCTACACTTGCAAATTTATTTCTAGTGTGACTGAAATTCGGGGCCCACAGGTGTTTTTCACATCACCATGGAGTTCTCATGCACCTCCACTAATGTGGTATATTGTATTCTTTGCAGGAAGTGTGCAGCTATTTACATCAGAGAAACTGGTAGATGCCTTGCTGACCATTTCAGGGAACACTACAGGGCAGTCAGGAATGGAGACACTAGGCTCGTTCACATTGCACCTTGCCGCATCAGCCACTTTCAAATCATTAAAAAAAAAATTACGAAAATGAAACAGAGCCATATTCACATAGCACGGGTGTTTTTGGTGCCCTTTTGCTTTCTGGCAATGTAGGTGTTGTTCCGGTCATTGTTGGGTTGGTGGGGAATTGTAGTGATGCAGGTGGTTTGCCTGTTCAGGCGGCACAGGAAACCACTTACACCACTCCGCAAACCCATGAAAAGAGGGATTGTGGCGGCAATGCCACGTAACAGAAAACTGCCAAAACAAGAAGGTTCACACGTCGTCAGGAGCAATGATCTGGCCACTGTGAGCCAGTGACAATGGCTCACAGGCAGTCATGTGAACGAGCCTACAGATAAACCCATTGTATCCCACTTGATCTCCAGGGACCACAGTGTCAATGATCTTTCTGTTTGTGTATTTCAGCAGGGCTTCTGGGGTTCTGACCATAGAAAAAACATGGAAACCAAGTTGATCATCTGCCTTGGCTCCCAGCAGCCCTCTGATTTAAATAATAGACTTATTTTTACTGATATTTTTTAGCCACTCCCTTCTTTTCCCTAAAGCCTGTATCTGTGCACATCTAGTTTATTTTTCCTTGGATTTCTCCGTCAGTGTCTCCTTCCCCCACATTTGTCACCTTTCAGCCTTCTTACTAGGCTCTGCTAATTAGGCCATACCTGGGGACTTCTCTAGCTCATTCACTGCTATTATGCCTTGTCACTCCCATCATCACCTTTTTGTTTTCCAGATTCTGTCTTTATCTTGCCATTTATTACTTCTTCTCCCAGAGCCTCCTCTTTTTTTCTTTCTATATAAATATATATATATATTTCTTATTTTACCTTTCCTCTACACTGATTTCGCTTTTTCTCTTTTAGATATTTCCTGAAGAAGACCACTGGTTGAAATGTAGATTTTTAACTCTATTTTCTATTTTTAGCGTGCAATTAATATAAACATTTTGTTTTGTTTTCAGACCACATGCTGACGCAGCACCTTGTTTTTGTTTTTTCTTTTATGTCATGGCAACAGAAAGTGAAAATGTCTATAACTAAGCAATATAATACCCAAGAAGGTGGGTGGTATTGGACTCTACCAGAATGTCCAGGGGTGTAATGAAGCCCGACACCAGAGGCGGGGGACCTTATAGCCCCTGGAAGGTTTGGTATAGCCTTGCCACCCACCCTGGAGGGTAGGCTTAGAAAATGGGTATATAGTATATTAAAATGTAAAAAGGAAAAATAATTTGCCTGTAAATTAGTCCTGCCACTGGCTAAATCGCCAGTAGAAGGCATTGCTGTGTTAAGGAGTTTCAAAAGGCACTTTCAGCTATTGTCCATCTCCCCCCTCCAAAAGAAACTTAATTAGTGCCATTAGCTCATTCAGCTCCAGAGTAGTTCAGAAACTGCTAGATTAAACACACACAAAAAAAAAGACATTGGGGGCAAGCAGTTGACACATGTTCAGGAGAAGCAACTTCAATCATTGGGCATGAGCAGCAAAGGTGAACATCCATGACAGGGCAACTTTTATTTTTCTTTCTGTCCTTAAAACATGTTGGTGTGGTGTGGCAGACAATGTTTTCCATCTGGCAGTTTTCCTGTTTATGTGTGTGCTCGTGGTCGGGCAGGGCAAATGCAGAACTGAGACATAATGGGATTAAGTTGTTGGCGGTCCTGCTTCTGCCCGCCTGCCACTATCCAGCTTGCCCTCAGGCCTATTAACACAAACAGCAGACCCAAGTGTTGTGCAGTTATGGTGACACTGGGAGATCAACAAACTAAAGCGCTTTCATGGCGCCACCAAAAAGGTGACCCCCCCCCGAGAATTTAAGCTTATTTTTGCAAACTGTCAGTTGGCAGAGGTAAGAGTAAGGGAGAGAAGCTATGCTGACTGCATTGAGGAACCCAGTCTGCAGTGCAGCCTTGGATCGGGAAATGCTAATATTAGATGTATAGAGAAAAACGACAACAAGGGATCATTTTTAAGCTGCGAGTGAGTGCCATGAATTTTTTTGGGGGGTATCATGAATGCTGAGAGTCCGTTGTTGTTTTTTTTGGGTGGGGGGGAGTATCTCTTGCTAAGTGAGATGACAGCATGGTGGCTATTTCAAATTTAAAATAATATGGGCACAAGGATTTTAGAATGTAACTGGGCAACAGAGACTGGGACTTATTATTTCCCAGTCTCTATTGCAGATACCAGACCAGCTAGTTGGTGGATTTAGGCAATCAGAATGAAGATTTCTCCCTCCCCATTTGCAAATGAAAAGTGATTTCCTTTTTTGGTCATTTAGAACCTTCATTATTTATCATATTGTGAAAACATAAAATAGACAAAAATTACATATTGTAAAATCATAATTCCATAATAGTGCTGTGGTGACATTAATTATGAATTTTGTTTTCAGTTTTTCTCTCCTACTAATGATGTCCCCTTAACCCCCTTATTGGAGTTGTAGTTTTGTAATGCACAATGGGGAGTGCATTTTGCCCTTATATAATCACTGGTGACCCCCGATATCAACCTGTTTTTGAGACCTGTAAAAAGTCATGTCAACCTATAGGTTGATATGGCAAAGTCGTATCAACCTGTGAATTGATACGGCTTTTACTGTCTCACACTGGGTTGTGTGTACCATGCTAAGGTACTTACTGTCTCAAAAAATTGAACTGTTCACAGTTTTTTTTTAAACTTTAAACAATGGAGAAGCCGTTGAACCTTCACCTTGTTGTCATAACAACCAGCATGCCATGGAGCCCATACAGAGGTCGAATCAGCAGCACAGAAGGCACATAATGCTAAGACTCTGAGCTTTGTTTACTTAGCACCAGTAATTATAAAAATAACACATATGAAGGTGTGTGATCTGCAGTTTTTTTTACATACCCTTGGTGTGTAACAATATATAAACCTCTCAAGCTTTACTCTCGAGGTTTATATATTATCACACACCTTGGGTATGTAAAAATCTGCATTTCACACACCTACATATGCGTTATTCTCTATGTAATATCCTAGTGTAGACAACATACTGCTCTAAAGTTCACAGTTCTGGCCCTATAGGTACTTAACTTCAAAGTTCACTGGCCATCTTTATCAGTTTCAAATAGTTTAAAAATGTCATGAAAATTAAACTTTTCTGCCAGTGAAGATGGAAACTTTCAGCTAGGAAAGATGGTCGTAAGACAGTGATATTTTAATTTTGAAAAGAGTTTAAATTTCCCTGCCTGAACTTTGTTTTGTTCAGTTAATCTTTATTATAATTAGGACACTGTGATTCTGTCTCAGGTTATGGAGACAGTAACAGTAAATTGGGATGTGCTTTTGTATAGTGCCTTTCATTCAGGCAGTATCTCAGCACTCGACATACAGTGCTTTATAAAGCATGTCATTTATTACCCCTTTGAAGTGAAAGGGAGAGGCAGCAGCACGTGAAGACCTCTTAAAGAACCAAAAATGCTTCACATGCTGCAGCCTCTGAATTTATCAGTGTTATATGAGACTGTTTTATTCTTTTTTTACTGGTTAGTTTTAATGGTCTCTAAAGCATCAACACTCTCAAACTTCAGAAATCTGACGGTGATGCAAGCTGCCATTAACCAAATAACCGCGCACAAAATATTTCCTGCATCTCTCCATGTTGTCAGTGAAGAATTATGTACAATATGGGTAATGTGCACCCTGAATAGGTGCTCCCTGGTACAGCTATGTAAGTTAGTACCACCGGCAAGACCACTCTTATGGTTGTAAGAGTGGTTTCATATGCATTCTTAGGGTACAAGAACCACATACTGAAGTTGAACAGTTCTGATACCCTAAGAATGCATGTTAGACCGCTCTTAAAACTGTAAGCATGGTTTTGGTGGCAGTACTAATATAATATTGATCAAGTTCCATCAACAATATATTACATTAAAAAAAAAACTTACCCGAACATGCCCATTTCCAGGGCAGCTGCACGTGAGACACATTTCAGAATAAGAGTGTCATATGTGCAGAGGAAAGGAGCGCTCTGATTGGTCAGGAGTGCTCCCTTAATCTATAATAGCTTTAAAGTAGATAGAAAATGATTTTGACATAGTTAACTGCCCATTCCTTATCATGCCAGTTATGTATTATGAGATGCGTTGACCAATTTTTGATAATCTAGTTTGGGGTGCCCTTAGAGCTGCATAGGCCCTGTTCAGACTAGGGTGTTTAAAACGGTTTAAGAAGCTTAAACTTTTTTTAATGCGCCCTAGCATGGTTCGCATCCGCACCTAGCATGCCTTGTAGTCCATTTTTAAAAAACATGCTTAAACCCTGAAAAACCTAGGCTTAAACACAGTTTGTAAAATGTTTCAGGAGTTAAAATCAGATTTACCTGCAGTGCGGATGGTCAGGGACAGTTTTCATTCATGCAGTAGAATGTCAGCGCATGGGAACCAGTTGCTACCTTAACTCGGTCTGGAGGCGGTAGTGCAGATGGCATAAATAATTTTTAATAACGGTTTACAACATGCTGGCAGTAGTGTGGACACTACAGTACAGATGCTACAACAGGGTAATCTGTTTTTAAAAAGTTTGAACTTACCATGCAGTAGTCTGAACAGGGCCATAGTTCCACTCTCCTCTCCTCACCAGCTACTGCTCTTTACTTTTGGATTTCTAAGACATTCTGACGTTAATAACACTATTACATGCTTTTCATCTGAATGGCTTGGAACGGTGTTATTGATTTCATAGAATGTTCAGGCAGTATGAAAAAAGAGCAGCGACAACTGCTGAGGAGAAAGGGATTAAGGGTAGTTACAATGGCAAAAAATAGATTATTAATTGAGCAAAAAAGGTAAAAAACATCAGAAAATTGGATAGAAACTAATGGGACAATTGGAGGGCATCTAGGCGTGAAAACTGTTTCCTATCACCTTTAAGTTATGTGCCTAGCAGCACCGTATACTGCTGATATCATGAGTATTCTAGTGCCTCCTTTCAGGCAGTCTTTTATATCAGTGTGATAGGGGCAGCAGCACTTCTGGAGAGCTCATCTGACTTTGCTTTGCAATTTCTCTCCCTATTTAAGTAACTCTAGCTTCTCACCCCGGGGGGTCCTTTAGCGTCAGTAACATTATGCAATTAGCTGACTAGGTAGAACTGCCCCGGAGGTGGAGATTATGGTATTGAGTTTATGAATTAGCCAATCAGGAGAGAGCTTGTGGGTGTGCTGAGCAGAGCTTGCCTAGAAGGTACCAGAATTGTTTCTCCACTTGACTGAGCAATGCTGTCTCTGGGGTGCTCCTCTCTTGGCCAAGGAAAAAGTTCTGTATATCTTACTAGCTATAAATTTAGTTTTTTATACATTTTATAGTGTGCTGAGTAGCTTTTCTTGTGTTTAGCAGTTCCCCTCGGTTCCGGGAACAGCGTTTTTTGGCCGGTTCTACGGTTCCTTTTCTTTATTTTCTAACTAAAAATGTAACCGTGTTTACGTTTTTCGATGGTTCCTTTCTTTATTCTTATTGTGGTTCCCTTTTTTAAGTGGGAACTGGCGTTTTCCTTTTTATTTACTGAGTTTTTTCCTCAGAAAGTCGCAGTTCTTTACCGTGAGGTATCCAACTGCATTTCTTAACTTAACCCTATTTGGGCTTTATTTTTCAGGGGTTTTTGGAGTATTGACATGTCAGAAATCCTTAAAAAGAGGACTGGACTCACAGATTTTAAAAAATTTTTAAAGTGCCTCATAATAGTATGTTAATACTAATACATCAGTAGAATGATGGCTGAAGAAGGGTCTTCCTCTGTCCCCAAACAAAGACCCAAGGCTACAGATGAGGGGCCTTCAAAGAATAAAAATTCTAGTCAAGGTACTGATGAGGCATCTTCTAAATCTAAGCCTAATAAAGGTGCTGATGAAGTGCCTGCTAAACCTAAGGCTTCTAAAGGGACTAATGAAGTTCCTTTTAAACTTAAAAATTCTAAAGGTGCTGATGAGGTGCCTGGTTCAAAAAGAAAGCCTGACCAAGTCACCAATGTGGTGGCTGCAAAGAAGCCTTGTAAAGAAATGCATACCACTGCCCCTCCCAGCTCTGCTAAAGGTGAGACAGCAGTGGGTAAAAAACATAAAGAAAAATCTAAACATACAGAACCCCATGATGGTAATCTCCCAGACATCCAAAAGGAGTTACCAACTGTGGAGGATATAGCGAAAGCCTGGCATGTTTTTCAGACCCTGCAGGGCACAGGGTCCTTTTCACCACCACTGCCTTTTTCACCCACATCTGCAGCCCCTTCTGATGCAGGAGCCTATCTGGGGGATGATGATGAAGATTATTATGATGCTCCAGATGATATATTAGAGGGCAACGGTCCAGACCCTGATGTGTCCCCTGACCCCAATTTTGGTGCATCCCCAACAGATCAGGAGGATACTTCCTCCATGCTGACTTTTCTGCAACACATGGTGGACACCTTTGACCTCCCTTCTCAGGAGTCCACCCAGGAAGAAGAGTAAGACCAGGACTATAGGGAAATGAAAGGTCTCCCTCCTCCTAAAAAAGTGGTACTTTGTATTTCTAAGGCATTTAGGAAGAAGACTATGAAGCTTCTCCAGACTCCTACATCTTTGTCTGTAATTGACAAATGAATAGACAAGAAATATCAATTATCCAAAATGGATACAGCTTTCCTGTCTGTACATCCCAGCCATGAAGGGGTGGTACAACAGGCTGAGTGTGATAAAGCAGGAGTCCCTCTCTCTCTTCTCAGCCTCCCGAGAAAGACTCCAGAAGATTGAACTTTATGGGTGAGAAAACTTATACCTCACCATCTCTTCTCCTCTGCCTGTCTTGTTACATGGCATACACAGCTAAGTATCAGAAGGTCCTCTGGAATTCGGTCCTGGCTATAGCCCAGCCAAGGGTCTGACTCTATGGTACAGGACTTGGTGGAGACAGCCAAAACTGCCCTGGAATCCACTAAGTACCAGTTCCACATGGCAGATGACAATGATGCAGCCTCCAGTGTGATGGCCCCAGCTATATCCTTTAGGCAATTTGCATTGCTGAGGATAACTAATCTGATGCAGGACACTCAGTCCAGGGCCATGGACTTTCCTTGCGACCAGAATGTCTCGTTCGATTCCAGAACAGAAGACTACATGTAGAAGGTTGATGAATACAAAACAACCTACCAAAGCAACACAGCTAAAAAGCAAAGACTCATGCTGCTCAAAAGCCTCAACCTAAGGGAAACTGGGCAGAGGATACTTCCCTAGGCCCTATTTTCCCTTTCCTCCTCAGTTTGACTATTTTCAAATGAGAGGTTACTACAGAGGAAGAGGCAGGAGAGGTTAGAGGAAACCTGCCTCTACCTCTGCTCCTGCAACTCAGCCTAAGCCCCGACTTAAATGTTCAGGCCGCCTCCCCTCTGCCTGTAGGGGGCAGGCTCTCCCATTACCTCCAGTCCTGGACCCTCATCACTTCAGACAAATGGGTCCTGGAAGTAGTGGAAAAGGGCCTGCCACTTCAGTTCAAAAAGATGCCAGCCCTCAGGAGCACCCAGTTGTCCAAATCACTAACCCCAACAGAAAGACTTCTGTTGGAGCTAGTGGTGAAACATCTTCTGGCAGCAAGGGTGGTAGAGAGAGTACCTGCCCATCAACAGGGGCAAATGACTCTACTCCAGATACTTCCTGACACAAAAGAAAAATGGGGAGTGGTGACCTATCTCAGACCTCAGATACTTAAACAAGCATCTTCTGAAACCCAAATTCAAAATGGTCGCCCTAAAATTGGTAATACAGTCCCTTCAGCAGGGAGACTGGCTAGTCTCCCTAGACCTCAAGGATGCCTACTTTCACATTCTAATAAGGCAGTCCCCCAGAAAGTTTCTGAGGTTCAAACTTCCATCAGGGCACTACCAGTTTGCAGCCATGCCCTTTGGCCTGACATCTTGACCAAGGGTATTCACCAAATGTCTGGCTGTCGTGGCAGCACATCTAAGAAAACAGGGAATCTCAGTCTATCCTTACCTGGACGACTGGCTCATAGTGGGAAAAAACCCTCTGCAGGTAGAAGATGCTCTCTCCCTAACAATAAACACTCTGCACTCCTTGGGGTTTCTAATAAACCAGAAGAAATCCCACTTGGAGCCAACCTAACTCCTTACTTTCATAGTTGGATAGTCAGCAGAGCAGGGCTTTTCTTCCACCAGAAAGAATCCAAAACTTCTTGTCAGAGGCAAATTCTTTTGTCCTGGGCCAGTCCAGGCCAGCCAGACATTTTTTGAGGTTCCTGGGGCACATGGCATCCATGACAGCTGTGGTCCCAGGAGTCAGATTCAGAATGAGAGACATACAGTACCACTTGTGGTCTCACTGGTCCCAAAGGAGCAATTCTGTGTCGAAACTGATTCCAGTCACAAAGACATTACTTCAGGCCCTACACTGGTGGTAGGAAACAGCCAACCTTTTGGCAGGAATTCCCTTCCAAGTACCTTCTCCCACACAAATCATCACTGCAGATGCTTCTCTGCTGGGATGGGGATCTCATCTGGACAGTACTTCTGTCAGTGGCACCTGGACTCCAAAGGAGTCACAGCTCACATCAGTCTGCTGGAGCTCAGTGCCATTTACTTGGCACTGAAGGCCTTTGCTTTGCAAGTAAAGGGCCACACAGTGCAGATCAGGACAGACAACACCTCTGCAATGTTTTACATAAACAAGCAGCATGGCACAAGGTCCAGTGTCCTGTGTTTAGAAGCCATGAGAATCTGGTGTTTGGCCTATAACCTGGATGTCAGTCTTTCAGCCATACACCTTCCAGGCAAGGACAACACCTTGGCAGATGCCCTCAGTTGCATCAACCAAGGGCACAGCGAATGATGTCTGAACAAGCAAGTGCTGGCCACAGTGTTCAGAAGGTGGGGCATGCCAGAAATAGATCTTATCGCCTCTCACCTCAATCATCAACTTCCTCTATATTGCTGCAGGCCTCCAGTCCTGGGAACCCTTATGTCTTCTGGTGTAGACCCTGCACCATTTTGGTTGCCCTCCTCTGGACAACTTCTACTCTGTCTATGTCTTTGCCGAGATGGGGTCTCCAGAACTGCACACAGTACTCCAGATGGGGTCTCACCAACTGTCTGTACAGAGGGATAACAACTTCCTGTTTTCTACTATTGATGCATCTCCCTATGCATCCCAGTATCCCCCCAGCATTCCTTATTGCCTTCTCACATTGCTTGCCCACCTTTAGGTCATCTGATATAATTACCCCCAGGTCCCTTTCCAATTTTACTGTTGTCAGTATCTCACCCCCCCATTGTGTACTCTTCCCCTGGGTTTTTGTTTCCCAGGTGCATTACCTTGCACTTCTTTGCATTGAATCTGAGCTGCCTTACATTTGACCATTCCTTCAACCTTGCCAAGTCCCTTCTTATCCTTTCCACTCCATCTTGTGTATTAACCCTGTTGCAGATCTTTGTGTCGTCTGTAAAGAGACATACTTTTCCTTCCAGTTACTCTGCAATGTCACTTATAAAGACATTAAAAAGGACCGGTCCCAGTACTGAACCCTGTGGTACCCCGCTAGTAACCCTCCTTTCTTCACTGTGGACTCCGTTTACTACTACCCTTTACATCCTCTTGACTAGCCAATTTTTTATCCAGGCTACCACCTTGGGACCCACTCCAAGGCTGGCTAACTTATGTATTAATCTTTGTGTGGGACTGTATCAGATGCCTTGCTAAAATCTAGGTAGGCCATGTCCACAGCCCCTCCTTGGTCTACTACTTTGGTCACCCAGTCAAGAACTCTGTTAGATGCGTCTGACACGACCTTCCCATCGTGAATCCATGCTGCCTTGGGCCCTGTGCCCCACTGGCCTCTAGGTACTCAACAATTCTTTCCTTCAGAAGTGATTCCATCATTTTCCCTTCCACTGAGGTCAAACTAACTGGTCTGTAGTTTCCTGCCTCTATCCTGCTCCCACTTTTGTGAGGAGGAATCACATCCACCCTCCTCCAGTCCTCAGGTACCACCCCATCCTCCCACGATTTGTTAAAGAGAGCTGTCAGCGGTGTCACTAGTTCTACCCTTAGTTCTTTTAGAATTCTTGGGTGAATACCATCAGGCCCCATTGCTTTGTCCACCTTCAATTTTATTAGTTCTTTCAGAACCCTTTCTTCTGTAAATGGACTGGTATTGACACCCGTTTTCAGAGTGTTTCTCTTGTTTGGTTTAGGTACCTCCTCTCCTCTTCCTTTGTGAATACTGAGCAGAAATATTCATTCAGTATCCCTGCTTTTTCACTGTCACCCTCTACCAACATTCCCTCCCCTTTATTAATCCTCAGTATTCCTCCTTTCATCTTTCTTCACTCCCTAATGTACCTATAAAAGGTCTTATCTCCCTTCTTAACAGAGTTGGCTATCCTTTCCTCAGTTTGAGCCTTTGCTATTCTGACTGCCTTCCCAGCCTCTTTCTGCTTTAACTGATAAAGTTCATTGTCCTGCTCCTTCTGTGTTTCCTTATATTTCCTGAATGCTATCCATTTCTTCTTAACCTTCCCTGCCACCTCTTTTGAGAACCATAGCGTTTTTTTCCTTTGTTGTGTTTATTGATTTGCTTTACACAAAGGCTTGTTGCCTCTGTGATGGCTATTTTGATTACTCCCCGTTGTTGCTCCACTCCTCCTTCTTGCCTGTTTGCTAGTGCTTTTCTGAGGCACTCTCACATTTTCCCAAAGTCATCCCTCCTAAATTCCAATACTCTTGCTTTTGTATGGCTTGATTGTATGGCTGTGTTTATCGTGAACCACACTGTTTGATGGTCGCTTATTCCCAGATGGCTACCCACTTCTAAATCTGAGATTCTTTCTCCGTCCCCATTTGAGAGTACCAGGTGTAAGATTGCTCCCTCCTGAGTGGGTTCCAATACTAGCTGTCTGAGGCATGCCCCTTGTAGGGCATCAAGAATGACCCTGCTCTTGGATGTGCCTGCAGCAAAGGTACTCCAGTTAACATCTGGCATATTCAGGTCCCCCATCAACACTATCTCCCCTTTTTCTGCTATTCTGAGGATGCCTTCTATCATTTCCTTGTCTATTCCCTCCCCCTGAGATGGGGGTCTGTATTCAACCCCCATGCAGATTGTGGTGCCATTTCCTGTCTCCAGGGTGACCCAGAGTGCCTCGTCTGCTCCCTGTTTACTCTTTAGTTCTGTTGCTTTGATCCCTTCCTTTATATAGAGAGCTACTTCTCCTCCTCTTTTACTCTCCCTGTCCCTCCTGTAGATTGTGTATCCTGGTATGCTGACATCCCAGTCATGGTTCTCTGTGTACCATGTTTCTGTGACTGCCACAATATCCAGGCAACCCTCTTCCATCAAGGCCACTAGTTCAGGGAGCTTGTTACACAGACTACGGGCATTGGTACTCATCACCCTCCACTTTTTGATGGCCTTACCCCTTTTAGCCCCATCCCTGTCCTTACTGCCTTTGCCTTTTTTACATTTACCTCTGTCCTGCTCCTAATGACTTCTCTACCTTGGTGTTTACCTCACTAATTACCGTGTTTTGTGGGGAAGGCTGGGCTTTCCTGCTCCTTTTCAATGCCTCCCTTGGCTGGTTTAAATGCTTGCCAATGAGCATTTAAACCTCTCACCTAGGATCCTGGTCCCCGGACAGATGCAGACCATCGCCACCAGTATAAGTCTGCATCCTCCAGGTAGCTCCCAGTCCCCAATGAAGCCAAAGCCCTGAGCTCCACACCAGTTTTCAACCATTCATTGAATTCCCTGGTGAGAGTTCTAACATCACCCTTGCCATAGACAGGCAGTACCTCCGGAGAAGGTTACCATATGCGCTACTTGTCTAAGGCCCTTCCCCAACTCTACAAACTCCTCTTGCACTACTATGATCCCATTCCTAGCCAGGTCATTTGTCCCTAGGTGGACAGTGACACCCAGCTCCCTCCCTCGTGCAGCTGCTCCCATGATCCTGAGTTCACTTCCTGTCCTCCAAGCCATGGTGCCAGACAGGCTGCCTCCTCTCCCTTTCTCCCCACTTCTCCCTATGATTGGGTCCCTCACCAGGGTCATTTCCTTCCCCTGTGGGGTCCCATGCCACCCTCTTGTGGGTCTCCTTTGTGAAGGTTCCCAGCATCCTCCTTGGTCTCCACTGCAGGTGCCTCCATAGAGGAACCACTATCAACCAGAAGAATGTATGAATTGTGGAGAGGTACAGCTGGAGGGAAGCAACTCTGTTCCACCACCCTCTCCCTTCCTGAGCCCACCCTGGTCCAGCCTCTCCTCTTTCTTGGCAACCTCTGAGGTAGTGGCATTGGCCCTGGTGGTCCCTGGGTGGGGGAGGAGGTTTCACGAATCCTAGTCAGGTCAGCCTGGAGACGGGCAACCTCCTCCCTCAGACCAGAGAGGTGCCTGCAAATAGGGCAGCATCGTAGTCTCCAGAATGTCTCCTGAAACACTGCTACCCCACCGCCATTGCACTGCACCACTCCTATCATGTCTTATTTTGTGTCCCCTCTCCTGTTTCTCTGTATGCTTACTCTCTTCTCTTCTTACAACTCTCACCCTTCCTGTTCTGGAACAGCAACTTCCTATATTCTTCAGTAGCCTCCTTCTTCTTTGCTCAGTGTCAGACCACCACCAGCAGCTAGGGGGGAGAGCGAGCTACTTTTTTCCTTTAGGGTTGACAAAACTAATGTTTCTGTATGATCCTTCCCTTCCTACTGCCAAACAGGAAGTTCCTGTTGTCAGTCAAATCCAGTGGCTTTAAAAGTAGAACTGGCTTAGGGTAGGTGGGATGGAGGGCAATTAGTAAGAAAAAAGGCTAGCAACAGGAAGTTGTAATTGGAGTCACCTGCTTTTATATTGTCTAAGCCACACACCCAATTAAGCTCTCTCTCCCCTCCTACTGATTTAGCAAAGTAAGTTGATACTGTGCCCTTCCCAGCACAGAACACACACTGACTTTTTTCTTTTCTTTTTTTTAACCCTAAATAAGACTCCTTCTACTTCTAATAAAGTATCTGTCTGCTTAATCTCAACAGACACTGATTCGTGCTGAGACAGATGTGTTAAATTAGTAAGAAAATGATAGTTTCTTTTAGTTAGCTGCTTTCTGCTCTACAGGCTAGCAACATCACCTTCCACTCAGTCACTCTCTCCTGACATGCCCTCAGATAGGAGTTACTTTTCTAGACCTGTAGTCTCTTCACCTCAATGCTGGCTCTTGAAGAGTTAGAGTTCCCTGCCACTCAGTACTCTGAACAAGTTCTGAAGATTCTGAGGATGGCCAAAAAGCCTAGCACAAAAAAGACCTATGCAGCCAAATGGAAAAGATTTTCACTCTGGAGCAAGAGGAAATATATTAATCCTCTCAGAGCTTTAGTTTCTAATCTCTGATTTGGATTATCTGGTACATCCCCAGGCCTTAGGCCTAAGGCCTTCTTCCCTGAAGCTTCATCTGGCTGCAATCTCGGCCTACCTTCCCATTGAAAAGAACAAATCTATTTTTTCCCAACCAGTGTTTAAACAATTTTTTAAAGGCCTCCTTCATCTTCAGTCCTCATGGAGCCACTCTTTGAACCCATGGCTACAGCCCATCTCAAGTATGTCACTTGGAAAACTGTATTTCTAGTAGCCATCTCCTCTGCAAGGAGAATTTCAGAGCTACATGCACTCTGTACTGAGCCCAACTACATCATCCGTCATAGGGATAAGATTGAGCTCAGGACGAATGGGAAATTCCTGTCTAAGGTGGTCTCAGAGTTCCACCTTAATCAGTCCATTACCTTGCCAGTCTTTCTTAATGTGAAATCCACTCCTGGGGAGCAGAAGCTCCACAGTCTGGATATCAAAAGGGCCCTGCTTCTTTACTTGGAACACACCAAGCAGTTCAGTGGCTCTTCCACATGGCTGTTCTCACCTATGGGGCGGTAGGTAGAGGAAGACCAGCCACTAAGAGAACTATTTCTTGCTGGATAGTCTTCTGCATTCGGTTCTGCTATGACAACGCTGATAAACAGCCCCATGAGGGCCTCAGGGACCACTCTACTGGGGCACTGCAGCCTCTGTGACAGCTGCAAGGGACATTCCCTTACTGGGTGTCTATAAAGCAGCCACACAGAAGACTACACACATTCACAAAGCACTACTGCCTGGATGTACAGTTTAGATCTGATGCCAAATTTGACAGGGTGGTTCTGCAGAGCCCCTTTCCTAAGTAGGTTCTCTACCCGCCTCCCAACTGTACTCCTGTGTAGTCTGCTTAACGTTACTGATGTTTAAGGACCCCTGGGGTGAGAAGAAAAAATTACTCACCATAGTGATCTTCTTTCTTCCAAGGTGTCCTTTAGTATCAGTGAGCTCTCACCCATCCTCCCCTGTTAACCTTACAGTAGAGGACTCTGCTTCTTTTCTTCTACCAAATTTGTTGTTCAAAACTTTGAATTACATTTAAAGCAAGGTTTTCATGTTCTATTGTTCTGGTTCATGCTGTTGCATTTTTTTTTTTAATCCTGCTGGTTCATACCAAAGTGGGCATGTGCCCAATCTAGCTTTGAAACAATTCTGGTGCCTTCTAGGCAGGCTCTGCTCAGCTCACCCACAAGCTCTCTTCTGATTAGCTAATTCATAAACTCATTACCATAATCTCCACCTTCAGGGCAGTTCTACCTAGTCAGCTAACTGCAAACATTACTGATGCATAACGTTACTGATGCTAAAGAACACCTTGGAAGAAAGAAGATTACTACAGTGAGTAATTTTTTTTTTCCAGTAGAAGGTGTATGTTTCCACATATAGTCTCTGAATTAAATGTGCCTGTCAAACGGAGTTTAAATTGACAAGCCTGCTTTTTCCTCATTTGCAGCTTCTGTGCAGGTCTGGGTGAGTTTGGTGCTGCCAGATTCTGTTCAGTAATAAGGGTGTTTGATTACTTGAAAATCATATTTGGCTGCACTTGGTGTATCTTTCTCTGCCTGGTGCCTCAGGTAAGTTAGAAATTTTTTTTCAACTTCAGTCAGTCAGACTCCGAACCCCCTCCCCACCTTTCCTGGTTTCTCTGCTTGGTTTTCATCCTTTCCTGTCTCTGTGAACAGGTATTGTAAGTGTTTTGGAGGTTTTGAGGGTTTTCAGTGTTTAAAATGCTTTAGGTCTCCTCAGCTGTTGGCCGCATGAGTGCTGATTTTGTACTCCCCAGTGGCTGAGCGCAAGCTTTTCTGCGCATGTGTGGTTCCATTTTAATTACAGTAACTGCCTGTGGAGAGAGGAAAGGCTGAAAACTGAGGGGTTTTAGTGTTTTAAAATACATTAGGTCTCTTCGCCTGTTGGCCGCACAAGTGCTGATTTAGCACTTACCTAATGGCAGGGCACCAGCTTTTCTGCGCATGTTCGGTTTCATTTTACATTTTGAAAGCTTGCACCTTCTTGATGCACATGCTGCTCAGCACTGCTTGCATAATATCATCTCGTGACCCCCTCATGCACAAACACAAGTTCACTGTTTTGAGGACATATGCCATTTTGGGTACTAGCTGGTGTTTTCTTTAATTCTCAGTGTTGTGCTTTAGGGGTTGGGTGGGACCCTCACTGTCCAGTGCTTCACTGCAGCATATCTTCCTTTCTAACTGCAGGAATACAGTCAGTCCACAAGAATGAACTGCCCCAGAGCTGGGACTTGTGCTGGTCATGGAATTTCGAATTAGAATTAAGTTCAAACTTTGCTTTGTGATCATGTTGAGCCCTGCTTCCTAACATCAGATTTATTTCCCCACTGAAGAGAGCAGTCATCTTGAAGTATAGCTCAACTCTTCTGGCTCGTCTGTGGTTATTTTATTTTATTCTGCATTAATTAGGGAGTATATTAGTATATTATTCTTAAATGTAGTGTTTCCTGTGGTTCCCAGAAACTGGAGAAGACCACTAGTCAGTATGGTTCCTGCCTTTAGGGAACCACTACTACGTGTATGTTTTTACAATAAAGAAAACTTTTATTTCTAGGGGTGTGGATATGTTCTATCCACACAATCTGGCAGTGTCCTTTCCCCTTTAAGATGTGCTGGAAAGTCTTCAAGCTGGCTCCTCCCACCCACCCACCTGAGTGGACACTCCCCCAGCACCACCCCATGATGCCAATTCTTCCTTTCAGCGTGGAAGAATTGGTTCCGTCCTTACCGCCCTGTGTTACTGAGGCCCTAAAACCTCTTAAAACCCCTTTCAAGAGTTTTTTCAGTTAATATTTGTCTTCTCTACTTCTCAATGCTCCAATGGATGACGCAATGTCTGCTCTGGGTTTCTGTTTCTGCGGTTGTGGGTAGAAGATGTCGCAATCTGACCTGCACTCCTCGTGTGTATACTACCCGGGCCACAAGCATGATGTCCAGGCCTGTGATTTTTGTTGCACCATTTTGCCTTCAACTCTGGAGGATTGCCTCACCCACTTGCTCCTTGGATGACCGAGTGAATGGGATCCGCTCAGCCACTCAAAGTAGGCATGGAAGGCGGTTTCCGTGGCTGCGGGTTCCGCCTAGCAGTTATCGGCCTTGGAGGAGGATGCGGCTCAGGTCGGCCCGCAGTCCTCCTCGGCTTCAGTCTTCATGCCACTTCAGCTGGGCACATCGTTCTCTGGTGCATTCCAGGAACTGTGCCAGTCTCTCCCTACTTTTCAAGAGGGTCCCTCAGGCTCTAAGAAGTCCAAAAGTTAAAGGATTCCAAGGAGAAAGAGACCAAGAAATGGTCTTGTCAACACTTGTGGGATAGGGAATGCTCTCGGGACTCCAATTCCCACGTTTCTTTGGTGTTCCTAGCTTCAGCCGAGACTTCGATTTTGGCCGCCGGCTCCCCGGTACCCCCATTGGGCCAGTTGTCCGAGGATCGGACTGACTGTCTGGCCTAGACCTTTCTCGAGCCAGTTGAGCCAATCCTTTCTTCAGAGGAGGTTGACACCGCTCTCTTGAGGACTCCAGCTCTCTCAGGGGAGATGGGGCAGACCACTGTCCCGCCTCCTCCCACTCCAGAGCTTCTGACCAAGAGGTGGGTTGGCAGTCGCTGACTCCCACTGATCGACCCTGCCAGTCCTGCTAGTGTCAGTCGAGGTCCCACTCTGGTAGCCCGGACTCGGGCAGCACATGCAGTTCTCTGTGTTCATGCTCTAAGGGCTTGGGCAAGTGGTGCCGGCACTATTCCTCCTCATCCTCAGGTGCAGAGAGGCAATGGTGCAAGCTGTATTCTGTGCTATGAGGAGTTCATGTGGCAGCAGCTTCTGTTTTCCCAGGCAAAGCTGCCCCTGGTGCCCAACCTGGCCATATCTGTGCTGCCATCACTGGAGCCACAGCAGACCCTGCCCTGGCAGGTGCTGGTACAGACAGTCTCGGTGCAGCCTACTCCGATTTCTCCACTGATAGTGGTGGAGCAGCCACCCACTGTGCTGAAGGATGGCATCCTGACCAAGGATGTTTGGCCCAAGAAAGGACTTCCACATTGGCTCAAAGTTACTCTTACCCCCGACCGCCCCCTGCAGGTAAGCAGTGACACAGGCAGGAGGCCTGTTTCATGAATCCTCAGAATTGGAGGGTTCCTCTCTTCACTCCCGCCCAGTGGACATGGAGTCGTCTGAGGATCTCTCTACGGAGCAGGGCCTCACTTCATCCATGGGCCTTCTCCGCTTGATCTCCAAGTCCATGGGCCTCCAGCTGGAGCCTGTTTAGAAGAGGGAAAGGTACCCCTTGACCGAGATGTTGGACTGGGGTGACACTCTGATGGAGGTCATCCCAGTCCAGGATGCTATCCTTGTTCCTGCTCTGGATCTGTGGCAACACCTGGCCTCTTGCCCGGCACCCTCGGCCCAGATGGCCCGCAAGTACGCGGTCCTTACCGGTTCCCTCTTGGGATTTACCAAGCACTCCTCAGCTGAGGGGCTGGTGGCCGACTGTGTCTTTTGGAGCACGGGCAATGTGGGGGATGTGGACAAGTCCCCTGACAAGGAGTCCAAACAATTGGACCACTCAGCCAAGAAGGTGTATGCTGCCTCTTCACTTGGCCTCAGGCAAGTCAGTTCAGCACTTCTGATGGCTCATTTTACACATGCCCTTCTGGGGTCCTTGGATGAGGTGCTTCACCACCTCTCTGCAAATTTGCAGACTACTGTCAAGCAAGTCCGAGACCAAGGCCATGCTGTAGCGGAGCAACAGTTCCAGGTGGCCATGGGCATTGACGATTACTGCACCTGGTCCGTGGCTGTAGCAGTTGCCATGCACTGCAGGGCTTGGCTGTGCATCTCTACTTTCACCGCTAATATGTGGCACAAGTTGGCAGACGTGCCCTTCTTGTAGACCAAATTGTTTGGTCCCAGTGTGGAGGGGCATCTCACCAGGATTGAAAAATCCAGTGCCACCCTGGGCTCAGTGACATCTGCTCAGAAGGACAAGAAAGACTCCAAGTCCACCAAGGAAAAGCCCCTTCGGCCTGCCTTGGCCTCTGTGGCCAAATCTGCCCAGCCCCCAGCTGGTCAGCAGCAGGCCTGGCAGGCCTGGCATCCGAGACCCAAGTCTGTGGCATCGGTCATCCGGAAGCCAGGGGGTCAGGGATCGAGTGGTCCCTCAACTGGACCCTCCTCTGCTTCCAAGCCTGACCAGTGACGGGATGGGGGGTTGCCCTTCCCTCTCCCATCCTGAACCCCCTGGGTCCTCCTGTGGGGGGCTGGCTCTGCCACTTCATTTCTGCCTAGTCTGCTGTCACGATGGACAGGTGGGTTCTCAAGATGATTGGCCCATGGCATCTTCCACTACACCTGGACCTGCTGTCAGTCAATCAGGGGAAGGTGCTCCACCTGGACCTTCGATCCCTGCACTTGACAGCTTGGCATCTGATTGGCTAGAGTTCCAGGTGTTGGGTCTCTCCAACAATGTACTCAGCATTCTTGAGGCATCTTGGAAGGTGTCAACTTGAAAATGTTATGCCTTCAAATGGAAGAGAGTCTCCATTTGGTGTCAGGCAAAGGGATGGACCCTTTGGCTTGTCCAGTGGCTGACATTCTTGACTACCTTTGGTCCCTCTCTAAGGGGGACCTCCGGTCAGTGACCCCCAAGGTGCATCTGGCAGCCATCTCTGCTTACCGGGCATGGGAAGGTCAGCAGTCGGCACAGGAGAAGGTGGTCTGGTGCTTCTTCAAGGGTCTGGAGCAGATTTCCCCTCCGGTGTGTGAACCACCACAACCTTGGGATCTACTGCTGGTTTCAGCAAAGCTCATGGGCAAGCCATTCGAACTGATGCACAGGTGTAAGATGTCACACCTGTCGTGGAAGACCATTTCCTTGGTGACTATGACATCAGCCAGATGGATCAGCAAGCTTCAGGTGCGCTCGGTGGAGTCTCCTTATTTGGTCTTCCACAGGGACAAGGTTGTCCTGCACCCAACCCGAAGTTCCTTCCGAAGGTTGTGTCAGATTTCTACCTTAACCAGTTGATTAATCTCCTGGTGTATTTTACTACTCACACTTCGGAGGCCGAGCACACAGGCACCATACTCTGGACCCGAGGTGAACAGTTGCATACTACAAAGAGTGCATGGCTAGAGTTGGGGGAGAGGTTCACCAGCTGTTTGCCACCTACGCTGAAGCTGCACCTGGCAGACCTGCAGCCAAGTAGATGATTGGCAGGTGGATCATATCCTGCATTGATCTCTGCTATAGGTTGGCAGGTAGGGAGCCTCCCATGGGGCTAAGGGCTCATTCCATCCGCCATACCACTGCCTCGGTGGCTGCTTCCAGGGACGTCACTATACAGAAAATCTGCAGGGCTGCTACCTGGAGGTCAGCACACACCTTCATTTCCCATTACCGCATTGACCTTGAGTCACGCGAGGATACTGATTTTGGGGCCTCAGTTCTCCAATCGCTGCTCCCTTCATAGGAGGTGTGCGCCTTGCATTCCCCCTCCCGGAGAACTG
Organism: Neoceratodus forsteri; assembly: GCA_016271365.2. NCBI lineage: Eukaryota > Metazoa > Chordata > Ceratodontiformes > Ceratodontidae > Neoceratodus > Neoceratodus forsteri. The sequence goes on from CM028130.1 coordinate 705,251,319, forward strand.
CTAGGAGTCAGCCAGACTGTGTGGCTATAACAACATATCCACGTCCCTAGAAAAACAGGTTACTCACCTGTAAAAGTAGATGTTCTTCGAGCCCATCTCCTGCAGCTTTGTAAGGCGGAGACACCCCGGAAACATGCCACAGATGCAGCCATGCCTCTGGTAGAATGGGGTTTCACAGCCCCTGTGAGACATTTGTTGTATTTTGTATAGATAAATAAAATGCAGTTGGCCAACCATGTGGACAAGCACTGTTTCGAAATCCGAATGCCCTGGTTTCCAGGGGCGAAAGAGACAAAAGTTGCTCAATTTTTCACAACTGTGAAGTGCGGATAAGAAAAATTCTCAATGTTCTATGTACATTGAGAGTATGAAGCAGGAACTCCCCTGAATTCGTAGGCTTCGGATAGTACACTGGTAAGTGGATAGTCTGATTTAAAGTAAATTCAGAAACCGCCTTTGGGAAAATGATGGGTTGGTGCGTAAAGTCACCTATCGTTAAGAAATTGCAGGTAGGGAGGCTTGCACATTAGTGTCTGTAATTCTGAAATATGCCTTCCTGACGTAATGGCAACTAAAAATATAGTTTTCCAAGAAAGATAACGGAGTTCGCTGGATTCAGCGGGCTCAAAAGGACTTGGTCAATTTTTCAAGCACAAAATTCAAATCCCACATAGGGACTGGATCCCAGATAGGGGGATGAAGGTGCAGAATACCTTTTAAAAAGGTTTGACTCAAAGGTAACTGGGACAGTGGTTTGTTGTCCACAGGTAAATAAAATGTGGCAAAAGCCAAAAAGGTGGTCTTTTACAGAGAAATATTTCAGTCCACCCTCCGACAAGGAGAGCAAATAGTCTAAGATGCTCTGAGGGGAACACACATAGGGCTCTAAGTCTTATGCAGATACCCAAATGGAGAAGCGTTTCCACTTCATTGAATAGGAAGACCATGTAGACAGTTTTCTGGCAGCCCAGAAGACTTCCGCCATCTTTGGGGACACCCTGAAGTGCGAGAGGACTATGTCCTCAGGAGCCAGGCATGCAGATGGAGGGAGTGAAGGTCCTGGTGTAGCAGGGAGACTTGCACCTGGGACAACAGAGCCCGGCAAATTGGCAGAGGTATGGTATCCAGTTCTGAGAGCTGTAGAAGCAGAGGGAACTAAATCTGTTTGAGCTAGAACTGTGATAAGAGAATCATAGATGCCCCATCCTGGATCAGTTTGAGTAGTACTCTCGTAAAGAAATCTTCCTGTCCAGGAAAGAGTTAATGCATCCCGCCACACAGTTCCATGACCTTGCCCAAGAGAGCAATAAAGAGGCAGTTTTGTGGAGCGGTAAATAGATCCAACTCTGGTTGGCCTCTTTGGTGGAAGATGTTGTTTAGGATGTCCGGTAGAATTTCCCACTTGTGGGTCAGGGCAGTGGATCTGCTCAGGGCATTCGCTTGGGTGTTGGACACCCCTGGGATGTGGACTGCGAGAAGATGGATACATCTCTGGATCATCCAGTATCAGATCCTCATCGATTCTCTGCAGAGAGGGTATGAATGGGTGCCTCCTTGCTTGTTTAGGTAGTAAACTGCCACAGAATTGTCTGAATGCACCTGAAGGCAACCAGAGGAAAGGAGAGTCATGAATGCCTGTAAAGCATAGAGGACTGCCCTCATCTCCAAGACATTGATGTAGAGATGGGACTACACCGGCATTCAAGATCCTTGGGACTGGACATGTAGGAGATGAGCTCCCTATCCTATCAAGGAGGCATCTGTAGTCAAAATGAGAGTCAGAACAGGAGAACAAAATGGCATACCTTGTATTAAGTTGTCAGTGGACTTCCACCATTGTAGGGCTTGAAGAGTCAGGGAAGACATCAGGACCAGGGCATCGAAATCATCCTCCCGCTGGTCCCATTGGACTCTCAGGGACCACTGAAGGACCCACATATTCAGCCTGGCATAGGGGACCATCAGATTCGTGGCTGCCAATGACCCAGGAGGCACAGGTAGTCTTCTGCCGAGACCAGTCTGCTGGACCCTAGTCTGCATGCCAAAGCAATCAGGGTGTCCACCCGAGCCTGGGGCAAAAATGGTATCTCCAAGGAGGTGTCTAACATGGCTCTGATGTAGAAGAGGTGTTGCGCAGGGTCCTCCTTGGATTTCAGATATTTTACAGTGATCCCCACCCTGGCAAACAACTGAAGGGTTCAAGAAAGCGTGAACAACAGCCGCTGGCAGGAAGATGCTTTCAGAAACCAGTCATCCAAGTAAGGAAAGACATACAGGCCTTCCCTGCGGATGGCCACTGTGACCACCACTAGGCATTTTGTGAACACTCGGGGCTCAGGAAAGGCCAGATTGGAGGGCTTTGAACTGGTAACTGTGGCCCTGGAAAAAGAAATGGAGAAATCAACTGTGAGCAGGGTGCATCTGGATATGGAGGTACGCGTCCTTCATATTGAGAGAGCAGAGCCAATCTCCTGTGTTCAACAAGGGGAGAAGTGTCAGGAGAGATACCATCCTGAACTTTTGGTATTTGATATATAGGTTGAGACACCTCAGATCCAAAATAGGGCATAAGTCCCCTGTCCATTTGGGAACCAGGAAGAAATGGGAGTAAAATCCTGTGCACCCTTCTGTGGAAGGGGAACTGATTTGATGGCCTGTTTTGTGAGCAAAGCATCTGTAACCCCTAGGCTGCGCTACGTCAAGGACTACTACCCCTGCCTGTATGGCTATGCACAGGTTGAGGGGCCTGGTTTCCCAAAACTTACTTTAAACTGGTTCTTTTCCATTAGGTTCTATAATGTGCAGTGCCTCCACCCAGAGTTTCCCTTTTAAAGTGGGTTAGATGTTACCTGGTACAACCCCCTGGGATATCATACCACCCACTATTACCATTTGCCACCCCAACACATGACCCAATAACATTTCCCCACATTTCAGACATTTCTGTAATTAAAGACTCTTTCTAATAATGTGCTCATGACACCCATTTGCAAAAACAGTAGCAATAATATTTATTTAGGGGGACATAGGAGTTAGGAATGGGAAAACAGGAGGAGTAGAGGTTATGCATTGATTCTATTATTTACAAAATATACAACTGATTCGGTTTATGCTGGTGAAACCCTCCAGCTGGGTGAGTACCAGCTTAAACAGGAAGAAATTACATTTTACCAACCCGAATGATACCCAGAACCCTGGCTATCTAAACTGCATTAATCAGATGGAACACCTTTAATTTCCCCACCACTGGTACCAGTTCCTAGACTTGTATGAAACCCCACAATCACACACTTTACCCTGGGTACACAGTTACCAAAGTCCTGGATGGTTGAAGACCTGGTGGATGCTGCAGCTGGTGGCATTGGCTGGCTTTGATTTTTAAAGATGAAAGGATTAACTTGGAAGACAATTAATAACAGCAACTTTTGACTTTTGGCAGAAGCGCAGGGGTTGCCCTGCTTTTGGCAGAAGAGCAAGGGTTGCCTTGCTTGTCGCAGACTGAACAATTCAGGTAGAGGTAAGCAGCCTGGTTACATTGGTGGGAACATGAACTGGCTATCCTGAATATTCAGCACATTCATATGTTTGTTACATCCAGTACACTTATATCTTAAGACATAATCAAGAAAGGTGAAAAACTGTCATTTCCAGATTTTATCGGCCAGTCCGACTTAACTTCGAGGTCTCAGTCCATCAGTGTGGCAGTGCAGCTATGGCTGGTGGCTCCACAGGACATCTTGACCAGATATCTAACATAAGTACATTTTAGCACATTTATGTGATACTTTTGGGCTCACGTGTCCCCCAAATAGTTACGCTGCTTGGACTCTCTTGGGTCCCCCAAACAGTTACAGTCAGCAAAAGTTACTACTTTGTCCTGGGCTCACTATGGATCCCCCCAGAACAGTTGTATGATGCTTGTGCTCACTTGAGTCCCCCAGCAACAGTTACAATCAGCAAAACAGCTCAAAGAGATCCACTTGCTCAGGGCCAGACAGGGCAGCAGAGCAAGGTGCGAATCAAAGAACTATCTTACATTGAACAGTCACTTGGGCAAAGCTGCCCCACTTCAGCAGTTCAGCATGGTCACTTTCTTTCTTGCACCGGGGGGGGGCTCCTGATGATCCTCAGTTCTCTCACAACTGAGGTCATTCAGCTCTCTCACAGCTGCTTGATGTCATTTGTTTCAGGTCCACATCTTCCCCCGACGTGGAAGGAAGGGCTGGCACCTGGGGGACATTCTGACAACCTCTAGGCTAGCAGCTCAACAAACTTTACATTACTTTAAATTTATAACTAAATAAAGAAGGCAATGCCCTCTGCAGGCTGGAGAGGAGTAACTGGATCTTCAGGCTTGGCTGCATGACTGGGGGCCAGAACCCCACCCCTGTGGGGAGCTCTGCATCTGGCCTGCTCCACGACCTCATGGGGAGTCTGGCTTACTCACAATGCTGCCATAGTCAGAAAGAGCCCAGTCGGGCCGCCAGCAGTAGATTGATGATGATCGATCGCCTTGGCTTTTCAAGTTTGGCCCCCTGGGGCCTCACAGCCCCAAGCCCCCAACCAGCCAGACAAGCCAGCCCAGCATGCAGCAGACACACAGACAAACTGAGTAGTCTGTGAGAGACCATCCTCCTCCTTCTTACTGCCCAGCCCTGGTGGGCCTTACATACACATCCCATACAGTATCTTATTCACTATAGTAGCCTGTTGCCAGTTCGGTCAGGTGTCTGGTGATGATGCGGTTGGTGTCGGCGGGTGGCTCCATGGCTTAGGCTGCCGCTGCTGATCTACTTGGTGGTGGTGCCAGTGTTTTTTGGAGCTGTATGCTCCCTCCTCCCAACCCACACAGTCGTTCCCCAACCCAGACCCACATTCCTACTCCGGTACTCCGTGTAGTGGAACTAGTGCACCTACCGCTCCTCCTCCTCGCCGACTCTGAAGACCTGACTGAGACTGAGTGAGGGTCACCCGACGGGGTTATGGGCTGATCTCGACCACGACCAGGCCACTGACTTGCTTCCTTCACACGACTGCTGTCTGGATTTGCTAGAGGACTGACTGGGACCTGCACAGCCACATACTAGTCTCTCTTCGGGCACCGGACATGTTAGGACAGTGGACACAGTTAACATTTTTAAAATTAAGGCCGAACCATCAAACATCCCTGCAGAAAAATGCTGCTCACTCCATTGCCCACACATGCACACCCACAGATGCCTTCTCTCCCAAGTCTCCTCTTCTACTTAGGCACGCTCTCCCCGCCACCTCGTGCAGCCAGTCACAGACACTCTCAAGTTCCTGGCTCTTCCTTCTATCTCTCCTAATTGGTGAATGCTTCATGTCCAGGAGCCAGGGGTGCATTTTATTGGCTGTAAAGCTCGGTGCCGGCGGTTGAGGACCGTTAGATATTCGCGGTCCCCCTGCCCCCCCAGGAAAGAAAAAAGAGAAAACACATTGCAGTGCACCACAAAAACAAACCTGGATGGGTCACAGAATCATCAACTGCAGTGGATTTCAACTCCTCTATTTTAAGACTGCAATCCAATACAATTACAACTGATGGCAACTGCATTGAATTGCAACTGACTATTTCAACTGCCGACGACTCCTCCGGGGTCTTATTTCTCCCCACTGTTACTTGCTACCACCTCTACTGGTAGACTATTCAAAACCTTCTGGACTGTTACAGAGAATCAGTATTTTCTTTTGTTAGACCGGTATCTCTTACTGGTTATTTGTAAGGGGTGTGATCTTGTACAGTACTTCTGCTCCCTGAATTCTAGGCCCAGCTGATCCCATAGGACCCCATCTGAAAGGGCTTTAAAGATCAAACACATGTCCCCCCCTCCAATCTACAGTACTTGAGAAAGTACATCCCCAGCTCTATCAGCCTCTCTTCATATTCCCTATCATTTACATTACTAACTAGTTTTGTTGCCCTTTTCTGTACCCTTTCCAATGCTCTAATTTCAGTTTTTCCTCTCAGAGACCAGAACTGGGCACAATGCCCCACATGAGGCCTTACCAGGGAGCCATACAGTGGAACTATCACCACACTGTCTGTGCTCTTAATATGTCTTTCAATACAATTTAGTATGCAGCTGGCGTCATCCAAGTAAAGGTGCACAGAGGCTTCTCTGCAGTTATTTGGTAATTCATTAATGAATAGGGACAATAATAAGGGGCCCAGGATGGAGCTCTGAGGGACACAAAGATCTGCAGCAGGGTTGATACACAAGGAGGCGTGGAAAGGATGAGAAGGGACTTGGCAAGGTTGGAGGAATGGTCGGAAGTATGGCAGCTAGGATTCAATGCAAAGAAGTGCAAAATAATGCACCTGGGAAACAAAAACCCAGGGGAAGATTACACAATGGGGGGTAGTAACAAGAACAAAAATGGAAAGAGACCTCAGGGTAATCATATCAGATGACCTTAAGGTTAGCAAGCAATGTGAGAAGGCAGTAGGGAGGGCGGGGGATACTGGGATATATAGGGAAAGGCATCACCAGCAGAAAACAGGAAGTTGTTATCCCTCTGTACAGAAGTTGGTGAGACCCCATCTGGAATACTGCGTCTAGTTCTGGAGACCCCATCTCCGCAAGGACATAGACAGGATAGAGGCAGTCCAGAGGAGGGCAATTAAAATGGTGCAGGGTCTGCAAGAGAAGCCATACGAGAAGAAACTAAAGGAGCTTAATATGTATACTCTTGAGGAAAGGAGAGAGAGAGAGGGGACATGATAGAAACTTTGAAGTACCTCAGTGGAATCAATAAAGTCCAAGAGGGTAGCATCTTTCAGAAAAAGAGATGTGCAAGAACAAGGGAACACAATTTGAAGATTGGGGTGGGCAGTTCAGGGGCAATGTGAAGAAGTATTTCTTCACAGAGAGGGTGGTGGAGGCATGGAACAACCTTCTTGAGGAGGTTGTGGGGTCTAAAACTGTGGGAGAATGCAAGAATGCATGGGACAGACATAAGGCAATTTTTGTGGGGGGTAGGAAGAAATAGGCTGTTGGTTAACTAGGATCTGAAGCTTATCCTGTAGGTAGGGAAATGGGCAGACTAGGTGGGCCAAGCGGTCCTTATCTACTGTCAAAGATTATATTTCTATGTTTCTATGGGTTATTGGCAGGGCCACTGGTAAACTGTGGAAAAGGTTACCTAAAATTGTGGAGCTTTTTGCAAAAATTTCAGGAGTTCTACTATAGACCCTGAGTGCTTCACAATAAATCTTTACTGTTTTCTACAGCATGCATTAGTCAGTATAAACTACTAAATGAATACACTGCCACTTGAATATGTTTTAAACATAAAGAAAACCTTATGTTCCTAAAGTGAATGCTAATCTGATAAGTTATTGTAAGCATTGCCTATCTTCCAAAATTTAAAAACATATGCCTCATACAGTGCTAAATATATTCTATAAAGTGAGCCACAGCAAATCAATATTAAATAAATACAGAATAAACACATTATTCTGTTTCTGGATGTAGAATAATGAAGCCTGGTCAACAGCAGTTTACAGTGCTCTGCCAGCTGTTCACCCACTTTGGTACAAGAAAAAAAATAAAGAGACAGAGTGGTGAATAATTGAGTTTTAGTAAAATGTTGTTAAAGTGTTTAATGTTCATAATTTACACTATTTTTGAAATCACATATTTAAACGTTAAATTTGGGGGTTATTGGGTCTGGCAGTGTAGCCTAGAGGTTAGAGTAGCAAACTGTGAATGAATTGAGAACATCTAGCAGACCTGGGTTTGATTCCCACAACCTCCAACTGCATACTGTATAACGCTGAACAAGTCATTCAACCTCCTCAGTGCTCATGGGCAGGGTCACTGGAAAACTGCACCCGCAGTTGTTTTGTGGAATCCACAATTTTCACCATTCTCCACAAAAACTGACATGTTCCAGAATTTCTTGTAATTTTTTAGCTTTTACATTGAACTGTGTAAAAAATATTAACATTTTTAATAAAATACTCTCAAATATATTGACAATTTTGCATGCAGTCTTGGGTTTGGCCGAAACAATGAAGTGCAAGGTAGGGGAAGGGTTTTATTTAACACTGTTTCTTTTGAATCTTTGTCTTGTTTGGTTTCAAAATCCACTGGCCAAACATAAATACACTTAGTTTGTGTTGAAGCACGCTATCAGAAAAAAATTATTTTGCGACAGAGTCTGAAACAGAAGATGGGAGAAAAGGTGCAAATTATCCCATTCGCCTAAATGGGGTGCTAACTATGAAGCTTTTTTGAAAGTGGTAGGGCAGGTTTTTCCTTGTGAGCATACTTTCAGTCAGACTAGTTTGGATTCAATCAGCTGCGGATTTTGGATGGCCCTGCTGATTATAAACCTGAATAAGCTAGTTGGTAACAGACAGTGATCCTGCACTTAGCAATCTACAACATAGATGCTCACATGCAAAGACTACAATAAAAACCTGACTAAAATCTGAAAACATGCCTATAAAACACATATAATGTATGTATCTGAACATTTATCTTTAACTAAACAAAATCATTGCAGCCAGAGTAAAACAAAGGTAAATTACAGTGTACCCTGACTACTGTATGATGCAGTAAAAATATATTGGTATTTTTTGGTAACCGGGTAAGACACACTAGGCACAAGGGCCTGTTTTCAGGGGCAACCATGAGCAGGGCCACTGGAAAATTGTAGAAAAGGTTACCCAAAATTGCTGAGCTTTTTACAGAAATTGTGGGGAAATTGTGGGAGTTCTACTATAGACCCTGAGTGCTTCACAATAAATCTTTTACTGTTTTCTGCAGCATGTATTAGTCAATATAAACTGCTTAATGAATGCACTGCCACTTGAATATGTTTTAAACGTAAAGAAAAGCTTATAAGCATGATACACAGAGAATCATGACTGGGATGTCAGCATACCAGAGTCTACAGGAGGGACAGGGAGGGTAGAAGCTCTCTACATAAGGGAAGGGATCAAAGCAATGGAACTAAAGGGTAAACAGGGAGGAGAGGAGGCACTGTGGGTCACCTTGGAGACAGGAAATGGCACCACAATCCACATGGAGGTTGTATACAGACCCCTGTCTCAGGGGGAGGAAATGGACAAGGAAATGATAGAAGGCATCCTTAGGATGGCAGAAAAAGGGGAGATATTGTTGATGGGGGACCCGAATATGCCAGATGTTAACTGGAGCACCTTTGCTGCAGCCACATCCAAGAGCAGGGTCATTTTTGATTCCATATAGGAGGCATGCCTCAGACAACTAGTGTTGGAACCCACTTGGGAGGGAGCAATCTTAGACCTGGTACTCTCAAATGGGGATGGAGAGAGGATCTAAGATTTAGAAGTGGGTAGCCATCGGGGAACAAGTGACCACCAAACAGTGTGGTTCAAGATAAACACAGCCATAGAGTCAAGCCATACAAAAGTGAGGATATTGGACCCAAACTGAGGAAAAGATAGCCAACTCGGTTAAGAAGGGGGATAAAACCTTTTATAGGTACATTAGGGAGCAAAGAAAGACCAAGGGAGGGATAGTGGGGCTTAATAAAGGGGAAGGTGGGTGAGCAGAGGATGACAGTGAAAAAGCAGGGGATACTGAATGAATACTTCTGCTCAGTATTCATAAAAGAAGTGGAGGGGGAGGTACCTAATCCAATCAATAGAGGCACTCTGGATAGGGGGGTTGATACCAGTCCATTCACAGAAGAAAGGGTTCTGAAAGAACTCTTAAAACTGAAGGTGGATAAAGCAGTGGGACTCGATGGGATTCACCCTAGAATTCTAAAAGAACTAAGGGGAGAACTAGTGACACCACTGACTACCCTTTTTAACAAATCTTGGGAGGATAGTGTGGTACCTGAGGACTGGAGGAATGTGGATGTGATTCCCCTTCACAAAAGTGGGAGCAAAGCAGAGGCAGGAAACTACAGACCTGTTAGTTTGACCTCAGTGATAGGGAAAATGAAGGAATCACTTCTGAAAGAAGGAATTGTTCAGTACCTAGAGGCCAGAGGGGCACAGGATCCAAGGCAGCATGGATTCACAGCGGGGAGGTCATATCAGATGAATCTAATAGATTTCTTTGACTGGGTGACCAAAGTAATAGACCAGGGAGGGGCTGTGCACATGGCCTACTTAGACTTTAGCAAGGCATTTGACACAGTCCCACACAAACTTTTTCAGATACATCTGGGAGAAAAGGAAGTGCAAGGAGACAATAGTGAGGGTAAAAAAGGGGGAGGAACAGGCAGAAGCACTGAATGAATACTTTTGATCAGTGTTCACGGAAGAAAAGTGGGACTCCTACCACCATGGGCTGGGAGGGTGGGGACGGGGGAGGAGGAGGCGAGAGATGGAAGGATTGAGGGAGGTAGAGTCCTAGAGGGACTGAGGGTAGACAAGGCACCAGGGTCAGATGGTATCCACCCCAGGGTGCTGAGGGAGATGTGGAGGTGCTGGCGGAGCCACTGGTGGATCTGTACAGCACCTCAGTCAGTGGCAGAGCCAGATTTGGGAGCCAGGGGGGGCCATTCAGTCAATCATGGGCTCCACAATGGGCACTAAACAGTGAATAAAGATGGTGGTGGGGCACCACTACTCACACTGGGGCAGCCAGGAGGGGTGACAGCCCCCCAGCCCCTCATCTAGCTCTGCCCAGGGTCGGACTGGCCTGCCCAGATACCCGGAAAATTCCAGGTGGGCCCCCCCCCCCGGTGAGTACATACAGTGTACAGCAGCTGTGTGTGTGGGGGGTAACAAATGCGCTTAGTCACAGTGCTCACTCCCCGCCTGCTTTCATTCCTGGTAGCAATTTTAGTTCACTGCTCTGAGCCTTCCTGACCTCCCTCCCACCCCACCAGGCCCCGACACCCCCCGACACTCGTCTGGCCCACCCAAGCCTTTGTTTTGTACCTTGTTTTTGTTTTGAGCAGCCAGGCAGTAGACAGTCATCTCTCGATCTATTCTCTCCTCATTTGGGCCCCTTTGATGTGCGTACAAGGCGGCGGCGGCGCTGGGAGTCAGGATGTGGGGGGCAGGGAGTTTAATTGTCTCAACCGGCATCAACAAACATTGCCCTCAGGCCCCGTGGCTGAACTGAACTGGCTGGGCAAGTTTCGAGCTAAGGGGGGAGCTCAGAAAGGGTACCGCAACTTCCGCGAGTCGACTGGAGAGCAATCCGATTGGTTGGGGAGAGAAAGAGAGAGTTCGCAGGTTGCTGGGTTGTCGCTCATCGTGACGTCACACGGCGCGACAGTGGGGGCACTTTAAAGGGGCCACAGTGCAGCAGCTTCAGTCTCTCCTCTTCTCTTCTCTTCCTCTTGCACTGCAGAGCCTGCAGAAATTTCAAAATAATCTATCCAACTTGTCGCTGGTGCCGTGTGTCTTGTCTGCAAAGCGGTCAGTCGACTCGTCGGTGAACGGTGATTTTGAGTGGCGACTGGAGGAGTGTGTGAGCGTGAGCCAGCTGGCCAGCGAGCCGAATACTTCAAGAGAGGTAGGTAACCAAAGCAGAACAGAAAACACGTGTTGTGTTGGTCAATTAAACCAGAATAGCTCTCCAACTTGATCTTGTCAGCACCCTAGAATAAACCAAAAACCAAGCTCCTGTCCCCTCTCAGCCTCCTTTTTTCCATCATGAACACATTAAGGGTCACCAGCTTTTCCCCCTAGTTTTTGTTTGCCACATGCTTGATCATTGTGGTGGCCTAGTGTTGTGCCCTCTTGACAGCCTCAGCTGTAGTATTCCAGGTGGGATCCATGTGGGTGTATTAGTCCTGCTCTGACTTAAATTTGTTAAATTCTGAGATGTCAAAAAATACTGAGACAGGCTATTCCATAACTTAGAGCTTCAAAAAGTGAAGTAGTCTTCCCTTCTATTAGTTAATACATGCTGATGGGATCTCAGGTTAGTTGGTCTAGCTACTGGAGTTATATTAAACTGCTTTGTAAGTTCGTTTGTAAGTTCATCATCATGCAGGATGCTAAACATCATTAGAAGATATCCATCTGTCTTCTTTTTTGAAGGTTGTGTAAATTAAGTTCATAGAGCCTATCTGTATGACATTCCTGCTAGTCTGGGTGCCAGATGGGTGACTTGTCTTTGTATACCATCCAACAGTTGACAGAGTGACTGTGGATGTTTCTTGAATCTCTACGCCCTGTCAGCTTCAGTGAGTTTCCTCTGATCCCTGTATCTGAGCTCATGGAGAAGAGCTCCTTGGCATCTACCTTGATTATCCCATGCAGTTGCTTGTATGTTTCTGTCATGTCACCCCTTTTCCCTTCTCTTCTCGAGAGTGCACGTGACCAAGTCCTGGAATCCCTCCTCATATGACATGCCCCTTAGTTCCTGGACCATTTTGGTTGCTCTGTGCCGACTGCTTCCACTTAGTTGAAGTCCTTCCTCAGGTGTGGTCTCCAGTACCTTGTGCAATACTCAAGATATGGTCTTACCAATGACCTGTACAGTGGGAGGATCAGCTGCTGACTTCTGCTTATTCTTCTCCCTAGAGATACCAACATCCTGTTTGCCATTCCCACAGACCACAGCTCTGTTACAGTGTGCTGTGGATTTTAGGTTCTCTGATATCAGGACCCCTAGGTTTGTTTGCTCCATGGTGCTTTACAACAACACCCCCCTCTTTTGTACTTCGTAGAACCCAGAACCTCAGGGCCAATTGTACAGTATTCTGTCAGGTGAGCTGGAAATGAAGCAGCTATCACAGTTTAGCAGGAGGCTGACGTACTTCGCCCACTCTAAACAGTAAAGCATGTCCATGGGTTAGGTTATTGTCAGTTAATCTAACCCAAGGGGGTCATGAGGTGTGAGGCACAGCTGAGGGCCATGTGCCCCTAGGGCTAGATTAACAAAGATAACCTAACAGCTTGGAGCACTTTTATGCTATAATTAAACTAAAAAAAATGAACGTTTTATGGTTCAGATTCTAACTGTTGTACTGTACATAAAGGTTTCCAGCCATTAACCTAATCATTATAGAATGCCATCAGCCAATAAGAGTGCTCTATTTGTAACCATTGGTTTACTATACGAATTAATTTCTGTAGGATTTATTTTTATACCAAGATGTATCCCCAGTTTGTGGGGAAAAAAATACAACACAGTCTGGCAATCAATGTCTGAGCTGGCCTGTCGACCAAAGGTTAAGGCTAGTTATATGAGGGATCCTGGTTTGATTCCAGGGCTCCACAAGCCTCTTTGGGTGTGGAGGAGTGATGTGGAGGTCTAGCACAGTCCTGGTGTAAGGGATAGGTCCCCAGACAGAGGATGTACTCACTCTGAGTATGTGACTGCCCACTGGTGACCAAGGTGGAGTGGGGCATGTGATGTGGAAGTGCCTCCTTCCACTTCTGGAGTCATAGGGGACTGACACTGTGCTGCATGGAAGGGTGCTAAATCCTGATTCCCTATTGACCAGTGGGGAGGGGAGGTTGCCTTAACAAAATTCCCCTACTTTTACAGTCAGTGCTATGAGATCTTTCACATCCCACATAAAAAAGTCACAAAAGGTGAAGACTGTAGTTTAAAAACTCGTTGACAGTCCTAAGCAGGAAAGGGATCATGGGGTTATCATATCTTATGACCTCAAAGTGTCAGGGCAGTGTGAAAATATAGTGGGTAGGGCCAATGGGATGCTGGGATGCATAGGGAGAGGTATGTCCAGCAGGAGGAGGAAGGTGGTATGGCCACTATATGATTCACCGGTGAGACCCCTCCTGGAGTATTGTATTCAGTTCTGGAGGCCGTATCTCAGAAAGGACATAGACAGTGTGGAGGTAATTGAGATGAGGGCAATGAAAATGGTGCAGGGGTTGCAGCAAACGTCCTACAGGGAAAGACTGAGGGATCACATAATGTACACCCTGGAAGACAGGACAGTGAGAAGGGGACATGATAGACACCTACAAGTACCTCACAGGTACAGGTGTGCAAAGTTGCTACAATTTGCTCTACAAATAAATCTCCGAATATCAGCAAATTTGCAGAGTTAAGGATTGCAGTCCACTTTGTTATCTGCCAAGCAGAATGATTACATTTGCATGGCCAATTCAGAGTTAAATCCCAAGGTGCATTTGCCTGCATGTTACAATCCACACCCTCCCCCACCCAAAAACATAGGAATCATGATATCCCCCTCCCCCGACACCCTTTTCCCCCACTGCCACAGTGGGTTGCATGCTGCTGCCTGTGGCTCTGGCTGTGGCTGCTACAAAAAATAATCCCTTCCTCCCACCCACCTGCCAAACACACTCCACCCACCTCCCCTTACCTGAGTCCCACTGTCTTTGTGAAGTACATCCAGTCCCCAACCCCCCCCCACCAGCACTCACAAAATCAGCCTGCAAATGCAGAAAACAGTCCCCCAGTGCAGAGCATTTGCTCTGTTCAGTGTTCTGTCTCTTACTGGCACAAATTAATGAATGGTTACATCTTTGCTGCCAGTAAACCCTGACTGGTTGAATGGGGAACTGGATGCACTTCATAAATACACTGGGACTCAGGTGGGGGAAGGTGTAGAGTTTGTTTGGTGTGTATGTGGTGGGAAGGATTATGTTTTAACAGTACACAGCCATAGACAGCAGCATACAATTCTCCAGGGCGGGGAGGGGAGGTGGGAGAAGGGTGCCAGCAAGGGGTGGGGGTGGGGTATCATGATTTTTTCTGTTCTAGGGTGGGAAGAAGTGGTAGTTTCACAGCACAGTTGGTGGGGTGAAGTTTTTTTTAAGTTTAAAAATCCATTGGCAAACTTGGTACATCTGTTGCAGAATTCACAGATTTCTGAGGATTCGCACCAACTTCACCAGCAGGTTAAAAAGTTTGCAACATCTCTTCTCACAGGGATAAACAGGGTGCAGGAGGGGAGTGTCCTTCAAATGACAGACTGCAACAGGACCAGTGAGCATGTGATGAAGCCGGGGTCGGGGGGAGTTTAAGAGGGATGTGAGGAAGCACTGCTTCACTAGAAGAGTTGTAGGCTCCTGGAATAGACTGCCGATGGAAGTGGTGGGGGCAGAAAAAGTAGGGAACAATAAGATAGCAATAGGGAGCATGCATGGGATAAACATATGGGAATATTAGTAAATTGGCAGAGAGGAGGGAGGGAGGGACACCAGACACCAGTTAGGGTCTACGGAGACAGACTAAGCAGAGACCATCTGGGCAGACTGTATGGGCCAAGCGGAATTTCTGCCAACAAATTCTATGTTTCTGCATGGGTTTTCACATGAGTGCTGGTTATATGTTAGCTTTTACACAAGAGTGGTTGTATATGGGCTTTGTGCACAAGTGCACATGTAGTAGTAGTAGTAAAATGTTTATTTTATACAGGATAGCAAACTTTAGGTCATAGACCTATTTTCAAAGTTGTCCTGTGTCAAGAACAAATTACATTCAATATAACATATAAAATTCAGACTACATAAAACAACTAATAAATAATTTTGACATTATACAAGACAAAAAATCTCAATCAGACCATCAACTAACACATTTATCCACATTTTGAAAACAAGTACATTCATCTTAAAATACAGTGCTCAATCCTAATTTAAACTGGGATAGTTTAGTTGCTTTCCTTAATTCAGGGGAATATTATTCCAGATATTTGCAGTCTGAGCCTCAAGTGTCATAGTACCATATCTTGTATTAGTTTTGGAAAAGTGTAACCTATGCTTTACATCCCTTTACATTGATGTGGTCTTTTCTTACAAGTGCAGATTGTACATTGGCTTTACTTAGGGCAGTATTCTCCAAAGAAGTTTGCAATAAGCACAAAGCAGGATAAACTCATTTTAGAAACAGGCCCTGTATAAGCGTTCTGCTGCAGAATTCTGTCTCAGATGTGTGCCAACAGAGAGTGGTTTTATCCAATTAGACCACTGAGAGATTATAGCCCCAGTCGTTGATAACTTAATTGCTACCTTGTGGCTGGCTGTTGTACCTCATAGTGATTTAATTTCTATTAAATCTCTGCCTTTTGGCAGATATTGCATTGATACCATTCTGTATTTTATCAACTAATTATGTAGTAATAATAATAAACAAAAATGAAACATGGACTAAAACAAACCACAGATATTTAAAAGAATGTTACTGTAACAATGCCAAACAAAGTTACTATATTTAACAGGTATATCGGCAGGCTGTCAGGCAAGACAACAAAAGGAAATCACCTTTTGGGATTGAGTAACAAAATGATACTGCCACTGTTCATGAGGTGGGGTCCCAAAAAGCCCATGTTGAAAATTTGGAGCAAAAATACCAACAAGTGCCCGGGGCGTTAGGGTTTCCAACCGTAATGCCCACCCTGTACAGACTGACAGACATCGGGGGTGTGACTTGGGGGCATCGGCCATAACGCTCATGCCATTCCACCCCACCTCATCTCACTCCCTGCAGCCACTGGACATATCAAGTGCCTTGGTCTTTGGTCCCAACGCTCACCCCATTCTCCTGTACCGCACCCATCTCAGCTTATTTCCTTATGGAATGGGGTGAGCATAAAGGCCAAAGACCTCAAGACACACTGTGACACCTGTCAGTGTCTGCAGAATGAGATGAGGTGGAATGGCATGAGTGTTATGGCGGATGACCCAAAGTCACACCCCAACGCCTGTCAGTCTCTGCAGGGTGGGGCGGGTTTGCGTTACTTCAATACTTCACTGCCATTCCTATTATGCATCTCTAACCCTGCACTACCAATGCTATACCAGCAAGCAAAATTTTGGCATCGACAAATTGCTTGTTTTGATGAGGGATTGACCCTGGTCTCAGGTGTCATCTGTTGTCAAGACCTATTTCTACTATCAAAGGAATATTGCCCAGATTAAACATCTGGTTCCGCCTTATTCCACTCCTTTGTGACCTCCTGCTTGATTATTGTAGCGCCCTGTACCTAGGGCTTCCGGGGGTTGATATCAGCTGCTTGCAGCTGGTACAGAACACTGTGGCCAGGTTGCTGATGGGGCTGTCTTGATCTAGCCACACCACACCTGTGCTGCACGGACTGCACTGGCTGCCCATTCAGTAATGAATCACCTTCACAGTTGGCTTGCTGACCTACAAAGCCTTACACTGACAGAAACCAAGTTACCTGCAAGAGCTCCTTCATCCCCACGGACCCTTGACTTCACTCCGCCCCACCAATGAGGGATTGCTGGAGATTTCCAGGGTTCACTTGAAGATCCTGGAGCCTGAGCGCTTGCATTTTATGCTCCTATCCTATGGAATTTCTACCTCATCCGATAAGGCGGTGATGGACTGTGGAGAGCTTCATAACTGCACAGAAAACATTCTTGTTTTCATTTGCCTATCCAAAATATTAATTGTGGGATCTTTGTTATTATAGTGGTTTTAAATTTTTGGAATTTTTACAGTTTTTATGGTTTTAGTGTATTTTGTAAAAGCACTTTGGTTCTTGTTTGAATTGCGCTTACAACAAAGTTTATTATTATTTATTATTATTATTATTATTATTATTATTATTATATTATAGAAACATGATACATAGATGTTAATGGCAGAAAATGGGCCAATGGCACACCAACTCTGCTGAATTCCTGCCTGCATTTGCACCTACCTAGTGCTGGACTGGAGATAGTCTGCCAGTGTCAGACTGTATTTCATTACCCCTTCCTAGACCACTTATCCCCTTCTCAATTGCCCTCTCCTTCCTCCTTTCTTCTCTCTGTTGACCATTCCCCTGTGCCTGCCCGCCACTTCCATTTAAAGCCAGTAGCAGACTTTGCATCAGTCACTCTGCTGTCAAGCAGTCCATTTCCATGCCAGCCTGGTGGCGCTGAGGGTTGAGGTGCTGGACACCACACCTGCGCAGTGCTGGCGACCCGGTTAAGGAACAGACTCGGTCACTTGGGGGTCAGCTGGGGTGGCAAGGCTTGAGCTGCCTGGAGGTTGCTCTCCTTCCTCAGGTGGGAGAGTTTGTGCTGTGTGTGTCAGCACAACAAGAGGAGTTCGGCCCACACCCAAGGTGCTTGGCTGCCTTCATGGAGGTGGAGGCAGCTGCTGCTACTCCCATTGCATGGGCGTGAGTGTGCGAGAAAACTAGAGGAAAAATACCGGGACCTGGCAGGACCCACGATGGCCCTGATGCTGCATTCCTCTGTCAAAATCAGCAAGCAAATGGATTACACACTGCCCAGTTATGGATAGTGGAGCATGCCCACGCACTCATCATGCATTGTAGTCACCACTCGTGCCTGTGTGCGGTCGTGTCTCCTAAGGAAGTTGGCTCATTTACTAGCAGCCTTAATTCATTGAGGCCCGCCCTAAGATGCCTGTAGGTGTTTACAAAAAAGGTATTTGTGAGGTCTTTAATGCCTTCAGATGTCCTGCAGTTTGTGGCTTCTGAGGATTCCACTGCTTAAAACTGAAATGTATCACAAACCAAAGTGAGTGACTGCATAGCACTGTGGTAAAGGTACATTTGTGCTGCACAACTTTGCCAGTCATACTTTATGTGTGTAGCACTTATGGTTCATGAGGTATTTGCATTTGTTTGTGGCATGCTAAATATGGTTTCAGGTTGCACTGAGCTCAGTGAGGTAATATGAGGAAGACTGTTAAACTTTGGGGACCACTGCAGTTGGCCTCTGATAAGTTGCATGTACAGTATGTTTGGGGTTGGAGAAACTTTAAAGCACTTGCTCTTTAACCATGTGGTCTCTGCCTGTAGTGCTGGTTTACTGTACAGCTGAGAGGTTGTGCTTTGCTTAATTGCTTCAGATCTCAAAGTTCTGCATGTATGATACTTTTCATGCTGAAAGCATAGGGCCAGATGGAATGTCATGAAAACTTGTTTCACCTTGAGTCTCGTCATAGCATCAGTTGCCTTTTGGAGGCTTGTGCAGTATGACTGGTTGTGTAATGGTACATGCGAAAGAGTTCCTATTTGTTCTGTGGTGTCACCTTCTCATTCCTATCTCTAGGGTTCCGCTGTGCCTGTCTCTTATGCATTTTTTTAACTTCTCCCACTGTGTTTTCCCCCATCACCTCCACAGAGACTCTATTCTATGCATCCCCCACCCTTTTAGTGATGCAATTCTTCTTCAAGCTGCCCCTTAGTCTACTCTTTCCAGCCTCATGTCATGCCCCCTCATTCCTCAGCATCTCCTCTTCTGAAAGATGCAGAACCAAACCACACAAAAACACGTATCCTGGATTTTAGGGGGGCAGACTTTGGGAAAATGGGGAGATGCTTGAAAGAGGCATTAAGGGGAATGGGACAGGAATCAGGGATTGAGGAACAGTGGGCAGTATTTAAATTGGGGATTATAAGAACAACATAATTATGCATTAAGCAGGTTAGCAAGAGGAAAAGAAAGAGGAGACCATTATGGTTTTCCAAAGAGGTAGCAAAGAAAGTGAAAGCCAAAAAGATTGCATTCAGGCAATACAAAAAGACACAGGCAGAAGGGGATAGGGAGAAGTACCAGGAGAAACAAAGGGAGGCAGGGAAGTCAGTAAGGGAAGCCAAAGCTCAGACAGAAGAACACATTGCAAAAATCAGTGGTTAAAGGGGACAAAACCTTTTACAGGTACATAAGTGAAAAAAGAAGGACAAAGGGAGGGATAGTGAGACTGAAGGGGGAGGATGGGAGCCACATGGAGGATGACAACAGTAAAGCTGACATATTGAACAGGTATTTCTGCTCAGTCTTTACTAAGGAAGAGGGGGGTAATGGGTCTGAAGGAGTACAAGGTGAGAATGGTGCAGAATGGACACAAGTCCCTTTACACGAGAAAGGGTCCTAAGGAACTGGAAGTAATAAGAGCTGATAAAGCAATGGGCCAGATGGGTGCACCCCAGGGTCCTTAAAGAACTAAGAGAGGTGGTGGCTGAACCTTCTGGCTATCCTGTTCAGCCAATCACTGGAAACAGGGAGGTACCCAAAGACTGGAGGACAGCAGATGTAGTCCCTTATACAAAAGTGGGAACAAAGAGGAAGCAGGAACTACAGACCAGTCAGCCTCACCTCGGTAGTGGGAAAGATCATGGAAGCACTACTGAAGGAGAGATTGGTGGAACACCTGGTTGTCAATGTACTACAGGACCCAAGGCAGCATGATCCACTCAGGGGAGGTCATGTCAGACCAACCTAATTGAATTTTTGACTGGGTGACTAGGGAGGTGGATCAGGGAGGCAGTGGACATGGCCTATCTGGACTTCAGCAAGGCCTTGACACTGTGCCACATAGAAGACTATTACACAAACTGGGGAATATGGTGTGGGCAGGACAGTAGTGTGGTGGGTAGGTAACTGGCTGGGTGGCAGGACACAGAGGGTGGTGGTAAATGGCTGTCACTCCACAGAGGGAAGAGTGACCAGTGGGGTACCACAGGGATCAGTGCTGGGACCGGTCCTATTCAACATCTTCATCAGTGACATTGCACAGGATCTAGAAGGCAGAATTTCACTGTTCGATGACACAAAACTCTGTAATAGAGTAGACACACCAGAGGGTGTAGACAGAATGAGAAGGACCTGCAGAAACTTGAAGAATGGTCAAGGGTTTGGAGTTGAAATTCAATGCAAAGAAGTGCAAGATAATGCATATGGGGCACAAAACCCTGGCACAATATATCAGTTGGGGGTGAGGATATAGCATGCACCAAGCAGGAAAGGATCTTGGGGTTGTCATCTCTGATGACCCCAAGTTAGGGAAACAGTGTGACAAGGCATCAGGTAAAGCAAATAGGATGCTGGGATGTATAGGCAGGGGCATCACCAGCAGGAAAAGGAGGTCATAATTCCGCTATACAAGACACTAGTGAGGCCCCACCTGAGTACAGTGTACAGTTCTGGAGACCATACCTACGTAAGGACATAGACAGGGTAGAGAAGGTTCAGAGGAGGGCAACAAAGATTGTGCATGGGTTGCATCACAAGTCCTATGAAGACAGGTTGAAGGAACTGAACATGTACTCCTGGAGGAGAGGAGGGAGAGAGGGATATGATAGAGACATACAAGTATCTTACAGGAGGAACAGGGTGCAGGAAAACACTATTTTAAGCGAAAAAGATGTTTCAGGACTAGAGGGCATGGGATGAAGTTGGAGGGAGGACGATTCAGAGGAAACATGAGAAAGAATTTCTTCACAGAACGGGTGGTGGACAAGTGGAACACCCTGCCAGAGGAAGTGGTGGGAGCTGAAACAATCACGGGATTTAAGAATGCATGGGATAGACATAAAGGAATTCTAGAGGTTAGGGGTAAGGGGAAATAGACTTCTAGGAAAACAAACTGAACTTACAAGCTCAAATGGGCAGACTAGGTGGGCCATAGGCTCTTATCTGCCGACACTGTCTATGTATGTATCTATGTATGTATCTATGTATGCTACCCTCCGGTACCCTGTTTATTCCTTTGAGATACAGTATTTGAAGGCTCTCCATCCTATATCGTGTGTGCATGTTTCTCTTGCTCTCATCCAGGGTATACATACTAAGGTCTAGCACTCTCCTTGTATATGACTTTGGTGCAGGCCCTGTACCATCTTTGTCCACTGTGCCATTAATTTGCTGAAAAAAATGGTTGGCGGGCTACTGCTATGCAACTTTGGAAATGGTTAGCATTAGCTACTGTTTTGCATAGTGATTTTGTTATGTTATACCAGATATCTAAAACATAATTTCAATTATGTCTTAATTTTTCATGGGAAACCGTTCACAATGCTGCTCCTATCGTGCAACCATGTTGGTATTTGCAAGTCTTCAGTTATCGGAGGAGTTCTTGGGGTTCTCTCCTGTATAGAGAAAATAAATCTGTTTAGTGGTGTTGGTCAACCACTCATTTTGTTGCTTGATTGTCTGTGCCATATAATTCAACTCCAGATTACTATAATGGGCAGGTAAAGCAGCAGGAGCAGAGTGGACATATGGATACTGACGGAGACTGAGCTTGAAACTGCACAGCATCACTGACAGTGTGGCGTGACCAGAGGAGCTAAACTAGCAAAGGTAAACCTAGTTGAATTTGGTTGTTTGTCACTGTTTGTGCTATTGGTACAGTTTTGCCTTTAAGATCTAACAGTAGTAAGCATTGAGAAAATATTGGACCAGTGTGTCTGAGAATCGCCGATTTGTGGTGCACATTAAAAGTCGTGAACTATTTCTGAGCTGAGCAAAGTCAAATCTGGTGCCCAGAAAAGGAAAATGGCTAACTTGTCTGCACTGTTAGCAGCATCAAATGATCCAAAACAACGCAAGCTATCACTGTTTACAGGCATACAAAACAAAGGTACTACCCCACAGAACAAAACTACTCCTGAGGACACAGCTGTAATAGAAGATGGAGAAACTGTAGTTCAGTGTATGACCAGCTGCACTGCAAGTCCGAATCTGAATAGGCCACAAATACAGCCAGTGGACTCTGCAAGGGGAGAAGTTGTGCAACTTGATGCTGTGAAAATCAAAACTGATTTCCAATGCCCAAAAGGACTGCCTCTCATCTGAAAAGTTGCCTTTGTACAAAGGCATCCAGTTCAGCCCGGATATGTGGATGTTAAAGGTCTGCCATACAAACCATCAAAAATCTACAAATGGAGTCTTCCTGGGAGCAACAAAGTTATACCAAGGAACTGGGTCACTGTACAGGTGGTTGACTGTTTGGTGCATTCTCTCCACTGCAGTATCTGCATGGCATTTTCAGATGTGGAAACTAGGTTTGTTACAGGATACCAAGACTTTAAGCACATCTACCAGGGCATGATAGAACATGAGGGTTCCAGAGCTCACAATGCAGCTGTGGATGCGTATCTGGCATGCTTAGTTGATGCAGATGTTGAAACCCTAGTGAACAAAGATATGGTTGCAAGTAGGAGGAAGCAAGTCCAGCAGAACATAGATGTCATGTGGAGGATTATTGAAGTTATCAAGTTTATTGGACGCAGTGCCTTCCATATCGTGGAAAAGATGAAGCTTTTATACAGCTTGCAGGACCCATCACTTAACCATGGAAATTTCTTGAGTTGATTCTCCTGTTGTCCCAATTTGATGTTTCTCTGAATACACACGTCCAAAAAGCAGTAGAACAGAGCAAGAGAAGGAAGCAGAGAATGGAGAAAGAAAATGCCACTTCTGAAGCTCGTGGCCGTGGAGGGCTGATTACCCTGCTGTCGAAGACCACCATAAATCAAATTGTTGAGATTATTTTGCAGATAATCAGGGACAGCATTGTAAGAGATGCTATGGACCAGAAGATAAGCATTCAGATGGATACCACACAGGATATCGGTGTGACTGACCAAGCAGCTATCATTTTACGGTATGTGAAGGACCTTAAAGTTCATGAGCGTCTCTTTGCTGTGGTTGAGGTGCAGGATACTTCTGGACAAGGAATGCACAAGGTTTTAAAGGAGAATTTTGAAATGCATGGACTCGATATGAAGAACATCGTTGGAGAGTCATTTGATGGTGCAGCCAACATGAGGAGCGAGTTTGTGGGGTTGCGCGCTTTAATAAAAAAGGATTCACCAAACAGTGTGTATACCTGGTGTTATGCACATGTTCTCAATTTATGTGCCTCATATTGTAGTGAAGCTGTTGTGGAAGCAAAGACCCTATTTGGTTTGCTACAAAGGACGTCAGTCTTCATTGGAGAATCTCACAAAAGGATGACTATATGGAAATCGAGCATTGATGGGACGGGACAAGACAAACTCAGACGGCTTCAAAAGATTGGTGAAACTAGATGGTGGGCAAAACCAAGAGCACTGGCATGCATATTCGGAGCTTATGAAAATCAAGAAAAGAATCTGTATGTGTCACTTCCAGACCTTGCTTTTATTAGTACCTCAGGAAAGTTGATGCTAAAGCTGCCAGTGAGGCAGATTGCGTCTTGACAAATGGAAGAAGTTTGACATCATTTTGATAGCCTTTGTGTTTATGAAGATCTTTACGGTAATTGGGCCAGTATCAAAGTATCTGCAGACTAAGGACTAGACTACCTTTCGGCATGGCGATGGTGGATCACGCTAAGATGGAGTTGCAACAGTCTGAATTTATGAACATCCAGCAGAAGGCATCTAACTTTGTTGCTAGAACACAAGAAGAAATTGATGATTTAGGCATTGATATTGACATTGAGGATCATCTGCCAAATAAAAGAGTAGCCAAGAAGAAGAAAATGCCCGGGGAAAATAGCAGTGACGAACGTGATGGATCCCGTGAAGCCGTTTGAATGTGAAGTGTACACTTGCATTATGGATCAAGTTCAGATGAGCTTAAGTGATCGGTTTGATAACAACAAGCAATTGATTATTGATACCAGCTGCATGGACCCACGTCGCTTCAAAAGTATAATTCAAGATGGCATACCAGATGAAAGTCTGCAGAAAGTGGCATCGTTGGCAGAAGTAGACCGTAGCAAACTTAAACTGGAGTTGTTGGCTTTTGCTAAAATATTCGGACGACTGCAAAGATCGCTTCCTGAAGAATACAGTGAAGATGGGTTAACGGAGGATGTTTACTTTCATGACTCTGAAGACTCTGAAGACGCTCAAGAAGGTGAAATTAATGACCAGAGTGGGCAACGAAAGAGAAGAGATGATTTGCCAGATAAATGCAAGTCCTGCAAAGAATGCCTAATATGCTGTTATAAAATTTTGGCTCAATATAACATGCACTCATCGGCGTTTTCAACCTTGTTCATTGTCTATGAGTACCTGCTGACTTTATCATTTACCCAGGTGTCCTGCGAGAGAGCTTTCAGCAAGCTAAAGATAATAAAAACTCGACTGCGCTCATTGCTGGGACAAGAAAAACTTGAGGCATTCATGATTATGGCGATTGAGAGAGACCTTCTTGATGAAGTGCGTGCAGAAGATGTAATCCAGAAACTAATTCAAAGATCTGAAGCATACAAACGAGTACTGTCAGTTTGACACTAGAAGGATACTGTCCATTTAGAGGACTGAAGCGCGATGCTAGGCTAAACACGCCTGGGTCCAGAAGTAGTCATCGGTTTGACGCTTGCAGCCCACTGTCCATTTGCAACCTGGAGAAAGTGTTGGCATATGAAGGGGGTAACAGGGGATCATGTGTCTTGCCCAGCCAGATCTCCCTGAAGATGACAGTAGAGTCTATAGTGACCTAAAACTGTATACACTGTTTTGGATAATGGTTGTGGTGTTGAGAGCTTATCATTCAATTTTATTTTTTTCATACCTTGTATGTGACATAGATACACACAAACACAGGTCGGTTTATTAAATGACACTCCAGACACTATGTTGGCAAACTTTAATGTATACCTGATTAAATGTCATGAAAAATGTACAACAGAAATGTTACAACAATCCAGATTGTGTTTAGAGCTAGGGAAGGTGTAGGGATAGATTAGGATGGACCAGAGGCTGTGTAACAAAGGCTCTTGAGTCAAAGGACCATTTTCAAGAGTGTCCAGGCAAATGGTTTCTCTTAACACCTACCTTACTTTTGACAACCCTTTAACCACCCCTTACCTCTCTGCTTTCCCCTGCTTTGCAGTTGAGACAACCACACTGAACTGTATGGCCCTGTTTTTAACCCCTAACTTGAGCACCAGCTCAGCCTCCCTTCACTCTTGGGCAGCAATTCACATTGGTTACATATTAATGTGTCTCCATTTTATTTGTGGTGCACTAAAGTTATGCTTTGTCTCCCTTGTTGTAACACCACATGACTAGCTGTATGTTGTATGTAACTGCTTTTCCTTTTCCCATTTCACCCTGGGTGTACCTGAAATGAGCCAGTGTGCCTCTCACTAACTATAAATGACTAAATTCATGAAACACAATGCAGGATAGTGTAATAATGCAGTATAAAAGTCAACTTTTGCTGCACTAAAATCACTAGTATAACACAGTCAAGTAATTTTTTTTTTACACCTCAAGATGGCATTGTTAACTTTTTATTGATTCAGACATTTTTTGGTTAAATCTAATTATGCTGCCTTTCCAGCTACCCTGAATTCCCCTTCTACTCAGCACGTTCTGCTCCTTTCAATATCTTCACAATCTGTAACATCAATAACACTAACCCAGACCATTGAGACGCATAGCATGGAGTGGTGTTATTGAGGTCATAGAATGTCTTAGACATATGAACGGAATGCAGTAGCTGATGAGGGGAACTATGTATATATGTAGATCTGAAGGCAACCCAAAGCAAAATGAATTTTTTAAAACTTTTTTAAAACTCCTTAGTAAACACATTTTTCACTCTGTATATAATAAGCAAACACCCCACTCTCTTCAGAGGAGATCCACCTCGTTTCTGTCTTAAGGCAGAGCATTGCAAGTTACATCCTCATTTTGGTTAATTGGGGATAACAATACTACTGTAACATTGTGTTGAGGGCAAATAGGTTGTTTTTCGCAAAATCTTAGCACAGCACTCATTGCACTGCACTATCTTTTCCTCTTTACATCCAGTTTCCTCACAAACTGTTCAGACAGGAAAGTGTAGGGAAAGGTAGGGCCTCAACCTCGGAGGTGCCTTGCCGGGCGTTGAGCTTAACCATTGATTTTATTTGAAAGGAAACTTCTGCTCACCTGCAGCCATGCAACAGGACAATGAGGTTATCAAACAAATGTTGCCAGCAGCATTTTGCAAGGTAGCAGAGTTCCTCTTAAATCAATGGGACTAAAGCCTCCGAAATAGTTAGTCACTTTACCAGTAATTAAATGGCTTTCTTACAAATGGTAATACATGCTTATCTTATACTTGGCTAATGCATGTTGGGGCGTACCAGTCTGTAAATATTTGGCTAGTTTATACACTAGGGCATGCCTGTCATTGTGTGGTTGGTGCCAATGTCCTCCAATGACTTTGTTGTGTGCCCCCTTCCCCAGGACCAGTGCCAAGGCCCCCCTGTGACTTTGTAGTGGGGGGCCCCCCGGGGGCCAGTACCAAGTCCCCCCTGACCCATTTCCAGGTGGGCCCTTTGCTTCCCAGTCCGACCCTGGCTCTGCCACTGACCTCAGTGGAGTCAGGATGTGTGCCACTGGACTAGAGGATGGCACATGTAGTGCTGTTACACAAGAGTGGACCAAGGGATGAATCGTGTAATTATGATCTGGTAAGTCTCACCTCCATAGTGTGCAAACTCATGGAAATGATACTAAAGGAAAGACTGGTGTTGTACTTGGAGGACAGTGGCCTCCAGGATGTGAGGCAGCATGGGTTCATTTCGGGGAAGTCCTGTCAAACCAACCTCATACAATATTATGACTGGGTGACAGGTGAGCTGGATAAGGGTCATGCGGTGGATGTTCTTTACTTGGACTTCAACAAGGCATTCGAATCAGTGCCTCATGGGCGGCTTGGGGGAAGCTAACTGGTGTAGGGATAGGGGCAAAAATAACGAACTGGATTACAAGCTGACTGAGTGGGAGGCTACAATGGGTGGTGGTGGAAGGGGAGCGCTCAACTCTGAAGCCGGTGACTAGTGGGGTGCCACAGAGTTCTGTGCTGGGATCAGTATTATTTGGGCTCTTCATATCAGACATTACACACAGGGTGGTGAGCAATGTAAGTCTGTTTGCAGACAACACCAAAATGGGAGCAGTGGTGGATGGAGGGGAGGGATGGAAGCAGCTGCAGGGGGACCTAAGCAAGCTAGAAGAGTGTTCAGAGTAGTGGCAGCTGGGGTTCAATGCAAAGAAGTGTAAGGTTATGCACTTCAAGGTGAAGAACCCAAGGAGAGAATACTAGCTGCTGATCACTGAGGAGGAGAAGGACCTAGGAGTAATGGTAACAGGGACCATGAACAATATTGCCCAGTGCTGGAAAGCGGCTGCAAAGTGAACAAAATGCTGGGGTGCATAGTGAGGGGGTTTTTCCTCAAGGAAAAGAGAGGTGATCTTGCCCCCCTACAGGTCACTGGTAAGGCCACACTTGGAGTATTGTGTGCAGTGTTGGAGGCCATACCTGAAGTGTGATATCAGGCTACTGGAGGGGGTGCAGAGGAGGGCAACAAAGATGATATGTGGAATGGAGGGGAGAGACTATGAGAGCAGGCTGGGAGACCTGAATATGTACACCCTGGAGGATAGAAGGGACATGGGGGACATGATAGAGACATTCAAGTATCTTGAGGGAAATCAGTAAGGATGGGGCAGATGGGGTCTTTAAGCTAAGGAGGGGGTGGGACACCAAGGGTTAAGACTAGAGGGGTGAAGATTTAGGAGGGAAATGGGGAGACACTTTCACGGAGAGCGTGGTAGCAAAATGGAACGCACGTCCAGAATGAGTGGCATCATGTAAATCTGTGAACAGCTTTAAAAGGGCAGGGAACAGGGAGAATGAGGGTGGGGAGGGGGTGGTAGTGGGATGACAAAGGGAGGGGTGGGCAGCTGCAAACTAGGGGTGCTAGCTGCACCATACCTTCCAACCTTTGTCCCCAAATGTGGAACACTGCCTCTCAAAATGTGGAACAAATGAGCAAATGTGGAACACTTAATCAAATCTTACCTAAGAAGCTCAGAACACTGTTAAAATGTTTGCAATTATGTTCAGAAAGTTTGTTATTAATTGAATAATATATTTTTTGCATCATTTACTATAGATTTTTGCTTTAAAATGTTAACACTGAATGTGGAACAAGTCCTCACAATGTGGAACAGGGAGCTTTTGTGAAGTAAAATGAGGAACGTTCCTCGTAATGTGGTACAGTTGAGAGGTATGAGCTGCACACTCGAGCAGACTTAGACCAGGTGGTCTGTTTCTGCTGGTACATTCGTGTGTTCATACAAAAGATTAATAAACAAGTTAGCCAGCCTGGGAGTGGGTCCCAGGGTGGTAACCTGCGTAAAAAACTTGGCTGGACAACAGGACAAAGAGGGTAATAGGAAATGGAGTCTACTCCAAAGAAAGGGGGGTTACTAGTGGGCTACCACAGGGTTCCATACTGGGACCGGTCCTTTTTAATGTCTTTATAAGTGACATTGCAGAGGGACTGAAAGGAAAAGTATGCCTCTTTGCAGACGACACAAAGATCTGCAACAGGGTTGATACACGGTGGGGGTGGAAAGGATGAGAAGGAACTTGGCAAGGTTGGAAGAATGGTCAAAAGTATGGCAACTTAGATTCAATGCAAAGAAGTGCAAAGTAATGCACCTGGGAAACAAAAACAAAGGGGAAGATTACACAATAAGGGGGAGATACTAACAAGAACAAAAATGGATACACAAAACCTACCGCTGCTCATACCATATTACATGCATTCAGTGCTCACCCCAAAAAACTTATTGAATCAATCCCCTATAGTCAGCTGATTTGATTAAAGAGGATTTGCTCTAATCATGATGATTATGTAGCACAAGCATATTTAGAAGTAGGGGAGACAAGGAGCAGGCTCTGCAAACAGCCTTGCAGAGAGCAAATGCCCTCGTTAGGGGCACCTTACACCCAGAGTAAGGACCCCATCTGACAGAGAACCAGTCACTTTTTCAAGTGAATTTAACTGTTTGGCAGTACAAGTGAGTAATATCTTACATCACCATTGGGCAATTTTACATTCAGATGGAATTCTTAAGGCTGAAGTTCGGGCCAAACACAATGTAACCTTTAAGAAGGCAAAAATTGGGGGCATTTATTGGTATCCAATCCTTTTATTTATTTATTTTTTGTTGACCGGGTAAGTGCACTAGACAAATTCTGCCTATTTTCAAGCACAACCCAGGGGAAGGGGGACACAGATGAATGTCAACCAACCTTGAACCAGATTAAACTGTTGGTGGTATTTTTAGTGAATGGGGGGAAATTTGGCCAGGGCACCAGGGAGATTGCCCTACTCTCCAGTAGAGGGAACCCTTGGCCATCTATGCAAGGATGGCCAGTGCTGAGGAGAATCTAGAGGAGATGGACGCTGAGAGTGCAGGGGAGCAGGCCTCCTCCCCAAGCACTAACACTCAAGAGGCTCTAGCTGCAGCAGAACATTTTGATGAAGATTCTGGCAAAGAAAAAGCTGGAGTAAGGTTAGAAAGAATCATGCCTACTTTTGAAAATGTGTCCAGTCAGAATGCTAATGTTAAAGATAACCAGAAGGATCAACTATTGATTGAGAGACAAATACTTATGGAGAAATTACATACTTTGAACTGTGCTTTAGACTCTCTAGCTGAGTCTGCTGTTCCTGTCAGTAAAGCGAGTAAAGCTGTCATCTCCCTGGTGAGTCAGCAAAATGCTGACGTGGTCTTGAGGCCCGAAGAGAGTAGGCAAGAGAACAGCACAGTTGCTATGGAAACCAGACTACCTATGGAGGAGGTGCAGGCTGGCAATTTGAATGGGAATCTTCCCGTATACCAAGAGCCTGCTCCGATGGAACAAACTAAGACAAAGAAAAGATTGGGAGCCGGATGTGGTCCTAGGCCTTCAGCATCTGCCACTAAGGAAGGCTCTGTGAATTTAGACCCTCAGCAAAGAACAGTTTTCTCCTCCCCACCAAACAAAACATGGTGGGATGGAGTAAATCCATTAACTCTGTTTCTGATAATCAAGGAAATATACTGCAACCCTCGGGGAACACTGAAATTGGAGGACCAAACTGGTCCCCTGTACAGGCACTTGAAAGTGCTGGCTGGGAAGTAGATGAGAATGGACTCTGGACACCCGATGTGCAGGACCCCTTGTATATTAAAATGCTGGATAAAGGTTCTACTCCTCTGGCCACCACCTCTGCTGTTTCTACGAGCTCCAATGAGCCCCGGGGCAACAATAACTCAAATGTTTCTGTTTCTTTGCCTAGTAATGTTGTTATGAATAACAATGTGGGGAATAGGGAGGAGGGGGGATAGAAATGTGGAGGAAACAGTAAGGTTGGGCCCTTCCACTGAAATAATAAGAACCACTGAGGATGAAGGGGTATATGATGATACCTTTAAGTTCTCAGATCTTTTTCAAAACAGGGGGGAACCGGCGCCTCGGTGAAATGCTGTATGCCTCATTTGTGGAGACAAGCGTTTATGGGTTAATGATTGTATTATTAGGATTTTTAAATATGTATTTAATTCTGTGATTTTATTGTTCATCTGTACAGTGTCTTGGTGCTTGAAAGGCGCTTTATAAATACAGTTTTATTATTATTTATTACTATTATTTACAAAGGAGAGATGTCGGACACCCCAGATCGTATCTTTATAGCTAAAACTTTACTGAAAGTTTCCTTAAAATTTTTCGCCTCAGAAATTTTCGCTCTGATAAGTATAGGGCAAGGGAACCTTGATGTTAGTTTTAAAAATGTCTCAAGCCTAGATAGATTCTGGGCCCAGTACAATACTCTAAAAAATACACCCTTATGGGTGCCTTTCCATGCCATTCCACTAACAAAACCTGCAGTCAAGAATATCGCTGTAATGTTTAAGAACGAAGGAGTGACTATTGAGGATATTTTATTCTGGCTTAGGCAGCACTGTGAGATCCAGGGCAAACCTGCTCCCACATTAGATACAGAACAAATCTGGGATGGGTGGTGGAGAATTCGGGTAAAACTACACACCACCAATACAGGCCCCGTACACCTACCCAGCATGTTTTATTTGGGGAAAGATAGGGGCTCCATCTTTTACATCGGCCAACCCAGGTCGTGTTTTAAATGCGGGTCCTGAACACACCTGAACTCAGCTTTCGATACCACCAAATGCAGCCATTGCTTGGCATTCGGTCACATGGCAGGGAACGGTTTAAACTTGTTCAAGTGTAACCTTTGTGAGAGGACAGGGCACGCTTATGGGCGTTGCCCTTGGGCCTCTCACAATAGGGAGACTTGCCCCTCTCATGTAGGCATAATAAACATGGCTCAGCAACAGCAAGCAAAGAAGGTAGCTGAACACAGTCTGAGGACAGGGTTAGATACCCTGAGGCAAGGACACTCATCTGAACAACAGGAAGCAAATGTGGATATAGAGCAAACACCAGACCAGAGGGAAGCTCCAGAACCAGGTTCAACAAGACCCCCCATTCCCCTCCACCTGTAGAGGATGAGGTTAGGTCCGAGGTAGTTATGCCCCCCACCCTCCCCCCGGTGGATATTCCTTTTAAGACAGTGTCTCAGAAAAAACATTCTAGATTAGGGAAGATTGTATCTAGAAAAGTGAATAGTAAGGAGGCTGGGCAAGACCCTCTCCCCCCGGGTTCTTGGAAAAGGGCAATACATTTTCACCTCTTTCTACAGAGACAGGGGATGGAGACTCAGAAGAGGCGGGTACAAATACCTCCTCAGTACTTTCAAACACAGACACTGATGAGGAAGGGGAGTTGGAGTCAATAGCCAAAAGAATCAGAAAAGACAAAGAAAGACCTCCTAGTAGGAAGGTGTCCTAGTCATGAGTGCCCCCCACCTTTTTTTTTCTCCATTATGGATTCCTTAGCTTTTACCACCATTAATGTTAACAGCATAAAGGGGGATAAGAAATTGGCAGGGGCTATGTTATCTTTGCAAGATAAGGCCAGTGACATCATATGCCTATTGGATACTAGGCTTAAAACACAGCAAGAGCTGCACTGGGCCTCTTGTGCCTGGCCCCTAGGAGCCTCCTTTTGGTCCACTGGAGTTGATACATGAGACGGAATTGGCATCCTGTTTTCGAACCCCAATTTGTAGGTATCTAGGCTGGTGGAGATACAACCAGGGAAGGCTCTATTACTAGATATTTCCTTCCACACTAAAAGGTTGAAGCTAATTGCCACATATGCACCACAAAAAAAAGCACTCAGGGCAACATTGTTTAGAGATATTCAACCTTATCTCCACACCTCCAGGTTGGTTATTTGGGCAGGGGATTTTAATTGTAGTCTACATCAAGCAGACAGGGAGCTCCAGACCTCCAAATTGTTCAGTGACACTATAGCCCTGCAGCAAATTCTAACGAAGGCAGCTCTTAAAGATGATTATCATTGTCAGCACCCCTCAGGAGGTTTCACCTATTTTAGGGGCACTCTTAAGACTTCATTTTTCTATCTCAAATGTTGCAGGTAACGCATATTAGACAATGGTATATGAATTCTCAGATCACGTTGCAATAAAAGCACTGATATCATGGCACAATACTCCCCACTGTAAGAAAAATAAGTGGAGATTAAATGAGAGCCTACTAGAAAACCCTAAGATACAGAAACGGTGGCACCAAAACTGTTCTGCAAGATTGTCTGTAAGTATATGCTATGAGGATATAGTGGAGTGGTGGGAGGACACTAAAACAATCTGGAGGGACATGTTTCAAAAAAAGGCTCACGTGTTAAAACAACTGTCTAAGTATAGGATTCCAGTAGAGGCTTGGGATAGCCTGTGGCTGTGGAATTATGGTAGACTCAGTATACAGGGAAACAATAAACAAACAGCTAATTGATAGATATTGCCCCTGAGAGTCTTGTTCCCAAGTATTAGAAACGCAGCAACATCTCTTTTTAGACTGTGCATATTCTCAAGAGTTTGGGCACCTGATTGCACAAGAGTGGAAGGAGCCTATCTTTTCAGTTATCATACCCTGAAATTATGTATGGGTCCAGTGTGCGGTTACTAGGGAAAGATAAAGATACAAGCTATGTTATTTTAGCTATAATCAGGTACTATCTATGGCAGGCTCGCTGTGTTCTGGTTTTACAACAAAAATGGATGTCTCAGGCAGAAGTCTTAGCTAACATTAAGAAGGCATTACAACTTCTTATCAAGTTTGATACAAAGAAATATCCGATGTCTAAAGTAACTCATTTATGGATTAACTGCAATGGCTGGGTAACTAAGAAGGTTGCTTAAAGAAAATAACTCCTTGAATTGTGTAAAACTCTGTGATGTCTGTTTCTAATGTTTGTTTTAATGGTCTATTTTTGTAAACATAAATATGTTATGTGATGCTATGAAGTCAAATTTTCTCAATAAAAAATTCCCCTACTCTTTTTGAGAAGTGCCATGGGATCTTTAACATCCACCTGAACAGGTAGATGGGACCTCAGTTTAATGTCTCATCCCAGAAGACAGCACCTCAGGAGTGCAGAACCCCCCCTCATGCTACACTGTACTGTCAGTATTAGAACAATAATCCAAGTGCCTGGTGTAGGGATAGAACCCACAGCCTTCTGATCTCCCAGACTCAGAGGTGAGTGCGCTACCTGCTGAGCCACTGACACCAACAGTTTGCACTGTCACTTTGTACCAAGAGTTAAGTGTAATACTGGCTGCACCCCTGGCGGAGCTTTTCAGCAGGTCACTTGAGACAGGGAGGGTACCTAGGGATTGGCGAGAGGCACATGTGGTACCAATCCATAAAGGGGGGTCGAAGGAAGTACCAGAAAACTATAGACCCATCAGTTTAACCTCGGTGGTGGGAAAATTAATGGAGAGTATACTAAAGGAACGATTGGGGGTTTACTTGGAGGAGGTGGGAGGTCTGGATAGTCGGCAGCATGGGTTTGTGCCAGGTAGATCATGTCAAACCAACCTTGTGGAGTTCTATGAATGGGTAACATCAGAACTGGACAGGGGTAAGCCTGTGGATGTATTATTCTTGGACTTCAGCAAGGCATTTGACTCTGTCCCCCACAATGGTCTGGTGGAGAAACTGATGGGGTTAGGAGTAGGCCCTTTGATGGTCAGATGGATTGAAAACTGGATAGCTGGATGCACTCAGAGAGTAGTGGTCTGTGGGGAGCTCTCGAACCCTACAGAGGTTGGTAGTGGGGTACCACAGGGCTCGGTCCTGGGTCCAATCCTGTTTAATGCATACATATCGGACATCAGGGATGGTATAGAGTGTGAAATGAGTCTCTTCCATGGATGACTCAAGATGGGAGCAGTAGTTGAGGAAGAAGAGGGAGGTTGGCCCTGCAAGGGACCTGGACACCCTGGAAAGCTGGGCTCACACATGGAATGTACAATTTCAATATCACCAAGTGCAAGGTGTTGCATCTTGGTCGGGAAACCTTAAACACAGGTACACCCTGGGAGGGAGGTGCTGGAAGCCTCAACAGGGGAAAAAGACCTAGGGGTCATAGTGGATACGTGTATGAATAACTCTGAGCAGTGCAGGAGAGCAGCTAGCAAGGCAAACAGGATGTTGGGATGCATCGCAAGGGGGATCACCTCTAGGAGCAAGGAAGTGATTCTGCCGCTGTACAATGGACTGGTTAGACCACACCTTGAGTACTGTGTACAGTACTGAAGACCACACTTGAAGAGGGACATACAGCTCCTGGAGAGGGTACAGAGGAGGGCAACAAAGATGATACGAGGGCTAGGGGATTTGACTTACGAGGACAGACTTGAGGAGCTCTGCCTGTTTTCATTGGAGGAGAGGAGAGACAGGGGGACATGATTGAGGTCTTCAAGTACCTCAAGGGAATAAATAGGGTAAACATGGAGGGGATCTTTAGACTAAAGCAGGGAGGTATCACCAGAGGGCATGGTTTGAAGTTGGAAGGTGGAAGGATGAGGGGGGAAAAGAGGAGGAGGTTTTTCACTGAGAGGGTGGTGGACCCTTGGAATGCACTGCCTGGTGAGCTGGTTCAGAGATCCACAGTGGAGGGCTTCAAGAGAGGGTGGGACAGACACAGAAAGTGGATGTATCAGATGATGGCCTGTCCCAGGGGGGTGGGGATGGATGATAGGGGTTTCTGGAGCACAAGGGATGGGAGGGTCTCGGCACCCAACTAAGGAGCTAGGTTCGAGCAGACTCGATAGACCATAAGGCCTAATCTGCTGGCAAATAGTATGTTAGTATGTTAGTATGTTAGTATGTAATTCACAGGATTGGCTTCCCAAGAGACCCGAGGGGTTTCATAGATGTGGTATCTGCAGTGTGTGCAAATATGTGGAAGAGGGAGATACATATACACACCCTTATAATATCAGAAGGGTGTATATTAAATAGTTTATAGCATGTGTGACAATCTTTGCTGTTTACATTGCCTGGTGCCCCTGCAACAAACATTGGGCTCTATAGACAAAACAGTGGAAAGTACACACCAGAGGCATGTACCCCACCTGGAACAGGTGCACACAGGCCGGTATTCAGTATCAGTGGCCACCTGTCCATAGCCCTGCCCCCTAGCATGCAGGATCATGGAGGACAGATGGGGCGGAGTAGTAGACCCAGGGGGGCAGCCAATTGGATGCCCGTCCTGGGTCCCAGAGCGGATCCCCTGCTTCGAGGGAACAGGAGAGTGTGGGAAGGAGCATGTCTAGGTGCATGAATAGCACACACAGGTACCCAGGGGATAAGCCATTGTTCCCTGGTGTCCAGTGGTCCCTCCCCCTGTCCAATCCCCATCTCTGGGGCACCATGCATTGCCTGGCACACAGATGCCCCCCAAAAAAGATCCCCTGCACCAGTCCCATAAGTCAGTTCTCTCCCCCCCCCAACATCAGATCCCTGGCCTCAGTCCATGAAGTCAGTGACCTACCCCCCTGCAACCAGAAATCTTTCTTAGCAGCCCCTGTCCAGTATTGCACAGATTGGCCCACTCAGTGGTGGTTGGTGGCCCCACCACGGCACCAAGAACACTCCCCCATCCCCCGTACCTGCACATCAGTGCCATGGTGACAGATGGCAAGCGGCACATCCCTCCACACACAACTTCAGCCACCCACTGTCTGACTGATGCCGGGAGCGTGCTGCCTATTTATAGGGCAGTTTGCCCTAAAATAGGCAGCGCATTCCTGGATCAGTCGGACAGCAGGTGTCTGAGGTGGTGTGTGGAGGAAAGTGCCATTCACCGTCCATTGCTATGGCACCAACGTGCACATACAGGAGATGGGGGATGGTGTTGTCAGTGCCACGGGGGCACCACTAACCACCACTGAGGGGGCCTGGGTGGGCCAATCTGTGCAATACTGGGCAGGGGCCACCAGACCAGGGCTCTGGTTGTGGAAGGGGAGGAATATCACTGACTTGCAGAACTGGGGCTGGGGTTCTGATGAGGGGCTGTGGAGAGAACTGCCATATGGGACTGGGGCCAGGGTTCTGTGTGCGCAGGGCTAAACACATACCAAAGTTGCAGCAGGGTCCCTCCTGCCCACCCCCCGTGTGCAGCACTATGCACTTTTGTGAATGGCGCATAGTGTGGGCATGCCCCCGACACTCTCTCTGTACCACCCTAGTGTGTAGTTGCCCACGTGGCCGGGGAATCAGGTGCACATCTGGCCAGTGCACTGCTGGTGAATGGTGCAGGACCCCCACTGCACAGCATTCATGCATGCTGTTGCCTATGCGTCTTAGATACACAGTGTGTAGGCAACCTTTTTTTGTGCATAGGGCCCATTTTGTGGGTAGAACAGTTCGCCCACTAAAAACATGCATACAGGATCATGTAAGGGCCATTATTAATGGTATTGATAGTAGCCTTTTAGGCACACAGTTTGCAATATCACAGGATTTGAATCCCTTAGTACTCAAATTCACAGCCTTAGAATGTGTCAGACCACTCCACAGAGGTGGTGGTGATGAGGTGAACATATTGTTACAAAAGGAAACACAGTGGATTGTTTCTTTAAACACTGTATCACTAGCAGGACTCACCCCTTACTTGAAAGAATGAAAAAGGAAGTTAAAGATTCACTACTACATGGAACTTCCCTGCTCGGTGGTCTCCATTGGAGACCACCTGTGTTTGCTTTCTTTCGGATGAGACGTTAAACTGAGGTCCTATCTGCCTGGATTGGTGGTAGTTCAGGTGGATGTTAAAGATCCCATGGCACTTATCGAAAAGAGTAGGGGAATTTCCCCGGTGTCCTGCCCAAATTTCCCTCATTCACTAAAAATACCACCAACAGCTTAATCTGGTTCAAGGTCAGTTGGCATTCATCTGTTTCCCCCTCCCCCGGGTCGTGCCTGAAAATAGGCAGGATTTGTCTAGTGCACTTAACCCGGTCAACAAAAAATAAATCAATAAATACATACTCTGTCTTTGTCCTGCATATCCTCTCTGTTGTTATGTGCTGATGTTATGTTTGTTCTCTCCTAGATATGTGCTGTGGATTGAGGTCACGATCATTCAGGCCAAGACATCTGCAGTGTGATAGGACTGTTATGGTTCACATAGATATCTTTTATTCCCACCATTTAATGATAGAACCATATATCTAATAAGCTTTGTGATCATATAATCTTACAGCTTATTTTAGCAATCTTATTTGACAGCTCCCTTTAGAACTGCCCCCCCCCACACACACACATATTCAGGGACCTTGTCCACACCTTATCTCTTAGCACCTCTTATATTAACTGGGAGTTGCTTGATGTACAGTATTTATTTAATACCAATCATACTCAGTGCAAGAAAGCAGCAGCAAAGGCAGACAAGATGCTGGGATGCATATCTAGGGGGATCAGTAGTAGGAGAGAGGAGGTTACACTGCCCTTGCACAGGTCACTGATAAGGCCGCATCTAGAATATGGAGTTCAGTACTGGTGCCCACACCTCAAAAAGGACATTAACCTGCTGGAGAAGGTCCACAGGAGGGCTACAAAGATGATAGTGGGTCAGCAGAGTAAGGCATACTAGAAAAGATTGAGGACACTGAACATGTACTCCCTGGAAGACGGGGTGGGGGGGCATGATTGGGGCCTTCAAGTACTTGAAAGGGATAAATAAGGTTGATAAGGAGAGTCTCTTTAAGCTGAGTGGCGACCATAACACTAGGGGGCACAGTCTTGACCTGGAGGGTGGGAGGTTTAGGAGGGAGGTCAGGAAGCACTTCTTCACAGAGAGGGTGGTGGACCCTTGGAATGCGCTGCTGGAAGAGGTCATCTTGTTGAAGACAATGGGCAGCTTTAACAGAGGCTGGGATAGGCATGGGGGAAGGTAAGGATCATGGGTAGAGAGGATGGGAGGAGTGGGGAGGGAGGGCAGGGACATTAGCTCAAGCTGTGGACCCTGCAATATGAGCAGACTTGATAGACCAAATGGCCTTGTTCTGCTGGCTTCTTCGTATGTTTGTATGTTCATATACTGCAATTAATTCTGTATGCACATCTTTCCTGTGTAGTTATGTATTTTGCTGACATGCCCCCTGACAAAGGCCGGAGTGTAAGGCTGAAGCGCTGATACTACTGCCCTCTGGCATTCTATTTGGCTACCAAGTTGCTAATAAATGACTACTTGCAGTTTTCACTAAATTCTCTGTGGTTCTTTGAGTGCAGGTTTCTGTTTAATATGTGGGCTGGTGGCACTTTCCATGCACTGCAGTGTTCCTGTGTCATGTTGCCTTCTCATACCTTCGACCTTACCTCCTTTGCCTGATCATTTCAAGTTGGGCACTTGTGCCCTGCCTGGAACTTTCTGTGGCTGTTGGGGTACATAGCATCCTAC
The DNA here is from genome assembly GCA_016271365.2 of Neoceratodus forsteri. Lineage (NCBI taxonomy): Eukaryota > Metazoa > Chordata > Ceratodontiformes > Ceratodontidae > Neoceratodus > Neoceratodus forsteri. Next base: position 705,290,638 of record CM028130.1, read on the forward strand.
ACCAGCTTGGTATGGTGGGCCTGCTAGTGGATGTGCCCTCCCTGCAGTGGGAACTGGTCCACCAGTGGTCTCAGTGCCTAGGTCACCTGGACCGGCCAGTCACTGTAATGCAGCTGATGTGGGATACTATCCAATGGTGGTCTATCCTGGAACAACTACAGGAAGAAGTCCCAGTTGTCCTCCTGGAGCCAATGGTCACTCTGACAACTGACGTGTCTCTGGTGGGATGGGGAGCACACTTAGGGGACCACAGAGTCCATGGACTGTGGACCCCAAAGGAGTCCCATTACCACATCAACTTGCTGGAGCTCTGTGCAGTGAACCGTGCTCTGATGGTGTTTGTGCCATCTGTCTAGGGTCATGTCATACAAGTCCATGTGGATGACACCACAAGCATGTACTGCCTCAATAGGCAAGGTGGAATGCATTGCTTCTGATTGTGTAAGGAAGCCCTCTGCACCTGGACCCACATGTGTAGCTTGGGTGCCAATCTCCTGGTGAGTCATGTGGCCAGAGTCTCTAACCAGCTGGCGGATGCCCTCAGCTGAGTGGGCAGGGCATCTCATAAGTAGTCTCTTCTCCAGGAGGTGATGGATCACCTATTCTCTCAGGGATGTACTCTCCTGGTTGACCTGTTTGCCTCCTGGGAGAATGCAAAGCTGAGTCTGTTCTGTGCCCGCCCCACACAGTGCAGAACACTGATGGGGGATGCCTTCATGAGGCCCTGGACCATGGCCTCCTGTACACCTTCCCTCCCTTTCCCCTGATCCACAAGTAGTTGATCAAGGTGAGGAGGGACAGTGCATGGATGATCCTCATAGCCCCAGACTTGCCACACCAATTCTAGTACCCATATATCCTCAGCAGCAGGCCTCCATGGTACCAGCCTCTGTGCCTAGACCTGCTCCCTTACCACCAGTAGAAGATTTTGTACCTGGACCTTCAATCCCTGCACTACATAGTCTGGTTCCTGAGTGGCTAGAGTTCCTGGCTTTGGGTCTCTCCAACAAGGCCCTTCATGTCTTGGAAGCCTCTCGGAAGGAGACAACTCACCAGTGCTATGCCTTCAGATGGAAAAGCTTTTCCATTTGGTGCTATGGCAGGGAGCTAGACCCCCTGTCCTGCCCCACGACTAGCATTCTGGACTACCTATGGTCCCTCTTTTAGTTGGGCCTACGGTCAAGTACCCTCAAGGGGCACCTGGCAGCCATCTTGGCACACCGGGTGTGGACTGGTATGCCAATGGTGGTGGCACAGGAGAAGGTGGTCAGGTGTTTCTTCAAGGGCCTTGACCACCTCTTCCCACTGGTGTGTGTGAACCACCACCACCTTGGGACTTGTTGCTGGTACTGGTAGTGATTATGGGCAAGCCATTTGAACCAATGCACAGGTGTGCATCTCCCACCTGTCATGGAAGACCACCATCTTGGTGGCTATCACCTACGCTAGAAGGATCAGTGAGCTCCAGGAGCACTCGGTGGAGTCTCCATACTTGGTGTTCCACAAGGACAGAGTTGTCCTCCACCCCAACCCGAAGTTCCTTCTGAAAGTTGTTTCAAGTTTCAGCTTAACCAGGTGATTAGCCTCCTGGTGTACTTCACCGGTCCAATCTTGGAGGCCGAGCACAGGCTCCACACATTGGACCTGTGTCAAGTGCTCACTTATAACACAGAGCGCATGGCTGATGTCTGGGAAGAGGTTCGCTAGCTCTTTGTCACCTATGCTGAAGCTGCACCTGGCAGACCTACAGCTAAGTGGACGATTGACAGGTGGATTGTCTCCTGCATTGACCTCTGCTATAGGTTCGCTGGTAGGGAGCCTCCTATTGGGCTAAAGGCTCATTCCACCAGACATACTGCTGCCTTGGTGGCATATTCCAGGCCTTCCTATCTATGAGATCTGCAGGGCTGCTACCTGGTAGTGAGCTCTCACCTTCATTTCCCACTAGCACACTGATCTTGAGTCACGCCGGAATGCTGGTTTTGGGGCCTCACTCCTCCGCTCCCTGTTCCCTAAGTAGGGGAGCACGCCTTGCCCCCTCCTCCCAGAGAACTGCTAGGAGTCTCCCAAGGTGTGGATAAGTGCATCATATCCACCTTCCTAGAAATTTGGGTTACTCACCTGTAACCATAATTCTAGGAGTGGTATATCATGCACATCCACACAACCCACCTAACCTCCCCTGGCAAGTGACACACTGATCCCAGCTTCCAGCATGCAAGATCTGGTGTCATGGGGTGGAGCGGAGGAGGATACCACCTGGGTGGATGGGAGGAGCTGACCTTGAAGATGTTCTGGCTGAACTTAAAGGGAAAGGAAGATTGCCAAGTGTGGATGTGCACCATATACCACTCTTAGAACTATGATTACAGGTGAGTAACCCTCATTTATTTGCCAGTACTGCTGCCTCCAACTATTAGCACTATGCACTTTAGCGTTGTTTTGGATTTAGCTGCACTGTATTTACTTATTTGCATGATAAAATATTGACACCAGTAAAATGAGGTAAGTGTTTTAACTCTGATTTAATGTGTGGCTTATAAAGGTTAAGTGCTGCAGTATTTCTTTCTGTTCTCAGTGTACTACAGGCCTCTGAGCCTGCATGCACTATGCTGGGAGTTCCAGTGAAGTGAGAGGCCTCAAACTTTGTGTATTTGTCACACAAGAAGACTGCTCAGAGACAGAGCCTGAAGGACAAAAGGCAGTAGACAAGAGCAGCCAAGCTGCTGTGCATGAAAGAGCTGGCATAAAGCAGCAGCAGGTACGTCTGAAGGCAGCCACATGGCAACAAGATACAGTGCATTGGGGAAGCAGTAGGAAATGGAGTGGTTGCACGATGACTAACGGATAAATCAAAGTCCAAAGGATGCTTGAGAGGGTGGAGCCAGCAATCCAGCCTGCACCAGCATTTTTCTGGAGCTCCTGCAACTGAGCCTAAATCTTTATTAAAAATAGCTTCTCAGATTGCAATGGGACAGCAGGACTCTATAACCATTGCACTACCTGCTGTTGATCTGTGTAAAAACAAGTAGAAATGGGGAACCTACGACCGCAAAACAAGACTTTTTCCAACCGAGGGGTGGCTTGGGGAACCAGCCCGATGGCATTGATTCTGGGCAGTAATGAGGGAGATCATCTCAAGCCTCCTTGCAATCACTGCAGCTCTTGATATATGTCCTCACTAAGTCAATTCAAAAGACTGAGCATAAAATAGACTCCTTCACAGAGCGTCTAAAAGTGGCTGAGCATAAAATCGATGCTGTGGAGGAATCCCGTGAAAGACTCTGCTGTCACAGCCGTGAATGCCCTCACGACCACAACCGCTGTTGTTAAAGAGCAGGCTGCAGCGAAGAGTCAAGTGGAGCAACCTGAGAATGTGATCAGGTCGGCAAATGGAATACTGGGTCTCCAAGAGAACGGTGACGAGAACGATTCATGCAGCTTTCTTATTACTTGGATCCCGGAAGTGACGGGGTTTGGGGACTTCTCCACAATAAAGAAATATTGCATAACTCCACCAAGAACCTTTGCCACCAATGAGGGTCCCAGGACTTTATTAACAGTGGCTTCTTCCCCATGGTGGGATGTAGTTCTAAGAGTTATGAAGAGAAAAAAACTCTAAAAAAATTATGTTTTTCCCTGCCCTCGCGTATGCCACACAGTTAAGGATGAAAGCTTTTGATGGTGTCAAAAACAGACTACTCAAGCTTGAAATCCCATTCACCTTGCAATTTTCTGCCTGACTGCATTTCTTGAGCAATAAGCACTATGTCTTTTCAGACCCTAAAGAAGATGGCAGCTGTGTGCAGAAAGTGAAGAGATGCAGAAGGGCAGTGGAGACAGAAGAGGAAATCTTGGAGATAACACAGCAGTGAATATGAGGTACTGTTTTTGAAATCTTATCATCTTCAAGATGCCAGATGGGAAAAGTGACTTTCTAATTGATAGACTGGATTGTTTGCAGACAGTCTTTGCTAGCTGAGAATGCAGCAATATATTTTTTTTATATAGGATTTTCTCCCTTCGGGACACCTGGCAGGTTCCGCTCCAGTCTTCTCCTTGAGAGGACTTGATCTGCCCCCCTAACTCCAGGGAATCATCCTACCTACCCTGGTGCTCCCTTTTCCATTTTCTCCCCTTATACCAAGACCCTGGTACACAGACACGCATGCACGTGGAGGCGGGCATCTGCTCCGAGGCTCCAGTGATGACCTCTTCCTCCCACCCAGCCTAACACTAGGTCCCCTGCTAGGCTTGGCGCTGTCACTGAGCTTCCACCTGGTGGCAGCCAAGAGCCAGAGAAACCCCACATCCCGCCCTGGGAGAGGAGAGCTGCCAGGTGGCAGCTTGATCCAACTCCTTGCCCTCCCCCAAGCCGACCCCTGGCAACCCGTGTTCATTCCTGAACGTGGGTCACTGGCGTGGGAAGAGGTAAGATGCCAACACCTCAACCCTCTTCGTCACTGGGCAGGCTCAAATGCAGCTATATTTAAACATTTTCATTTAGGATTCTTGTATGGACTTGGTTTGGGGGTAACTTGTGCTTTTGCACGGAGGTTCGAAGTTTCTGTTTTATGTTATGAATGGGGAACATTTTCTCACTGTTTGACCTGTTGTGCTTGAAATATTTCTAATCTGCATGTAATGTTTAAAACTCTACACCAGTGTGGCCATGTGGCCGGTATGATGGCAGACTTTCCTACCACCTATTGGATTATAATACAGTGCTATGCCTTCTCGGGCCAACAATATCTGTGGGAGGGGTGCCATCTTGGTGAACCGATGGGGGGGGGGGGTTAGCGGCACTTTCCCTAACAGAGATACATGGTGGAGATCTGTCCTGAGTGTTAGGATGTTGGTAAATCCAGCAGCATTGGGGTTCTTCCTAGAAGGGTGCTCTCTCTGAGGAGTGTGGTCACAAGAAGGAGTCTCATGATGGGTGGTATATCCCACATGTAATGGCCAGCATACAATCTTTACCTGGCTGCAGGATACCAGCGACCAGTGTACTACCTATTAGAGTTTGGTTGCTTTACATTCTGCAGTCTGTTTGTGATACAGGGTCTTAAAGCTCAGGATAAACTCTTGTAAAATGAACAAAATCAGCTCATAATACTTTGTTGAAATAGCACCAAGGAGCAGTAATAGGTTGGTTGTTCTCATATGATTTATTCATTTGGTAATAATGTTAATGGCATTGACTGCATTTTCTCCTTTTGGACATTTCAGTCTTTATTCTAGTAACATTGCTAGTTCCCTCCAGCAAGTTGTACCTACGGAGGTAATATGCTGCAAACCTTAATAATATGTAAAGTCTGGTGAACTGTCCATGTATTGTAACTCTGTTATTGCATTGTCATGTACTATGATAAACGTTTTTAAAAATAAAATAAAAAACAGGGATGCTTAGGCATGTGTGGTTGTGTACTGCTTGCAAGGGGGGAGGGGGGAGTTGCCCGCCACCGCTCTGAATCACAGGCAGAGCCTAATAATTATGTCAGGCTAAAACAGAGTTATAGGTCCAAGGTACAACTGGCAACTGCCAATGGATCCTTCTCCCTCTGTCTGACTATGGGCCCCCGCACGCCTAAACACTGCTGGCAAAGAAATGTACATGATAGTGGTGAACATTTTGACCTATGCTTTTTAATTGTATTTTACATTGCCCCGTATCACCTGATTTGTATGATAACCTTCTTTCCTATTTTGAGTCTGCTTCAGCACTTTTTTCACATTTGGGGTGGGATATTCAAAAGGGTTGCGCTAATGCATTAGGGTTGCGCTCATGCGTCCGGGTGCGCGCCATTCTGCGATATTTAGCAGGAGGCAGTTGCACCACTGAAAACATGCTGAGCAACAGCGCAATGCAAATGATGGCATGCGCAACCGAAGGGGGTGGATCCATGCATAAAGAGCGCAATGCGATATCCAAAGACTTGTGCAATGCGCAACAGCGGACCAGTCGGAAGTTGCGCCCAGCGGAAATGAGCCAAAATAAAAAGGCTCAAGGAAGCGGCGCAAGAACGCCACAGGGATGCCAAGTGGGGAAGAGAGAGAGAGAAAGACAGACAGTGACAGGCCAGGGCAGGCAAGGGAAGCAGTGTGGGCCATAGGCTGCAGAGGCCAGCGGGGAGGTGCCGGGTGCAGTGGAAATAGCAGTCAGGACAGCGGGGGTAACAGAGCAACATCAGCCGGGGGGGGCACAAGCCAGGGAGATGGACAGTGGCAGCTTCCACATGGAAGCTGTAATGAGGGGGTGAGAATGCAAGGTGCAGGGGGACGTGGCTGTGGAGGGGCCCGTCGGCGGTACACCCCCAACAGGCAGTACTGTGCCCGCATCAGCTTTGAGTTGTACACAGATGTAGAGATCGTGGGCCGGTACCGCCTGAACAGGGCAATACTGAGGTGGCTCTGTGAGCTGTGCAGTAATGTGATGCAGGCACCCTTACGACAGAGTCATGTTCTGTCAGTGGAGACCAAGGTGACAGCCTGCATGTGCCTGCTCGCCACGGGCACCTTCCAGAGGCCAACAGGGGACACCACAGGCATCACACAGTTGGCCACGTCACGCATCCTCACCCAATTCCTCAGCGCACTGCTGCCACATGCTGCGGAGCACATCCATTTCCCCAGCACCGCGGCAGAGCGTACAGCAAACATGCAGGCGTTCCACAGGGTAGCAGATATGCCTGGCGTGCTAGGGGCCATAGACTGCACCCATGTGGCCATTCGCATGCCACCTGGCCCCAATGGGGCCGCATACAGGAATAGAAAGGGCTTCCCCAGTGTCAACTGTCAGGTGGTGTGTGATGCCACTGGGATGATAATCAATGTCTGTGCCACACACCCTGGTGGAGCACATGATGCCTTTATATGGCATCAGTCCGCACTGTGCCATCGATTCGAGAGTGGGGACATCCCCACAGGCCATCTAGTGGGTGAGACGCATGTAGGAAATGCAAACTCGGGCAAGGGTGGGAATGCCACAGGTGCCATGGTAGTGGCACACAGGGATATGGGCAATATGGAACTGAACATGAGACTGATCTCCACTATCTCCACACAGGTGACAGTGGATACCCACTCTGTCCCTGGCTGCTCACACCGTACCGGCGCCCCATGACCCCATCGCAGCAACGCTATAATGAGGCATATGCCACCACACGCAACATCATTGAGCGGGTGTTTGGGATGCTCAAGGCACGCTTCCGATGCCTAGACACCTCCGGCGGTGCCCTACAGTACAGCCCCTCAAAGGCTTGTGGGATATTCCTGGCCTGTTGTATCCTGCACAACATGGCCAATGACTGTGGGATAGCCATACAGGTTGAAGAGGGGGACAGCGATGGGGACGCCAGCGGCGCCGGTGTTGATGGTGATGAGCAGCCCCCCCTTGGACGGCGGGACCCCCGACTGATCCGGCAGGCCCAGCTGCACTGGGACACCATCACGGAGGAGCATTATGCACAACACAGGTAAGTCAAGGGGCCATGTGCCCTGTCCTGGCACAACCCACAGGTACACAGAGTAACACACCATGGATGGATGACGGCAAGGGGGGGTGGAAGGGACCAGGCACACAAACACACCATCAGGGAGGGGCGAACAGTCATATGGACACACACACACACACACACACACACAAACACACCAGGCACAAAGCATACATGGGCAGGTGCACAGCAGAGCAGGAACAGACATGGCAAACACACAGATCCACAGACCACACCCACCACCTGTACTGTCCAAGAACGTGTGTCAGATGCTGGGCACCCTTGCACCTTGGTGTACAGTACAATGCAGGCATCATCATGCACACGCACCTGTGGACAGCAGTCGGGATGGTGTGCAGGTGGTCCGTATGTCGGCGTGATGGGCAGGGCACCCACCAGTGCACTGCCTACCATGACGCACAGTGCACACAGGGCAGCAGCAGACAGGACCCATACTGGAAGACAGGTCAGTCATGTTGCACCATTCCACGGCCACCGCGGATGCATGAGCGGCCCCGCCGTGACCCAACAGCACTGGCAGGCTGAGCAGGGGCCACATGGGGTGGCACCGATGGACCACCAGGGGTCCCACTGCACGATCGCGACCTTGTCCGCAGTGGGGTCTGTAGGATGCCAAACATACCTGCACCAGAGGTGCTTGGGATGCCCACAGCAGAACCCGGCATCGACAGGCCTGGTGTCGCACGATGCTGGGAACGGGGAGTGGAGAGTGTACTGTGCGGGGTGCGCGGTACAGGAGCACCTGCGTGTGTGCCCAATGCAGCCACGACAGCGACCAATGCCTGGGTCTGCCTGTCAATGGCGGCGGTCACATCCATCCGCATATGGACCATCTCTGCACGGTCCAGAGCACACTCCCTGCTGTGCCGCCTCCACAGCCACACACAGTGCCTCCACAGACGTTGCAACCCGCTTTTGCTGCTGTACTGATTCCCGCAGCAGGCGGGTGCGCTCGTCCAATGAGTACTCTGCCACAACAGCATCCTGTCCGCCAGGGTGTGGAAGGTCCAGATGCACAACACCCCTTGAGGGTGGGCGCTGTTCGTCAGGACCAGGAATAGGTATATCAAAGGGCGGCGGGCATGTGCCACCGCTGGACACTGTAACCCCAGACCTGGTGGGTGACTCCTGCTGCTGCCCCCCCAACCGCTGTGCCCCAGGGACCACTCGTTCCACCGCTGTGGCCGCAACAGTGCCAGACACCTGCACAGCCACCGGTGCTGCCCCACCAGTGCTGACAGGCACAGCCTGGGACTGTGCCGACATGCTGGCACACAAGTTGGAACCAGCAAGGCCCAGGGGCACGTGTTGGCCTGCTGTGTGTCCGCTCATGGGACACACACATGTCACTGCCCATTGCAGTCCTTTCATCATCGGCAGGTACGTGCACAGCCACAGTCACAGCTGGCATGCTTGCATGCCAGACTGCTGAGACACAGGCTGTGCACTCCCCACACCCGAATCACCGACACCAGAGTTGGCAGCCCAGTGTGCATGCTGGTGCAGTGCATGCTGGCTGGTGTCAGAGGTGGATGGACCCTCCTCCATGTCCAGCAGGTCATCCTCACTGCCTGGACCCACCACCACCATCCCCTGAAGATGAACAGGATTTGTAACAGAAAGAGAGGACATGTGAGTGCATGTGAACAACCTCCCCCCCAACACCACCACCATGTCATACCGTGCAGTGATGAGCTTCCACCTGTCTGGAATCCACCTCCTGGTACGCCCTCAAGAGCACTGCACTGCATTGATGCAGCCAGTCGGTCCTCAGCCAGGGTCAGCTCCACCACCGCTGGCTGGCCCCCGCCAGTGCCAGCACGTGCCGCCCTGAGGGCTGCCACCTTCTCCTTCACCCTCCTGCGGTCTGTCCCAATCTTCTTTTTGCATTCCTGCACGGAGTGCTGGTGGCTTCTGTGCAGGTTCACTGCCCGGGCTACCCCCTCCCATGCAGCCACACGGGCCTGAGGGGTGCCTCGCCATCCACTCAGTAGTGCTTCCTCCTCCAGGTAGGCCTGGAAGAGGGCCTCAGTCTCTGCCGTGGTGAAGTTGGGCCTCCTCCTCCTTCGCCCACCATCCTCACCCTCACCTTGGCTCTGCTCGGTCATGGCGATCTGTATGGGTGGAAGTGGACACCTGTCACTGTGCAGTCTACAGCGTTATCCCATGCCCATTGTCCAGAACATTCCACAGCATGCAACTCACCTCTCACCTGCAGTAACCGAATCTGGCCAGCGCAGCCCACTGTCGCACTTTTATAGCACAATGCATGCAAATTAGGAGTGAGCAACTGTAATGAGATGCAAATCGCGCCACCGCGCCTTTGAATGGCTGATCGGATGATTTGCATGTGCCGGCTGAATATCGCGTATTGCGCTTTCACAATACGGTTGAGCCGGCTGAGCCAATAGCGCAGATCTGTGACTGTGCGGTACACTGCATTGCGCATGCCCAGGTAGCTTACGCAGGCGTCTGCCGCGCTGATGATGTGCTGTGCGCGATCGGCAATTCAGGCCATGGCCACCATTGTGCCAGTGGCGCTACAGCACTGGGCACTATATGGCGCTGTGGCACTACTGCGCAATAGTCCACTGTGGCACTGTCACGCAGGTGGTCGATCGCGCAGGATGCGTAGACGTCAGATGGCACTGTGCGTGGTCTTGCGTCATAGACCCCTGGCCTGGTGTCCGACCTTTGCCCCGGCGCTGTTTGGCTGCCTTGTGTAGTTTTATTGGCGCTGTCTGGTGACAGCGCCATGTGGACCCAGATTTACGCTGGTACCTAATGTGCCGCAATTGGAACCCATGAGGTCTATTGCGCAACATTTCCACGGGGCTGCCGGACTGTGGGGCCATATTGCCTGCTGTAAGTTGAGGAATGGCACGCAGGAGGGCACTCCAATGGAGCCCAGTGGAGGTGGCCAACCTGGTGGCCCTGGTAGAGCCCCACTATGGGGCACTGTATGGGTAGGAGCCGCTCACCATAGCCCGAACCCAGGTCTGGCTGCAAGTGGCCAATGACCTGGTGGGGGTCACTGGGTGGCGCCGGTCTGCTGAGCAGTGCCGGCACAGGTACAGTGACCTCCGCAGGAGGGAGCCGGACCTGCATGGGCGAAGCATGCGGTCACGTGCCAGGAGGGGTTGTGCCTAGGGCAGGTGGGTGTACCATCTATGCACCTGTATTCTCTGTAGGGGCGTGAGTGTGTTTTGGTGGCTGTGCATGGGTGATGGCTCTGACATGGTTGGCTGTGTCAGTGTGTGCAGGTGCGAGATGCATGGGTCTGGCTGTGTGGGCAGGCACTCTCACTGGGGCAGGGGGCAGTCTGCTTTGGCGTCACACTGATGTTTTTCTCAACATTTGTCTCCCACAGGCTGGGGAGAGAGGATGCAGGCACGGGATGAGGAGGGCCGTGGCAGGGCCCCGGTGGCGGTCGGTGTGCTGCAAGGTGGGCCACAGCCAGCAGCAGCAGCCACAGCTGCTTGCGGAGTGTGAGTATCATTACATCATGGATGCTATTGCATGCTGGAGGGGGTGGGCATGACCACTAGCCATGCACAACACAACCATGCACGACACAGGAGACATTCATCAGTGTCCAGTGTCACTGCACGTCTGTGTGTGCGTCACTGGTGGTCCATGCATGCACTGGGCACATGGATGTGGAACTGGCATCGCACCACATTGCCACGTCACTTGACAACCTTGTTTGTGCTGTGATGGACATGGGCAGTGTGTGTGTGCAGTGGTGCACATAGCTGGTGCCATCTGGTTGGGCTGGCCATGTGCATGTTCACTGTGGGTGGGTGCATACCATCACAGGTGCGGACATTGGGCTATATGGCTTGCAGGTTGGGTGGTGTTCAGGGTTGTGGTCAGTCACAGCCATTGACTGTGTTCCCATTTTCCTAGGCCTCATTGTGCTCTCAAGAATAGAGCGGGCACTGCAGCAGCTCACCCGGTGTCCATGGACAACAGGACCATCCTCACAACATCCAGCGCCATGGCCTACGGAGGAGGCACAGCCAGACACGATGGCACCAGGCAGCAGAGACCAGCCTGCTAGGCCTTAGCCGGCTTCCCTTCCCACTTCACTCCATCCCTCCCACCCTGCCTTCCCTCTCCAAGTTGTTCATCCCTACCCTTGCCCACCCCTACCTTGTACCCCCTACCCTCTTGTAAATAGTTATGTTGTTGTTAATTTTGTAATTTACATTTTTCTAATACATATATATTTTGATATGAATACTGTGTTGGTCTCTGATTTGCAGCTGGCTATGGTTGCTCAGTTGCAGTGGTGTGCATGCCATCTGGGGTGGTATGGTCCTGGGTATGTGTGTGTGTGTGTGCGCGTGTGTGTGCATGGGGAGGTGTCTCCAGTGTGGCAGTGACTTTCTGTTGGTCTTGCCATCTGCTGCCACCCACTGCTGGGTGCACAGGGTGGGTCTGGCTTGTATGGTTCTCTGCTACGAGGTTGACGTGTGCGGGGGATGCATGGGTGTTTCTGTGCCAGTCACTGCACATGGGTGGTGTCTTGGGGTCACGGTGCAGGGTGTGCTGTGCTTAGGGGCTGATGTGCACTGTGGTTGTCAACCCTGTGTGTGCAGTCTCAGCCTGCCAGTGGTTGTGCTGGGGGCCATGGCCCTGTTGTGCTTTGTTGGCTTGTCCCCATGGGCCAGTAGATCATCCGTCCCACCCCAGTGATGCTGTGCTTGGGGTGTGCAGGTGTCTTGTTGGTTCTGCAGTGTGTTCCTGTGCCCATGTGTGGCATGGCTGGCGGTAATGCAGCCCGCCTCCCTGGTTGTGCAGTTCCATTGCTCTGCTGGGGGAGGGGCGCTTGCTTGCGCTATGGCACCTCTGGACTGCTCAGCTGGGCTGCCCTTGTTGCGCTATGGCGCAACCTTTCTGCTCAGCTTCCCCTTCCTGGTTGCGCTATGGCGCAGTTTGTGCGATATTCAGACGTTGGCTGCTTGCTCAATTTGTTCTGCTCCATGTTTGAATATCGCGTCTGTTGCGCATATGCGCAATTGAATTGTGCTTGCTCCTGCTGTTGCACACATTTTGGGAGCAGTTTGAATATCTGGGCCCTGAAATAATAAAAGGAGCACTCATTTTAATATGGCTGGAACCAGGTTTTTATCAGTATTCTCAGCTGTTTTTGTCCTCTTGTTGTCATCCTATAAGGTCAGGAAGGAGTATATACTGCATGCTAGTTCATTATAGTCACAAGAAACGTGTTCTTAAATAATGGGTATTCGAAATTATAGAATAGCTGGCATAAATACTGAAACCCAATTGGTTATTTATAGTGCAGTGTAGGAGTACAGTGAACTATAAATAGCTAGTCCCACTAAAAAGCCTAAACACAGAATTGCAGCACAAGGATTCACTATTGAGCATTCTATTTAGAAATTTAAAGTTTAGTAGTTCCCATTTTTTCTCCCGTTTTAGTTCAACCCCCCCATGCCACAACTGTTTTCTTCTGCTGCCTGCCCAATTGCCAAGATGCTAATACTGTTAGTAGGAAAAAAAGTCATCTATTACTTTGTTTTTATAAGAATACACATACTCTACAGTGTAAGTTCGACAACTGCTCTGCTCCGCTCCACTCACTTCTTCACATCACAGACCTACCCCGCCTGCACACAGAACACTGAGACTTTCCTGAAGCATCCAACTGCAGATGGAAGTGTGCTGATGGGTAGCTCATTGTGAAAATCTGGTCTCTCCTGCCGTGGTCTACAGCACTGTTCAGGTCCATTATATAACAACCCACCTGTTTCTGAAATGTCAGTCCATTCACCCACCCTCCCAGTCTCATGGAGTGTAAAACTCACTAGATAGGTAGTTCTGTTTATTGAAACATGTTGTAAAGAAAAGCAAAAATTGCCATTGTGCCATTCATTGCAATGATCGCATACCACTTTATTTATTTTTTGTTGACTGGGTAAGTGCACTAGACAAATCCTGCCTATTTTCAGGCATGACCCAGGGAAGGGGGATACAGATGAATGCCAACTGACCTTGAACCAGATTAAGCTGTTGGTGGTATTTTTATTGAATGAGGGAAATTTGGCCAGGACACCGGGGAAATTCCCCTACTCTTTTCAATAAGTGCCATGGGATCTTTAACATCCACCTGAACTATCACAAATCCAGGCAGATGGGACCTCGGTTTAACGTCTCATCCGAAAGACGGCACCTCAGAAGTGCAGCACCCCTCTCATGCTGCACTACAGTGTCAGTACTGGGATAGTAACCAAAGTGCCAGATGTGGGAACTGAACTCGCAGCCCTCTGATCTCCCGGCTTCAGAGGCAAGTGTGCTACCTACTGAGCCACTGACACTTTCTCCTCACTTCTCAAAACTCAGCAGTAAAGCAAGGGGGGAAAAACAGACTCAAACAAACTAGCATGAAAAACGAACCCAAAAATTAAAGACAGGCGAGTAACAACAGGTCAGATACCACCACCTATTGACCGCACCAAGCCTGTTTTATCCATTGTCAGTGGGACTAATTGTATTTTTCCAACCTATTTTCATAATTTTGCTGCGTTTTTTCTTTTCTATTTCCCGATTTTTCTTAAAATTTGCCTAGATACCTATTTTATAAGTGCAGTAAGATACATACGAACATATGAAGAAGACAGCAGAAGAAGGCCATTTGATCTATCATGTCTGCTCGTATTGCAGAGTCCACAGCTTGAGCTAATGTCCCTGCCCTCTCTCCCCACTCCTCCCATCCTCCCTACCCATGATCCTTACCTTCCCCCTATGCCTATCCCAACCTCTCTTAAAGCTGCCCATTGTCTTCAATGAGATGACCTCTTCTGGCAGCGCATTCCAAAAGTCCACCACCCTCTCTGTGAAGAAGTGCTTCCTGACCTCCCTCCTAAACCTCCCACCCTCCAGCTCAAGACTGTGCCCCCCCATATTATGGTTGCCGCTCAGCTTAAACAGACTCTCCTTATCAACCTTATTTATCCCTTTCAAGTACTTGAAGGCCCAAATCACGTCCCCTCTCTCTCTCCTGTCTGCCAGGGAGTACATGTTCAGTGCCTTCAATCTCTCCTCATATGCCTTACCCTGCTGACCAGCTATCATCTTTGTAGCCCTCCTCTGGACCTTCTCCAGCAGGTTAATGTCCATTTTGAGGTGTGGGCACCAGTACTGAACCCCATACTCTAGATGCGGCTTTACCAGTGACCTGTACAAGGGCATTATAACCTCCTCTCTCCTACTACTGATCCCCCCTAGATATGCGTCCCAACATGTTAGGTTCATAGGAAGAGTACGTGATCAAAGGACAATCCCATTTTGATTGCGCCACCTACTCTAGGTGGAATTCATATTTTAGTTCATCCATATACAAGTCAAGCTTCAATTTAAATTGTGTTCGGTTATCACTATGCACAACTTCACGTGGGAGGGAGTTCCATATTGGGATTATCCTCTGCGTAAAGAAATTATTTCTCTTTGAGGTCCTATTTGTATTGGCCTTTAATTTCAGATTATGCAATCTTGTTTGCCTTTGCTGCTGCTTTCTTGCACTGCATGGGGTGCTTCACATCACTAGTGATCATCACTCCCAGGTCCTTCTCCTCCTCTGACGCAGATGCTTGGACTCCACCCAGGTAATACTCTGTCCTGGTAATTTTTGGCTCCAATATCCATAACTTTGCATTTCTTGGCATTGAAGCCAAGCTGCCAGATCCTGGACCACCTCCCCAGCTTTTCCAGATCTTTCTGTAGGGCCTGTATCCCTTCAGCTGTGTCCACTCTCCCACAGAGCTTGGTGTCATCTGCAGATAGGCACATTTTGCCCTTAATGCCATCTCCAATGTCATTGATGAAGACATTGAACAACACCGGCCCCAGCACTGAGCCCTGCAGGACCCCACTGGTTACCTCTCTGGTGCCAGATAACTCTCCCCCCACTACCATCCTCTGGGTTCTGTCCCTCAGCCAGTTTTACACCCATCTGGTCATCTTTTCCCCAACCCCGAGATCCACCAACTTCCTGATCAACCTTTTGTGGGGCACAGAGTCAAAGGCCTTGCTTAAGTCAAGACTGAGGATGTCTGCCACTTGGCCCGTCTACTGTCTTAGTGACACAATCAAAGAAGTCAATCAAATTTGTTTCACACTATCTCCCCCCCCACCCCCCATGAACCCATGCTGCCTTTCCTATCCTGGAGACCATGCTCCTCTAGATATTCCACCAACCTCTCTGGAGCCAGATAACTCTTCCCCCACTATCATCCTGCCCTCTTCTACCTTTGATTAGGAAAGTGTTCAAGAAGGAGCTGAATAACTTGTGAAATCTGCTTTTTTTTTGTATACTTGTTGTTACCATCTTAAACCTCACTGCTTGTTGCTTTCAATCGATGTTAAAATCTCTACATGTGTTAAAGTGATTACAGCCCTTCCTAGTCCCTGTAGCTGCACGCCAGATTCAGGGGCACCTAGGAAATCGCTTCTTTTGTCTTGTTAATTTGCAGCCCCGTACTGGTTTGTTGGTCCTTTGTCCTGACCGGCTATAACAAGCCTCCTCTCCCTCTCCCTCTCCCTCTGCAGCCGTGAACCCTCCAGGGCTCCAGCTCATCCACCACAGGATTCGTGACCAGCGAGCAGTCGGCGCTCTCATAGCCAATGCTCGAGACCACTTTCCCAGACTCCTCCAGCCCAAAGGTACGGCGAAGCCGTACTTTTTCGCCCACCCACCCATCTCTCCCTTCAGGTTTTTGCTTTATAGACCATCCTTCCCCGCCCTTTCCTGCCATTGGTCTATCCTATGCCTACTCGACAACCACTTCTTGCTTTGTGGACCTAAGCTTCTAACGGTCTGTATCACCCCTCCTAGTGGGCAGATCAATTGTTGTTGCTGCCATAGACAAATCTCTGCTTACCTCCATGTGATTTTGATCTGCTAGAACCCCCTGTTGCTGACCCCCCCAATATCTTCTAGCTAGTAGTCTCACGCAGAACTGGCCCTATGGAACCCCTATTGTTGACCCTTTTCTAATATCTCCCACTGAGTACTGTGCGCTGTAACATTTCTTTCTATAATTACCTGACTAGAGTATCCCCAAACCGCTACTCTACCTATCATTTTAAATTGAATCATGTCTGCCACGCTCTGGCTCGGTCTCCTTACCTTCTCTCTTATGGGACCTAGGATCCTTTTCCCCCCAGGCGATATTCATCTTCAAAAGGAGGCGTGTCCCTTACCCCAATTCTGCTTACATTTAATACCACTTTGTAGTTTGGGCTGTTTCCCTGTGCTTCCGCATGTGCACTCACTTGAGTTTCTTCTACAAAGAGGGACCAGCACTGAGTCTCCTCCACAAGAAATACTGCCTCAGCATCTTGGACCTAATATATGCTGGTGCCATACGGCAAGGGTACTGGACTATGTATCGTTAGGACTATACAAGGCAAGTATTAGTACCCTGTATCACTGCACTGAATACCCATCTAGCTGCTCAAAGTCCAGAGCTCTTAAACTACCTTTTGCTGCTCTGCGGAAAATTGTGCTTCTCCTTCTTCTATGCTCAGGTAACGTCAAACTTAATACCGGCTCAGCAAAAGCCCTCTCTTCACCTTCAGAGCTCACAGGACTTAAAGGTATTAACTTCATGCATGTAAATGTCTGCAGCCCCCTAAACAAGCTCACATCTATTGAGGCTTGGGTATTTCACACTATACCAGATGTACTTGCGATCTCAGAATCTTGACTTCGCCTTTCCGCTCCTGATAAGGAGGTTAACATTCCCAACTATCTGCTGTTCAGAACCAATAGGCAGTCGAGGGGTGGTGGGGTTGCCATCTATGTTAAGGATAAGTTCACTACCTCTATTATTGACTCCTCCTTGGTTGCAAATGAATTTGAATGCCTGACTATCAAAATTGAAATTTCATCTGCACTGACCTTCTGTGTCATAGGATGTTATAGACCTCCTTCAGCGGGGTCCCAGTTCCTGTCTCAACTCTCTACCATCATGGGGTCTGGTTCCCTTGAAACTATTATCTTGGGGGACCATAACTATAACTGGCTGTCTAGTATTTCCCTACCTCTCAAATCTTTCTGTGACTTGTATGGGTTTACTCAACTTACCAATGAACCAACGCGTGTTAAAAAGAAAAATTCCTCAGAATAGTACCTTTCTGGATGACCTTTTCGTAAGTAAACCATACTCTTTCTCTCATGTGGGAATTTTCTCCGCAGATGTTAGTGACCACTCTTTTATAGCTGGGGTCAGGGCTGATTCCAAACCTCAGTCAGCAGCCAGGTTCTTGACTAAACGATCCAGACGGAACTTTGATCCAATTGGTTACATTAATGATTTAAAAAACTCCCAGTTCTGACAGAGCTTCTGCCTAACCAAAACAGTAAGCACTGCTTACGACATCTTCCACGAAATTGTAATGAATGCCCTTAATACCTACACTCCAATGGTAAAAACTTGTATAAAGGCCAGACCTCGACACTGGTTCACTAAAGACCTCAAGGCTACTCTGTCAAATAGAGATAACTTTGGAAAAAGCATGCCTGTCTCATTCCCCCGTAGACTGGTGCCACTTCAGAGCAGCCAGAAATCACTGTACTAAATTAGAGAGGCTAAGGCTAATTTCTTCCATTCAGAACTGGACTCCACCTCAGACTGCCCTATTACATTTTGGGGCACAATAAAAGATCTGTCTGGTCATACTGCAGGCAATGTGCTTCCCTCAAAAATTAACTCCGACAATGGTACTATCCAGGACAGAAGGGAGATTTTACAGTCCTTTAACAATCATTTTGCTACTGCTGGTCTTGTGTTTGATAAATTCTCCTGCTTGTACGCTATGCGCACTGGCCACAACACAGCTGCCAGCACGTAGTACATCGAACACTACATTTTCGTTTTCACCTACCTCCTTGAAAGATGTTGAAGACCTCATTCTTCAGCTGGATATAAAGATAAATGCTGGTGCTGACTCCTTCGATCCCTTCTTTCTAAAGATTGCTTACCATGTCCTCACAGTAGCAATAACCCATTTGTTTAATCTGTCCTTATCACAAGGGTCCATTCCCCACTTACGGAAAACTGCTTATGTCATTCCACTATTTAAAGCAGGGGACCCTTGTGATCTAAACAACTACTGCCCGATTTCCCTATTACCTGTATTGTCAAAACTCCTGAAAAAGTTGTGCATGCCCAGTTGAGAACTTTCCTTGAAACAACGAATCTCCTAAATCCCACGCAGTCCGGTTCAGAGCTAATCATAGCACTATTTTGGCATTGGCTAAAGTTACGAATGTTTGGCAATGTGAACTGGATAACAAAAAATTTGTCTGCGCTGTTTTCTTGGACCTTAGTAAGGCCTTCGATACCGTAGACCATGGCCTTCTACTCTCTGCATCAAGTTCGATTGGCCTGGACCCACCTTCCCTATGCTGGTTTAATGACTCATCTTACTGACAGACAACAGTAGGTTATGGTCGAGGTCAGTTTTCCCTTAAGCCTCTGACAAGAGGTTCCTTAGGTTCCATCTTAGGGCCCCTGCTCTTTACCATTTATATTAATAGCATTGATGCTGACATCAAGGAGGCTAACATTCATCTGTTCGCAGATGATACTGTGCTATATTTAAGCCGCACATCCTCTGTAGCTGCCTGCGAAGACTTGCAAAGTGACTTTAATATGCTACAACAGCTTATTAACAAAAAACTTCTCCTAAATGCAAAAAAACCTAAATTGATGCTACTTACACCAGTTAATTGTACAACATTTCCTGCTTCCATTAGCACGCTTCTCCCTATTACCACTCTATTAGGAGAGAATTTGGAATTCGTACCAAAGTTTAAGTATTTGGGGGACTGGCTTGACTACAAACTCTCCTGTATTGACCACATAGAGGACTTACTAAAAAAACTGAGACAGTGACTCGGTCTCTTCTTCAGGATAAAACATTTTCTAACCTCTGATGCTAAACGGCAACTAGTCCAGATGTCGTTCCTATCCTTAATTGACTATGCTGACTTTATCTATAGCCAGTGTACTGCCTCTCATCTTGGCAAGCTGGATACACTATATCACAGAGCACTGAGATTCATTACTGCCCTTCGCTTCTCCACCCATCACTGCTCCTTGTATGTAGCAGTTGGATGGACCTTTCTCCAGCACAGGCGGAACAAAAATGCTGTACTTTGGCATACAGAGCCATTACCAATAAACTCCCGCAATACATTGCCGACAGTTTGCCACTAAACTTGATAGGTAATTATACATTGAGAAGTAACTATTTGATCACCTTGAAAGTGCCAAGGGTCAGCACATGGTTTGGGAGGTCGGCCATAAGCTTTGTACTGCCCTCGCTCTGGAATAAGCTCCAGAAATCCTTAAAATTAAGAACCCCAGTCAGTCTTGCTGTGTTCAAGTCTCTGTACACTAAAGCTGTCTCTATAGCTTGCAACTGTATCCACTGCCCTTAGTTGATCGCTGACTGCCTACTGCCGACTGCCTATATACACCCACCTCCCTTCTCCGTTTAATGTTGTCCACTCAAATCTTCTCCCCTTCCTAAGTCCACGACCCCACATTTACCCTCCCATCCACTGTGCCAGGCAGGGCACTCCTGGGCTTCCTGCACTATATCTGTCCTTGTCCAAACTCCCACCTTTAAATGTAATTATAATTGCTCCTTTTCCCCCTTCTCCTTCCCACCCCATTCTTTGGTTGTCAGCTATGTTACTATGCATATGTGTATATATATGATTGCTTATGAACCTGTATCTTACCTATGTAAACTTTTTTCTATGCGTGCATGTAAAATTTTACAATTGTAATCATTTGTTTTGCTTCCACCTGTGTGAAGCAGGTCCCCCTTGTAAATGAGCTTGCTCAATGGTGATTCGCCTGGATAGATACAGATTTGAATCTTTCCTTTAGTATGATCTCCATGAGCTTGCCCACAGTGGATGTCAGACTGACTGGTCTGTAATTCCCTGGGTCATCCTTGGGACCGCTTTTGTGGAGGGGCATTACATGTGCTGTTCTCCAGTCCTGCAGTACCATGCCTGACTCTAGTGAACTATTAAATAAGTCTGCTAGTGGCCCTGCCAACTCCTCAGTCAGTTTCTTTAGTACCCTTGGATGTGCTCTGTCCCGGCCTGGTAATTTGTCCACCTTCAATGCCAGCAGTCCTTCCCTCACTCTATTCTCTTCTGTCATTGCATCTGTGTTCCCCCCCCACTCCTCTTTTCCCTCCTGAAGGCACTGGTCTGTCCTTCTCCCTGGTGAAGACAGAACAGAAGTATTCATTTAGTATCTCTGCTTTTCCCCCATTATCCTCCACCCACTCCACCCCTTTCTTAAGCCTAACACAATCCCTTCCTTCTTGTCCCTTTTCTCACTTATATATCGAAAGAACGCCTTCTTCTCCTTCTTAATTCCTTCAGCTATCTGCAGCTCCTTCTGTGCCTTTGCTTGCTGGACTTCCTTACTTGCCTCACTAGCCAACCTTAGGTAATTTTCTCTATCCACCTCTATCTTGGTCTTCCTGAATTTTCTATAGGCCAACCTCTTTTCCTTTACTGCCTGAGCAACCCCAGAACTGAACCAGCTAGGTGCTTTGGCCCTTGTGTCCTTGCCCCTGAGCTTAATGCACTCATCTGTGGCAACCAGTATTCCTTTCTTAATGATGGACCACCTTTGGTCCACCCCCATATCTGCTCTGATGCCCTCCAGATGGCTACTCAGCACTTCGCCCATTTTCCTGAAGTCTGCCCTCCTGAAATCCAAGATTTTGGTCTTAGTCTTACTCAGAGGGGAGTGCATTGTACTATGATAGCCAACCTTCCAGGGGCAGCCAGCACTTGACCTGTGGCCTCGAGCCTAACTACACCCATGGAAATGCAGTTATCACAGTGCAATGCACTCCCTGTCATTGTCTTATTGCTTATACAACAGAGAGTACTGATGAAAACCTGCACCAATCTATATTAAAAGGAGCTCCCCTTTTATTATTTCAACTTTAAAAAAAAAGTGCTAAGGCAGACAAAAAATGGTGAAAAAAAAAGTGCATCCACGCAAGTCAGGAGAGGGGGCAGTCTAAAGTAGAATAATACAAAGGTCAAAATGTGCAGAGCTTTCATGCACTTTTGCTTTAACTCAGCTTACAGTGTCATCTGCTGCTTTGCCCTGTCTTTGCTCTTCTGCACAACCCATTACTATTTATATGCCACTCTTCCGTGATTCTCCCCCACAGTCTGCAGAGACTATTGCCTTGGATACCTAACTGACAAATCCTTCTGATATGCTAACTACTCTCCCCTATCTGTGCTCCTGTATATGAAGTGCTGTCCCAGGAACTTTAGATCCTCTCTCCAATGCCTTCTGGTAATTCCCACTGCAAAAACTTCTGAGGTCTCCAAAGGCTTCTCCATATCTGTCTAAACTTTGAAATAAAGTCCCTAGCTCCCTGTACCTTTCTTCTAGTCATTCCCAGTTTAAATCACAACTCAGGCACCACCATGTATCCCCAAGTGTTTCCTGGTGCCCCACTTGATGTATGCATATTAAGCCCTATGCACTATGCCTACTCACTGCAGAAACGTGGTGCCTAGGCATCCCTACATTGCAAAGTCATGCACTTGGTGTCCCGCCAGACCTCTGTGGCATTCACAAATGGGACGAGTGTCCCTTGCACACCAAATCCCCTTTCTATTTGCATCACTGTGAGACAGACAAGGGGAGTGAATGGGGGTGGGGCATGGCTACATGTATGTCAAGCACTAACCCAGCTCTGCAGTGCAGTGTGTTGGTGAAGGGGACACAGTCTAAGCAGGCAGGATCCCTGGCACAGCTGCTACCCACCCCCTCCAATTCGGGGCGGATGGCCATGACCACATCTACAGAAGGACATAGAAAAAAATAGAGGCAGGCCAGAGAAGGACAACAAAAATGGTGCAAGACTGCACCAAAAGTCGTATGAGAAAAGACTAGAGGACTTCCCTGGAGGAGGGGAGGGGGGATATGATAGAGCCATTCAGGTACCTCAGGGGTATAAACAAGGTACAGGAGGGTAGCATATTTCATAAAAGAAGATGTATAAGAACAAGGGGGCATGATGTGAGGCTAGAGTGGGGTAGACTCAGGGGCAACATGAGGAAGTACTTTTTCACAGAAAGAGTAGTGGGTGCTTGGAACAGCCTCCCTGCAGAGGTGGTGGGGGAAAAAATGGTAGAGGAATTCAAGAATGCATGGGATAGACATAAGAGTACCCTTGCAGTAGGGAAGAGAGGGTAAGCCACAGATCAACTAGGGTCTGCAGTATTGCATTCGGTAGGAAAAATGGGTAGACTAGGTGGGCCACACGTTCCTTATCTGCCATCAACGTCTATGCTTCCATAGCGGGGCAAGCAACTCCACCTTTTCATGCTGCCCACAGTCCTGCAAAGTTGCTTTGAGGGCTGGGGGCAATTGTTAGGGCATTTGCCCATTGTGTGATTCCATTAAGAGAATAAGGGAAGAACTTCCATATCCCACAATCCTCTATTCCCCACAGAGCAAGAGATCCAATGTACTGGCTTGTAGGGCAACCAGATGGATGCATGCTGGTGTTCACTGGTCCACGCATGCCCTGATCCCTCAATACTACTGTGCTCATGGGCAGTGGTCAGAGGCAGGTGATTAGAAGGTGGTGCATGCCGGCCTGAAGGTGTGGGCTGCTATGGCATAGGTATGAGCCTTTAACATGTATCCAGGTTACCATTTTGCATAGGGTCCATTGACAGTGCACCATGACATGTTGATTTGATCACGACATGCTGCTTTGGTTATTCTGTCTGCACTTGTCACTTTGTTATGAAACTGGAGCTTAAGCCTGTATATTGTTTTGTATGTGTACCTACTTCTGAGGGATTGTACCATGTTCTTGTTCCTATTTGACTCAGATCATATCTGAAATTGAGTCTTTGGTCCTCTGTTCTCACCTAGTTATTAATAAAATAAATAACTAGAAATTAAATTATGTCACTTTCCTCAGCCTTAGAATGTGTGTGTGTGTACATCTACTCTATCTGAGATGGGCATCTTTAACCTCTGAGAGAAGACTAGTTCAGCTTGATCACATCCCCAGTGACTCCTGTGAAGGAACTGCTAGCAAAGTATGAGAATGGCTGCAAGGATCTTGGTATCCATGGACAGTGGTGGGGCTTTTTTTGATATTGCTGTAAATACCAGTGCACTTTTTCTGTTTAATGTATAAAACTGATATGTATTTGTGTGACATCATCATTATGTAATATTGGTGGTGGTATAAAATGATGGACCCGTGATTTATTCTTCTGCTCCCGTTTGAAGAGGCAGGGTGCCTTGAGGTACTCGGAGCATTTGCTTGCTCTGTGTACTTGAATAAATTGATGATTTTACAGTACCCAGTTTGCTCTGTCTCTTCCTTGCTTGCTGTCCATGGACATGGCCTGGGAACATCATTTCCATGACTACAGCTGATCATGATGCAGTAGACACAGGTCCCGTATGGTGGTTGTGTTAAACCTGAACTGCTATAGACAGTATGTGTCCTTCATTTCTTTATGCAATCAACTATGGTTTGAGGATCCATGACCAGTGACATCAGCCCCTATACCGATCATCTTCCAGGGGCACATACAGCACAGCATTGGTCAGGATTAAAGGACATAGCATAACAGATACAATGAGCCATGTTGGCTCGTGGTGTAGATATTTATATCATGTGGTGCACTGATGATGTCCATGGAGCATGTGCCATAGTGTAGTAGGACAGCCTGCTGCCAGGCCCCCAAAAGACTGCTGATAATCTCAGAAGTGACTTCACTCTGTGACACTTCACCATGAGGAATAACAGTTTTTTCCACCTTCAAGTTCCAGCTTCTTGCCAAATCTAGGGAAGATGTCTTCCCTTCCTAATAATATCCAACAACTCGAATAGTGACACAGCTATATTGAGCAGGGCTCAAATATGTATTCAGCACCAGTTCCCTATATCCAGCAGTATATTGGTTCCTGCACCCATGCAGCTATCATAGGGGTCTGTTGCCTCCACCCCCCACCACTGCTGGTGAAACACATGTGTTTGTGTCTGCCACATGTGGCTCTTGTTCTACGTGTGCCCTGTCCTACCATGCTGCCTTTGAGGTGTGGCTACATGTCAAGGGCACATCTCGGTTAGTGGCTTGCAGCAGGGCATGTGCATGCACATCCTGCTCAGAAAAGTGCCATAGGGTGGATGACAGGGACATTTGCAGGAACCACATCCCCATTGGTGACCCCAGAAGGTCATCCATGGAACGGGGGACTACCTACGTGCATCCTAATAGTAACTGATGCTACTTGGGCATGCAGAAGCCCCCACTAGTCAGTACACTGGGCATAGCAGGGTAGGGGGGTGGCTCTTGTTTGCTAAGTGTCCAGTTATTTTTACTGAGTATGTTACTTTGTGTAGTTACTTATTAAAACATGCTGCAGTCTGCTCAGGATTAGCGAGTATGTCTAATATGATTCTCCCTGGAGGACACATATATATATATGTGTGTGTGTGTGTATATATACTGTGTGTATATATATATATATAGAGAGAGAGAGATATATTCCGTTACTTATGCTCCACCAAAGGACCAGCCCTTGTCGGCCCAACCCCACGCCCAGCCCCATCATCCCCCATCCCTGGTGTTTCACCCTGGCTTTCCCACAGGTCAGTGCCTTTGGAAGGGGGCCCTTTCTCCCGGCGGACAACCAAACTTGGTTCCTGGGGTTGCCACGGGTCAGTGGTGTGGGCCCTGCAGCACAAGACAGGCAGTATCCTGCTCAGCCTGAGTTTTTTCCACTTTTCTTCTCTTGCGAGGCAGGATGTGCAGTGATGTTAGGGGCATGCACACACTGACATCTGCCCCACCTCTACTAAATGCTAGCACTGGCTATTGCACCCCTGATTTCCACCAGGGGTAGGGTGAGTGCCAGGAGCCCCCCCCCAAGGAGGAGAGAAGTCCATGGGACACTCAATCCTCCCTTCCCTCCTGCTGGCCGTATGAAGCCCAGGCTTGCTTCTGAACCTGCGTTGTCAGCGTCATAAACGGTAATGCTACCACTGTGCTGGCAGGCTGGCTAATAAGAAACAGATTTTTTAAATAAAATGTATATTCCTTCCTATCTTTCAGACCTCCATGAGTGTCCACGAGCACCTTGTCCTGGCAATCTGCCTGGGGATGGGTTGCCATCACTACTATAACAGCATAGTCTGGGATTGCAGCAGACTTCCCTCCTGCTGGATGCACATGAGGGTGTCCATGCTTATGGGAACCTGGGGGCCACTGTGCAGACAGGGCGGAGTCCTCACAAGCAAATACATAAGCAATTAGACATGACAGAGTGAGCAGTGTTGATCTGTACCTGTCAAAGGGCATTCCTGCTAGTTGATCCAGACAAAACCACCCACACTGAAGTGTTTTGTTGCACTTAGAAAATGGCATTCCACATTAAAAATGTTTCTTTTTTTTAAGGCCCCAAAAAAAGTTTGATGCCTATTGTTGAGACTTGGACTTTTTTTCATCAATTTGGTGTTTACAAGATACATGCCCCATTGAAATCCCAAAGGTAATTTGGTTTTGTTAACTAGTATCCAGCTTCTTCGTAATGATATGTGTGGGGCTTGTTCACTGCAGTGGCTGGAACATGTTTCACGGAAAGTGTCAGAAAGAGAAAAGAAAGTGGTGAGCTCTGACCTGGAGGAGGGAGGGAGACAGAGAAAGAGAGAGAGGGAGAGGGAGAGGGAGAGGGTGAGAGAGAGAGAGAGAGAGAGAGAGAGAGAGAGAGAGAGGGGTGCTACTTTAACTTGCTTATGCTTTGGGAAAGAGAAAATAAAAAACAACGTAAGGAGTGAACAGTGAGCTCCTGGATGGGAAGGTGCTAAGAAACAAGGGCATCATTTACTATAATTTCCAGGATGAATTTTAACAGTCTCTTCAGACACACACCACATCAATAATAAATTAATTGAAACAGTTGTTCTGTTCAGTTTTTGTAAATGCAAACAGTGGAGTTTCTTCTTTGACTTCACATCTACAACTTTCACAATTTGTCAGATGTGCACTGGACAAATGTTTTTTCTTGTGTTGCTATTGTGCTCAATGGAGTTGCAGCTCAGATTACCAATATTACTGTAAATAAACCAAACTGGCAATACAGTATTTGGACACTGCTATTTTTACATGCAGAAGTAATTTCATGAGTAGCGTGTTTATTTAAAATCACTGTGGGGTATGCAAATTGAATGCATGGCTGCAAGTGAAAAAGGGGTTTGTCATTTTTGTGTGTCATTGCCACAATCGAATATTGGCACAGTACTCCACTGCATATCATATGTGGTTTGTATTTCTCATGAATTCCTGGCACAGTCAGTCCAGTTATTTTATGTGCAGCACCTCTTGATTTCCAATAAAGAGCATCACTGACATTTAAAACTTGTGCGAGTTTTTCTTTAAAAATTGTGATTGATTAGCATTCATGAGTACACATCAGTGACTATCAAATGCAGCTTTGCCATCAGTTTCCTTGTTAACATTTACTTTTCATACTAATGCCACTTTTTTTGCTGGCTGCTGCATTGCTATGTTATAACTCTTCAATAACATTTATTAATGCGTTTTACCTGAATAGCTGATTCCATCCTAAACTGTTACATGGTGGTGGAAATTATTTTTATTTCAATATTTGCTGTCATAATGATGCCTTAAGAAAGGAAAAATGTATTTTCTTTTTTTTTGTGTGTCTTCCGCTGCCGCCCGACCGGCCACTCCTTCCGGCAGCCCTCTATCCAGCCAAGTCTGTCCACCCCTTCTGTCATCCACTGCCACCTGATTCAGTGCCCCGGTCAGCCTGGTCATATCCCTTCATCAGGGGAACCCCCCTCTGTGGTGGGCACAGGGAGAAAAGACTGGGATTCAATTCTTCTGGGGCATGGAGCTACACGTGCAGCTTGAGAAGCATTCCACCGGGGTTTTGAGGCAGAAGGGGACCTGGCAACCATCATCCAGTTGGTTGGGCAGCCAATTTTCTGCTTTTCTGGTCCCACGTCCCAACCCCTCCCAACTGAAGCTGCACTCACAGCTTTCTGCCCAACGCACGGCATGGCACATGGTCACCCACACTGCTTTGTGCAGTGCCACAACATGGCCATCAGAAGCCACCCAACACCGATGCAGGCTTGGCACCTCCCAGGAGGAGAGCATCCATGGGACACTCCTAGCCCTCCCTGCTGGTCTCTGCTCCTGTCATCCTGTGCTCAGGCGCGAGCCCAGGTCACCAGCGTGCCAGGCGATCTCCCATCACCTGGTGCCATGGAGCCGGCCACAGAAAAATGTATTTTTTTTTTTTGGCTATTCTATTTTTCTGCCCCCGTGCTCGCTGATCCCCCACTCCTTTGGTTTCAGCAAGTTCCCCCCAGCCCCACTGTCCTTACCCAGCCCTCCTCTGGTTCCTCGCATTGCAGTGATCCCTGGGATATCCCAGCATATCCCTTCACCAGGCGGGTCCCCCTCCTCCAAGGGGGAAGGCAACGAGGGGGAGAGGGATGGCCCCAGCACACACTTTCTAGGGCCTAGGGATGCTGCCGAGGAGAAGGAGGCCCCAGGAAGGCACTGGAGGCACTTGGGGAACAGAGAGCCATCATCCGGCAGCCAGCGAGTGATTTTTCATGGTTTTCTTTGAGGTGCATGATGTCTGGACGTCAAGGCAAGAGCCAATGTCTGCCATGCACCACCCAGCAATGATCCCAATGTGTTGCCCTACCCCTGGCCTCCACCAGCGGTCACCCAACACTGGGTCACATCCATCCCTCCCTCCCTCCCTCCCTGGAGACAACGCGAGCATTCCCGAACCCAGGTCGCTGGTGTTGCAAGCGGAAATCCAACCACTGCGTCGGTGGGCTGGCCATATTTTCTAACTCCATTCAACCAAAGCCAACCACACAGATGAATGAAACAATGATTACTACGACCACTACTACTGATGCTTGGTGACACCATGCAATAACAATGCAACTGCTTATTCATTCATTTTAGCACATTGTTGCAAATGATATCAGGTGAAAGTGTCAGTCAATTCAGCTTGCTTGAGTTCAGTGCAGTACTTGACATTTTAAAAAGAATAATGCATTGATGGAATGGGCATTGCAAGCAACAGACTAGATGGATCACAGAAACATTTACATGTAAGACAGGACATTTTTGTAGTGTATAACTGTGCTGACACCCACCACCCACAGCACCCCCACCCCAAGAAACAAACAGCTCACATCAAACCATCTCAAAGGAGAGGAAAGGTGTTTATCCTGGGAAAAATGAAAATCTCTAGCCAGTCCTGTGGTGCAAAGGGCTGAGGTGCTGTAAATGGCTTACCTCGTGCCATGTTGGAAACCCAAGTTTGAAAACATGCTCAGGCTGCCAGGGGGCTGGCCAGTGGTGGAGGGCTAAGAGAGGATCGAGCAGCCATCTGGCAGCTTTTCTCTCCCAGACTGGGATGGTGGGTTATCCTGGCACTTGGCTGCCATCAGGTGGTGGCCTGGTGATAACACCAAGCTTAGGGAGGCAGACTTCTGTCAGGAATGGTGGAAGGACCCGTGGTTCCAGAGCACGTGCTCCTCCAAGCACATGCACCCTCCACGTTGTCACAGGGCCAGGAAGGGAGAAAAATGGAAGGAGGTTGACCTGGGTCCTGTGATGTCCTGCCCGCCTGCTGTCTACTCTACACTGCTGCCTGGCTGAGGACCCAGAACTGGATATAAGTCTCCGGGTTCGGGGGAGTGCCAACGTCTGGCCCTGCCATGGGTGTGCGTGTGTATTTGAATCCATGGAGGTAGAGGGGTGACCTAGAAAGGCTGAGGTAGATAGTCAAGCGAGAAAGGGCAGGAAGGGGACCAACGAGCCCACCCTGGCAGAACGGAGGGAAAAAAGGTGATGGGGGGAAAAAAGAAAGAAAAATGAAAATCTATGATCATGAAATTTATTAATATCAACAGTAGATGGGAAGCAAGTGAACTCTAACCATGCACTCATCCATTTGTGGTTGGTTGCACAGAGCAAAGTGAACAGTATTTAATGTACGGTAAGTGACATGTATTTACGAGATTATATGTGCAGAAAAAAGTAGTCAGAGTATCACTCATTGATGAGGTAGGTGTAGGGTGGGTAGGTGGATGGGTGTTGGAAACATGCATTTTCACTGGCACTTGACTTTGCAGAGATGCACATCAGTACATACGTTTCCCTTTTCTGAACTTAAAGAGTATGAGTGTGAGAGTGTGAGTGTGAGAGTGTGTGTGTGTGTGGTGGTGGGGTTGTGGATTTAAAAACAAAAATAACATGAATTGTATTGAATCATAACATTGTGTTCTGTGAATGTCTAATGTAGAGTCTGCTTTGAATTTCATATACTAAGGTGCAGAACATAGAAAGCAATGAAAAACCTCTAAACTTATCCAGGACTACCGAATCTTAGCCAGACCACACAGATACAGAATAATCATTTACTAATCCATATTTTTACCCGTGTGGTGTGATTAGAATAAGCAGTTTCATTTTGAAAAAAAGGCAAAAAACGGAGCAAACTAATCAGGGGAGGCCAACAGCAATGTGACAGGCAAGCTTACAATGAGACACTTCCCACGCTTCATCTGTCACCTCATATTCAGACTCACCAGTGCATTTGATACTGTGGCTTATTTGTAAGCCCCCCAGTTCCCAAATCTTTATCTCTGTAGCCAGCTGCTCCTCACATACATGTCCCGGCATCAATGTAACAGCTGTTCTGTCAGTGCTGTTGTCTTTAGTTCTCCAGTCAAGACTCAACACCATTTTCTCGGCTGGCCTGGTGGCACTGTGGGTTGAGGCACTGGATGCCACACCTTGCGCCACGCTGGTGACCCAGGTTCAGGAATGGACTCGGGACGCTGGAGATCAGTAGGGGAGGGAAGGGACTGAGCATCTGGAGGACTGCTCTCCCTTCCCACAGTGGGTAGTACAGGTCACATCACTCCTCAGCGGCCCCCAGTGGAGATCGGGGGTCCTGTACATAGTGATGACAAAACAAGGCAGCAGACATCAGCATGCTACATGCGCAGACATCATTGCACATCCGCGCTCCGGGGAAACGTAAATAAAAAAAAAATCTGTGGTGGACTCAGGGAGGTGACAGAGGCCCCAGGAGCCCAGGTCCACATCTTGATGCTGGGCCAGCCTTCCACCTGCTCTCCCGAGCCCCTCGACCTGGCCCAGGACCATCCCTCTGATTCCAGAAAGGCAGCAGGTAGGTGAGGCGGGCCCTCGGGGTGATCCGTGGTGGCTGGATAAGTCTGTGGGTCTGGGGAGGGGGTGCTCAGCAGTGTGTCCCTGGGATGGTGGTTTCAAGCTGGGAGTAGAGGCAGCGGCTGTGTGGGCACTCCCGAGAGATGCCCTGGTTCCCCAGAGCATAAATAGACTGTACAAAAACCCCACCATTTTGTCATGATGGGACATATACTGTCATTTTGTTTGACAGATGACTGAGCTTAGCGTGATGGAGTTGGGGGGGGGGGTTACTAGTGACAGTTACAAACAATTTGTCTAACCAGTCACAGTAGTCCCCGCAGTCAGCATAAGCACCATGACTGGTAATTCCTTCTTCCAAGTTCGCCACTTTGGGGGGTAAGCCCCAGGGAAATCAACTAACATATTCAGCATAATTTTCTTCTATTAAAGAACTCCTAGTTAGGTGAATTGACTCAGTGCCCCTCTCCCCAAGTGTCTGCTTCTGCAGCCAGCTGCTCGTCTTTGACATGACTCAGCAACTAAAATGCTTCCACCCTACCAGCCTTGGCCTGCATGATTTAAGGCCATCAATTTATCGTATTCTTCTGCTTGG
Source organism: Neoceratodus forsteri (assembly GCA_016271365.2). Lineage (NCBI taxonomy): Eukaryota > Metazoa > Chordata > Ceratodontiformes > Ceratodontidae > Neoceratodus > Neoceratodus forsteri. Next base: position 705,322,070 of record CM028130.1, read on the forward strand.
GATCCAGTATAGAATGTGGGATTTTCTTGTGTCAAAATGTTTATCTACACTGCTATCATTTTTGAGTAATTACTGCCTGTTATGGGATTTATCATGTTTTCCTGGTTTCCGCTAAGCAGAGTGTTGTGATCCCTCATTTCTTATTTCCATTTCTCAACTCCATATTATATTTCCTTTAACACACTTTCATCCATAATCATGCCTTCCCAGTTCTGCTTTCCAGTTATTTTTGTAACTTTGCACTTCAGGGAGTAAGGTCCTCACATCTGCCTTTATAGACTACAGGTTATGGTTCTATCCGTCCTTGTGCTGTAATTCTATGTTGAATTGTTTTGTTCTGTATCCCTCTATTGTAGTGATTAAATACTAAAGGACAGATCATTTGGTTCTTTTCTGAGATCCTGTGATTAACTGTATTTTGGTTTGTTGTGTTTGCCTTTGTTGGATAATTTTGAGGGGATTAAGTGATCGTGTTTGGCCTCGCAGTCATTTTTTTGACTTTCCTGGTTAATTCTATTTTTTTTTCATAACAACATAATTTATTGTTAGAAAATGCTGTTTTTTTAATACCTTTTATTACCATTCCCGATCACACATACAGAGGATATCTTTCTACCGTCCCTTTCCTACAGAGCTCTCAGCTTTTGGTAGTTAATATTTGTTGGCTTACTGTGTTTAATTCCTTATACCGACCTCCTTTATTTTCCTTTTTTCAGTCTTGAGCCATGAAATCAGCATTAACATTTCAACACTGACTTCTTACCTCTAATGAGCTTTACTTTGGTATGTAAGCATTAATCACTGAGACAGGAGGCATTTCCCAGGAATTAATGCATGGTTGGGGTGTGTGTGTGTGTGTGTGTGTGTGTAAGAGGTTGAAGGCAGAGTGCCTCCCACCACCCAACCATGCATTAATTCCTGGGAAATGCCTCCTGTCGAAGGGATTAATGCACTTGTAACATGGCAAGTGCAACTTGGGAATTCCTCAGATCGGTTATGCGACTTGCGGAACTACTGAGGTCACTAACGATGCTTTCGCCGACTGTGAACAATACAACAGTACTGCTGCCCACACGCAGCCACTTTCTATGATACTGTGTGTTGGTTTTGTTAGCTTTCAAATGCAGCCGTGCATATCTACGGAATTAATGCATGGCTACGTTTGGGTCACGTTACCTCTTTCCTCCAATCAGTGTGTAGTATTTACGTACTACTATTAATGCCATGTTACAATTTCACTTAACTCCCCCCCTCCCCTATGTTTAGGAGCCCAGACTGCACTTTATTTTTGCTTCAAGTTTTATGGCCACATCTGCCAAACTGCAGTCCATGTTTGGCTCCCCTCTGTTATTATTGTTATTGTCTAGTAATTCCTGCTGACTGTACTGAGCTTGACACTGGATGTGATTGGGGAAGATGGAGGAGAAGCAGGTCATTTGCGACAGCTCCAAGCAATTCACCTATTAAATTAGGATTGATTTAGAGGAACTGATTTGTGCCTCACTACCTGGATCTTTGTGTCTTCATGTTTGCCACCAGTTGCTCCTGCCTGACACTATGGTGGGCGGTGGCAATTGCAGATGACATGTTGGCAGTTGTGATAAATTCATCAGCCACACTCAGCACTTTATTATGATGTAACTTGTTAATTCCATTGCACTGTTTGACTGAGTTTGCCATGCTGGGATGGAGGAAGGGGAGGGAAGGGGATAAGAGGGGGTAGGGATAAGAAGGTCAGTAATGACAGCTGCAGAAATTAGAATAGCAATTACATTAGGAATAATTTCAGTTAATATATATTTAGGCAAATTTGCTTGAGCTGCCACTACTCCCCCCCCCCCCAATAAATGAAGCAACTGTTTAATCACTGCAGACTCTAATGTGCAGCAAAGGGATATGGGAATACAGAGAAGTGTGGTTCACTGTGGCAAAAGGATATAAAAATACAGGGGAGGGCAACTGAAGCCAATTTCTTGTAGTTGGAAATGCTCAGGATAGCGATCTCTATGCAATTCCCCAATCAGTCTCAGCACTTTCTCAATTGGTAGTTAATTCTGTGTGATGACACAGGATTAGAGAGGGTCAGTAGAGACAGCCAGAAGCAATATACCTAGGAAATTAATTAGGAAAAACATCACTGAAGTTATCCCTATTTTTTTTATTCTTTGTTAACTAGGCAAGGCCCACTAGTCAAACGTGCCTGTTCTTAGGGGCAACCTGGGAGCACTGGAGAGGTTAAGTGACTTGCTCAGAGTCACATAGTATGCAAATGGTGGTTGTGGGAATCAAACCCAGGTCTGTCTGCTGGATGTATCAAGCTCATTCACAGCTCCGTGGTGAGAAGTGGGTTTTATCATCTCGGGAATATTGCCTGAATTTGAGCCCTGATCCCACTTGATGACCACACTGGTACATGCTTTCATCACTTCCAGGTAGGACTACTGTAATGTCCTGTACCTAGGGTTATCTGGTGGCAACCTCCGCATACTGCTGCTGGTGCAGAATGTGGCAGCGAGATTGTTGATGGGGGTGAAAAGGTGTGAACATATCACCCCGGTCCTCCGCGGAATGCACTGGCTGCCAGTCCAGTGGAGGGTTGTCTTCAAGATAGGGCTGTTGACCTATGAGACCCTGCACGAAAGGGCCCCAGTCTATCTGCAAGATGTCCTTGTCCACTATCGTCTGACCCAGGCCCTCCGTTCTGCTGGGGGAGGTCTCCTGGGAGTTCCCAGGGCTAGGTTGCGGCATTCAGGAGATAGAGCATTTTCGGCGTCTGCGCCTACCCTTTGGAACTCCTTGCCTGGTTATTTAAAGGGAACCTCCTTGGTAGAAGCCTTTAAGAAGGGCCTTAAAACATATTTATTTCAGTAAGCCTTTTATTGATGATGTTTTAAATTTAGTTGGATTTATAGGATGGATAGATAATTGTATGCTCCCAGATGTATTTTTCTAATGTTTTTATTTAAATGTATGTTTTATACTGTGCAGCGCCCAGAGTCCATGGAGATGGGCACTATAGAAATAAAGTATCTATCTGTCTAGTGCATTACTCTAACCTCTGGGCTATACTTCCTAGATATAACCTACAATTTAATAGGTAGGTGATTTGATTGGGGTTGTCAATATTGACAGCCCCCTTCCCCCAGCACACATACAAATCAATATGTCCTTAAGCAGCTGTCTGATCACCATGGAATATAATGAGTAGCAAAAGGATATGGGAGTATTTCTTTCACCACAGTATGTCAGTATGCACCCCATTTGACTGGGCTGTCACTACTGCCAGCCCCCCAATGCATCAGTTTTTAGGCAGCTGTTTGATCACCATGAAATACAATATGCAGCAAAAGGATACATAAGCAATAAGACATAACAGCATATGGGTCCTTCTGTGATACATGCACACCCAGGTGATTTATGAGGCACAAGGATTTTATGGTGCATGCCTTTAGCACCTGGAAGTGTGGTTATCACATAACTACCCACACCCTGGCATGTCTTATTATGCTTATAAAATGGGGAAACTAAGAAATCTTAAAAAGTCAACTTTTTTTAATTTTCAAACAAGTTATTTTATGTTAAAAAGTGATTAATAAAAATTATACAATAGGGTATGAAAATCCTGTAACCTCACTGGTCACATCACATGACCGTGATAAATCCTCCAGTTTACTCACTTTAAAAGTTTTATATCACTACAAAAACAAAAAAAAACAAGTTGAACATTGTATAATAGCAATATACCATGACAGAGAGTGGGTATATGGGTGGATTTACACGCCACTCGGCTGTGCCTCATGACCAAACCACACCAGGCATGGTAAATCCACCAATATACCCACTCTCTGTCATGGTATATTGCTTAAGTAGTCCATCTCCTACTATCATCTGTATTTCCACACATCCAGTAGATGGAATGTTTATGATCACGGAATGCAGGAAGTCGAACTTCTACAGAAGTCTACTGGCAGAATGTTCACCTCTTCCCAAATGTACAACAGAATAAGGCCCTAGTAAAACCAGGGACTCAGTTTTATCTGGGAAGGGTTAAGCAGCAGAGATTGCCCTAATATGTAGGTAAGGAAAGAAAGGGGGCTTTGATGGGCAGGAAAGAAACACAAAACAGTTATGCGATGGGTAGTACTTAATTTTATTATTTGCTGTATGTGTGTAAAGATGGGATTATAAAGGGAAGAACACTTAATTATTACGTTTTTAAATATTTGTAGGGAGTTTCATTTTTAGGGTACAGGTGACTTTTTTAGTAAGAGTAATGGTGGTGGCCATGTTTGTTGTGGCAGTCAGAATTTTTTTTTGTTACAAAAGGCATTGATATATTAGTGTGCTGTGTCCAGATTGCCAGCACTTTTTTAATCAATGGATGACATCTCACAGCTGCTGATCAATCAGGACACAGTAATTTCCCTTACCATTTTCTAAGGAAATATCAGGTTTGTTACAGTAAGTACCAGTATTACCGTGGTATATACTATGGTGAACGGGTGCAAAATAGGAGGAAGGATTAATCCACGTTCTTCAAGCAAGAAAGGATAGGACTGGGATCTGCATGGAAGCTGAGTTTATTGATGTAAGCATGAATAGTATATTTTGATTCTTCAGCATGGGCATTTTATGACTTTTAGTAACAGGTCTGAGTATTTGGTAAGGTTGTGGTTACCAAAAACACTGTTTTCTCATGCACTTGGATTAACTACTAGCTCCCAAATCCTCCCTAACCAGATTGGACACTCTAACTCCTTCTGTAGTTTTGCCTTTGATGCTCCATCATGCACTCATCACTGTGACCTCTACCATGCCCTGTCCTTTCCCCCACTTGCCAACAGGCACCTCACTCATTGTGCCAAACTCACATCTAAATTTTGGTTAGGAGAACTTCCCTCCTACCTCTCATGCTCACTGTCTTGCCCCAATCCCCCCTCTCACTCCCTTAGATCCTCTGACACTCACATTTTGTTGGTCCCCCATCTAACCACTCTCATCGGTCAGTCAGGCTTTACCCATCATTTCCTACAAATCTGGAACTCCCCCCCCCCAAATACAGCACTCCTCCTTTGCCTCTGCCTTACATAACTTTCTCTCATATAACTGCTCCTGCTCTAACCCGCCTTAACCGTCCTCCTATACCTCTGCTCCTTTCCATGACTCACATCCCCTATTAAACCTTTCTCCCCCTGAGCCTGCTCTCCTCTCCCTTCACGCTAACCCCCTCACTCCTACCCATAACCTTCTTCTATTACTAACTTGCCCCTGCTTAGTTTTGACCTCTGGCGGGTTCTCAGCATCCTGGAGGGGTCTAGCCTCCTCCTTCCCTTCCCCTCACCCTCTCTCCTTTCTACCCAACTTGTCCTCGCCTAAATCTGCCCTCTGTCGGGATTCTTAGCACCCCGGCGATGACCACTCTCAAGTAAGTTTCTTCCCTTCCTCCTTTTTTCCTTTCCTCTTCTATCCCCTTTATTCCCTCTGCCCAACTTGTCCTTGCCTAATTCTGTCCCCTGACAGGGTTCTCTGCATCCTGGAGGGGCCCAGCACTGGGCAATTACTCTTCTTTCACTCCCACTTTATCCTTTCTACCCTAGTCCTTGCCTGATTCTGCACTCTGGCAAGGGTCTCAGCATCCTGGAGTGGCCTAGTCTTATGCAAGCTTCTTCCTTCCCTCCTCTTCCCTTCATCCTTTTTTTTCTCTCTTCCCAACTTCTCCTCACCTAGTTCTGCTGCCTGGCAGGGTTCTCAGCATCCTGGAGGTGTCCAGCACCGGGAAATGACTCTTTCTTCCCTCTCCATCCTTTCTACCTGGCTTATCCTTGCCTGACTCTGCTCTCTGGCAGGGTTCTCAGCATCCTGAAGAGGCCTAGTCTTAAGCAAGTTTCTCCCACCCCTCCTCCAGCTCTTTAACATCCCCTCTACTATCTCTACCCAACTTGTCCTTGCCTACTCCTGCCCCTTATTCTAAGTCCTCGCCACATTCCACCACTGGCAGTGATCTCTGCACTCTGAAGGTACCAGTTCCAGGTATGACTCATCCTTCCCTACCCTATCCCATATCCCCACCTCTCCCCTGCCCCCCCAACCCCCTGCACTTAAACAAATGAATTAGTTCACTTGAGCTAATAACTTGCACTTTTTGTTCTGTCTGAGGTGCTCCCAGATTGCACTAGCCCTGTGTTAACTTGCCCCTTGCAACTGATTTTTTGCTCACTTTGCTCTGGTAATGTTCCCACCATCTTTATCCTCTCCTCTCCTTCCCCCAGCTGGTTTCCCTGATCTACCCCTCTACCCTCCTTGATGTCCCCTCACTGCACCTCATTCATTCAATAATTGCTAAAAATTCTGCCTCTTAACAGTGATCCATTCCTGCAAGGAGTTGGCTCCAAGACTACATTACATTTCTGTACTATGTCCTCAGATATGCACTTGTAATTAAATGCATATTCCACAGGTATGATATATTTAACTGTATGTTATGTCACAAATGTGATTGTATGATTATTTATGATATTTTTCAACTGTATGTCTCGTTACAAATGTAATTGAATGTTTAATTTCTCAGATATGTTAAATGTTATACTGAGGCACAGATATTCAAAAGAGTTGAGCCATGCGCAATAGGGTTGCGCCTGCGCAAGTCCGAATTTGCACCATTCTGCGATATTCAGCAGGAGGCAGTTGCGCCCCCGAAATCATGCTGAGCAACAGCGCAATGATAATGAAGGCATGTGCAACCGAAGGGGGAGGAACCATGCATAAATGGCACAGTGTGCTATTCAAAGACTTGCACAATGCGCAACAGTGGAGCAAGCGGAAGTTGCGCCATAGCGGAAATGAGCCAAAATAAAAAGGAGCAAGGAAGAGGCGCAAGAACGCTACAGGGAAGCCACATGAGGCACAGGCAGAGGCACACAGACAGGGCAAGTGGCAGGAACAGGGCAGGTCAGGGAAAGGCCGCAGTTAACAGCCAGGCACAGGGAAGGTGTGGGGAGCCACACAGCACAGAGGCCAGCACAGGCAGGTGTACCCGGTGCAGGGGAGGTAGCAGCCAGGACAGCGGGGGGAATACAGTAACAGCTGCTGGGGGGTGGTGAACGCAAGCCAGGAACATGGCCAGTGCCACCTTCCACATGGAGGCCGTAATGAGGGGGGTGAGAAGGCGGGCGGCAGGGGGGCGTGGCCGTGGAGGGGCCCGTTGATGGTATGCCCCCAACAGGCAGTACCGAGCCCGCACCAGCTATGAGCTGTACACAGATACTGAGATTGTGGGCTGGTACCACCTGAACAGGGCAATTCTGAGGCGGCTTCGTGAGCTGTGCAGTGATGTGATGCAGGCACCCACACGACGGAGCCATGCCCTGTCAGTGGAGACCAAGGTAACAGCCTGCATGTGCTTGTTCACCACGGGTACCTTCCACAGACCAACTGGGGACACCACAGGCATAACCCAGTCGGGCACGTCAAGCCACCTCACCCAATTCCTCAGCACTGCTGCCACATGCTGAGAGTACATCCATTTCCCCAGCACAGCAGCGGAGCGCACAGCAACATACAGGAGTTCCACTGGTGGCAGCACATATGCCTGGTGTGCTAGGGGCAATAGACTGCACCCATGTGGCCATACGCACACCACCTGGCCCTGAGGGGGCCACATACATCAATCGAAAGGGCTATGCCAGCATCAACTGCCAGGTGATGTGCGATGCCAAGGGGCGCATCATCAATGTCTGTGCCACGCACCCTGGGGGAGCACACGATTCTTTCATCTGGCACCAGTCAGCACTGTGCCACAGATTCAAGAGTGGGGACATCCCCACAGGCCACCTAGTGGGTGAGTATGCAAACCACATGGCCACATATAGGGCTTGGGGGGACATGGCCAGAGGTGGCATGGGTAGTGGCCTACATGGCCTGAGGCAGGGCGAGGCTGATCACCAAACTAACCTCCACCCTCTACACACAGGTGACAGTGGATACCCACTCTGTCCCTGGCTGCTCACACCCTACCGGCGGCCCATGACCCCATTGCAGCAATGCTACAATGAGGCACACACCACCACACGGAATGTCATTGAGCGGGTGTTCGGGATGCTGAAGGCACATTTCCGTTGCCTGGACACCTCTGGCGGTGCCCTGCAGTACAGCCCCTCAAAGGCCTGTGGGATATTACTGGCCTGTTGCATCCTGCACAACATGGCCAATGAATGTGGGATAGCTGTACAGGTCAAAAAGGGGGACAGCGATGGGGACGCCGGTGACGATGGTGATGGGCAGCCCTCCCTTGGCCAACGGGACCCCGACTGCTCCGGCTGGCACAACTGCACTGGAACACCATCACGGAGGAGCACTGCCAACCCAGGTAAGTCAGTGGGGCCATGCGCAACCACCAGTGGCTAAGCCATAACCCACAAACACGCAGGAACCTGGCCACACTGGGTGTATGCAGTCAAGGGAAAGGAAGGGCACAGAGCACACACACACAGGGATGGGTGAGGATTAACATGCCACCAAGGACACACACACACACACACACACACACACACGAATGCAACAACTGTAGTACAGAGGGCAGAAGGCACACTACCCAGAACGCACACCCTAGCAACACACATGTCCGACAGGCCACCACGCCCACTGCCTGTCCATGTGCGGTAATGATGCTGAACACCATTGCACATTGGTACAGCGCAATGCAGGCATCATCATGCACACACAACCGCGGACAGCAGCCGGGAGTGTGTGCAGGTGGACTGTGTGTCCGTGCAGTGGGCCGAGTACCCACCCGCAGCACTGTCCACTGACACACACAATGCACACAGGGCAGCACCAGACAGTAGCCATGCTGGGAGACAGGTCAGTCCCGCGACAGTGCCACGGCCACCACCGGATGCGTGGGTGGCCGCCCGAGACCCACCAGCACTGGCAGGCTGACCACTGGCCTCATGGGGTGGCACCGATGGTCCCCAGGGGTTCCAGTGCAGAACACGATCGCTTCAGCAGGGGTCTGCAGCACACTGAACATGCCTGCACCAGGAGTGCTCGGATGCCCATTGCTGAACCGCATCGACAGGGTGGGAGTCGCACGATGCCGGAACGGGGTGGATAGTGCATCGTGAGTGTCCACGATGCATGGGCACTGACTGTATGCCCATTGTGGCCATGGACAGCAATGAACGCCTGTGCATGCCTGTCAATGGCAGCGGTCACATCCTCCCACAAATGGTCCATCCGTGCCAGGATCTGTTCGGTGTCCCTGCTGCGACACTCTTCTTCCTGCTCCAGAGCCACACACAGTGCTTCCACAGATGTCGCAAGCCACATCTGCTGCTGGACCGATGCTCGCAGTAGGCGGATGTGCTCGTCCAAGAGGTCATCAGCCTCCTCGGCATCCTGTCCCTCAGGGTGTGCAAGGGCTCGATGTTCAGCAACCCTTGAGGTGGTTGCCGCGCACCAGAACCAGGTCTGGGTATGTCCACAGGTGGTGCACAGACGCGCTGAACCCTGTACCTCAAGTCCAGTGGGCTTACTAGCTGCTGCTCCCTCCGCCGCCGGACTCCAGGGGCTCAGTGGTGCCACGCAGTGTCTGCAATAGTCCCACTGTCTCTGAACAGACACCAGTGCTGCCCCACTGGTGCTGACAGGCGCAGCCTGGGACTGTGCTGACATGCAGACCCCCACGACGGCACCACCCACAGCCATGGGTGAGAATTGCCCTGCTGTGTGTCCATCCTGTGGCACACACGTGTCACTGCCCATGACGGTCATGTCATCATCACTGGTGCCGGACTCTGCCCCGGCCACAGCCACAGCATGCTGGCATCCATGGACGCCAGCACGCAGGGACAAAGGCAGGGCTTCCTTCACACCTGTCTCAACGACATCAGTGTGGACAGCCAGGCAGCCCCACTGTCTTACAGATCCACAAATACCTGTGGAGGTGGATGGTCCCACCTCCGACTCCATCCAACTGTCCACAGTGGACAGGCCCACCACCGCCGACCCATGCAGACGCTCAGGATCTGTGAAGGAAAGCAGTGTCGCATTATCATGCAGACCTCATCTTGCCCCCCAGACAGACCATGACTTACCATGCAGTGATGGGCCACCACCCGCCTGGAAGCCACCGCCTGGAACACCCTCTATGGCACTGCAGCATGCTTCCAGCAAGCCTGTCCTCCGCTGGGTGAGCTACCCACCTCCGGCTGTCCCCCACCTGTTACAGCACGTGCCGCCTTGATGGCAGCCACCTTCTCCTTAACCCTCCTCCTGTCCGTGCCCATCTTCTTCTTACACTCCTGCACGGAGCGCTGGTGACTGCCATGCAGGTTCACGGCACGTGCCTCCTCCTCCCATGCAGCAGCATGGGCCTGGGGGGTTCCCCGCCGTCCACTGAGCAGTGGCTCCTGATCCAGGTAGGCCTCGAAAAGGGCCTCGGTTTCGGCCTTTGTAAAATTCGGCCTCCTCCTCCTCCTCCCACCATTGTTTTCCTCCTCTCCAACAACGTGCTCGGTCATTATGTAGCCTGTAAGAATGGCAGTTGTTACCTGTGACTGTGCAGTCCCATGCATGTCCCTGAATCCACAGTCCACACTCCCAAACAGCATGCTACTCACCAATAAACTGCAGTAACCGACTATGGCCACTACAGCACATTGCCGCACCTTTATAGTGCAATCCATGCAAATGAGGCGAGGAGCAACTTTAATTAGATGCAAATTGCAGTGCTGCACCATTGAATGGCTGATCGGATGATTTGCATATGACGGCTGAATATTGCGCTGTTGCGCTTTGCGCAATTGTGTTAAACGTGCTGAGCCAATGGCGCAGTTCTGTGGCATGCATAGTACACCTCACTGCACATGCCCGGGTTGCTGACACAGGCGTCTGCCATGCTGATGACATGCTGTACGCGGTAGGCAATGCAGGGCACGGCCACCATTGTGCCAGTGGCGCTATAGCGATGGTCACTACATGGCGCTGTGGCACTGGGCCTTCATAGGCGCAATGGCCCAACTGCCCGATAGTCCGCTGTGGCGCTGACACATAGGCAGCCAATCGCATTTCACGCATTGTCATCCGATGGCGCTGTGCGTGGCCTTGCACCAGAGACCCTTGACCCTGTGCCCGACCTTTGCCCCCTTGGCACCATGCGTCAGGCATAGGTGCACCACTACTCGTGCTGTTCGGTAACAGCATGATGGGAATGGCAGCGCCTGCATCAAGAGCATCTGCGCCTGGGAATCACACACGCCAGAGCGCCATATTGCTCACTATAGCTATTGCAATGGCGCATAGAAGAGCTGCTCCTTGGACGCCATTGAGCTGGAAAATCTAGGCCATGGTCGAGCCACACCATGGGCCTCTCTTTGGGGAGGCACCCCTGGGTAGGGCAAGGACCCAGGTGTGGCAGGAGGTGGCCACTGCCCTAGATGAGGCAACAGGCAGGGGGCGTTCAGCTGAGCAGTGCAGGCACCGCTATGGTGACCTGCGCAGGAGGGAGCCGCAGCTACTGGCCCGACTGAGGTCACGTGCCAGGAGGGGCATGGTGCCACATCCAGGTAGGGGTTCCATCAACACACTTTTATCGTCCATATGAGTCACAGTGTTGTATGTATCCAGCACATGGGAAGGGATCGTATGGGGTTGGCGTGGCAGTGTTCACAGGGTGTGGGTGGGTGGGTCTGGCTGGGTGGGAGGGCAAACTCTTGGGGCAGGGGGACTTTGCTTCGGGAATGTACTGATGTCCTTCTCTCCTTCTTGTCCCCACAGACCCGGAAGAACTACGCAGTGTACGGGCAGAGCAGCGGAGGGGTGTGGAAACCGCAGCCAGGCGGGCTGAGGACCAGCAACGCCCACCTGACCGGCCCGATGTGGGTGCCAGACATCTATGATTAGTATTGCATGCTGTGTGACAAGGTGGGCAGCGGGGCATAGCCACCATTCATTGACATCACTGCCATGCACGCCACTTGTTACAGTCAACACTGTCCAGTGGCAATGCATGTCTGGGTGTGCGTCACTGGTGGTCCATGCGTGCACCAGGTGCATGGCTGTGCCACTGCCTTTGCACCACATAGCCATGTCACTAGACGGCCATGGTGGCATACCTCTCAACCTTTTGTCCCCCAAATGTGGAACATTGCCTGTCAAAATGTGGAACAAATGGGCAAAATGTGGAACACTTAATCAAATCTTTACCTAAGAAGCTCAAAACACTGTTAAAATGTTGGATTTATGTACAGAAAGTCTGTTAGTAATTGAATAATTTATTTTTTCCATCATTTACTATGGATTTTTGCTTTAAAATATTGACTTTGAATGTGGAACAAGTCCTCACAATGTGGAACAGGGAGCTTTTTTGAAGTAAAATGAGGAACGTTCCTCGTAATGTGGTACAGTTGAGAGGTATGCATGGTGGTGCTGTGTGTGACTTGGCCAGTGGGTGTGTGCAGCATTCCACATGGCTGTATGCACCTGGGTGGGCAGGTCCTGTGGACGTGATCACTGTGGGTGGTCACACACCATCACAGTGGCATGTCCCATCGGCCGTATGCCATGCACAGTGGGCGGGCTGTGTGGGGCTGTGCATTCACACCTGTTGACTGTGCTCCCTTGTCCTAGGTGCGAGACATCTGAGGGAGATCAGGGACACCCTGCGGGAGCTCCTGAATCTGGCCCACGAGACGGTGGCAATATTACGGAGGCTGGATGAGTCAGGGGTTCTGCGGCGACACAGAGCCAGAGCCAGGAACGGTGGAGCCTTCAATACTCCCTTGGTCCCTAACTTCCACTACCCCCCTGGACCCACCCTCACACTCCTCCTATCCCATCCCATTTGTCCACCCCTTCCCCCTGTCCACCCCCACCTTTTTTGTGTCCCCCACCACAAATCTGTAAATAGTTTTTATTCATGTACATAGTTGAGTTTTCTATTTTTACAATACATTTGACTTTTATATGAATACCGTGGTGGTCTCTGATTTGCAGCGGGCTATAGGTGCTCAACTGTAGTGGTGTGCATGGCATCAGGGGTGGTGCAGTCATGGGTATGTGTGTGTGTCCGTGTGGAGGTGTCTATGGTGTGGGGGTAGATATCAGTCAGTGTCTGTGTTGTGTGTGTTGTTCCCTGTGCACTGGATGACTGTGTGCAGTGATCCATGGCGCGTGCTCTGTGTCCATGGTGCACCCATCGGCCCATCCATGGCCTGTGCAGCCGACACATGCCTGTCTGTGACCTGCATGGTCTGCTGGCATGTCAGTGGTGGCATTCCCTGCAGGGGGACACTGTACCTGTCGCTTTGCTGGGCTGCTCATGCTCACTGGTGTGGTGCATGCCCAGCCTCAGGTGGCACTGTGGCCACTGGGTCATTGTCCCACCTCCATGTTGCATCTTGTGTTGCAGGGATGTGCCCACTGTCTGTGGCTTGTGCTCCGGATGACTACTGGTGATGTATTGGTCCATGGTGCCTGCAAGAGGGTGGTTGGCACCCAGTGCCATGGTGGACTCATGGGTTGTGTACATTGGCTTACATGGGCTCATAATGTAGCTTGTTGCCCCACCACTGCATCCCTGTGTTGTGCCCTTGGGTATGGGTGGGTGTCTGTCCAGACCCTGTGTGGCATCCGGTGTGGTGCATGTTTCCACGCACCACTGTGGGTGTCTGTGCTGGCTGTTGTGGCCAGTGGTGGGCTGGGGTGTGTCACTGGAATACTGTGCAGAGCGCAGTACTACTGGTGGTGGTGTCAAGGACATGACCATCCCATATGGGGTAACTCTTGTGCCAACGCATGGTCGGGCTCTCAGCAGTACCTTGGGGGACTGTGCATGGTGGCACTGTGTCTGCCGTTGTTGCATTGCCATGTGCTGCAACCTGCTGATGGGTGCTCATGGTGGGGCTGGCTTGCATGGTTCTGTGGTGCACAGGGTTGCATTGACACTGTGGGGTTGGTGGCATGCATGGGGTTTCCTGCTGTGGTGGTCACTGCTCATGGGGAGGTGTCCGGGGGTCACGGTGCAGGGTGTGCTGTGCACTGGGGGGGATGGTGTGGCACAGGGTGGTCTGCCCTCCTTGTGTGCCAGTCACAGCTTGCCGGTAGGTGTGATGGGGCACCATGGCCAGGCTGTGGGTTGGTTGCTTGTCTCCATGGACCAGTGGTTATTCCAGCCCTCCCCTGGTTGTGATGTGCTCGGGGTGTGGGGGGACAATGTCTGTTCTGCTGTGTGTTCCTGTGCCCATCTGTGGCATGGGTGGTGGGCCCCTACCTCCCTGATTGTGCAGTTACATTGCTCTTGCAGCTGGGGGCTCCCTGCTTGCGCTATGGCGCCTCTGGACTGCTCAGCTGAACATCCCTTGTTGCGCTATGGCGCATCAGATCTGCTCAGCTTCCCCTCCCTAGTTGCGCCATGGTGCAGGTGGTGCAATATTCAGTCGTTGGCTGTAGGCACAATTTGGCCTGCTCCTTTTTTGAATATCGTGTCTCTTGCGCATGGGCACAATAGACTTGCGCTTGCTCCTGCTATTACGCACTTTTTGGGCGCAGTTTGAATATCTGGGCCTGTATGTCTAATTCTTCATCCAATTGTACCCCCAGTCACACTGGGAGATATGCAACTTGTTCAATGTGCCTTCCTGGTTAAATATTTCAATAAATAAATAAAATAAATAAAAGCGAAGATAATTTAAAGCAGAGAAAAATAGGTTATAAAACATTCTCTCACAGGTTGATCCATGGTACTGTAGAATTTATCTACACAGTTTGCTTAGTTTTTGTGGATAGGAAAGAAGGGCTTGGCAAGTCTGCCTATTTCTAGCCGTGTCCTGGAGGGAAGAGATACAGATGCGAACTGACACGGTGAATCAGGTTAAACTCCTGGTACTTTTTTTTGTTTGTTTGTTTATGGCATGGAGCTGTAAGGACCTAGATGAGGCTGATGATGACAATGAGGATAAGTACTGTCTTGAAGAAGTCCTGTAGGCAGAGCTGTGCTTGTCTGTGAGGGCCAGGTAGGTCCACCCTATTGTTGGCTACAGTATGGCTGCCACTATAGCACTCTGTTTACTGTGGCCACCATGACTTACAGTGGTAGTTATATAATAAATATGTCCACATCACATTTTTGTTGTAATGCACTGGCATTGGTTTGAGGGCCTTTGAGCAGAGGCATGTGTGGCATAGATCAATTAATGTTTACAATAATTTTTGCACTTTTATACGTGTGCTTTGTCAGAAGCTGTATGCGTCTTTCATTCATGGACCCTGGCTGCTGTAGAGGAGCAGTGCATTGCAATGTACAGGTGGTAGGACAAAGAGGCACAGCAGTGCCAGCCAGTGGGATTCTGAATGGAAAACTGGTGCAGCCACCTGGTAGATTCCAAGCAGCACACACACACACGCACACACACACACACACACACACACACACACGAGATCATGCCTGTGGTATGGCAGTATATGGAGAAGATTCCCCTACTGAGAGAAGAGAAATTTAATTTGCAAACTTACAGTGCTTTCCAGGCTTGTACCCCAAGGCCTTCTTTGCAAAGAGCAGGGCTGGGAATGGGTCACCAGTTCACGAAGGGGATGCTTCTGACCCTGGCATTCCATGCAGGTGGGGTCTTCCTGGTGTAATTGTTAAAAAAAGCACCACAGTCTGCCTTCAGTCTATTGTTGTTGTTTTTTTATGTATATTCTTTCTTAACAGGTTAAGACCCACTAGGCACAGGTGCCTGTTTTCAGGGGCCACCCGGGAGCACTGGGGAGGTTAAGTGACTTGCTCAGAGTCACACAGTATGCAAGTGAAGGTTATGGGAATCAAAGCCAGGTCTGTCTAGTGGATGCACCAATCTCTTTCACAGCTCGTTACTCTAACCTCTAGGCAACATTGCCAGCCCTATGTGACTTCACCTGCTGAGGGTTGTGACCACACCCGACATGTCCCCCAATTTGGTTGCTCACTTTGCTTCATAGAATGGCTGGGATGGGGAGCATACTGATGGAGTTGGTGACACCTGTGTGGCTATCTCTAGACCCACCTTTACCCCGTGAACCTAAAGTCTGCATATGCACCACACCTAAGTAATTCTTATTCTAAGGACCTTCTTTTGAAAGTCTTCAGGCCACCAAATGCAGCAAACTAAACAGAATTCCACAGTTTTGCTGTATTATAGTGCCTTATATACCACATAAATCCCATTAAACTCCTGTAGTGAAGCAGAGGAGAAGGGAATGTGATGTCAAGAAAGATGATGCTGTGCCAACCCTCCAAGGACTGTGACGGACCTTTAGGAAAGTGTGAATGGTATATACCTGCTGGTGACTGGGTGCACTGGCACACTTTCTTCTTTCAACACAGGCAAAATACAGTATGTTTCATATAAAATCCCACCTCCTCCTAATACCTGCTTATTATGGACAGCAGCCAAGTAAATTTCAATTGTCTTATTATATCCAGGGTAAAAAAGTGAAAATAATACAAGGTTTTAAGGGACTTTAGGTCCATTATGTCCACCTCCAACCCTGCTTCTTAAGTAAGGGTGTGTAAGCCTTTGCTCGACGCCAAAAAGACTAAAGCTATGTTTCTATCTCTTCATACCAAATCAAACAGTTCCAGCCCTGCCAGTACCAAGCTCCAGATTCTTACTTTATTGGGGGACCCACTAGACGTAATGGAAAAATTCAAATATCTTGGTCTTTGGATTGATTGCAAGCTTTCATTTGCTACACATATTGAGGAACTTGCTAAAAAACTGCAGCAAAGGCTTGGCCTCTTTTTCAGAATGAGGCACCTGCTCAACTACGAAGCCAAAATAAGACTGGTTCAGACCACCTTCCTCCCCCTCATCGATTTCGCTGACTTTATTTACAGTCACTGTTCCAACTCTATTGTAGCCAAGCTGGATAAGTTGTATCACCGAGCATTAACATTTTTTTACTGGGGCCCCATTCAAAACCCACCACTGCTCCCTTTACACTCAATTAGATTGGACATCACTCTGCACTAGAAGAATAAATAACACCTCGCTCTGGGTTTTCAGAGCCCTAACCAACAAACTGTCTCCCTACATCACTGACCTTTTTAAACTTGCATCTGGAGCCTACACACTTAGAAGATACACATATCTCATGTCAGATACACCCAGAATCCGCACTCAATATGGCTCCTCCTCCTTAAGTTATGCTCATCCTACCATTTGGAATAATTTGCAAAACTCCCTAAAACTAACGCATCTCGTTGGGATGAATACAGTACCTTCAAAACCCTACTTAGACAGTCACTGAAAGAAAGCTGCACCTGTTATGCCTAGCCTCAACCTTATCTCTAGCACTTCCTTATGCTTCACCCACTGTACTTGATTCTATCATCCTAGCTTCCCATAGAGCATACTGTTCCTAGTACTTATAAACACACCCAATTTCCACATGCTCATGTACTCTCCATGTGCACCGTACTCTGCTACCTGCCTTGGTGCACCCATCGCTACATATCCCCCGAAACATTTTATGATCTACTCATCCACACCCCTTTACCCTCTCCCACCATACACTCCAGCCTCCTTCCTTAGCTGCCCCTCACTATTAGTTTCCCTGTTCCCTCTTCTTCCCAACCCCCCCACTTCCTGCTATCACCTTTCCCCACCTCCTGCCCTTTCTGAACGCTCTCTGAAGTCGAGGAGTCACCATCATTTAGTATGCTTTTCTTATGTTGTTTATTGTGTTAGCCGTCGTTATCCTTATCCTTTATTTATGCTGTATTATGTTATATTGACATACAACTGTATTTTTTTTCTTCTTCTTTCTCTCCTGATTTATCATGCCTTTTGTATCTTGATCTATGTTACATCCTTCCAGGACCACCTTGTAAAAGAGCTTGCTCAAAGGTGTATTGCCTGGTAAAATAAACTTGATTGATTGATTAAGTATACTGTGCTAACATACTATGTTATAGGTATTCCCTTCCAACTCTACTACCCAGGGAATCCATAGATTCCCTTGGTAAGCAGACATTTCTCCAGGCTTACCTTGAGGACCTGTGCTGTCTTCGTATTCACTGTCTCTGCAGTTAGGCTGTTCCATAGAAAGATTGTGTCGGAAGAGGGATTTCCATTTAGAGACCAGAACACTCATTTGTAAGGGAAAAATTATTTTCTTGAGTCTGACACCTCAGACCACTCAACTACTCTGACACTTAACATTTGCAGTTATTTGAGAGTAAACAATTTCAGTTAAGTTTCCTAAGTTTGACACCATCCCTGTAGTGTAACAGTAATGCTTCTGCTTGCTATGCCAGTGACCTGGGATCAAGAATGGTCTTGGGTCACTTGGGGGCTATCTGGGGAGGGAGAATTAAATGTCCCAGTGACAGCTCTTCTCCCTCAGTGATGGGGGGGGGGGAGACAGACACTGTATCCTGTTACATGACTGCCACCTGCTGGAGGTCAGATGGAAGAGTAGCAGGAAAACACAAGGGGAGAAGGACAGCCAATGGCCAGCAGTGACTTGTGTGCCTCCACATGCCTGCAAGCATATCGCTGCACACTAGCACCCATGGGGAGGAAACTGAGAGCCGGAGAAAAAAGCCCTGGTCCACTGTTGTACTGGCAACCCCCACCCGCCCAGCAGGCCCACACATGACTGACTCAGTAAGCCACCCAACACTATCATGTCCCCAGTAAGTGGTAGGTAACCAGTAAGTTCCTGAAAAGGTCGGTGACAAGGCTGGGTGGAGCGAGATAAAGTGGATTTAAAAAAATGTTTCCCAACTTTATGCTTAGTCTACACATTTATTGTGTATGGTTGTTGCTCATTTTCATTTCAAACAGTCATTGCTGTAGTTTTCGCTAATACATTGTTGTCAGTTCCCCTAAGAGTTAAAGTCTAAAAACATTACTCAAGCCTAACACAGTGAGAAAAACAGGTTGCACACCTGTAACAGTAGTTCTAGGAGTGGTATATGTTGTTCACCCACACTGTTTGGCATGTCCCTTTACCTTTAAGGATCGCTGGAAGGTCTTCAAGCTGGCTTCTCCCACCCACTTGGGTGTTATATCCCTCGGCTCCGCCCCATGATGCCAGATCTTAGCCCGCTGGAAGTCAGGTTTTGTGTGTCAGCAGCCGGGGACGTCGGGTGGGTCTGTGTGGATGAACAACATATACCACTCCTAGAACTACTGTTACAGGTGAGTAACCTGTTTTTCTAGGATCGTGGATATGTTGTTCATCCACACTATTTGGCAGACTCCTAGCAGTTCTTCAGGAAGAGGGAGGCAAGGCGCACACCCCCACTGATACTCACTTGGGGAAAAGAGATTGGAGAACTGAGGCCTCAAAACCAGCATCCTGGCGTGACTCAAGGTCGATGTGGAAATGGGTACTGAAGGTGTCTGCTGACTTCCAGGTAGCAGCCTGACAGATTTCCTAGATAGGGACGTCCCTGGAAGCAGCCACTGATGCAGCGGTATGTCGGGTAGAATGAGCTCTTATCCCTCAGGGAGGGTCCATGCCCAACTCATAGCACAGACTTATGTAAGATGTAATCCACCTTGCAATAGACTGTTTTGCTGCAGGTCTGCCAGAAGTGGCTTTAGAGTAGGTGACAAACAGCTGACGAACCTCTCCCTGAATTTCCGCCATCCTCTCCTTATAATAGGAGAGGGCCCATCTCAGGCCCAGGGTATGGAGCCTGTATTCAGCCTCCGAGGTGTAATTAGGGTAGTATACTGACATCATCTTCGGAAGGAATTTTGGGTGGGGCGTAGAACAACCTTGTCCCTGTGGAAGACCAGATAAGGGGAGTCCACCGAGAGTGCCTGGAGCACCTCTGTCCTTCTGACAGATGTGATAGCCACCAGGAAGGCCTTCTTCCACAAGTGTGACAACTCACACTTGTGCACTGGTTCAAATGGCTTGCCCATGAGCTTTTGCCAGTACCATCAGTAGATCCCACGGAGGTGGACGTTCATGCACCAGAGGGGATATGTAATCCAGGCCTTTGAAAAAGTGCCCGACCACTGTCTCCTGTGCCAACATTGGCTGACCGACCTGTGCCCGATAAACATAGATGGCTAACGGGTCCTAAGAGTTGATGACCTAAAATCCCCTTTGGACAGAGACCAAAGGTAGTCGAGAACGTTAGCCACTGGACAGGACAGAGGGCCCAGGCCCTTGCCCTGACACCAAATGGAAAATCTTTTCCTTTTGAAGCCATAACATTTCCTGGTCAATTCCTTTTTTGGATGCCTCCACCATGGTGAGGACATTCTCGGAAAGACCCAAAGCCTGGAACTTTAGCCACTCAGGTAGCAGGCTGTGAGGTGCAGGGATTTAAGGTCCAGATGGTATACCTTCCCTTGACTGAGAGAGATCAGGTCCGGGCATGCTGGAAGGCACTCTGTGGGCCTGCAGCTGAGGCTGAGGAGATCTGGATACCAGAATTGGCGTGGCCAGTCTGGGGCTACCAGAATCACATTTGCCTTGTCCCGTCTCACCTTGAGGAGCACCTTGTGGATCAAGGGAAATGGAGGGAAGGCACAGAAGAGGCCTGGGGTCCACAGCCTCGAGAAGGTATCCCGTGCAGTGAGCCATGCTGGGGGGGGGGCGGGCATGAAACAGCCTCAGCTTGGTGTTGTCCCTGGAGGCAAACAGGTCCACCATCGGTTTGCCCCAGTGGAAGAACAGGCTATAAGCTACCTCTGGATGGAGAGACCACTCATGGGATGTCTCGCCTAAGTGGCTGAGAGCATCCGCCAGATGGTTTGAGGCTCCTGCCACATGAATGGCTAGGAGATCTGCCTCCAGATGGTGGACGAGGGTCCAGATGCAGAATACCTCCCTGCATAGCAGACGGGAATGCATGCCGCCCTGTTTGTTGAGGTAGTACATGGTTGTGGTATTGTCCGTCTGGACTTGAACCACTTGACCCCGGAGCTGAGGAGCGAAAGCTGATAGTGCCAGTCTGACTGCTCTGAGCTCCAACAAGTTGATGTGGTATCGGCAGCTTCGGGGGTCTAGAACCCATGGGCCCTTTTGTCCCCCATGTGGGCTCCACAGTCCATGAGAGAGGCATCGGTTGTGAGGACAGCCATCGGCTCAGGGTGGACAAATGGGATCCCTTCCTGCAACTGGTATGGGACAGTCCACCATTGGGAGAGCGTCCTACATCTTCTGGGTTACAGTGATCAGATGGTCGAAATGACTGTGGCGCTGAGACCACTGGGCGGCCAGCTCCCATTGGAGGGGGCGCATGTGCCACTGGGCCCAATGGACCATGGAGGCGCACGATGCCATGAAAACCAGAAGAAGCAGAAAGTTCCAGGCAGGGCGCAACTGTCCAACCAGAAATGATTGGGCAAAGGAGGAGAGAACCTCCGCCCTGTCTGCCGGGAGCCAAGCTCTGGCTTGATGAAAGTCGAGCTCTGCCCCGATGAAGCACATCACCTGGGAAGACACGCATTCCAACTTGGCCTTGTTGATCAGGAGGCCAAGTTGGGAGCAGGTCTGGAGGGCCAAGTCCCTGGACCTCGCCGCCTCCTGCCGGGTGGGACCTGCTAAGAGCTAATCATTGAGGTAGGGGTAAATTCTGACGCCTGAGATGGGCTGCCACCACTGCAATGCATTTAGTGAAGACCTGTGAGGCCGATGACAGACTGAACGGCATGGCTCGGAACTCGTACAGGGTCCCTTCAGCTCCGAAGCGGAAGAACCGCCAATGAGGATGGATGGATTGGGATGTGAAAGAACGTGTCCTGCAGATCCAGTGAACAGAACCACATGTTTCACTCCAGGGATGATATGATCTGGGGCAGAGTGACCATCTGAAAAGTGCGTGACCTGAGATACTGATTCAGGTTGTGCAGATCTAGAATGGGGCGCCAGCCCCCCATCCGCTTGGGCACCAGGAAGTACCTGGAGACAAAGCCGGGTCTCCTGGAGAATCTACCACTGGAGCTACTGCCTCCTTGAGGAAGAGTTGAGTGATGTCATCTCAGAGAGCTAACTGAGTGTGGACGGATACTCTTTCCTCCCATGGGGCATGGGCTCGGCTTGGAGGGTACTGCTCGAATTCCAGACGCTGTCCCTGACCGACCACCTCCAAGACCCACCTGTCCAAGGTGATAGCGGACCAGGCGGAAAGGAAGTGGTGGAGCTGGCCCCCCACGGGAGGACCCAGAGCTGGTGTGATGGGAGAGGGGGTGGCAGCCCCCGCCCCATCACTGAGCAGGCTTGGAGGAGGAGGATCCAGGACCTGAACCTCGGCCTCCTTTGTGGACCTGGGAGGGTCTGGGCCAGGGGTGCCAAGTTTGAGCCTGCTGCTGCTGCCCTCCCTGAAAAGAGGGTTACTGGGCTGCAGGGGAAGAGTGCTGAAAGGGCTTCTTCTTCTTCTGCTGCTGCTTCTTACTGGAAGAACCTTTAGCAGAAGTGGCATCCAAGGTGGCATTGGACTGCTCAATACACTGAAGGTGACCAGCCACACCTAGGCTGAAAAGACTGGTGCCCAGGAAAGGCCCATCAGCTAGTTTGTGCTGAGTATCTGCCGGGAAAGAGGAGAGTCTCAGCCAAGCCCTGCAGCGAGAGGCAACTGCGGCTGTCAATGAGCGGGCATAAGAGTCCACAGTGTCCAGGGCCATCTGAAGCTACTGTTTGGCAACAACACATGCTTGGTCCCAGACTTGACTGACCATGGTCTGCATGTCTGTGGGGAGGTGTGGGAGGACTTTATCCAAAGACCCCAAGAGGGCATGGGAGAAGTGTGCCATGATGATGGCCGAACTTGCCTGATGGAGGCCCAAAGATGAGGCCACATAGACCTTTCGAGCTGAATGATCCAAGTTTTTGGATTCCTTCTTGGGAGGTCAGTCAGTGTCGGCAGAGCCGCCAGTACACCTGAACACAAAGGCAGTCACCAGGCTCTCGGCTGAAGGGTGCTCTGTGAACCCCACAAGGGACCCCATGGCACCACATACTTGCGGGTCATGCAGGTAGATGGAGCTGGACAGGAGGCAGGGCACTGCCAAAGTTCTACGGCAGGGCCAACTATGGCCTCGGCCACAGGAAAGGCCTCCGTCGGGGTATCCCCTCTCTTGAGGATGTCCGTGAGAGGGTACTCCACCTTATTCTGGATAGGTTCCAGGGGCATCCCTGTAGACTCAGAGATGAGGCAAAGAATGCCCAGAAAGGACGAAGGACCTTCCTCCATCTCTATCCCACCAGCCGATTCGTCATCCTTGAGATGAGAATGTAGGCCGGTCTCATCCGAATCCGAGGAATCCAGATACAAAGGTCGACTGTCCAGGTCACCTTCGATCCGCCGAGGGCAGTCCAGGGCAGCAGTGACTGAAAGGCTGATTCAGTCACTTGGGAGACAGTGGAGGGACTGGTGATTTCCCAGGGTCAGGGACCACTTCCTTGATGGGATTCCCAGTGGGCTGGGTCTCCTTGTCGGGAAAAGAAAGGACTGGATTCCGACTGAGAGAATCGTCGACCGGAGTCATTGACAATGGGTCAATCGGGTCGATGATTATTTCAACCTTGTCGATCGACACTTCGGTCAACTGGCCAGATGGCAAAGCCGAGAAGCCAGCGGCCGAAAAGGCAATTTTGACCAAAGTTGAGACTGCCGGTTCCCGGACCGAGATCTCCCCTGATCTCAAGAACGTCCTTGCCGAGACGAAGATGATCCCGGGTCCTTTTCCCACTTACGGGACCGAGAGGAGTGTGTGCCCGCAGGACCCTCTCCCTTAGTTGGGAGAGACTGGCACAACTCTCAGAAGGAACCCGAGAAGGTAGAGCCCAGGTTGAGTGGAACGAAGAAGCTCCGAGAGGAAGATTCCATGGCACGAGCCATTTCCTCCTCAAAGGCTTGCATGCATTCCAATTGCTCGTCGGATCCCGCGCCCGTAGAAACCACCCACTGAGCTTCCTTTGATTTCACCAGAGGGTTCCGTTTTTCCGGTCTGCCCAACTTCAGGTGTGTGAGACGGTCGTTGAGGATGTTAGGGTGAAATGCAAGACAAAAATCGCACCTCGAGGTGTCATAGTCGACACCCTAGCAATTAACGTATGTGGTTTGGGGATTGGTGCGTGACTTTTTCTGGCCGCACGAACACTGGCGAAATCTGGGGAAAGACTTGTCTTCCATAATCGAAGATAAGCAGTCATGATCGCTAACGCAAACTAGACAAATTTTCGGAATAACCGAAGGTTTTGAAGCCAGGGCCTACAAAATGCGGGAGCACGAAGGAAGCAACCTGAATCTTCCAGCAGAAAGGAAGATCTGGTATCATAGGGCAGAACCGAGGGATATACCACCCGGGTGGGTGGGAGGAGCCAGCCTGAAGACCTTCCGATGATCCTTAAAGGGAAAAGGACATGCCAAATAGTGTGGACGAACAACATATCCACGATCCTAGAACAAAGGATGTCTGTGTTTTGATGAGTTTAGGGGAAGAAAGAACTCAATGGACTTGTGGTCCCCTTTCTTTCCTAAAATCGGTGGGCCTAGTAGTCCTTATCTGCTGTCAACTACTATGTTACTATGTATGATCAGGGAATATCAATGCACAGTACTAGGTAGACATTTTCCAATTTGTACACAATGACATCTGCAGTCCCTAAAAGGACTGGCAGAGAAGAAATCCAAAAGGACCACATTAGCCCTGTCAGAGGGTGAGTAATGTATCTCCTAGACGTGACACGATGTAATGCTGTACATCTTCAATACTAATGTCCGTAGGGGTAAAAAAAGGCTATGTGACCCACTAAGACTACCTCCCCCTCCACTGCTCAGTGGTACTGCTTGGCAATATTGCCACTAACCATGTATCTATCAACATGGGTTTAAACAATGCCTTTTTTTCACTTGTAGCTATCTCTGATACTGTAGTAATAAATTCCAAATATTCACTACCCTCTAAGTGAAGAGCTTTATTTTTTCCGTTCGAATGCAGTTTACCTTATGCTGTCCATTTTGACCTCTTAAACATCGGCAGTGTACCTTGAATAGCAGGTTCAGACTTTCCATGAGTTTACCATCACTTAGTACAGAACCTCTAATTCTCCTTCTTTCTTAGCTTAACATATTCACATTTTCCAGTCTCTCTCGGTATGACATATTTTTTAAACTCTATAGTGTTTTCTTGACTCTGCTTTGGTCTTTTGCTACTCTACCTATATCTCCTTTCAGAAATGGTGACCAAAACTGGGATGAATAATCACAATGCAGTCAGAACACAAGTTCTATACATATTATCCCATATTTGTTTGTTTCTGCTAATCACTGTATGGTTAATATGGTATAATAGTCTGCTTGTCCTCCTAACTACATCCTCAAAACAGGTTCAACAGGTCAGTCTTCCAGAGAATGAAAAGAGCCCCCAGCATTTGTTCCCAGTCTAGGCTACATGTATATCCTATGTGACATGATTCCGATAGCTGAATCTACATTTGGACAAGCAGGGGCTCCCAAATAGGCAGATGGTGTTGGGCACTGTTCTCCATCTTTGTATTTTGATGATCCCACAGCTGAAACATCACTCTTGTGGATCTTGCTTGCACAGAACGCGGTAAGTGCCCAGCCATTGGGATGGCGCACAGGTGGGAACAAAAGTTTTACAGCTGTGTGTCAATACATAGAGAATAGTGCATGACCAACCATGCACAACCAGCCTATTGTGCCACAGAGGGGTTCTGATTACCTCAGACCTCGAGAGTGAAGCTTGAGAGGTCCTGGGTAATCAGAACCCTGATTTTTTATAGTGTATAGTCCCCATTTCCAATTAGGTTTTTACATTTTTTTAATTTTTAAAATACAAAAAAACCCAAAAGGTTTGCTGCTCCGTCGTGCTCATCAAGTTAGGGATGCTTGTTAGGTGTTGTGCGTGGTTGCTAAGGAGCAGAGATATCGTGTTGGATGTTCTATTGGCTATCAATTCCGTGTGGGAGGAATTTTTAACAAAAATAAAATGGCAGCCGTAGTTCTTGCTAAGCGAGAGAAAGGGAGGGGTTTGCTCGGTTTCTTTTTTTTTTTTTTTTTTTAACTAAATCTACCTGGTCGGTCCTGCCTTTTAAAAATATCTGGTTGATCCTGTGTCTTGAGAGACTCCAGTGCTGCTGCTTGTACTGCCGCTGCCAGAGTGTGGAGCCTGCCGTTTCCTGCCGAGTAAAGGTAAATGACTGAGAGCGTGGAACCTCTACAGGTTTTCAAAATGTTGTTCTGCTGCAGTAGGGTACAGTCACATTCCATGACCTTTTGAACTGCAGCAGAACAACATTTTGAGAACCTATGTTTGCATGCACAATAAGGGTCCACTATACACTTCAGAATTCTTCTTCTCATGATACATTGTGTAAAGGACAGGTTCAGTCCAAGGAATACTAACTTCTATGTAGCCCATGGAAAAAAAATGAACTCATCAGTTTGTGTTAAGATCATTCTCCGGTGTCCAGTTTGGTATCACTGATTTCCAAACTCTAATGAAAAGTAATATCCACTGAAATGCAATCTGCTTCAGCTGCACCAAGAAAAACAGGGAAGAAACTAGAACCACTGCCTGAGATTAGCTCCAGAACTAAAATCTTGACCTTCTTTCATTGGTCAGTTCTTTCAATGGAGCACTGTTTGACAGGTTGTTTTTATTAATAAAGCTAACAGTGTATTTTGAACATAAAAGCCAAAAAATACAAATTTCATTGAAGTAATAAAAAAAAAACTCAAACAAATCTAATGACGTTGTTTTGACAAACAGTACAGCTGTCGAACATTTAAATCCCTGCTACATAGTTTCAGTGGTTTTACTTGGTTTGAACGAAGTGGTATTTCTGTGACTTCTACATTCATAACAGGTTCCAGGAATTCAACTAATTAACGGATACAATATTGATAATACCATATGAGAACAAAGACCGTATTCATAGTCCAGCATTGACAACAACTTCCTCAGTATACAAAATATAAAAAACAATGATATGTAATGTCACACAGAGCATTAATACTTTTCTCTTTAAACAACAAAAAGCTATCCTCTTGCATTTTTTTGGCATAAAAAAACTTTCTAAATTGTAAGAGCTATTTTGGCTTTTCAATCTAAATTATAAGATAACAATACTGTATTTGTCACAAAATATTATATTGTTTACTCTTATATACTTTTTTTACAAAAGGATAACTTTCATCAGTCCATACATCTGTTTTTTTACTATTTCATAAAGATAAAAAAATTAACATCCACACTAATAAAAAAAAGCAGAGCACTGTATAATTTGCACAAATTAGAAAAAAAAGGACACTGAATATTTAAACTGATAGAAAAATTGTGACCATGTTTTGGTCAAATATTGACCCAGTTGTATGAGTAAGACGCAGCATCCATCCTCCATATGTTTTCCAAGAAAATTATTTTTGCAGTTAATAAACAGTCAAGTCAAGAAAAGATCTGAGTTCATCGGACATTGGCCAGAACTGGTAGTAACCGAGCCGAAGCAGCTCCAAATGCAAGAGCGGCAATCTTTATATTTCAAAACTGGAGATAAAAAGAAATGTCAGTGTAGTGCACAAAATGCATTGATTTTTATGCATTGTATTTAAAAGCGTAATGCCAATTTGTTGTTTTTCTGTACAAACCCCCCTAATATGGTGTCAGCAGCTTGAGAGAATATAAAAATATATATTTTTGAAACTGCAGGGTTTTCAGAGTACCTGCATGCTTAGACTATATAGATACACACACACATATCTTTAGTGAGGTGCTGTGATGATATAGAAAAAATAGACATCCTGGCTTTTCTTAAAAACTACCTGTTTCTAAGAAATTGAACTCATGGTTCACAGTGGACTAGCTGCACAGCAAGAAGAATATGTATTTGACAGTTTTCGTCTTGTCAATGATTAGGAAACCTGATCTTGTAACACTCTGAAAACATCCTGACCAAAACTTTTTAAACCAGTATCTGGATGGTAAAAAAAAAAAAAACACACCAGAAACAACCGTCACATTTCAGCTCTTGGAAACAGAACTCTGCAGACTCACAAGCCACATTATTCTGAAGCAGGTATCTAGATACTTACTGTGCAACTGATGTACTTATTTGCAAGTATGAACTTTTTGAAAATGGTGACTATCTTATCATGGGGGGGGGGGAGTACTGAAAGCTGCTTATTGGTTTTTTAAGCTAAGCCTGAATTAGGGATCTGGCTAATGCAAATAATATACATATTGTTCTTTCCTTGCCAAAATACGCGTACTGAGTGAGGTCTGCCAAATTATTTCATTTTACGAACATAAATTCTGGAGCACAAAACCTACCGAAACATTCAGCCTGAACAGCAACAAGATCCTAATTCATTCAATGAAAAGAAGAATCTATGAGAGCTTTGCATGAACCAAGAACATCAGAAGAAAACAGAAGCAGCAGTTTTTTGAAATATCCAGTTTTACCCAATCCTCTATGATCACCAGACACAGGTTTCGCATCATTCTGGACTTGCCTAGTGAGTATATGCCCTCGTGTTGTCAGGATATTTTTATCTGGACATAACTTTAACAGGCACTGAAGCAGCTAGGAGACCTAAAGTGTCAAATGCAATCGAAGTGTCTTTACTTGTTCTTCAAATGGTGCTAATCATTCACTTCCTTGAAACACTATGTTCCTAATGGTGTGATGCTGCACATCAGTGAGACAGGACTTAACGTTACTGTGTTGAGTGACTCGGATGGATATCGTACTGTTCGTCCACTTGAGCTACCAGGGGGTTTGGCTTGTGCAGAAACAAGAAAAGGATTTGTTCGTTCTTTCAGCGCAGGGTGTGCAGAGCTAGCAAGATTGTCTGAAGTAAGAGCGGAAGGTGGGAGTGCATCTGAGGGTGAGGAAGGAGAGTCTATAGCACTTCCATCGGAAGAAATTGGGCTGCTGCAGCGTCCTTCTCCTTGTAGGTACCGAATGCACTTCTTTTTCCTCCTAAGAATAGTGAAGAGAGTTATCTGTGAATAAAGGGTGGATTCACAGGCATAAAATGTAACAGAAAAATATATTGTGCTGGGGACACATTTATAAAGAAAAACAATACATGGTTAGTTAGTCTCAGCACTCCCATGTTGACTTGCTAAAATGCAGTAATGGTACCTTTTAACCCTCCATCCTGACTAGAATAAAGCAACAAGAAACAACAGCAGCTCAAAGGATTTCCATGGAGCCATGGTTAATTAGAGAACATAAGGTAAACACTGAAAAAGTGTCTTACATGCAGCGGGTGGGTAGCTATAGCTGTTAACCTCCTCACATATGTATTTTGTCTGTAATATTTGTTTAAATAAGAAAATAGCACTTTTGCACTTGAACACTAGCTCTCATGTGCTGTAAATGCCTTAGTGATCTCCGGTGTTTGCCCTGTGTCTTCACTACAGTGTTGAGTCAGAGGAAATGTTTTGCAATGTAAACATCTCACTAGTTATGCTGATCAAGTATAATAAAAAAAAAAAAAACATGGGTTTCCACACTGTTAGGTAAAATTCCATTACACTGAGAACACACAGCTTTTGTGCAATTACCTATAGTTACACTAGGGGGCAACATAACTTCTCAAATTTAATTTCAAAATTGTATAAATATACAGATGTCTTAGGACGCCACCTGTGAAGTTTAGGACTGTGTCATCCATTCTTTGAAGTTTATCCAGTTCTCTGGTTTCCCACAGAACTACTCCAGTTTTTGAGCTGTGTTTGGCGTATGATCTTAAAGCAGATTCTGCCAAATCGTGTAGTGTTTTGGCCTCATTTCGGAGTTGCACCCAAGTGGATGATGTTACATAATACATACATTTACATGCAAAGTCAGTTGAGAAGGTGAAAAATACAGCTGGTAATCTTTCACAGTCTCAAATTAACTGATATGTACTCATCAGTTGTGAAAAAACGTGATGGGTGTAATGTATTATCTGGTTTTAGCCTTATCCAAAGGTGACAATCCTAAACTCTCTTGTTCCCTACAAGTCTTACTGGATGTGAGAAATATTCTCACCTGAGTCTGATATTTAATATTTACTGGTGTACGTTTTTAACCATTTCGTTAAACAAATTCTACTAAATATACTCCAGCTAAACATGCATGAAAAAATTTAAAGATTACATTTTTTTAAATTGTTCTTTAAAATGATCTCCCATTAAAGTTACTCTGGTGCTGGCCAAACAGGCGCAATGCTAGCACTACTGCTTGCAACCTTGATGACCTGGGTTCAGAAGTGAACTTGGGGTGTTGGAGGGCCAGCGGGCGATGGGGGGGGAGAAGTGAGCATCTGAAGGGCTGCTTCCCTTCTGAAGGCGCCGTAGCGCTGGCCTATTTATTCTGGGACCCTTTGCAAACCTCCTTGCTGAGACCCCATATAAGAAGCCGCAAAGCCCTCAGGGAACAGCCTCATCCCTATCATGGCCTCCCTGTAGCTTCATTTTTAGCTAGTTTTGTGCCATCTGTGCACTTTACTTAAATTATTACATTAAGGACCAGGAAGAAGGAGGCCAACTGAACAGCTTTGTTTTTTTGGGGGGGGCCCTCTTCTCTTGGTACCCTGT
The DNA here is from genome assembly GCA_016271365.2 of Neoceratodus forsteri. Lineage (NCBI taxonomy): Eukaryota > Metazoa > Chordata > Ceratodontiformes > Ceratodontidae > Neoceratodus > Neoceratodus forsteri. The sequence goes on from CM028130.1 coordinate 705,352,633, forward strand.
GCAAATGCACAGTTCACAACCCCCCCTAAGGCCAGCTTGGGAGGAAAAGCACTTGCCTGGCCCCTGGTGGAAGCTGGTGGAAAGGCAGCCCTGGTCTGAACATCAGGGGCGCCTGGCAGACACTGACACATCTCACTCGGGAGCCCAAGGCATGCATCCTGATGTCAATGCATGCTGCGCCTCCTGGGGCACTGGAAATGGGAAAAGCTGGTGGCAGGATGGCGCCGAGTGCTCAGTGGCACTGCACCTGATCAGCTGTGCATGCCAGCCTGAACTGTATCCTTACAATGGCAGGGGTTGGGGAACTCCACCCACCCTGTCATGGGGGCACGTTATGGGGGAACATGGCTGGTGGTTAAGTTCCAGTGGAAGTTGAAGTGACAGGGCTGGGATACTCGGCAGATGGGGGTTGACCGGAAGAGGGGATAAACAGAAAACAAAAAGTTACTCTGGTCCAATGTGCTTGTATGTAAATTATCTGTACCACCCCAAATCCGACACTCCTCCTCCTCCCTCTATTCCATCAACAGTGCCCTTTCCAACTATCTTGCACCCTCTATTCCATCGACACTGCCCTCTCCAACTATCTTTCACCTAACTGTTCCTGTCATGACCTGCCTTAATTTCCTTCGTCTTGCTCCGTACAGTTCATCCACCTTCAGAATTTACCCAAAGCTTCTATCAACTCTACTGCCTCTAATGATCCTAGTCACTCCTAGGTGCTAGTTCTCATACCTTTCTCCCTTCCCCTGTTCTCTCCCACTTTTCCCCTAGCCTTCACACTCCCCTTGCAGGGTTCTTAGCATCCTGAATGGGTCCTATAGTGCCTAGGATTGCCACCTTTTCTTCCCCCAGCTACCTATCCTTGGCCTTCCAGTTCCCCTTGCAGGGTCTCCAGCATCCTGGAGGATTCCTTGGAACAGGCCTCATCGCCTCTCAGGTGTTATTTCTCATTCCCTCCCTCTCACTATCCCTCTATAATTACAATGCCTATCCGCAGGAGGGTGTACAATCTCCTGAACGTCCATGCCCCCTTGCAGGGTTCATAGAAACATACGACAACAAAGGAATAAGCCACAAATCAGTCAAGTCAGCCCGGTGCACACAACAAAGCAGCCAGCTCGTGACAATAAGCAAAAAACAGAAATGTGGCAGTCATACCAGTTAATCCCACTAGATGTGACAGCACAAATTAGAAGTGCACTAGTGGAGCCTTTTAAAATGGATTTATTTCAAGTAACTAAAAAGGCACAGGTAATCCATAGGTAATCCACCTAACACGCCATCTAGCCACCCAGCGCTTCAACTCTTCGCGAGTCTTCCTCTAGTGGGATTAACTGGTACAAGTGCCACATTTCTGTTTTTTGTTTTTCATAGAAACATAGAATTTGACGGCAGATAAGGACCGCTTGGCCCACCTAGTCTGCCCATTTCCCTATCTAACAGATAAGCTGCAGATCCTAGTTAGCCAACAGCCTACTTCCTCTTACCCCCCACTAGAATTGCCTTATGTCTGTCCCATGCATTCTTGAATTCCCCCACTGTTTTTGACTCTACGATCTCCTCAGGAAGGCTGTTCCATGTATCCACAACCATCTCTGTGAAGAAATACTTCCTCACATTACCTCTGAGCAGTCCCCCCTCTATCTTCAAATGGTGCCCCCTTGTTTTTGCTCATCTCTTTTTTGAAAGATGCTACCCTCTTGGACTTTGTTGATTCCCTTGTGGTATTTGAAAGTTTCTATCATGTTCCCCCTCTCCCTCCTTTCCTCAAGGCTATACATCTTTAGTTCCTTTAGTCTTTCATCATATCCTAAAGGGTTCACATTTTGGGTTAGGCCTTATTTCCCCTCCTAGGTGTTAATCACACTTACTCCCTATCTCTCTCTCCCTCTCTAATCCCTACTCCAGTCCCATCCCCTTGCAGGGTTCCCCACATCCTGAAGGGGTCTCTCTGGGACACGACTCTGCACCATCTGTCATCTCACCCTTTCTCGATCCTTCGCCCCCTTAATCACGATAGCACTTGTTTACTTATAACATTGCAATTATTAATTGTTCTCACAAATTAGATATGTATGCATCACTGTTTGTAACAACTGTCTTAATTGTGTACTTTGTTGATCTTTGTAACTTGAATGCAAAATGTCTCATCCCTATTGTACCCCTTCCCCCCAGGTCACACTGGGAGACGAGCAACCTGTTGCCCAGTGTGCCTTCCTGGTGAAACATTTCAATAAATAAACAAATTAAATCTGAGGGCATTATTTTCCAAGATAAGTCATGTAGCTATTTTAAAATGTCACATAAAACCTCAGAATGCACCCTGGATGCATCTGACCTCTTCACATTTCTCAAAAATAGGATGGCTATTTGCATAGGAAATGTCAGCAGTGCAGATCATTCTGTTTTAAGGTATGTACTTAAGGAAGAGAAGTTATTCATATCTTTAATGTCCTCTGAGAAGTTAATCACATCCTAAACTTCCACTTTTTATCCAGCGTTATGTAGAAGATACAATATCATTTTTAATGCATATTACGCTTTCATCGTGGCAGTGAGAAATTATCAAGAAATATTCTGCAGTTCTGTTTGGCTTGAAGCTCTCATACATAAAATGCCAACACACCAACCAAATGGGAAATTAAATGTCTCTCTGAGTTGTTAGTCATATTTATAATGTGATTCACCAGTAGTCTAGTCCTTGGGTAGAAGATGCCTACCATTATGAAATGGATAGTCAAAATCGTCAATTCTGATTGGCTGAGACCACATTCATCAAGGATGATATCTCAGTACATAATTCCAGTCTGAAAGTAGGTCATGCCATCAGTCAACAAAATTAAAATGGATCCATTTCATAATCACAATACTACACTTCAAGTTGTGTGGTACCATGGTATATCGTCCCCTCTCAGGTGGTTGAAACCACTCAACCTATGGTCTTGTACCTCACAAAGCACGAGGTGGGACAATATCCCATGATACTGCATATCTTGTCATGTATTATTGTCTAATTATATTTTGAATATGCATTCCTTATGGTAATTTTAAGTTTCAGTTGCTAACTGAACCTCTCTGTATCAGCCGCCTTATTTTTTTAATATTCTGTTGCTGAAATATATCATATTTAAGTTGTACAATATGAGGGGCTGTAGTGTTAGTGTTAAGTAAAATTTCAAAGGAGTCAGAAGGTACAAATACATAGTGCAGAAGTTTTTTTTAAACAATTACTCTAATTTTATAACTTGTTTTAATTATAGTGTGCATAATTTACAGGTTGGGTGTGATTACAACCTAAAACAAGTACACCAAAATGTCTTGTAAACAGCAATATTTTTCCCTAATGACATGTTACCTGCATAAAATTAAAGTTTGTCTGTCTGTCTATCTGTCTATCTACCTCACCATTACACAGACTCTATTATAATGGAGATCAAGCCACATTCCTAATCAGCTTGTTGGAGGCCACCCACCTCTCTTCTCTGGCTCTGTGACTCCATCCCACAGTATCTGGAATGGACAAGGGATACATTACATCCTTAGGTTTTTTTTTTTTAATCTAGTCAATACAGTCAACACTGTTGCTCACACCCTTCTCCTGGAAAAGTTTAAATGGGTGGGACTCTCAGATCTTGCAGTTGACTGGTTCTGCATCTACCTTGAGAGCAGGTCTCAAGCGGTCTGTACTGGAGACTCACTTTCCCCCAGCTCCCCATGTGCTTACGGGTAACACAAGTTTCCATCCAGGGCCTGATCCTCTTTTCTATTTTCCTAAACAACCCCCAAAATGCCTTTGTCTCTGTGGCCATCCACATGTATGCAGACATGAAGATCTATGCCTCTGATGGTGCAATTCCCAACCTGGATGCTCGGCTCCAGCTAGATTTCTCCAATATTCAGCACTGGTTCTGGGATAATCAACTGTCCCTCAATTCCAAGAACATGGTCTCTATTACTTTTGGCATCAGGCGGAGGTTGATCAGATTATTACACCTTCCCTCCTTCTATAGCCTTGCTGGTGGACAGATTGAGGAAGTCTCCTCCTTCAAATACCATGTGTATGGTTGGATCTTCACCTCAGTTTTTCTTTGCATATGGAAGGATATCATCCACCAGAAGCTCCACCCCAAACTAGGGGCACTCTACAGGAATAAAGCACACATCCCGCTTCCTGCATGAAGAAAAATCCTCTTGAAAATGATCCTTCCAATTCTCAACTATGGTGATATTGTCCATAGTGCTCCTTCCAAGTCTACTCTGGCCTGCCAGGACCCTTTCTTTCACTCTTTCTGCCACTTTGGCCTGGACTGTCCACCCCCGCACTCACTGTGGTTCCTTTTATTCTTCTCTCTCTCTCCTCTCCCTTGATACCAGGCGTCTTTCACAGTGTGCTTCCTTTATTTCCAGATTCTGGCTCACCTTCCTCCTTTTGCCCCTCTCTGTGTCTGTCCACTTTCTCCACAATAACAATCTGTTCTAAATCTGTTATTCAAAGTACATGTCCATTGTCATAGCTACTGTATGTGTATACTGCTGTATAGTTAAATTTGACTCTCTGCTTAACAACTGCAACTTGCTACTAATATCCATTATTTATTGTTTATGTTTTGCACCTTATTGTCAGGTTGTACTGTACTCCACTTCCTCTTACCCCCAGGAAACATTCTGAAACAAGCTGTTTTCAGCTCAGTATGTCTTTCCTGGTAAAATTTTTAAAATAATAAATGAGCAAATAAATAACTAAGAGGCATATGGTGAAGAGTTAGTCAGTTTCACTTCAGAAACTTTGACATTGCCACAGCTCTGAATAAGACATGACATCTACTAACTGGTGCAACATATCATACTCACACTTGTGACCTTTACGAACAAGCAAACTGGCTTCAACGCCGGGCTCGCATTGAATATCAAGCCTGCCTTCTGGCTAAGAAGACAGATCTTGGTCTCCTACCACCAGGTTCTCTTCAGCTTTTCAGTCCCTTCTGGGGCACTCTGCGCACACGAAGTTCTCTGAGCCAAACTTTTACTGTTCCTTGCTGTCGAACCTCACTCCGACAGTGATCCAGTGCAGTTAGAGCTGCTAATTTATTTAATTCCCTTCCTCCTGAGATTGCAACAACTGTAACCTTGGGACTATTTAAGTGGAAGCTGCATTAATTCCTAGTTTCCAGAGCATCTTGTGACTGCTATACCTAATCTCTGCAGACAGCTAAATGCACTGGGACCTCCCTCTTTTACCATTTGCCCCTGTATAGCCCTATTCTGTTGCTGTGCTATTCCACTCACAGCACTTCCTCCCCTTATCCCTTTCCCATTCCTGCCCTCTTTTCATCCTACCTCAATCCCTCTTCCTTTACCCCTCCACTCCCACTCCTTCCCTTCCTCTGTTTCCTCACCTTGTTCTCTCCTCTACCCACCCCCCAACCCTGTGGGTCTTTCCTGCTTAAGCTTCATTGTGGAATCTCCCTCCTTGCTCTTATTTTGCTCCTTCCACCCTCCAATTCACCCCCTGTCCTTCTCTCCCTGTTATCCCTTTCACCCCTCTTCAGACAAGGCCACTGGCTGCACTTGACACAATATCTGTCTTGCCATATTGTTCTTTTGTTTATGTAATTACTTTCCTCATGTTGTACTACTTACGGAAACCATTGTAATTTGCTATTCTTGTGACTTGATGTGGAAACTCTGCAAACGAGCCCTTGGTTCAAAGGTCTTTCTGTTTTGTTACATAAATAAAAATAAAATTGGCTAGGACTTGCCTCTCTCTCCCTTTTCCTCTCTGTGTGTTAAAACTCACTGCCTGTTACAGAGTGTTTCTACAGAAACCTGCCAGACTGATGGGAAAAAGTGAGACTGTTTTCTCACCAGACTTTGTCCTTATATCATGATATAATTACTTGCCTTTTTTACCTAAGGTGTGAAATATTAAATTACCTAATTCAAAAGTACTGAACCACAGCAGTCACCCGGTGGAGCCCAAACGCAGAATTGCTATCTCGCCGGACTTTCAATAAGTATCTTTTACAAACTAATTTTTGGGAAACCAGTAATTATAAAAAATAGGTAAGTGGTTTATGTATTATCACACACCTTGGATGCGTTAAAAAAAACTTGTTACATACTGTTGCCCATACATTAACATACAGGGAACAATACATATACAGAGAACAATACATGGATGGGTGTAACGAGAATTTCACACTCACCTGAGATGTGGGATGCTACATAAACTCCGAGAGTGAAGCTCAAGGGGTTTATAAAAGCATCCCACACCTGGGGTACCTGTACAACGCTGGTTCACACATAATCACCCCCATGTCTTTTTCGTAACTACTAGTGAGCATTTTTAATTACTGTGGCAGTTTTATGACTAGTGTTTGCTACTCACAGCGCAAGCATGATTGATAGGGTGTGATTACAAGTGCCTGATTGTAACGAATAATTACAACCGGGCAGTTGTAACACATATTTACAAATCAGTTATGCAAGCATTAAAACTGCTCATTATTGATTATTTTCTACTTATTATTACCTTCTATTTCCTCAAGGAGCAGGAATGCTGTTTTACATTGCAAGAGTGACTCAGGAGTCTGGACTGAAACTTAGAATTACTTGCTATTTAATGGCGCTGCTGTCCTCAGCATTTGCAGTGAAGCCTGGAACAGCCCACTACAGATATTCACCATTATAGCAAATCCCAAGTTTATGGGCTCACATTATCAAACATGCTGGCATTCCCATGCACCCTTTTCAGCTTAAGTCACTCCTGTCTCCACCCACCCAGTTCTACCTCAAAATTGCCAGTCTTCTCTGCTAAATGAGATAAGGTTATTTCTTTCACTCAAAAGATTAACAGAATAATTGATACTACTGGCTCTTCCCTCAGTTCTTCCCATCCCCAATTCACCATTTCATCCCTCTTTCTTAACTTAGTCCATCAGCTGTCTGCTGCTGCTTTCTCTATGAAGAAATGCACATCATGCCATGATCCATTCAGTTCTTCTGTCTTCCAGCCCCTGCCTTGGATAAGACAGGTATTGTCAGAAGCATGTTCTCTTTTAACATATTCCTGGATGGTCCTAAATTTGCCACTGTTATCCCTCCTAAATAAGTAGTCCTTGGTAGAGATGGGCGAAGCTGGGAAACTTCACTCTGCAAATTAATCTGCAAATTTAGCACACTTCGCGGATATGAAGTGTGAGGTTCCACCCTTGAAGTGCGGAATTTTGTCCACAAATGGCGGAATTTTACCGCCAATGGTGGAATTTCGCCATTCTGGGTGGACTTTGTGGAGAAATTCTGCAAAAAAAACAACCGTGAAATCAAATAGGCAAATTTTGAGCCGAATAGCAAAAATATGCGGATTGCTCTGTGGAGGCAAATTTGCCAACTTTGCTGGAACTTCGCCAGCGAATTTAAACCTCACAGCATCTCTAGTCCTTGGATCTCATCCCCTCTTCAACTACCACACCATCTCCAGGACTGTATTCATTCAAGTTTCCAACCATCTCTCCTAAAATAACCTCCTTAGCCTTTTCCAATCTGGCCATAGTACAGTGTTCTTCTCTGTGCAACCATTTGCCTCCTCCAACCTCCTCCTTTCCAGGGCCAGGGGCTCTTTCTCCTTTTTCGGCTTCCTTGACCATAGCATCACATTTCCCAAGATTCAGGGAGACCAGTTTTGACAAAGTTACCAGTAAGTCCAGTTTTGGCAAACTAACCAGATATGTGGACACAGGTTAAGGCGATGGATGGGTTGTGAGCACTTTGACTCCCCCCCGCTGCACTGACCCCCACTTTATTATGATGAATGCCCTTCCCCTCAACTTTCTCCCACGAGTTGCATTCCCCACCCTCTGTTCTCCTGACTTGCATCCCCAACCCCTCTGTTCTCCCCAGTAGAGATGTGGAAAAGTAAATCTTCACCGGTGAAGTTCGCAGCAGAGTGGCATAATTCACCACTTTGCCAATTGAATTCACGGAGTGAATTTTGCTGACTTCGTCCATCTCTACTCCTGAGTTGCATCCTTAACCTCCACAGTATGGACTGTGCGGGGTCTCTGTTTGTCCGCCCTGCTGTCTTTGCTGGTGCCCTTTTGCTGGTGCTCAGTTTGACCGCGCTATATTTGTTTAGCAGTTTTCGACCTGAAACCCCATTGCCACATCCCATACCCAGCCTCCTCCTGGGAAGCGGGGGTGCCCAGGGGGCTATACCATGGGAGGGTAATATGTGGGGCACTGTACGGCAGTGGGAGGGTAAGACCCAGCAACAATGGGGTGACAGGGATGGTGGGAGCTCTGTGACAGAAAGGGGATAACCAAGGAAGGTGGAGGGAGGAAAATAAATGAATAAATAAATAAATGTTTTCACGTGCACCTGCCGTTAAGCCAATAATGAATAAGTACGGCTTAATCAAATGTTTTCAAAATATTTGTACTCTGCTTCATTATTGTTGGTTTATCTTGCGGCTAACTGGATAAGCTGTGATACTCTTTTGAATGTTATTTATTGTGTTGTCTTTTATTTTATTTATTTATTCAAGTCTCGGATTAAAACCTTTGAGCTCAGAGCTCATTTTCAGAGGTTCCATGTCAAGCACACAATGCAAAAAGTTCATTACATACAAGAACAACAAATAATTGAAATAACATGAATCCATGAGGCAGACAATATAAAAGATTCATTATATACAAGAACAACTAATAATTGAAATACTTAGCATGAATTCGTGCTTCAAGTGGGAAACTTTTGTGGAATGTAATTACATAACAAACATATCGTAAAGTTACTTACAAAAAATGTTGGAAGACAACAGAACAGGCAAAAGCAGAAGAGTAAATGAGGACATGTCAAGGAGACTGGGTGGAAAGAAGCAGGGAAGAGGCAGGGCTGATTCCTTTGTCAAAGTAGGAGGAAGTTTGGCAAGAAGCCCTAATGGGAGAACTTCCCTGGACTGGGGAGGAGAAGAATTAGGGGGTAAAAGGAAAGTGGGTAGATAGGGATGCGAAGTTAGGAAGGGGGAAGCAGGGAAGCAAGGGGAGGTGGTACAGTGGTTAGGAATAGTAGATAGGAAGGGGACTAAGTGCAGGTATCAGACTATAGGTGGGGATTAAGTGCAGAGAGAGGATCTTGCCTTGCCTCAGCCATTGGATATTACTATTAGGAGCATTGGATACTACTATTACTATTTGGAGGAGGTGCAGACTCTATGACTAGAGAGATGGGAGCATAGCTTAGATTTAAATTGTCCGATTCTAGTTTCATCGTGAAGTTCAGTTGGTAGGAAGTTTAGCAGGGATTGGTGCACAAAATGCAAAGGACCGCTGGCCTTGTGAAGTGTGAAGAAACAGCACTTTATAGGGATTACCATTTGTTCCACAAGTCAGTCTAGTTGGAGCTGCTGGCCTTAGTATAGACTGGACCCCCGGGGGTGGGGGTCATGCCAAGGATAGCCTTTTTGGCCAAGAGACAAAGCTGATAGCTAATTCTGTTGTCCAGGTCCAGCCAACCTGAGAGAGAGTATAAGTCGCAAGTGTGTGTCAGCCATAGAGCCCCCAAGAGTAACCTACAGGCTTTGTTGAGGGTCAGGGCAATTCATTTTAGGGCCGTGTTGGAGGCCGTGCTGTAGAGATGACAAGCCCGTAGTCAATGATGGAGAATACTGAGCTTGTTAAGGCAAGTTTGAGTGCATCATCTGCTAGGCAGTGCCGATGCCTTGCCCAAGCTTCTTGTTTGCTGACTTAGAGACGAAGTCAATGTGGAGCAAGATAGGGAGCTGTCCAACGTCACCCCTAAATATTTGAAACTGTGCGCCATTTCATGAATATCATTCTGCTTGTTGTAGACAGCAAGATTAGCAGATTTTGTATCTACTCTGCTTGGAGGCAAACAACATGGTCTTGGTTTTCTTATAGTTGAGCAGTAATCATGAGTTAATGAACTATTCTTCAACCTGGGAGAAGTTGCTTTGCATGCTCTGTTGTAGGGTATCGATGTCCGGGTGACTAGTAAATAGTACAGCATCATCCGCATAGAGGAGGATGCGGTCATGGCATATTTGTGGGAAGCGATTAAGAAAGAGACTAAACAAGAGTGTGCCCAGGATAGAACCCTGTGGGACCCCAGTACTAACACTTTGATTGTCAGAAAGGGTGCTGCCAATTTTCATTTGCTGAACATGTCCAGAGAGAGATAGCTTCAAAACCAGCAAAGTGATGTTGCAGAAACTGTTGCAGCACCTAACTGGGCGAGTAGGAGCTCGTGATTCACTGTATCGAAGGCCTTAGTGAGGTCAATAAAGGTGGCCCCCACTAAGTGCCCCCGATCGAGCGAGTCGTAAATAAACTACATGTAAGTTGTCTTTACACATGCCTTCTTTGTACTGTGCCTGTTTTTGTATAATCCTGGCATAATCTTATGGGTCATGCCTGAAAATAGTCAATTCTTGTTTAGTGCACTAACCTGGTAAACAGACACTAAATAAACAACATTTCCTCTTAAACAGCATGAGTAGGGCCAGCATTAGAGTGCTAAACTTGGATCTGTATCAATAGTCAAATTGGGTATAGTCACTCCTGGGTGGCAAAAGAAATGGACAAGTTGACCCTAAATCCCTTCTGTCACCATAATAGTATGTATGGTTGATACATATGCATCAACTAAAATATTCTTCTCAGTCATTTTGAACAGTTGGTTGACTGGTATCTTTCTGCCTTTGTTTTATTCCCATCTCAGTAACCAGACTTTCTACCAGACCTACCTTCCACTACGGCATCCCTGAGGTTCTGTTGTTGGTACTCTCATTTGCTCAGCCTCATGACCAAAACAAGAGTATCATTACTCTGCTGATGATACCCAGCTCTGCATAGGCTTTGACTGCATTGATAACCCTGCTACTGCTTCCGTCTGATCCTGTATTGCCTTCATTACTATCTGGCTTTCTTTTAAAAAGAGTGTATCACTTTTTAGTAAGTTTAAAAGCATGATATTAAGACACCGTTCTGCATATATTTATTTGCATTTTCCTTCCTTTTGCTCTTCATGACTAGGCTAATTGACTGGAAGTTGGATCCTTGGCCCCAGGAATTCATTTGCTTCTGCTGCTTAATCCTTTGCTGAAGTCAAAATCCTCTGTTTGTGGCATCAGTTTGCTGCAGTGAAAATGATTATGATGTCAGAAATCGAGTATTGTGACATCCCCAAAAGCTTAAACAGCAGGAGTTGATCAACGGGAGGGGACGAGGCCCTGCTTCAATGTAAGTCAATCTAGAAATGAAGACTAAAAGAAACAGAAATACAAAAATGATCACATCTAAGCTGAATTCTATCTAAACATTATTTTTCTTAGTTTTCCCAAAAGTAAAATTCTTCTTCTCCTGGGTCAAAAAAACAGCACCCTGCCCGGGAAGCTGGAGGGCCGGCCGGGGGAGAGGGCTTGAGCGTCCCAGGGACTGCTCGTCCTCTCCGGGGGGGAGGGGGGATCCAGAGCCCGGCGCTTGACTGTCCCCAGGTGGAGACCTGAGGCGCAGCAAGGCCGATGGCAGGAAGAAGGGGGGTGACGTGCCAGACGTCGGCGCTCAGCGCCTTGACGTCAGGGGACACGGCACATCGCGAGTAAGAACACCGGAAAGCACCTCATGTCCCCCGTAGACGGAGCACTAGGCCCCGACCTCAAAGCCTCCTGCCTGCCCAGAGACAGCATCCCGACGAAATTCCAGTAAGTCTCGGGTGTAGGGCCCCACCCGCACTCCCGCCTGGGGTAAACCAAGGTCTGGGGGATGGACTGCTCTGGTCTACAGGCAGGTGAGCGAGGGCTGAAAAGGCCGTAGAGTGTCTCCCGAAGAGAGGGGGACTGCGGGGGAGAGGAGGAAAAAAAAAAAAAAAAAACAGCACCCTTAATCACAACTGTCTCTTCCAAACTCACTCTTCTCCATTTCCACCATCTGCTTATTCAGCTGTCACCAATGCCTTAGGATTACATGCTTCTTCACTGTCTCTCATCCAACCCTCTGCTGAAACTCTTGGTCCATGCCTTTGTCTCCTCCCACCAGACTCCTTCAACTTTTTTCTCTGTGGTCTCCACGAGTCCATCATCTTAAAAACACAAGGCGCTTGATTCACAAAGGTTGATGCAGGGCTCGTGTCAAGTCCTGTGTCAAACCCAAGTTGTGCCACTGCTGTGCTGAACACACTGCTGCAACTTGCACTGGATTCGAGAAGCTCGGGCGCATCTATGACACTTTTCCTAGTTTATGGCAGCTTGCACCAAATTTTTGGCACAAATCCCGTAAAAAGGTCCCGAGATTGCCGCAAAGTTAGACTAGCAAAAAGCTGGTCTAACTTGCGGCAACTGGTGCATCAGACCATGAATCCCGATTGCCAGCCAGGGAGTGCCACAAGCCGCATGCGCCATATGATAGAGTGCATCCGGGGCTTGCGGCATTCACAACACATTTCTGAATCCAGCCCTATGTGTCCAGAACTCAACTGTCTACTTGCCTACACTTAGGAACACAATGGCGTTAACTATGTACCTCTAGCCTCAGAGTCCTACACTGGCTCCCCATCTATTTCAGGAACCAGTTTAAATTACCCCCTCCTTGTTGTTACAATATTTAATGGCTTTCTCTCTCCCCACCTTTCTGAGAACATTGCCCTTATGCCAACTCTTTCCTTCTCACCCTGCTTTCTAAAACCATAACATTCCTTTAATGCTGTTAATTACCTTCCTCTTGTCTATACTGTTGCCATTTTGCAATCGGTACTGTACACAATAGATGAGTATTTAATGATACACTGTTGTCACATCCTCTGTAATGTTTTAGACTTTGCCACTGCACTGCTTGATGCTTTCGTTGTAGTTTTACATTATTTTGTTTGCCATTTTGGTGCCGGTAAAGCATTTTGGCATACTGTCGCATGGAAAATGCTAGGACAGAATGCATGTACTGTGTTCTAAGAATATGCTTCCCCCTTTAGTGCATTGACTTAAGGATTTACAGTCCTGTCCCTCAGGGAAAGCAGCATTGTTTAAGTTCCTGGTATTATGGTACAGAAATATACATAAATTTTTTTTTTTGAAGCTGGTGTTTGAGCTGGTTCAGGAATGCAACTCTCACACAAGCTGGGGGGTGTGGGCTTCATGGAGGTGAATCACTTAGCTCCCAGGAGGGAAGGGCACTGGTTGACCCGCATTTGCATCTCCCTGCCTTCTGACCAAGGAATGGTATTTGATGTTGGTTGTCAAGACAGCATCCTTCCTTCCCCTCAGCCTGGAGTAAGGGTGCAGCCATGGCAGCCAAGATAGTTCGGGGGATAGAAAGGGTCAAAACACATAAAGCTGGTATTCACAGCTGTATACAACATATTTTATTTATAACTTATTTACCCAAGTTAGCCTAGCTGAGATGCAACTTTTCATTTCCAGCTGGGTCCTGCTTTTCTTTCTTTCCACAGTTGTGCAGACTGGAGAACTGTGAGGTTAAGTGACTTGCTCGAGGTCACACTATGATTGACTTTATTTGGGTATGAACCTGTGATAGCCTGGTTCCCAAGCCAATACTCTAACCACTAGACCACACCACCTCCACAACTGGAGGTGCAGGAAAGCAATATTCCATCCACCATCTTTGAAATGCGTCAGATATTATACAGCAGCAGAAAGGGTTTCTAAGAAGCTGATTGGTCAGTGGCATCCTTGATCAGTGAGGTTATCCCAGCACAACATCACTGTATCAAGGTCCAGTTCACATGACCACAGCAAAACTAAAAAAAAAAAAAAATGCCCCACCAGTCTGCAGCTCTAAACACAGCAAAACCCCAAAACTGTCGGGTTCAAACTGTGACAGGCAACAAAGTAACCCCAGAACTGCACAGGTCCCCAGTACACAAAATTAAGTATTTTCTACCTTTCTCAGCAAGTTTCCAAGTTCAACAGCAACTTTCTTTTGAAACCACCACTGCGTCCATTGCACGCAATTTCCTGTTTAATCGCGGCTTCTCGCACTGTGCCTTCTGACACTTGTGATCTTGCTCCTCCATTTCCCATCACAATACATTTCAGCAAGTAAAAAAAAAACATTTTGCCAGGAAGACTACTTAAATTTAAAACCACCAAAACAAACAGCTTCATAACATGCCTATCTCTGGCACACAGTCATATTCTGGTTCCCACTCCTCCATCACCTGCAAACATGTGATCGTGAAGTAGTTTCAGTTTCCTAGTCTCAAGGCAACAGGACTGGAATGATTTGTGTATATGGGTGGGGGTAGAATAAAACAACAGTTAACCACAGAAAGCTGGGCGTGAGATGACAGAGCTACAGACAAAGACTAGGAAACCAAACACTCAATACCACCAGACCACCTAGTTAGTAAAGAGAAACAGGAACTTTGTTTAAAAATGTAGTTGCACATTCCACAACACATACAAAACTGTTATAATCTTTTTTTTTCTGTCAATGAAAAAAAGAGCTACTGTATAGAATCAAGAATACCAGTGTGTGTGCCATACAAGGATAACATCACGTCTCGAGTGTTGGACACACTTGACCCGAGGCCACATGCCCAACCACCCAAGGTGGAATGTTATCCTAACATGACAAACACCCTGTTGTACATTATTGCTTAAATATGCAAAAGGGCACTATTTACTTATGAAGGAAGGATATTTCAAGGTATTTTTATAAGAATGTAAAGGAAACAAATGTAAAAATATTTTTTTTAAATATTTTTTTTAACTAGACTGACAATTGCATAATCACTTCTGGTGTGGTTTAGTCACTTGGCCTGCAGCCGCAAGACCAAACCTCACGAGGCATGGGTAAATCCTATAATAACCCACACTCTATCATGAATTATTGCTTAAATATACTAATGTTAGTTACAAGGTCAACTATTCTCTTCCAGTGTGCTGATTTTCAACTGTTAATCGGCATGTTAATCAGAAGCTGACACAAAATTATGTATTTTTATTTTATTAGAACGTTGCTATTCTTAAGAATTTAACTTTCCATTTTTAGATTAAAAAAACAGGAATGAGTGTGCCCGGATATAAAGAAAATACAGAATCACTGCTGTTTTCTAGATAACTGAAGCATAAAAACATAACAACAAAAATCCATTTGAGACCCATCCAGTAACAATGTACTATATACAGGAAATCAATAGACTTGTTCCAACATTTTTTTTTAAAGAAAGGGCACATAGGGCCTGTTTTTTTTTTATTGCATATTTTGTCTATACCCACCCAGATGTTTATTTTGACTGCTGGTTATACATTTTGCCAGTACACTGTTTTGTTACTACCGACTTCACTTTTCCACTAAATGTATTTGTCTACCTGTACCCCCGGTCACATCTGGAAACGAGCCTTGGCTCGGTGTGTCTTTCCTGGTTACCAGTTTTCAATAAATAAAATAAACAAATCATATGTAAAATGTTATTGGACACAGATCTTTCTGTCTGCCGAGAATTTATAATTCTGTGTTGGCAAAAAAACAAAAACCTTGTTATGCCAAAGCGAGTTTCACCTTTCATTTCTGTAATACTGCGGAACTGGCTTCCTTTGGGAGTTGCTGAAGGTTTGTCTTGTGGCAATGTTTAATATAGTGCATTTAAACCAAGTCCATTTCTTGCTTGTTGTAGTGGGAGGAATTTCCCTTGCCCCAAGAGAGTCCATCCATTCACCGGATATCA
Source organism: Neoceratodus forsteri (assembly GCA_016271365.2). Classification (NCBI taxonomy): domain Eukaryota; kingdom Metazoa; phylum Chordata; order Ceratodontiformes; family Ceratodontidae; genus Neoceratodus; species Neoceratodus forsteri. The sequence continues at coordinate 705,368,333 of CM028130.1, forward strand.
TTGTGATCTATAAACTGTTAACCTGAACATCTACCCAGAGGTTTTTAATACTATTTCGATCATGTGCATTTTTTTTGGGCTTAACTTCTGGGTGACTAGTCTGTCATGTGTGTGGACCTGACTTAACATGAAAACAGAGATACCGCATATGCATGACATGTCCCTTCAATTTTGCCAGACTCATATGAGCTCTTGCTAGGAATCAGACCCCGGGAACCTGCGCTCAGAAGGCAACATATTTAACATTTAGCTAATGGGAACTCCCCCCTCCATTAGTTGGAAGTTTAACTTGTGCTTTCACACTATCACTGTATCCTGTACAATGTACCTTCCATTATTATAAGCTTCTCAGAACTAGTGTGCACTTCAGTTAGAAATGATCTACAATACACTATATCAATATCTAGTTTGTAGAACTACCAGCCTGTCACAACTGGAGGGCACTGTTGTTACCAGCCCCCTGCTGCACACCATAGGAATATCTACTTTCTATTATTATCAGCTTCTCTTTAGTAGGTGCCTCTGTTTCCATCTGTAATCATTACAGGACCGTTACTACAGCTCTCACATCTAGATGGCAGTACCCCCCCTTTTTTATTTTGTGTAACATCTGTCCCATCCATTTGGGAAGACTTACTTAGAGCCTCTGTTAGGAATCAAACCGCATACCCTGAATTCAGCAGGTGGTCACTCTAACCATTCAGCTAAAGGGAACTTCTTCACTTGTTGTTACGTTTTATTGTGCTACTTAACTTTGTGTTGTTATTGGCCACTCACAACTACAGGGCACTGCTGTTACCAGTCCTCTACTGTACACCACAGGAGTAGCTACCTTCCACTGCTGTCAGCTTCTCACAAGTAGTTGGTGCTACTACTGTCATTCCTCGTCACTATAGGACTCTTGTTACTGCAGCTCTTATATCTAGATGGCACAGCTATTCACAAATTCAATATGCAACAGATTTAGGTCTGCTTCGGGATATACAATGAGTTTTGTGTTAGATGCACTTGAAATGTGTGTATTAACCAGCAAACATAGTATTAATGCTCTCTGTCTGCAGTATAACAACAGCAAAATGCATTCCATATCAAACAGTGCACATGCTCCTCCGTTGTTATCATCAGAGGTCTTAAATTCCTAGAAACATTCATGCATCACACAGAAAAGGTGCTGGCGAGAGGAGCTAAAGCAGACTACAGATTTTTGTGATACACACCTGCATGGGCCGCACCAGTCCGTTTGTTGGTTGAGGCCAAAGCGGGCTCTGCATTTCTTAGGGGAGCCGGGATCTGAACACAGAAACAACATGCGTGGGGTAGAATGGGCAAGGCGAAGGCACGAAAGAGGAGAAGAAAAGAAGCAACATAAATTTAGCCACTTTTACAACAGAACAAGTTCATTTCCATACATTCAGCAACATCAACAGACACGTCAGGACAATACTTAATGCATGAATATTATTTTTGTTCCAAGTTAAAGAAACAGAGATAATGCTGAATTCAGTGTGCACTGGCACTGACCATGGCAAACACTTTTTTTTTTAAGCTCCAAAATGTAAGGGATCAGTCAGGGGCTGAAATTTTCACTGACTTATGGTCTGGGGCTGCCTACTCTCTATTTTAGACTATTAAATGTAAATAGGTGCTAGACAGACATAGCAGTAGAACAGACTGGGGAATCGGGGAGCTGGAACTGGAACTAAGTAGAAAGGGATGGATGCATTTCGATGTACTGTATCTGGACTGAGATGGTCATTTTGCACATAACAGACTTGATTTGGCAGGGTCCTATTTGGAAATGATTCTTGGCACAGGCACAAGGGAGAAACTCATTTGAGGATAAGGCCTTAACATTTAATTGAGTAAAATATTTTTGAAACTTCATGTATACTTTTTACTTTTTGCCTATAAAATGATTTTACTTTGATGCAGAGTCTATGACTTTTTAAATATAAAAAAGAGATCAGTGCTTCCTGGACCACTATGTCCTGATCCAGTTATTAAAGAAAGCCTGCTTGCTCTGTCATAAATCAAATGTATTTTAACATATAAAATCTATGATTTTTGGAAAGTCTTTAAAAGAGAAAAAAAATGCAATTACAGATGGCAAACAATTCTAACCATTTAGGCCCTGTCCACACTGCACCTGAAAACTCCCTCTGTAATGTTACAGAGGGCCCAAACCGTTACCGTAACAGTTTTCATTTACACCGGAAACGTTACAGAAGGCGTTTTCAGAACCATTACAGAAACCTGTTGTGAGGTGGTTTCAACAACGGATTTGGTAATGCTTACATTTCTGTAACGTTACCAGTGGCAGTGTACGGCACTACCGTTTAGCCTCCAGCCTCCTAGTATACCTTCATGCCGTGCGGGAATGTAAACAGAGGCAAACCAGGAAGTAAGGAGCAGCATGGATCATGAGTAGCATTTAAAGCTGGTGGCGAATGAGCAGCATCAGGAACGTGAAGTCATGCCCCATAGTGCACCGGACTGAATTAATTGCCTGCACATTTTAAACTTTTAAGCTGCATAGACAATCTGTGGCAACATTTTTTGTTGTGCCTGAAAACTGAACTTAAGGGAGCACTGAGCTGAACAGCCGCAGAACAGAACTGTGAAGTGCTGCCGCCAAGGATTGCTTTCCTAGCCGCAGTGTATTGCAGCTGCACCCAAAAACTTCTTAATAGTGGCGGCAGCAGCAGCTGTATAGTCAGCTAGTGGTGGTTGTTTCTCTGCCACCAAGACCTGCAGTAACTGTGTGTTAACACCAACTGGATCGTGGGAGGTGCCCTACTCTACACAGGACAGAAACAGTTACAGAATCATTCACAGTGTGGGCAGGCTGTAACATTTTCAAAACATTTTCAAAACTGTTCCGTGGTAGTGTGGACACACTGTAATGTTTTCAATCTGTAACATTTTGAAAATGTTACAGATTTCACTGGTGTAGTGTGGACAGGGCCTTAGACAGAAAGAGTTCCAAAATGACCTCTCAAAAGTGGTTAAATCACTTGCTAGAATAGAACAGTAACATTCGGTTTTGCAAAGTTGACAGACAAGAGATTGCAGACAGCATGCTACAGCACACACACACACACAGAGGGGAAGCACGAACAAGGTCTTAGCTGTGTTATAAGGATCAATATTGGGTTACAGAATTCACCACACAGTCAGAGAGAGGTCACCCGGCACAATACCAGAAATTGGATTAGCATCATACAACAGCAGTACAGCCATTATAAATACTATGTTTGAAGAATATACATTTTTCCATCTTGTGTTCTGTGTGCATACAACTTCTGTGTCCTACAATCCCAAGCAAATTATTTATAAAGTCTGTTTACTCTGTAATTCATGTGGGTATTGCCTTCACACCCCTACCATGCTGCATGGACCATACAGTGTCAGATAAGTAAAATATATTTAATCAGAGCCACACTGCTACTGATTTCATTGAAGAAATACAGCATCACCTTTCATGTTTGTAAGGAAGGAGGGGCTCCATTCTAACTAGTGGCAATAATTTGTCATCCTTTTAGCTGTATGGTGTGCCAGACCTGGGACATATATCCCGTTTGGATGGGTGTACAAGACGCCGACAGTCTTGAGCTGGAAATGTATCCATAACATCCTGGCGGAGCCCTGGACCAAGGTACTGCTCTAATAATGAGGGTGGGACACCATGTGCTAAACTCTGGATTGCTGGACATGTTGAAGCAAACCAGGGGCCCAATTTTCAAATGTCAGGGAATGATCCTGGGACTACGTTAGATACGCAATTTACTGATGCAGGAAAAATTATTTGCATCTGCGACCTGGTCTGTAGGCATGCCAGTTTCCTTTTTCTGTGCACTTGCCATACCAAGCATAGCATCTGTGCAGAAAATAAGCTGCAAGCTGCCATACAGTAGGAAAGGGCCAAGAAAAGACTCCCTTTTTGAAAATCAGGACCACCCTTTGCACAACTTTTCCTACCACATAAGTGCAGTTTTTAACCTTTTGAAAATCGCACCTCAGGTGGCTGGATAGTTCAGTATGTTCCAACATCTAAAGTAGTTAGAGCACTGTTTTCTAAAATATGGCTTAACACAGGTTATACTGTATTTGTGTATAGTAAGCAGTACAGGATCTCAATTACTTATGATTGTTGAGGTACTTTTGTAGAGGGTGGTACCATACTTCGCTACCTGTTTAGCTTCTCTATAATAAAATGGAAGGGGAATTTAGGAAAATGTACAAGTCAGCAGGTGTGACAAATACAGAACTATGTGGAGCCATATAAAAGCTGCTATTGTGTCATAATTAAAATCTTCAAATTACAGCATTTGCTTTATTTAAAATGTGCTTGACACTTAAACTAATCCAGATGGTAACGAAGATCTCAACAATATAATCTAAGGTATCCACTGGACTGTTATTTAAAGTGCAACACTGGAGTCCCAAATCAAAAATGGCAGTCCTAAACTCTCCTCCCTACCCCACAACAGGATGTATGAAGCCATGCTGTTACTATTAATGGATACACAATACAACAGTTGCTGCATGTTTTGGGGGTAGAGGGACTGGATATTACGTAAGTTCTTTCTTAAGAAGACAAATGCCTCCTCCCTGTTCACAAAGTCATCAAATGAATGCATGACTTCCTCACCATTGGGTAATATTATTTCATACAGTCTTGATGCATTTATTTCCAAGAAGTAGTATTTTAAAATATTAGCCCAAGTCCTTCACAAAATTCAGCATCAGGACAGTAACCCATAGCGATCCCCTAAGCTCAGTGATTACTCATGAATGTGAGTAAATTTAATACTATTATAAAATGCAATGTGATTGCAACTATATTTACAACACCAGATTTCTGGCTGGCCAAGTGGCATGGAGGGCTAAGGCATTGAATGCCTTACCTCCTGCTCTGCTGGTGACTCATGTTCGTGAATGAGCATGGGTTGCTGTGGGTTGGTGGGGTGGGAGAGGACTGAGTGTCCAAGGTAGAGTTTTCCTCTCCTGGAGAGGGCTGGCCCACTGTCTCTGTCTCTGTCCATGACTGCCAGTGGGTGCAGGCCAGCTGGCAGTGCAGACTTGAGCAACTCAAGCAGAGGGGCTGCAGCTGTGCAGGATGTGTGTGCCTCTGTGCACACCAACAGGTGCTGTAACAGGGGAACGAACAAAGAGAATGGAAAACGGGAGGATGAGCTACATAAAGCCCCACCCATCTCTCTGGGGCCTGGTCTGACATCCGATTTGGGGGACTCTGGATTTGTTATCTGGAGGGGAGGATGGCCCTCTTCCCCCGGCCCCACCATGGGGGGAATCCGTGGGGAATGTTTACTTTCAGATATTGGAGGAGGTAGGAGATGGTCACAGGAAACAAGGACAGGGCTGAAGAGATACCTGTTTGACCAATGGCAGAAAAACCTTCACGGGAAAAAGAAAACCCACCTGATTTCTTTGTGTAAGACTGAAAAATAATATACGACATTAAACATTGTTTTACCTGAGCTGGAATCTTGCTGCTTTTCTCTTGTTCGTCTTTTCTTTTTGCCCTGAATAACAAAACAGAGCATATTACATTTAGCACCAAGAGACACTTCTCCATTTGATTTTGATTTTGGTTTTAAATGACATGGCGAAAGGGCTCATGACTGCCTATACTGGTTAGCCCCCCCCCCCCCATGTAAACACATTCCTTGTGGAGTAATGGAAATCTGTTATTCATAACTGATGATTTTCAGCTACACTTAAAATAGAAGTATTTGTTGGCTGGGGAAAATTGCATCCTCTCTTTTTCTGATAGTGATATACAGGGTACCTGGCATCCTTAGACTCTTAATTCATGCTTTTTTATTTCATGCAACCATTTAAAAAAACATTGGTATCATTAGTTTTGTAAGTAGTCATGCACTACTATACAGATGGCCATCCACAGCAGTTTGTGAGTCTTTTTCACTGATGTCCACCTTCAACTGTGTCTCTCGAAGTCATAATCCAGATTATGTTGCAGTGGTGCTGCTAGCTGACAACCATTAAGTCAGCAATGATGTGATCTGATTATATATTGCATATCAATCCTGGGAAGCAGGCAAGAGTTTTTTAAAAGTTTAAATAGAAACAACTCGCCTTAGAAATAAAACAGAAAGAAAAACTGGGAAGGTTGGCAAGTGGAATACTTTAATTTGGGGAGTTTCATTTCAGTTATTTTAATCAGACTTCTTGGGTTTAGAGAATTCGCTTCTCAGGCGGTGCTTGAGAACAAGAAAATAAAAAAATGTGGGTCTTCAAAAAATGGGGTAGGGAAGCTATTTCTTTTTTGTGTTTTACAGTTCATTTACCCAGAACAATGCCGCTGATATGCAGTATCTTGTATGACGTGGGGGTTCATCTTTTATAGAGGATGAATATAAACTTACTGCATCTTTTACACCCACCTGGAATTTAAAGAACATATTTCTTACAGGCAGAGAATCATTAGCGTAAGCACATTATCATTTTTCTTTTTCTGTTTTCTCAGAGGCTCCAGCTCACACAAAGTTAGGTACAATCTCCTTATTTTGCACCACCAGACCAAAATTAATTTTTAAGTGTTTTTATTCCATAACATCAAACTTCACTGCAGCATTACCATAGCAGATACAGGTACTTGGGGCTAGATTTTTAAAGCCCCTGTAGGTCCCATGGCTGCAGGAAAAACACTGGCGCAAGTGGGTCTCCCCTTGTGGATCTGCAGTTTTTCCCACAGCTGTGGTATTTTCAAGGGAAGGGAGCAGTTTACAAGTGGCATTCTAATTTACGGTAGCTTCCGTCCAATTTTTCAGCACAGCTGCGGGGAAATGTCATACCTGGTGGGACCTGGTATAACATCCCCCACAGCTGCATCGGCTGAAAATAGGGAACTCCCTAAGTGTGGAGATTTCGGTCCACGGCGGCTGCTGCTGAACGGGATTTAGTTCCGGGATGGGCTGAAAATCCAGCCCTTGGTATCCACTTAAGAAGGCTGCCTACCGTAACTGGTCAAGGTGTCTTTCTAATTGGCTCTGTTACACCTGTCATTACTAGCACTGGCTCTTGAATTGTAAATACATATGCTTGCTGTGGAAACACTGAAAATAAGTTTGATGCTATTGACACAAAAAGACTGAAAATGCATTTTTTTCTGTTGAGTGATATAAGAAGATTTTATCTACCGTATTATTACGATTGTGTTAACTGGAACCTCTGAAGACAAACAAAAGATACTTATGTGTGCGGCTACTTAGTCCATATTGACCAAGCCTACCTGCCTATGCTATTGTGTAGTCAGTCAATAGAGATGTTAGCATCTAAGCAGAAGAATGTGAATTTTTGAAGCCACTGACTACAAGGCTCTACAATGGAACTTTATAGAAATGGTTTATCCTTTTCTCTTCTGATGTGTGTTGGCAAGGCAGAGAATTTCTGTCAAGGTGCCTAATACGTGAATGACGTACTACTCATGTAACACTGTTTTATATGTTGGTTCTTTTTTTTTTTTTAGAGACAGCCAGGAACAAAACTTACTTCTTGTCATTCACTGAAGTGTGTAATGATGACAGACACTGCTGGGGTTCAGCAGCAAAGCACGGTACCATTAGAAGTGCCCATACTGTATTAAGAGCTGGAAGAATCATTCTGCATTAAATCAATTTTCTTTTCTTAAATAATAATTGGGGTCCACCAAGTTTTTCTATAAGTGAAACTTTCAAAGCCCAGGGCTGGAAGTCAATTTCAGCTTATTACTGTAGATAGCTCTTTGCTAGTAGTTATGCACATCTGGTATCCAAATATTTATTGTATTTCAGTTAAGAGACTGTCTGTGCTCGTATTTCAATTTTGAAGATACTTGAAGTGATACTAGTATCAACTATCCGTGGACCTGGAGTGTACAGTGCACTATTCTTATCCGTTATTCACGCTAAATATATTGGATATGTTCAAGTAGTGCGCCGTCTGAGCCTCTGGTTATCCCAGCACATTAAATAATATCTGCACAACCCTAGTGCCAAGGGCCTGCTCCCTTGTCCCAGCAACAGTGGGAGCATCATTTCTTTTCAGAGTGTTGTTCTTGAACTTGGGCTTTTATGTTGATTATTCAGCTTCATTCATAGGGCTGCATTTTCCAACCCCCCAGTATGGTGCTAGCTTGAACCATGGCATTTATTCTGCAGTTAAAACTTGTGCTGGAGTTTACCTTTTTTTTGCCATGGTTTAACCATTTTTACCCATCACTTTGTGTACATTTCCTACAGATGTCTGTAAAGTGAGGAAAAAAACTGCTGCCGCAGCAACATTCATATTTGGAAAACTAGAAACCTGGAGCAACAAAAATAGCAGGTGTACAAACTCCTGCATGTGCAGTTTGCATTAGCTTTAGCTCTTCAGGTATGAAGTCTTGTAATATTTAACAAACTTAATGCAGTGTCTTGAATTTCCAGCAGCATGACTGTTAACCTTTTTGTCATCAGTGTGTTCCCTAGTAACTCTGTCAGAAGGATACCCATCAGATTAAACTGCTTACTTTCCCCATGAAGGCATTCATTTCACTTTCTCTAATATGCTTCTGACGAAATCCAATGTAACTACTTATACCTGGTTAGTTAACTCTAAGTTTATTATTTCTAGGACTTTGTACGTTAAAAGATGGCCTTAGTAAGTTCCACTTGTTGATTCTCTAGTTGTACAGCTTTTTCACATACGACATCTTACGTTATGCCTTACTCTGTCTGGTGGTATTGAACCTAATCATGGGTACCACTCTTCCTCTCCCCTTACTCTGTTACACCTCAATGGCATAACATAAAATGCCTAACAGTTGCTCATCTTAGCATACAAGCCTTCTAGTTAATTCATTAGAGCTGTAGGTCTGGGTTAGTGAAGCCTGGTCAAGGCACCATATCCCTGATTAATCTGGTCCTCCATCTGGTTTTAATTTCATTAGACATGTCTGCCTCTCTCCCCAAAAAGCAAAGGCTTAATAATTTATTAGGAGGGCTATCTCAACCTACCTGCCCTAGCCCATGACTCCTCTCTAACCACCTGTGAATTAATTCTCTTGTGTGTTGCTGTTGGGTAATATAAATTCCTCTGGTCTGCATATACAACCCTCCCACTAGAGGTCTCTCTTTCCTGTCCCACATTATTGATTATGCCGGCTTGCATTCCAAGAGCAATCAACTGATAATTCTGGGACACTTGAACCTTGTCTGCGTCAGTGTAAAACTAAAGCTTTTTAATTTGTTATCGACAAACAAAACTTAAGTCTACACATCTATGATCTCGCTAGGCTCTCTAATATTAGTGGAAATCATACACTGGTTGATTAGGTCTTATCTAACAGGAAGAACAGAAGTAGTTGTGCTAAGGTTTTTCTTGATTCTATTAGTGACCATGGGCCCAATTCCAAGTTGGCTTATGCCAGCGCAAGCCGAGATACGCCAAACCCCTGGGCATAACCTGTGACTTGCGTCAGGCATTACGCCAGCCCCAATTTCAAGAGGTGCCTTGCGACATGTCAGCTGTGGGCTATGCCAACCATGGGTTATGCCACCCACTATGCCACAGCCCGCAACAACATGGTGCAAGGGCAGGTTATGGCAGCAACCGCACCCTATTCCAAGAGGGCGGCTACTGTAACCCGCTACCCCGATTCCAGGAGCCGCACTGGTGGAGCAAACTTAGAGCAGCTCGGAGCTGCTCTAAGGGGCATCTGATGGTGCCAGCCGTCAGATGGCCACTCCACAGTGCCATTGCAGTGGTACCAAATAGCTCCCTGTGCCCCCACAAACACAGCCATGCCCCCCCACCCCCGAATGTCGGGGACCCCCGGGGGTCTGTTCTGCATTGTGCCCCCCCAGGCTCCTGTGCCACCTGTCCTCCGGGGGACCATCAGTTGCGGGCTGCGACTTGCGACATGTGGGGCTATTATGCCATGCCCATGGCATAAGCCTCCGCATGGCACAACCCGCATATTGTAAGTGCTGGGACCCTGCTGCTCTTGGAATGCAGCACAGGGTCCCTGGCTTAGCGGTGAATGTCGCAACTTGCATACGCCGGCAAGTTGCAACATTCGTCCTGGAATCGGGCCCCATTCTCCCATCTTTTGAGTTTGGCGAGTTTTTCCAAGGTAGTTCCACTAACAGATTTTTCTACGGTAAATCTGAAAATCTTATAACTGATCTCTCCCATATTGACTGGTCGCAACTATTAACACTACAGAGATTTCCTTAGCTTCATCATTGTATATAAGCAAATTTTCTGAAAATTCAAGACAGGCTTGCCTCTACTATTAAAAGAAGAATGAGAAAGCCTGTATGAGATGGACAGATAATGAATTGTTATCCCTAATAGAAACTAGGGATATATGTTTGTCTTTGTTCAAGACCTCCTCCCTTACTGTATCTTTGGGAGGAATACAGGAAGATGTTGAACACTTATAAGAATGCCATTCGGGTAAAGAAGAGTAGTTATTGCAAGGATCTTCTTATTGCTTCTGCTGGTGACCCTTGTAGATTCTGGAGTCATATCAGGAGTCTTATGGGGTCAAACAGAAATCAGTCTATAAAAGATATGATCATAGAGGGAACCATTGTTAATGCTTTTAATTATCATTTGTCTTATTCATCTGTCTATATTTTGTCCCACTCCAAGTCTAACTAATGTGCCTGCTTTACTCTCTTCTTATCCTGCTCATGCTAACCCTGACCTTGCTCAGCTTAAGGGTTGTGAGTTGCACTGATGTTCTCAAGGTGTTAGCTCTGTCTTCGAGCCACGGCACAGGCTCAGATGGTATAGTGCCCAAGTTCTTTAAACTGGATACCTCCTTTTTGGCTTTCCCTGCAACTAGGATCTTTAACTTATCCCTTACATCAAGCAGAGTCCCTGATGTTGGTAAAGTAGCTAGAGTTGTTACCATTTAAAAGAGGGGTGTCCCTAGGATTATTGATAACTTTCGTCCTACAGCTATTTGACTCACAAAAAAATCTTTGAAAAGCTGGGCTCTGCTCAACTCCCTGAGAACATTTACAAGCACAGCCTTCTGTCCCCTGCCCAACATAGCTTCAGCTAGGGTCATGGTACAGCTACAGCACTTGTTAAACTAAATAATGTATACGTGAAGCAGTGGACAAGGGTCAGCTGACAGGAGCTGTATTTGTCAACTGGACCAAGGCCTTGTAGATCACTCACTTCTAAGCTATTAGCCTTCGGTATCTCCTCCACTCTAGTATCCTTTTTTAAATCTTGCCTGTATAGTTAGAAGCAACTTGTAAAAACTGATCTCTCAGTGTGATGTGATTGTCAATAATGTGGGTGTCCCACAAGGCTTGAGCCTCAGTCCTTTGCTCTCTCCTTTAATTAATAATCTCTTGACTCTTCCTCCAGTTCCTCATTAATTTACACTGATAACCTAGTATTTTGTTACAGTTCACATTGGGTGCTATAAACAGTTACCTAAATTAATTCATTTATTTATTTCAAAAGTTTCACCAGGAAAGATATACTGAGCTGATAACAGCTAGATCTTCTTTGAGACAATCTCTTGCAGCAGGTCACAACACATCTTTCCTCATCGACAGCTCCTCCATCAATAGTGGGTTCTGGGGTGAAATTGCAGCTTCCATCGCTGCTTCCCCCTTGTGGTTTCTAGCCACTGTGCATCGACGATGGCTTCTGGCCCATCTATGATCCTCTCAATTGGCCTTACCACAAAGGGCACTATGTTAGCACCCTCGTTGATGATCCTGGGGTCCTATACACACCCCTCATCAATGGTTGCTCTCTTGGTTCCACTGCCTTCTTCAATAACGTCAGTGGTCCCTATTCACTCAGTCCATACTAACCCCGCTACTTCCACTGGGCAGATGGCCATGACTCATGTCCAGGCTCAAGTAAATACTATCCTGGACCTTACACAGACGCCTTACCCCCTTACTGAAGGGTCGGCTCTGGTCTCTGCTCCCTCGCAGCCTTCCTCTGCCCAGAGGATTGCCAGTTCTTCCCGTCTCCCCGGGTTTTCACTCTCAGGATGTAGATATGGATGACTCTTTCCTGCAGGACTGGGATTTAGCTGACCCAGAGAATAAGGACAGTATGGACCAGGAGGACTCCCCTCAGTCCTCCTCAGTTGCCTCGTTAGTTCAGGGTGAACCTACCCTGAACTCCCATGTTCTCCAACAGATGATCCCACATTTTCAGACATTATGATACATCTCCAGAAAATGTTTGGGTTCCAGAGCACTGAACAGGATGCTTCAATAAAGAAGTTGTCACAGTATTTAGGTATACTGGAATGCCCCACTCTAGTCCCCCCCCCTTTGGTGGATGCCTTTGAAGAGGCTATTTAGGCTGCTTGGAAGCAACCTTTCAAAATTCCCTCCAATCCTCGTAAGGCTGATAAGATGTATCAGGCTCCAGTGGACCACCCCTACTTCATGTCTGCACCTCAGGTGGACTCTGTGGTGATCACTGCCGCTCATGATAGGTCCCCTAGACCTCAACACATAAGTGCTCAATCGCCCGATAAGGAATCCAAGAAATTGGATGTTATGAGGAAAAGGGTTTATGCTTTGGCTACTATGTCTCTCCATATACTTAATGACAAGGGACACCTCCTGAAATATCAGGAAGAAATCCTAAAAGCCTCCCAGGCAATGGTCCAGTCCCTCCCTATGGGTTCTGCCCAGGAGGATCTGACTGCCAAGATGTCTATGTCGGTGGCTGTTTGCCGCCTCCTGCTGAGGGCCACCTATGATGCCACTGATACTGCGGCCCATTTGTCCTCGGCAGGTGTTCATCTCAGATGTCACACCTGGCTCAGAGTGTCAGGATTTTCACAGGATGTGCAGCAATCTATCCTTAATGCTCCCTTTAAGGGTGATCAGCTCTTTGGTCCACAGACCCAAGAAATGTTGAAGGACCTACAGGACTCAGGTCGTACCCTTCAATCAATCCAGACCCTGTACCATCCAAAACCAAAACCAGCATTCAGGGATCCTCCAGGGGCCACCCCTACAAAGCGTGTCCCAATGCTCAAAGACCAGCTGCCAATAAGCAAAAGCCTCAATTGACATTGCCTAGTCCCACAAATGCTCAGAAAACTTCCTGTTATATCCCTGCTGCTTCCCAGCAGGGTCAGCCTTTGGGCTGAAGGTCTTCCTCTGGTAGTGGGACTGGAGCCCCTTCCCAAGGCAATCAGAAGCAGGTCTTCCCTGCACCTACAAGGGTGGCAAGCCATCTCCTCTGACCTGTGGCTCCTGCAACTGACAGAATCAGGACACACACTGGAGTTCACAGAGATTCCCCTTGCTTTGTCACCAAGGGTCTCTCATTACCCCCTAGCCCAAGAATTGGTCTTATGGAATGAAATCGATGCTTTGTTCACAAAATGTGCCATCGAACCAGTTCCCCTTCCACAGAAGAGTATGGGATTTTACTCCCATTTTTTCCTGGTTCCCAAATGGACGAGGGACTTATGCCCCATTTTGGATCTAAAGTGTCTCAGCCTCTATATCAAATACCTAAAGTTCAGGATGGTGTCTCTCCCGACACTTCTCCACTTGCTGAACTAGGGAGATTGGCTCCGCTCTCTCGATATGAAGGACGTGTACCTCCATATCCAGATGCTCTCTGCTCACAGATGATTTCTCCATTTCTTTTTAAGGGTCATCATTATCAGTTCAGGACCCTCCCATTCGGCCTTTCCTCAGCCCCGAGGGTATTTACAAAATACCTAGTGGCATATGAACATACGAATGTGCCAGCAGAAACAGACCACCCGGTCTATCTAAGTCTGCTCGAGTGTGCAGCGAACACCCCTAGTTTGCAGCTCCCCCACCCACTCCCCTTTGTCATCCCACTGCCACCCCCACCTCCCCCACCCTCACTCTCCCCTGTTCCCTGTCCCATGCCCTTTTGAAGCTGTTCACAGATTTATATGATACCACCCATTCTGGTAGGGTGTTCCATTTTGCTACCACCCTCTCTGTGAAATAGTGTCTCCTCATTTCCTTCCTAAATCTTCTCCCCTCTATTCTTAGCCTGTGCCTCCTGTGTCACAGTGGCCCTCCACAGGGAAGGCCTGTATGTCTTTCCCTACCTGGACGACTGGCTCCTGAAAGCATCTTCCCGCCAAAGGCTGTTATCCACACTTTCTCGAACCCTGCAGTTATTCACCCAGGTGGGGATAGCTGTAAACTATCCCAAGTCCAAAATGGACCCAGTGCAATGCCTCCTCTTTATCAGAGTTGCGTTAGACACCTCCTTGGGGATGGCATATTGCCAATCTCTCGGGCAGACGCCCTGATTGCTTTGGCTCGCAGACTACAGTCCCATAGATTGGTCTCTGCACAAGACAACCTGCACCTCCTGGGACACTTGGTGGCCACAATTCTGATGGTCCCCAATGCCAGGTTGATTATGAGGGTCCTTCAGTGGTCCCTGAGAGTCCAATGGGACCAGAAGGAGGACGATTTTGATGCCCCAGTCCTGATGTCTTCCCCGGCTCTTTGAGCTCTACAACGGTGGAAGTCCAGGGACAACTTAAGCGAGGCATGCAGTTTCACTCCCCTGTCCCATGTCTCATTCTGACTACAGATGCCTCCTAGAGAGGGTGGGGTGCTCATCTCCTGCACATCTGGTCCCAAGGATTCTGGATGCCAGTAGAAACCCATCTCCACATCAATGTCTTAGAGATGAGGGCAGTCCTCTATGCCTTACAGGCATTTGAGAATCTCCTCCCCGGCTGCCTTCAGGTGCAATCAGACAATTCTGTGGTAGCTGACCACTTAAACAAGCAAGGAGGCACTCATTCATACCCCCTCTGCAAAGAATCAATGAGGGTCTGGTACTGGGTGATCCAGAGAAATATCCATTTTGTGGTAGTAAACATCCCCGGGGTGTCCAACACCCTGGCGGATGCCCTGAGCAGATCCACTGCATGGGCCCATGAGTGGGAAATTCTACCAGATGTTCTAAATGATGTCTTCCACCAATGGGGCCACCTGGAGGTGGACCTATTTGCCTCTCCACAAAATGCAAAACTGGCTCTTTACTGCTCTCTCGAGCGAGATCTTGGAACTGTGTGATGGGACACTTTATCTCTTTCCTGGACAGGAAGATTTCTTTATGTCTTCCCATCCTTTCCTCTCATTCAGACAGTACTACTCAAACTGGTCTGAGACAGGGCATCTATGGCTCTCATAGCACCATTCTGGCTAACATAAATTTGGTTCCCTCTGCTTCTTCAGCTCTCAGAACTGGATCCCCAACCTTTGCCAATTTGCTGGGCTGTGTTGTCCCAGGGGCAAGGCTCCCTGCTACATTCAGACCTTCACTCTCTTTATCTGCATGCCTGACTCCTGACGACACAGTCCTATCATGCTTCAGGTTGTCCCCAAAGGCGGCAGAAGTCCTCTGAGCTGCCAGAAAACCATCTATGCAGTCTTCCTATTCTAAGAAGTGGAAATGCCTCTCCATTTTAGCGTCACACAGGACTTAGACCCTTATGAATGTTCTCCTTAGAGCATCTTAGACTATTTGCTCTCCTTGTCAGAGGGTGGACTGAATTATTCCTCAGTAAAAGTCCACCTTTCAGCCATTGCCGCATTCCATTTATCTGTGGGCAACAAACCATTGTCCCAGTTACCTTTGATCAGAACCTTTTAAAAGGCATTCAGCACCTTCATCCCAATATCCGGGATCAAGTCCCTGTGTGGGATTTGAATTTTGTGCTTGAAAAATAGACTATGAGTCCTTCTGAGGCCACTGAATCCAGCGACCTCTGTTATCTTTCTTTAAAAAAAACTATATTCTTAGTTGCCATTACATCAGGTAGACATATTTCAGAGTTACAGGCACAAATGTGTGAACCACCCTACCTGCAATTTCATAACGATAAGGTGACTTTATGTACCAACCCATCATTTTTGACAAAGGTCGTTTCTGAGTTTACTTTAAATCAGGCTATCCACTTACCAGTGCAGAGCCTGTGAATCCAGGGGAATCCCTGCTTCATACTCTCGATGTGCATAGAACATTGAGGGCAGGATATTCAGAAGGGTTGTGCATGGTGCAACCCAGTTGCGCCATGCGCAACCCACTGATGCACCCCTGCGCGATGTTCAAATGGGGATTGAGCCTGGCACAAATCCAGATGCACCGGAGCGTCTTAATAATGTATGCAGTGCAGGTAGGGGGGTGTGCCCATGCACACTCCGCACATCCCAATATTCAGCACAGGATGTGCTGAGCCCATGCATGCGCAACCCCTACCTGCACTGCACACAGGTGAGCTGCCATATTGCAGGGCGCAACACAGCAGCTGCCACCTGTGGGTGGCCACCTGAGCTCCGGCTGCACCTTCGTGGTGGCGCCTCTCCCCATGCCCGATTGTGGGCATTTGTGTAAAAATAATGCTACACAGTTCAGATATGTAGAATGGATTATTCACATATCTGGACTGTATGGTACGAATTGTACGCCCATTGGCTCACGCTGTGGACTAATGGGCATACAGCCCTACCATATGCAGTCAGTCGGCGGCAGGGTGGTTGAGAGCTGCCGCCCACCGCTTGACTGGGGGCGGGGTGCTGGGGCTCAGCGGGTGGGTGGGTGGAGAGGGGGTACCGCTGGACCACTAGGATATTGGACCCTCTCATTTTATTACATATGCCCATGATCGGGCTGTGAGT
This sequence comes from Neoceratodus forsteri, assembly GCA_016271365.2. Taxonomy (NCBI): domain Eukaryota; kingdom Metazoa; phylum Chordata; order Ceratodontiformes; family Ceratodontidae; genus Neoceratodus; species Neoceratodus forsteri. The sequence goes on from CM028130.1 coordinate 705,385,033, forward strand.
GGTCCACTGGACCACCAGGGATATAGGATGATTATTGATATACATATCCCCGCGATCTGGCTGTGAGCAGTCCACTGGACCACCAGGGATATAGGACGATTATTTTACACAAATGCCCGCGATCAGGCTGGGAGCGGTCCACTGGACTACCAGGGATATGGGACAATTATTTTACACAAATGCCCATGATTGGGCAGTGGGGCACTTTGCTGCTTGTGCAGGGGCGTCGGTCCCTGACAGCTGCAGCCTGGCAGGGCGCCAGGTGCAAGTCACTGGGGATCAGCGCACCTGCATGCAAATGGGGCCAAAATGACATGCAAATGGACCCTCTTGCGCCTTGCATACATTATGGCCCCATTTGCATGTACACTTTTGAATATCACGGTTGTTGCGCCTAGCGCAACGGAACTTGCGCTAGCGCATCCCCCTGCTCCACTCTGGCCACTTGTGCTGGCACAGTGCCACTGCACCATGCACACAGCGGGTGGCCAGGGTGTGATATTCAATGATGCTGTGCCATGGCGAAGCTCCGTTGAATATCACCCTGTCAACGCCCCTGCACAGCCAAGTTGCGCTGCGCCCAGGCTTGCGCCACAGCCTGGCGCAGTCTGAATATCCGGCCCTGAGTCTTTATCTTCTCCACACTTAACAGTTGTAAAAAAAATGAGCAACTTTTTGTTTCTTTTACCCCTGGAAATCAGGGTGTTTAGGTTTCAAAGCAGTGCTTGTCCACATGGTTTGCCAACTGCATTTCGTTTAACTATACAAAATATAACAAACATATCACGAGGGTTGTAAAACACCATTCTACCAGAGGCATGGCTGCCTCCATGGCATGTTTCCAGGGTGTCTCTGCCTTAGAAATCTGAGACCGCCATCACGTGATCTACTGTACATACATTTACAAAACATTACAGTCTAGACATAACTTCCAAGAAGCGAACTGCTTTTGAATGGGCCGTTTTACAAGGCCTCCTGTCCTAAGTCTTGATAGTTCGCTTCTTCCTCCCCTTGGCATAATAACTGCTTGGGAATCTTCCCATGTGTTATGACCAGCTGCAAGAGATTGTCCAGAAGAAGAAAGTACAGTTGCATAAGAACTTATCGTAACAGCAGATCTTCGAGAGTATCTCTTGCAGCCCCACCCACCTCCCCCTAGCTGTTACTTCAGAAGGGTTCCTTGCTCCTGTCCTTTCACAACTCCACAAGCTGCTGCCTTATTTCCCTCCTTGGTTCCTATCGGAGGCCTGAGAAATGGTTTCTAATTCAGTCGCAAGGATGAAAAAGTCAAAGAACTGAGGAGTAGCTGAAACCTCTCCCTTTTATACATGCCATACAGACACCATGTGGTAACATTAGGGGGAGGTCCCAGGATCGACTACTGAGAAGTCATCCAGAGGAAATGATGCCTGCGGCTGATATCCCATGTGTTATGACCTGCAGTAAGAGATACTCTTGAAGATCTACTGTTTCGGTAAGTTCTTACACAACTGTACTTTTCTAGATGGGCACTGGAATGAGGGGTAAGGGAGTTACTCAAGAGGAGAAAAAAATAAGCATTATAAGGCAATTCATCACACAGGTACATGTACTGTAGCAGATAAAAACTAATCGTTGATAGGCGGGGGAAATTACTCATATAGGTATAGTGGTGGGGAGAATGGGAGCAAAATGACCAGGGCAATATGAGTTGGGGTGGGGGGGGGGAGTAGTCAAGAGGTATAGGGTCATGGACAGTTGCAGGTGAGAGAAGAAAAATCATGAAGAACAGACTTAAGAGAGAAAGCAGAAGAGGCAGAATTGATTGACAGGGGAAGGGTGGACCAGAGTTTAGAAAAGTGATATAAGAAGGCAATTTGAACAACAGTAGATTTTCTGGATGGAACAGAAAGGAAACGGAAACATTGCTGCAGAAAGGGTAGGAGGAAGGAAGGAGGGGAAGAAAGCAGCAGGGAGGTAAAATATGAAGAAAATGTTTGACTTCCTCAAGGTCAAGGGATGACTTTCTGTTAATAATTTGATCTTACACATTAAAAAGACCCAATTCATGCTGTTTGGCTCTAGTGATGAACTTCTTGTCAACTCCAATCAGTTTAATGTCTCCAGCATTGATGGGTCCTAGCTGGATACTGGCAGTCATTTTGAGTACTTAGGGATCACTTTAGACCCCACATTAGACTTTCCTTACTATATTTCTTCTGTGTAAATCCACTACCTTCAGGTTGGGCCTTGCTAACAGAATCCTTTATAATCTTACCATAAATCTTGCTTGGCAATTGAAGAGCCTTGCTGCCTAACCTGAACTATGGCCTGCTATCATTTTCTAATACTTCTAAAAGTAACCTGACCAAGTGCGTTGTCTGCTATAATAATATCTGTCACTTACCCCTTGTACTAATCATCTCACTTACCACTGCCTTTTATACTCTGGTTTGGGTTGGCTATCCCTGGTGCTAAGTACCCCTTTGGTTGCTTTCTTGACAAACTACTAAAATCCTCTGGCTGAATTGCTTCAGTTCCCCTGGTGTAACTACCCTATCAAATCCAGTGGGAAGTCATTTTTATTTGTTTCCAAGTGTTTTACTAATATTGGGCTTCAGGCCTTCCGCTCCTTTGCTCTCATTTATGGAATGGTCTTCCTTTGGGATTGTACAATGTCTCCTCCCATTTGCACTTTAGGAGTGAACAAAGAAAATACCTACACATATCAAATGCCAGTTTTTGCACATAATTTTGTGGGTTTTACCATAGCGCATCAACAGCACTTGCACCGACATCCCCCACAGCGACAGCTACCATGCCGACTGTCGGCACTGTAGCCTTAGGGATGTCGGTGCATACAATCAGGGGGCTGTGCCCCCCTGAACCCCACCCTTGTGGGGGGCTCTGCCCCTCACATCCCCTGGTCTCTAGGACTCAGAGTCGGAGCTGGACTGGGGGCGGGGGCAAAACACCCAGCGAGGCTGTTCCAGTCACTGCAGAGACCATCACAGCGATGTGCAGGTTTTTCCCAATTCCTGTTGCTGTGATGGTCTTCGCGGTGCCAGAGTTGCTGCAGTGACGGTATACCAATTTGGTGTTATGATTTTTGTAAAAATTATAAATTGCTATTATCTCCCTCTGATGGACCTTTGACACATTTTTTGTAATTCCCTGCATTGTACCTTTGTGCTATAGATTACAATCCTGCTTATATTTATAGGCCCAAAGACTCCTGAAATAACTTACAGATTTGCTGTTGTGGGTAAGATAACATGTTTCTCTAACTCTCACCTTGGAAGGATTAGTAAAGGCTATTACCTACGATCTCTTCATATTCTAAATATCTGCTTACATGAGGAATGATCTTTTTAGTGGACTTCTATCAACACAGGTGGGGTCCTATGGTGATCTTGATTCATGGGTGGGTAGCTACAGTGATGTTTGTGATTTGTTTCAAGTTGGATCACTTTCTCATGGAGAATACAGAGAACAAATAACAGCAAACAGTGAAGCTGTCACAATACCTAAGAGGTGTGTGAATTAGCGAGTTCTGACAGTTGGATGTTTCATTATTTTGTACAGTATAAGGGTAGCATGTTTTTGTTTCTCTGTTAATTTAGGAGATCGCAGCCATGCTCCATTAGCTGCTTCACTGCCCTCCCCAGTATCTCTGCTGAGTTTTCTGAACCTCCAAAGGTGGAACACTAAGCCACAGACAGTTTTCAGCTAGCTGGTCCTCAGGTTTGAGCCTGTCCTCCCCCAGTAAAACTCATGAAGAAATTTTTCTGAATTCAATGAAGCATTCACTGACACATGTGGCTCCCACTATCAGGTGTGCTTGTGATTAACGTTTCTGCACGTTCAAAGCTGTTCTTATATTTCAACATTAAGAACAACTTTTTGAAACCACCAAAAACATGATAATCATATATTATTTATTGGGTTCAGTATTTATTTCATTGGGGAAAGGGAGAGTCATGAGGAACTTTCCTCAAAGCAGCATTAGCATGCCTCTGAGAAACAGGCAAATTACCTGGCCATGGATTCCCAGAGGTTTCCACCATTGGGGTTTCCTTTCCAAGGTTCCACTGTCCATATACTTTACTGATACCACTCACATTATACAATGGCTGCAACTATTTCTTATACTAGTGAATGTCGCCGCCACCTGGACGACACGAGATGAGCACCTTGGTCTCCATTGTACAGGTTCTGTGTTCCTATGTTTTGTTACGTTAGTCACCTTGCAAATAAAGGACAAGATTGCTTTTGTCGTATATCTTGAAAAGATTCCACTGAGTTGCTAGTCATTCATAACTCCAGTCTGCTTTATGCCTCAGCTGTCTGGGACTGCCAGTCCCTAAAGGAAACACACGGGGAGACACTATGGATGTAATGGTTCGTACTTTATTTGTCTTTTTTTCTCTTTCAAACTTCTGTTTTTCCTGTACACATTGTTTTTTTTTTTTTTCTAATATGCACAGAAATCAACTCATTGAAACAAAAAATGAGCACAAGGGTCATGAGATGTTTCAGCTTACAAACAGTTGGCATGACAACAATGACATCACAAGTTACAGTTTTGGTTCTGTACAAGGTTTAGATTGACAGTCAGTTTCCTGTTTGTCTGTAACACTGAGGACAACCCTACTGGGTCGAAACTTTTGCTTTCTTGCTCCGTGAGCCCGCACCTGTATGCATAAATAAAAAGAAAGATTGACAAAATGAAATAGCACAGTGGAGACTGGATGAAAGACCCTTGGAGTTTAGTTATGTATTTCATCTGTGGAGAACCCAGCTCCACCATTTCATTTTCAATAGAGGAGGAAGCAGAGACTGACTTAGAGCACAGCTCACATAAGATGTCTTTAGCTTCAGACTAAACCACCATGAGCCACCCACCTCCACTGCTGTTACAGTCTGTGTAAATGCACAGGGCCCCATGTCTCTCAAAAAAGCACTTTATGCACTAATACATGGGATTGGGTGAGTTTTCAAAATATGCTGGTGTGCTATGCTGCTTTACAGCATCAGATAACTATGACACTGAATTTAAAACCCCAGTCTTAAAAAAAAAATATATATATATATATTTGTTTTTTATTCTGTACAGAACAATACCAAATTATTGGAAACTGATGACAAAAATGTATTCTGTTCAAAGTGATGCAAATTTATTCTGCATCAGGCGATACTAATTTATCCTGTACTGAGTGATTCCAACTTCTCCCATACTGAGAGATATCAAAACATGGTTCACATGAAAGCAAGTCTATGCAGCACCTTACAGTTAAAACTTGCTGTCCTATGACAGTTTTAGTTAGAAAGACCTCCTGAGCAGTTTTTACAGAGGAAAACAGAAATGGTGTATTTACAAATACTCTGACAAAATGGCCACCCATTTTTTTCTTTTCTTGTTGCTGGTAAGTAACTAAATAAAGTAACGGATTCACTTACAATCAAGGTGTATTATGGGAACTTAAAGTAATAACTGTCACTAAACAATGTGCTCTTGGGGTTGACAGGGTTGGGGTTCAGCAGGGCAGTGCTGTTCTAGTTTAATAAACTGGACTATACTTCTTTTAATTAACACAAACAAAAGGTAAGTGGTTCTGGGACCCTTAATTTCAGAGAGTCCATGAAAAGACATTTTAAATGAGATACTGTGTTCACCTGCAGGTATCAACAATCCAGATACACAAATATCTAAATAATCCATAACTTAAAGCCATTTCATCAACTCTTGAGACAGAAAGTGATGTCACTGAGGGCTGAGCTCTATTTAAACACAGCCTGCCCTCAGTGACATCACCTTCTGTCTTGAGATGCCATAATATGGCTGATGCCTTGATTTAATTTACAGATCATTAAGATATCTATACCTCTAGACTGCTGACTCAAACAGGCAAACCCAATAATTTATTTGAAATAACTTTTCATGGGCTTTCAGAAGTTGAGAGACCATGCCCTACTTATCATCCCCTTTAATAAACAAGTAACAGCCTCAACACCTGATAAGGCAGAAGACTGGAGCTGGCAGTATGGCCTAGAGGTTAGAGTAATGAGCTGTGAATGAGCTTGGTACATTCAGCAGACCTGGGTTTGAGTCCCACAACCTTCACCGGTATACTGTGTGACACTGAGCAAGTTACTTAACCTTCCCAGGGCTTTTGGGTTGCCCCCCAAAGCACGCATAGTGCCTAGTGCACTTTATCCAGTTACCAAAGAACCAATTAAAGTGGAGGCACAGAGTAAATGCAAGTAAATTTTGTTTCCTTTTTCAAGATCATTCTTTTATCAGATAATCTAGGATTTCTGAAACTGTTGCTTAGGCAAACGGCGGTGCAGGTGCACAGCAATATTTGTCTTTACCCAATCTGTTCTTTTAACATATTTAAAAAACATTGTATTTTACCTCTCTTGACATATCCCTTTTATTGTTTTAACAGGTTTATTCCTTTACAAGCTGTTTACTTAAGGGGGCTTTCTAATGCCTAAAAGACAGAAATGAATCTGGACAGAACTGATGGATTTCTGGGGTCCAAGTTTCACAAGACTTTGCATCACCCAGGATTAAATCCCTGTGCACAAATCACTGGCATGGGGAAAAAAATCATTGTACAGGTGAGCATGCTATTTTCAGCATTTTTTGTACATAAGCAGCATTTTCCTTTTTTTTTTTTTTGCACACCTGTAATACCATGCTTCACATTTTTATGAAAATGAGCAACGAACAACTGTGCAAGCTGCCATTACAAATAAAAAAGGCAGCAAAATAGCAACCATTTTTAAAACTGCTTGCATGTGAAAAAAAAAATGGCTGGGCAAGGTTAACCTCCCTTGCGTCATTTTTTTGCTGTATGTGTGCCCATTTTTTCCACTTTTGGAAATCTGTGCCCTTGTCTTTTTCTGTCACTATTTTTGTCTCTGTTTCTATGTATCTCTGTACAGAAAATAATAATCATTTAACATGTCTATTCTGTTATCAGATAGTGATTTAACTGGGCTCCACCTTATCTGTTTTATGAAGTCTAAGTTTAGAAATTAAAGTTGATGGGGGCATCAGCTCAGTTACATATTCTATTAATATTTTGGATGTCTGTTTGTTTAAAAATCAAAGCCACTGCTCATCTAACAAGAGCCTTATTCATTAAGAGGTCACTTTGATTTTATGTACTTGTTGACCAGGAAGGGCACACTGAGATTAGCCTCTTTCCAGGTGTGACCCAGGATGGAGTTGGCTTACAAGGTGAGAGAAGAACAAGACAGACAAACTGGTATAGTGCAGAGTGCAAACAAAAATAAAGAGCAAATACATTCAGAATGTTTGTTACAGTATAAACTTAGAAAACAAAACCTGTAAAATATTTAAAAATTCTACTCATCAAAAGGCACCCATTCCCTTCTAAGGAGAGTGCTCCAGCACTCTCCACACACAAATCACTGAAGATGTCTGTACCTGGGGACAGGGCCATCTTGCCAGAAAGTGAAAGGGATCAGGCTGCCAGCACCCTGCAGGTCAAATATGAACTCTTCCCTACATGATGGAAGGCACAGTTTGGATAACTGGATCTCCAGCCTTACTGGGAGGTAAGGCTACTATCTATTTGTGGACTTTTTTAAAATTTTAGCAGGATTGGTGGTCTTTAAAGGAAGAAAACCGTAGACAACAGAAATAAGGCACTGAGTTTTACTATCTAGGTGCACACAGCTTTTCCTCCATTGAACTTTCCTGTCTTAAATGTTATTTATGGTGACATTTTTAAAGCTTACACGAAGGAGCTTGCCAAGCAGCTGTGTGGTTAATATTTCAGCAAGTCTGTTTCACAGGTCAGGAAGTTAGGAAGTTATTTATTTATTTATTTAGTTAGTTTTTGTTGATCGGGTAAGTGCAATAGACAAATCCTGTCTATTTTCAGGCACGACCCGGGAGAGGGGGATACAGGTGAATGCCAACTGACCTTGAACCAGATTAAGCTGTTGGTGGTATTTTTAGTGAATCTAAAAAGTTAGGATCTAAGGTTGTCTGAATCATACATTTGAACCCTGAATTACCAGAGCTGGACTGGAGCACATGCGTGGCTGCCACCAGGGATTTGTGAAGCGGTGTTTGTACAGTAAGTTCCCAAATTAGCTAGGTGTAATTAAAAATGACTAAATATATAAAAGAAAGTGCGTCTGTCCAAAGTGTCTCACAGTGTGTACCTGTGTCTGGGTCCTCAAACTGAGCAGAAGAATCCCTAATGCAGGATTGCTGAACTCCTTTGTCTCAGCAGCTGCTGTCCTGTGTACCAGATGTACACAGTATGATGTCGTAAGCCCAGGCTCCTGCTGGAGGAGACCCGCTGAGTAACACCTTCTGATCCCTTTGGACAAGAATACCTTTTCAGCTTTTTTGGACATTTCAGTGATTTGTTCTTTCTAAATAAGATCTGTCATAGCACGTATGTTGAAAGAAGAATCCCTAACTGTAACATGACATTTTTGCCCTGCTGTAGTGGGAAATCTAAAATGCAACCCCTTGCTTTGGTTGCCCTGCAACACTGTTGCATGCCTCTCTCTGATCCTTCATGTCATGCTCTCTCTCTCCCTCTTTCTCTTTATCCAGTTATGCAGCGCTCCACAGTATAATGTACCAGAACAGAGCGGAAGAAAATAGAATGTGGGTTATACAGCATATTTCATACTCAAAGTAGCCTTTTACAGTTCAGTGAGTTAAATACTGATAGTCAATGAGCAGCCTGTGATACAACGTTTGCATAGGGGGTGCATACATAGCTGTACATTTTATGCAGACCACAGTTCTGGGGAATGTTAATAGATAGCCCAAACTGCTGTACAATTTATAATGCAGTCAGTGCATGAATCTGTATAAAACATGCTGACACTTATACTAGTCTGGCCTCTTAACCTGTGTTGACACTAGGCACATATCTAACACATGACAGCATACAAGACTTAAACTTGATACTGTACTGTGCCTTAAGTGGTGACTTACAGCACACATGGTTCACATGTTGTGAGGAATTCCATGCCACTGAGTCTCGTCTGTTTACTGTGCTGGCCTTGGAGCCATAGGTTAGGACTTTGGTAAACCTTCCAGGCTCATCACATTAATTTAACCCATTGCTGAAGTTCTAAACCTGTTACAAGTCCCACAGTGCTTAAACATCAGTTGCACAAGAAGAAGTTCACAGCATGTATGTTTTTTGTTTACATTTCACATCAGATGCAAAGCTGTTGTGCCTACCTTAGGCTTGTTCATCATGAGAAATTGTTTAACACTAAAAAATGATGGTCTGTTTTAAACAAAAGAGTTTTCTACACTGTTTCTGACTGACCTAAAATGGATGTTTTTCTGGAATATTTCAGGTATTAAAAATCTATTATTGTTTTTTAATTATACTTATAAAATGACAAGAAAAAAAATCTAGAAATCTAATTTGCCGAGAGATGTCACATGGCTGTGCATTAAATCTCTATAAAGCACACCCTGCTGTGCTTATTACTGACTTTTTATGTCCCTTTGTCACCAGTGCTGCTCTTTTCAGCCCAGGCTTCCAGCCTATCCCATTCTCTCTCTCTAGCACCTCATCTCCACCTTGCCACAGTCACATCTTCTGGTCTTTGATGCACACCCCTCCACTGTCAGAACTTACTAGGTGCGTCACTCATTTTACCTTTGAGAAATCCTTTGCCTTACATGGGGGAAGTGATATTCCACATTTCCCATGGAGACTTTAAAGCAGAAATTCCTAATAATTTATTATGTTCAGTTATCAACATACATTATGGACATTAGTGCACTGATAGGCATAGCATTGTAAGCTTGCCGTGCCATGTTTGATGACACATCACACATTTGGCTCATCTGTCACACATATTCAAACAACATGAAGTCTTGCTATATTATGACAATTGCAGTATGACCGCAGGTTAGAACTGTTCCGGAGGTGAAATAGTTAACTTTCCATGCAGGCATGGAACTTAGAGCACGAGCTTGGTTGAAAACTCTGTCTGTTGTGCTTCAAACGCAAACTGTCAGATTCTTTACTCCGCCTCACTGAACAGTCGCTCTGGAGATTTCTCCTTCTGCTCGGTTCATTTTGTCGGTTTAAAAGTATTATTTTTCAGTTTTTAGCCGAAATTAAACCGCAACCGGTCGGTTCAAGCTCTGTCTGTGGTAATGTAAGTAATAGATAGGTTTTACATTTATTTTTTCTGTGTGAAACTTGTAATTCTTTATCGGTTTAGTTTGAACCGATCAGGTTGTATTTAAAATCTACTAGTCCTTTTTTAGAGTGCGGTTCCCAGTTTTTATCGGTTCTAAAAAAGGATTTCATTACAGTTTTTTCCACGACCCGTGACACGGTTGGGAACCGATAAGGGTGTCTTGCTTGGTGGATTGCCATAAACGGGCAAGTTGGTTAGGCTGGCATTATGTCTGAGAAACCCAAAAGAAAAACCGGACCCACTGGGTTTCAACACTGTAGTGTTTGTGGGGAAGCTTTTGCTAAGGCTGACGACACACCACATGTGTCTATTGTCCGGGTTTGACCACCTCAATTCAGACTGCCAGATTTGTCACAATTTCCTGCTGCCACCATAGATAAGAGAGTTGGTAGGCTCAGGGAAAGGAGGCAAAAGTCCGCTGACCCGATGGCCAGCCCGGTTCGGTGCCAACCGAACCGGAGGGAGTGCCTCTGACCAGGGCGATACTGGCAACCAAGAGCCGGTTCTGAGGAGCCGGTTCCAGCAAAAGGACTAGAAAGTCAGCTAGTGTAGAGCCAAAAGTTCTTCCCAACTGCTGAGGAAATAGCTAAAGCAATTCAAATTGTCCAGTCTCTCCGTTCACCAAACCCACACCTTCAGGTGTAAGCTTGTTCAGCCGGTTCCACCGGTTCAAGATTATGATTTTGAGGATTTTTATGAACCGGGGGAGGGGGAAGAGGAATATGAGGAGAGTGAATATGGTTTTGAAGATCTGTAGGGGCAGGCTGGCTTACTTTGTCCAGGACTGGAAGTCTTTAACATCAGACAAGTGGGTCCTGGAAGTAGTAAGCCAGGGACTGGTTCTCAGCTTCAAAAAATTTCCAAAGCTGAGAACCAGATCTTTTCCACCTGCAACTCCATCAGAGACACTCGCCCTAGAGGCAGAGGTCTCTACCCTCCTGGCTCTCAGAGCTGTGGAAAGGGTTCCTCCCCTACACCAGGGCAAAGGTTTGTACTCCAGGTACTTCCTTACCCCAAAAAGACAGGAGAATGGCGGCCCATCCTGGATCTCAGATATTTAAACAAGCACTCTTTAAAGCCAAAGTTCAAAATGGTGACTCTGGGAATTATCCTACCCTCTCTAAGGCCAGGGACTGGCTAGCTTCCTGGACCTCAAGGATGCCTACTTCCATATTCCCATCAGAAGCTCCCATCGAAAGTACCTCAGGTTCTGAGCTGTCCTCAGGCCACTACCAGTTCAGAGCAATGCCCTTGGCCTCACTTCTGCCCTGGGTATTCACTAAATGCCTGGCTGTAGCAGCTGCCTCATCTAAGAAGGCAAAAGATTGCCATTTTTCCTTACCTGGACAATTGGATCTTAGTAGGCCAGTCCCCAGACCAGGTCAATTTACACCTTCAGATAACGCAGCAACTGCTTACCTCTCTAGGTTTCCTTCTGAATCTCTCAAAGTCAGTTCTAGAGCCAGTCCAGCTTCTTACCTTCATAGACGCAGAACTGAACACACAGGAAGCCAGGGCCTTCCTCCCCCTGGACAGGGCAAAGACCCTAGTCTCCCTGGCCTCCTCATTTACCCTGCAGGTCTCCCGCCAGCAAGGTATTTTCTGCAGCTCCTAGGACACATGGCTGCTTCCACAGCAGTTGTGCAAGGAGCAAGATTTCAGATGAGGGACATCCAGTTCCATTTGAGAGCTTTTTGGTCTCAAAGAAAGGATCCTCTTATCAAGCTGATCCCAGTAACTCGAACCCTGATCCAAGCCCTATAGTGGTGGCAGGATCAGAGCAACCTGAGACAAGGGGTTCCTTTTGTCACTCAGTCTCATTCTCTAATCCTTACTACAGATGCATCCCTCTTGGGCTGGGGAGCTCACATGGGTGACCTCACCACCTAGGGTCTGTGGTCTCCCCAGGAATCTCTGCTCCACATCAACCTGTTGGAGCTCAGAGCAGTTTTTCTAGCACTTCAAGCTTTTTCCAAATCTGTTCAGAACAAGAGTATTCAGGTCAGAACAGACAACACCACTACAATGTGGTACATCAACAAGCAAGGGGGCACTCGGTCTACGGCCTTGTTCACTGAAGCGATGAAGTTGTGGTCTCTTGCTTACTCCCTGAACACCTCCCTTACGGCAGTTCACCTCCCAGGCAAGGACAATGTCCTGGCAGATGCTCTCAGCAGGATTTCCAAGGGCCACCACGAATGGTCACTGGATCCCTGGTCTTGGGAGTAGTATTTGCCAGATGGGGCACCCGCAGATAGATCTTTTGCAGCCCCAGACAAACACCAACTTCCTTTTTTTTGCTGCAGGCCCCAGTGTTGGGCTCACTCCCACTGGATGCCTTAGCCCTCAGTTGGGAGGGGAAGTTTCTCTATGCCTTCCCTCCCTTTCCTCTCCTGTTCAAAGTGCTAGTCAAAATCAGATCCCAATCATGCAAAGTCATTCTGATAGCTTCGGATTGGGCCAGACAGCCCTGGTATCCACTTCTGCTGTCCTTAGCAGTCCATCCTCCCTGTCCCTTCCCAGGAATCACAATCTGTTAACCCATAGCAGGGAACGGTCTGGTACCTGAATCTCAAATCTCTCAATCTCAAGGCTTGGTTCTTGAAGAGTTAGAGTTTGTTGATTTACACCTTTCCCAAGGTGTAATGGGTATATTGAAGGCGTAAGGAAGCCTTCCACCAGGGCTACTTACAATTCCAAATGGAAAAGGTTTTCCATATGGTGCTCGGAAAACATATTTCCCAATCTCTGCTGATCTACCCACAGTCCTGGATTATATGGTCCACCTGAATTCTTTGGGGCTGAGACCAGCTACCCTGAAGGTGCACTTGGCAGCTGTGTCTGCTTTATTTCAGCAGGTAAATCCTCTTCCTTTCAGCTCATCCTGTATTTTCCAAGTTTTTAAGGGGTTGTTTCACACCAACCCTCCATTCAGGGATCCTGCCCCTGCCTGGGATCTTAATGTTTGCATTGTTCAGCTTATGCAACCCCCCTTTGAGCCCTTGTCTTCAGCTGAGCTCAAGTACTTGACTTGGAAAACTGTGTTTTTGGTACCCATCACCTCTGCCAGATGCATAAGTGAATTACAAGCGTTGTCAGTGGAGCAGGAGTTTATCTCTTTTCACAGAGATAAGGTGGTCCTTCGGACTAACAGAAAGTTCCTGCCTAAGGTGGTTTCGGATTTCCACCGTAATCAATCTATTTCACTTCCAGTGTACTTCACTGACCACTCCTCCTCTGGGGAGAGGATGCTGCACAGCCTAGATGTGAAGAGAGCCCTTAGTTACTACATAGAGCTGCATCAGGATCATAGGTTTGACTCCTCCAACTGTTCCTCACCTATGGCGGTTGGTAAAGGGAAGCAGCCACTAAAAGATCCATTGCCAGGTGGATTGTCTTGTATCCACTCTGCTATGAGAAGTTGGGTAAAGTTCCCCTCAGGCCTGAGGGCTCGCTTACCAGAGTTACAGCTGCTTCTCTGGCTGCTGCCAGAGACATTCCTATTCTAGAAATATGTCAAGCAGCTACCTGGAAAACAGTTCACACTTTTACCAAGCATTACTCCCTGGACATCCAGGCTAGGAGTGATGCTCGGTTTGGCACAGCCATGCTTCAGAGCCTATTTCCTAAGTAGGTTCTGTCCCTCCTCCATGGGGGTAATGCTGTGTAGTCTGCAATTGTCCTACTATAGCAAGACTTCATGTTGTTTGAAGAAAAAATTACTCACCTTAGTAATGTTGTTTCTTCTAATGGAGTCTTGCTATATTATGACCTCCCTCCCTGCCTGCCCCTCTCATAACCTCTGTTTTGGGGATGTGGTTGGGCAGTACAGGGTTGGCACTTTTTTTGATGCCCACCTTGTTGTTTTTCACCTACCTTTTTGGGTGAATTGGTGTTGTGTTTTTGCATTTTTGGGTCTCCTGACTTGAGTCTTTGTTTTAGGCCAAAATGAGTGTTTATGTGTAGCCAGTTGGCTAGTGTAGGTTTACAGCTTCCACACAGAACCATAAGTGAGTTTTAGCTCGTAAAGATCTGACAGTTTGCATTTGAAGCACAACAGACAGAGTTTTCAACCGAGCTCGCTCTCTAAGTTCCATGCCTGCATGGAAAGTTAACTATTTCACTTCCGGAGCAGTTCTAACCTGCGGTCATACTGCAATTGTCATAATATAGCAAGACTCCATTAGAAGAAACAACATTACTAAGGTGAGTAATTTTTTCTTGTCACACATTTCAGAGAAAAAACGTTGAGAGGTATGCTGTGGTGGTTTCTGGGGGGTTTATGCTGACCCCCTCGGCCATCTAGTGTGAGGAGGCGAGTGACCAGTAGGGATGTCAGGGCCCATAAGTGCTGGGCATCCTCCTACTTGCATCCTGGGATTTCTCTGCTTGTTTCTCCCCAGCCTGAGGATGCTGGCAGCAAGGGTGTGCAGTGAGTATGTGCATGCGTTGTGTAGCTTCATACATCACCAGCCTGCATCGTCCCACCACCAAGCTGCTCCAAATGCACTGCCACCTGTTGTCAGCCTGGAGGCAGTACTGCACTGGAGCAAGTAGCCTGCCCTCCCTGGCAAACACAAGCATCCAATGGGATGTACTCAATCCTTTTCCCTGCCAGCTGGCTCTGACATCCCGGGGTTCATTCCTGAAGCCATGTTGCCGGTGTCATGGGTAGCAAAAAAACTAACATTCATAGATAAAATACTGGACAGATCTTCAACATTGTTGCAATGCCCCAACATTTGATTTTCCAATAAGCATCTTAAAATCCATGGAGCTTCAATACCAGACATGACTCATGTTATGGACTTACCCACAGGCCCTTTGAAAAGGTGCTAATAAATTAGGAAAACAGAATGGTCTGACTCAGAATATACTATTTATCTATGTGAGTGAGGGGACAGGACCATATCTCACAAGTGGTGTTATGGTTCTGCTCCCTCAGTCATGGCAAAAATGGCAAATACTGAGTCAGATCATTGCATATTCCCTGCTTATTGGGTGAAATGTATTCTCACTGGTATGGTATAAACAAAATGATTATTATTCAGGGTTACAGATTTACCAATATACCATTGCTAAGTTTCATTATCCAATGCCACAGAATCCCAATTGTATGCTGCACTCTTATTGCCTGTCAGACAAAGGTGGATAATAACCTTCTTTGTGCTGTAAAATGCAGGATTATAGTAATGAGGCTGACAAAGACAGTACACAGGAGCAAATCTGGCTAGTATGATGGGACAGCTTGCACTGCTGCGTTTAACCTATGACTTTTCAAATGACTTATGCGGTTTAAGTGAAGGTGGAATGATCCTAACCACAATGAGCTTTGTTCAGCGTGGGAGCAACTGTACTTCCTGTCTGACACAGGGTCACATGACCAGAAGACATGACCTAGATTCCTCGCACTCGCTGAAGCAATAAGGCTCTATAAATGTAAGAAGGCCTTCATTTTCAATACTACAAAAGCTCACTCCAAGCAAAGGCTGGCTCAGGGAGACCCCGCAGACCAGATAATGCAATAAATAAGCAACATAATGGTCTGCACATATTTAGAACTACAGCCTTTCAAACAGCCCAAATTGGAACATGTCATAGAAAATCAGTATTTTCAATGGCACAGTCTGTAATTCGTGACCGTTTTACACTACCAAAACTAACATGCCTAATTATTTATTTTTTTTGTTTTTGTTTTTAGCCCTACCTGTGACTGCCTTTAGTCCCCATTCCTTTGGGTGACCAGAACTCTCTTACCTGACAGCCTTACAGAGCTCATCCGTCTGGCCCCGACCCAGAGCTGTCTGGTGTTTCCCACCCCATGGGAAAGTTGACAGTGAGCAGGCCAAAGGACACCATGTGTGCCTGGGCTCAAATATAGATGTTTGTGGGTGCACATTGAGGAGGAACTGTGGACACAGATGCTGCAGCAGTTGGTGTGGAGGGACTGGAAATGTCATATTCCAGTAAGCGTATTTTCTCCCACTAAGATGCCATCTAACACAATGCTTAACCTGGAAGGAAGTGAACCCCGCATGGTCTCCCATGGCACTCAAGACTGTCCCAACTGTTCCTGGAGGCGCCACCGTAGTGTGAAGGCTCCCATTCTGGAGTCCGAAACTACTGTCTTTGTCTGCTCCACAGACTCCACCAACCCAGTGTGGGGGGCTGGTTCTGTATGTGAACCTGGGTCATCCAAATCAGAGTGCAGAATGCTCCTCCGGCACCACTGAGCTGGGTTAGCTTTAGTTCTTTTTATTTCTTCATACCGAGTTTCATTTTCACCCCTTTTTTGGTGGCTGTTTTTAAACTTAAAGTTTTCAGCAGCTTCATAGGGAATGTAAGAATGCCAGACCAGGGCCGCCTCCAGGTTTCCACAGCCAGTCAAATCTGGATAGGTGGCAACTGTACATATATTGCATTTGTCATCACTTTCCATTTTCCTTTCCTGCTTACCTTTTACTTTCTGTTGTATTCTCTCTATGCAGCATCACCCGTCTCTTCCTTTAAAATCCTTCCTGAGTTCATTCTGAGTTTCTTTATTTCTTTATACAGGTGCACATTTGTCAAAAAAATGCCCTGAATACCAAGTAATTCAAAAGCAAGCTGAACAAATGTGGTTGCAAAATGCAGAATAAGGAGGCAAGTGGGTTTTGATTTCAGTTGCATCACTTGAGAAAGAATGGACTGTCTGGAAAATTAAGCAATCCGTCTTTGAGATGGAGTGCCAACAGCAGAGTGATAGGCCTGACCAGCACTGGAATTCCACTGCATAAAACAGCAGGAAGATGCTGGCACTAGTCATATCTGTCATACAAATGTCAGCAGGGATATATTCCCAGCCATGAACCCTGGCTTGTACAGCACAGTATTTTATTTAACGTAAAAATCCTTTAATAAGCAAAAACTATGTTTAGAAACACTGAATTGAATGCTTTTTTTTCAGTCTGTGTACCTGTAGCTAAAGTTTTCAGGTAACTAGATGTGGGGCAGATAGAGCCAGCCAATCACCATCGGATGTTTTGGATACTTTGCTTCAGCTGGCTAACCATTTCCAACCAGAACACAGCTCTCCACTTTCACTCATGAGGCAACACTGCCCCATATGGCCCAAATCCCGTAAGTGCAGGTTGTATTTGCTCAGTGTTTCCTATATAACTTGTTCTGTTAATTAGACTATTCTATCAAAATAGGCCAGACAAATGCCCCCTCCCCCAACTAGTGACTTGGAACCTTAGTGTTAATGCATTGAGAGATCAGGCTGCAAATGATACAGATCTGAACTAGAATACAGTTGGTAACTCACATAGTTGTCTCTTGCAGACCAGCCGGGGTAGAGCTGCATGTGAAGCTGTCGTTCCTTCCTGGCTAGTTCATAGTACTTTGCTTGCTCTTCCCGGGAGAGGGCGTGCCACTGCAACAAAACCAAAGAAACTCATCATTTTTAAGAGATGACTGAAGTGCTGTATCATTTTTGTAACCCATATCTCCTGGCTCCTGGACTTGAAGAATACTCTAAGGTGTTTACTTGGCTGCAATAAGATTTCATTTGTGTGGCTGCAGTAACTGCCATGCTACCATTTTTATTTATAGCTTATTTATTCAAGATAACCCAACATACAAGGAATCTTCTGTACTCAGTGGGTCCTGCGTCTAACCAACTGAACTGCAGAGAAGGACAGAAGCACAGGGAGGCCAACCAACTTGCTCAAACAGCGAGTCCAGTGCCATGGTGGGATTCAAACCTAGGACCTTTCCATTCACAGCTGCGTGTTCTAACCAAGAGGCCACACAGCCTTCCCACAGTTTATTACATAATGATTTTTGGCTTCACTTAGACCAAACATAATGGAATAATCTATATTCTCACTGCATATTAAATCATGCTTCTGTGCCAGTTTTAATATGATAATATACCTTTAAGATAAAAAACATGGTGTACAACATTTAGTGAATTGCTGATCTTATAAATACACCACATCTTTTTTGGGGTACCAGTGCTATTGTATTTCACTGAATGGAAGCTGCCCTCTGTATTTATTTTAATTCTAATTCTGAAAAGAAGCAGGTCAAATGGCAGTATACAGTCCTGAGGGGATCAGGCACAGTGTAAAGTAGTTTATTTATTTTATTTAGCTTTTGTTAACCAGGTAAGTACACTAGACAAGCAATTTGCCTATTTTCAGGTATGACCCAGGAGAGTACAGGAAATTACATACTTAAACACTTGGGACAACATGGTACATAATTAAGAACAGGTCACACATCATGAGACTACAAGGTAAGATTACACATCACATAATTAGGAACAGGTTACACATCATGAGACCACAAGGTAAGATTACACATCCCATGATTAGGAACAGGTTACACGTCAAGAGACTACAGGTAAGAATACACATCTTGAATCAAGTTTGGGGCAGTACAGAAATACTACATTTTAAGAGCTGGCAGTTTTGTATGTGTGCAAGTTCTAAACATATGTCATGGGGGTTTCTGACATCCGCAGGCCGATGCACTTTTAAGATAGCTCCATAAGGAAGAGCGCAGGTTGCCCTGCGAGGGGGCAGCATGGACCTGGGTTGGGAAGGTATTCCAAAGTTTAGGGGCACGTGCTACGAAATCCCTTTTACCCATCTTGGTCCTAGTCACACGTACCTTGAGCGTGGCAGACCCCTGAGACCCAAGGTGATATGATGAGGGGGCAGTTTGGGCCAGCAAGCTTGCCACCCCTGGAGGGGTACCCGTGTTGAGGACCTTACCAGTGAAGCAACCAAGGAAAAAGTCAATGTACTTTGTAGGCAAGAGCCAGTGTAGCTTGTTGTAGAGCTCACAGTGATGAGTGAGCCGGGGGGCTGATAGGGCGAACCGACAGATATTGTTATAAGCAGTCGACCACCCAGAGAGATGGGCCTTAGTGGTGCTAACAAACAGCAGGAGCCCATAACACAAAGAGGGAAGAAGCATCCCTCTCGCAAGGGCAGCACGCGCGGCTGGTGTGAGGTTGTTTTTTTGCCCTGTAGGCCAGACCCAGTTTACAGTTGACTGTTTTACATATCCTCTGAATATGAAGGCCAAGGTTGAGCTGTGGGTCCAGCATTACTCCCAGGTATTTGAAGTTGTCCGTGATAGGGATTGGGACATCTCCCTTGCCGGATACACAGAACAGCACACAGACGGCCTTAATCTTTGCCCGGGACCCAAAGAGCATGGCCTGGGTTTTTTTAGGTTAAGGACAAGCTTGTGGTTCAGGATCCATGCCTGAATGTTTATAAGGTCTTCACTCAGTTGTTGATTGATGACCACCACCTCATGGGAGTGAGACAGGATAACCAGATCGTCTGCATAGAGAACTGGTTTACAGTGGGCTGTGGTTTCGGGAAGGTTATTTATAAAAATGGAGAAGAGCACTGGTCCAAGGACGGAGCCTTGGGGGACCCCTACCATTACTGGGATGGGACCCGAAAGCTCTTTTCCAAATTTGACCTGCTGTGTTCTACCATATAGGTAGTTGTCGAACCAGCTAAGAGCAGTAGTGGAAAGACCAATTGCTCTAAGCTGAGTCGACAGCATAGCAAGATCGACCAGGTCAAACGCCTTCGAGAGGTCAATGAAGAGGGTCCCCGAGAGTTTACCCTGGTCCATGGCCTCCCTGATCCATGATGTAACAGTAACTAGGGCTGATGAGGTACCATGCCCCTTCCTGAATCCACGCTGTACAGGAGTCATTATGTCATGCACCTTTAAGTACTCTGAGAGTTGCCCTGCCACAACTTTCTCCAGTAGTTTGCTAGTCCGACAGGATAGATATAGGGCGATAGTTCTCTATCAGCTTAGGGTTCCCTTGTTTAAGGATTGGACTACCCTGGCAACCTTCCATATGTCTGGGATAACTCCAGTTGCCAGGGACAGATTGAAAATGTGCCACCAGAGGTGCCAGCCAGGGGGCACCAAGACTGAGGAGCTTGGGTTCTAAGCCATCTTGTCCGGCACTTGAGTAGGGGGAGAGTCCTGCAAGCAGTTTCTGCACCTCTTGAACTACCACTGCCCTGAACAGAAAAGGCGGGCGGAGTGAAGATGGTGCTGTGGGCTGACTGCCACTGACACCATCATCATTTGGGAATGACGAGGTGTACTCCGACAGATCCACAAAATAATCGTTGAAGGAGTTGGCGATGGTTTCCGAGTTGTTACAGCTCAAACCACTGATTATCATGTCAGTGGACTCAGTGCTCTGTGTACCACTCACAACTTGTTTAATGTTCCTCCAGAACCTTCTAGGATCCCTAGCCGAGTTCAATAAAGCAGATTTGCAAAATTCACTCTTGGCAATCCTAATGTTCTTTTTGCATTCATTTCTGAGTTGTCTATATCTCAGAAAGATGGCTTGGTCAGCCGTGGCCTTGAACTTGGCCCAGCACTTATCTCTAGTGTTGAGGAGTGCCAGGAGGCTACCATGAAGCCATTTAGTAGCCATTCCCTTCACCCTCCGTCTGATGAGGGGGTCATGTTTCTCCTGCAAGGCCCTTAGAGAGCAAAGAAAGTGGCCGACAGTCTCACCAGAATCCTTCCAGACCTAGCCTGGGAGTTACACTGTTTAGCATCAGTGAATAGTTTGATACCTATTCTTGAACCACTACATATATATATATATATATATATATATACACGAGAGAAAGAGAGACAGAATATCTGATGGGGGAATTTGTGAAATATCGTAACAAAGGAGGAAAAGTACTAGGACTAGGGGGCATGTGATGAAGCTTGTGGGATGGAGGAGGAGTTAATGAGGGGTGTGAGGAAGTACTACCTCACTAAAAAGAGTGACAGACACCTGGAACTGACTTTCAGCGGAAGTGGTGAAGGTGTAAACAGTAGGGGGCTTCAAGCATGCGTGAGATAGATATAAGTGAATATTAGTGAACAGGCAGAAAGGAGGGACAGTCCCCGGAAACCAGTTAGCTCTGTGGAGGCAGATTAGGCAGGGACCATCTGGGAAGAATGGGTGAGCCAAACGGTCTTTTTCTGCTGATAAAGTCTATGTTTCTATGTTTTGTAATAGATATTTCCACACCCCGAAGTTACAAGCCCAGTATATGGAACCACAGTAATGGGGTTTGTTGGAGGCAATGTGGTGAACAAAGGGCTAATTATACTCCTATATTTTGATGCTGTGCTATTCTCTGACCCTTTTGGAAGGTTCAGAAGTATGTACTCTTGGAGATGTATGGTACCCCCCTCCCCTCCTCACCCCACAATTAGTCCTTCTTTCCAGTTTGGTAAAAGATACTCGCATCTCTCCCTGCAGTCTGCTTTTCACTTATATCCTAGCAGATAAATATGTATAATGTATAGTAAGTGCCTATTAACCACCATAATCAGCAGTCACACAGCTTGGTTACGCACTGTTTAGAATTTTAAAAGTTGTTAACCACACTTCGGAACTTCTAAACAGTGGCATAAGAAAAAAGAATTCACCAGAGTTCTATAATTCTCACACATAGAATGCAAACAGTGTTTTTTTGACCATACACTATAAAAGATGATGGCTGGGGATCGGGTGACAACCACGCTGAAATCACCTCTCATGGTTGCTAGGGCTACAGTAAACCTCTCGAGCTGCGCTCTCGAGGTTTACCATGTTGCCCTAGCAACCACTCGAGGTGATTACAGCGTGGTTATCACCTGAGCCCCAGCCATTATCCTCTATATCACTTGCCTTTGGCTTTTGTAGAACCCCCAGCCTTGTCACAGTGGCAAACTACTGTCAGCTCTATTTACTTGATGCCGCGCTTGGTTTCCACTCTACAGGGGCGCCTGCCACAGTCCAGGACCAGGTGGCACAAGTGGGTATTGTATATATCACGGACCATGGTGCCTCTTTTGTCCCATGACACTCAATAGGGTGTTCTGTTGCTCAGGAGAGTATAGACTTGGCAGACCTTTTCTCCCTGGCTCTCCCCCTATCCTCCTCCCATCCCCTCAAATCACCCTGTTCAGCCACCCAGACTGCAAGAGAGGACTCTGATTATTCCGTTATTTGTTTGCTATGACCTTTTCTTTTCCCACAGTGAGTTACTAACTATCAGTAGCTTTTCATTGGATGGAAGACACAACAGCTACTGGACTTGGACATTATTTGGCAAAAAAAAAAAGCCTTTATTGTAATATTCAGTGCTTTCTTGTATACAATTATGGTGGGATATACTGACGTCTGTAATTTCTCCGACTCTGTCTGTACCTATTTCTTTGAAAACTCAATAAACAACTCAAGTATAAAAAAAAAGAGAATACGGCAAAACATCATTAACAAGGAAATATTCCCATGACGAGGGGTTATTTAGCTCAATAACCCAGAAGCCCAAAGACATGTGTGATTATGAGCTAATTAATACTCCCCCCCCCCCACATGGTAATATTTCAAGAGAATATGGGACTTTCCCATTAGATTTTTTATACCTTAATCAAGTTGGGTCATTTTTATTTATTTATTTAGGTTCTGTTTATCGGGTAAGTGCATTAGACAGGAACTGCCTTTTTTTCAGGCACGACCCAGGAGGTTACAAAAGACTGGGATGAGCACATATATCACAAAATATACAGAAATACAATGTTTACAGAAGTAAGAATTATAATAGTTAGGACAAAGCACCATCAGACAAGGAATACAGCAATGAACAGAAGAGCCACATATTATAAGAGTCACCACATGGGAACATGATTAAGTCCACAAACATCAGCTTACAACTTGGAAAGGCAATTGCACGTTAGTAGATGTTTACAAAATGCATTTTGAAAACCCCATGGAGCTGCACATCTTCGAATTTCAGGGGGAATATTGTTCCACATCCTAGGGGCAAAGTTCAGAAATGCAGCCACCCCAAGATTAGTCCTTAATTTGGGAACAAGCATGTAAAGGTCCATAGGCCTTAAGGGATAAGGATTATTCTGCATGTGAAACAAGGCAGCAAGATATTGTGGCCGTCAACTGTTCAGAATGTTATAGACAGAACCTCCTGTGGCTAAATCATGCATTGCTCTGGGAGGAAGCCACTCTAGTCTCTCATACAAGGTACATGTGACAGGATTGAATAAGTCCCCGTTTCACTTGTTACACACAGCCCCTCTGCTCTCTACCATGGCCAGCTGCTGACTGAGCTGTCAATGAGCATGCACTGTAACAGTTGATTGTACAGTATGTGCTCACTGACAGCTCAGTCAGCGTCCGGCCATGGTGGAGAGAGGAGGGCTGTGCCAGTCGCCAGCTCATTGAAGGGACGGGGGGAGCAGGGTGGTGGGGCACTGCCTTCTGGGGTGGGGGTCCACCAGACCACCAGTGAAAGTTATATGTTACAGTACATGGGCAGATCGATGATAGGGAGGGGGGTCCACTAGACCACCAGGGAACAATATATGTGTTTTTAATGGGGGAGATCGGGGTTAGGGAGGGGGGTCTGCTAGACCACCAGAGACGTGATTACTGTATATAACAAGGAAATTGGGGCTGAGGGGGTCAGCTAGACCACCAGGGATGTGATTATTATACATAACAATGGGATTGGGGCTGGGGGGGCCCACTAGCCACCAGGGATTGCAGAATATTTTACAATAAGTGCCGTCTGACCATGCCCGCAGGTTGCGGCAAACCTCTTGGGTGTGTCATCTCTTTGGCACATGGCCACCTATGTCACAAGCTGTGGGACTTTGCTGCCAGGACCCTACCCAATAAAGAATCAGGCACAGGGTCCCTGGTGCACTGGCAACTGGCTCAAGCTGCCACTGGTGCAGCCTGCGCTGCCTTTTGAGAATCAAGCTGCATGTTCTATTTTGTCGCACCTGTGAGGAAAGAAATTGACAAAGATCTGACACATTTTGTTAGCAATAAGATGTCTGTTAATGAGCTCAGGATGTAGAAATTAATTGCCAGGCAAATACTTCTTATAAAAACAGCAGCAACGTTTTTGCTAGGGGGAGAGAGAGAGACTAAATTTAGAATTAGAGACACCCGCAGAGGAAGGCCTAGATTTGGTAGCCGAGAAGCACAGAAGAAAAGTATGGATCCTGCAACAGCAAGCCCAGGAGTGATTACCAGACAAAATGGCAGTCCAACTAGCAGAGACAAAAGTCCAAACTAATACGGTACAGCCAGAACCAGTGATGGAAGAAGAACAGGCAGGAATAGAACCTGAAAGCCTGTCTGCCTTCTTCAAGTTGTGGGCTACACAACAAAGAGAGTCAGAGTAGCAGAGAAAAGAAGAGATGCAGTGACAGGAGCAGCGATGGCTGGATACCTTGCAAGCTATCAAAGCTTCAGGATCTGGCACAGGTCCAGAACAGCAACAAAACATGAACAACTTAAAAGACATTAAACTTACCAAGTTGTGTCCCTCGGATAATATCGAAGCACACCTGACAACTTTTGAAAGGGCTGCCCACCCTGCCAGTGCACAAAGCAGCAATAGGCAACCAGACTGGCACCTTATCTAACAGGTAAAACCCACCTTGTCTACAGCAGTATGGACACTGCACTGTCAGAAAACTATGACATTATGAAAAGAGAAATCCTGAAAAAATATGACATCTCAGGAGAGACCTACAGGCAAAGATTCTGGTCCTTGAAGTACCACTCTGTCGACATTCCTCAAGAAGCCTTCACCCGACTCAGAGAACTCCTCATTAAGTGGCTCCAGCAAGAAAGCAAAACAGTCCCACAGATCACTGACACAATTGCAGTGGAGCAATTCATCAGCATGCTGCCTACAGACGTTCAGCTTTGGGTAAAAGAACACCGACTAGAAAGTGTGGAAATGGCTGTTTCTTTGACCGAGGACTATCAGATGACCAGACAGACCATGCAGCAGCGAAGTAACAGTCGAGGACCGGTAAGACCCTCTTCTTCCTGAATTAACTCCAGGTCAGATAAAACTCTGGTGGGGGCAACAAATGTACACCCAAAGACTTTATTTGTTACAGCTGTAACAAGCCAGGCCATACTGCAAGAAACTGCCATGAAATAAGGAGGATAACACCAGAGCAGATTTGGCCTTAGCAAACTGGGGCAAGTATTTAACGGATTTAAAAATGGGAGATAAAACTGTAAAGGGACTTATTGATTCAGGAAGCAGACAGGCCCTAGTGCATGTTGAAGTGCTGGGAAAACAATGTGCAGAAGGACCAGGTGCTGATGTCATCTGCATCCATGGGGACACACAATACTATCCCACCACCCAAGTGACTCTGAATATTAATGGGGTGTCACACCAAATGAAAGTGGGGGTAGCACCAAAGTTACATGTATATATGATTTTTGGAAATTACTTTCCTGGATTTACTGAGTTCATCACAGAGGGCGCAAAACCTGCAGTTTTAGCATCTGTGATGACAAGAGCACAGGCAAAGAAAATCTCAGATAGTGAGGACACTTTTCCTTTTGGTGACTTTGATGTGGACCTGTTTTAGCCCGGCTCCAAGAATCTGAAGTCCAAGAAAGAAGGAGATGCTGGAAGAAACAGTGGCAACAAAAGACTGATGGACATAAGGGGATAATACATGAAAATGCAGAAACTAAACTAGCTGATTGTGATTTTATTTCAGAGCAAACTTATGATGCTTCTGTCCAAGGTTATTTTAAGCAGCAGGGGGTGAAACAAAATCAGGGTGAACCAGAGTTTAAAAAATGTAATAGGCTACTGTACAGAGTTTGGGTTATACGTTAGACACATGAACAGATAGAACAATTGGTTGTACCACAAAAGTATAGAACTGAGTTGTTACAGATAGCACATGATAGTCCTATGGCTGGTAACCCGGGAAGGGATCACACCCTTGTCAGACTGCTATACAGATTTTACTGGCCTGAATTCATGAAGATGTTGCTACCTACTGCAGTTCTTGTACTGAATGTCAGAAAGCAGCCCCAGAGACTGAAAAAAGACAAGTTGCCCCTGGTGCCCCTACCCTTGATAGATGTGCTTTTTGAGAGAATTGCAATGGATGTGGTTGGCCCCTTAGAAAAAAGTAAAAAGGATAATCGATTAATTTTGGTAGTATGTGACTATGCTACTCGATACCCAGAGGCAGTTCCAATCTGTACTGTTACAGTCCCAAAAGTGGCAGCAGAGCTTGCCAACATTTTCAGCAGGGTGGGCATACCTAAAGAGATTATTACTGAGCTGGGTAGTAATTTTGGTGCTGTATTACTGAAGGAGCTGTGTCGACTACTAGGTATCACTGTCATAAGAACCTCCCCTTATCACCCTCAGACAGATGGACTTGTTGAGCGTTTTAACTGAACTCTAAAATGCATGTTAAAAAGGTTTGTAAAAGGGGAAGGCAAAGACTGGGACCAATATTTACCTTTCCTGCTTTTTGCTTTCAGAAAAGTGTCACAAGCATCAACAGGTTTTTCACCATTTGCAATGCTGTATAGTGGACAACCTAGAGGGCCACCAGATGTAATAAAAGAAACATGGGAAGATAATCCTGATCAAATAAAATCCATTCTATCTTATATGTGTGCTCTGAGAAAGAAACTGGTAAAATATGTTTAAATTGCCCATAGTAATCAGGAAGAGGCCCCAAACTATTAGAAGGCGTATTATGACCATGGGGTAAAAGAAAACGTTTTTGAGCCAGCTGGAAAGGTCTTGCTACTGCTACCCACTACAGAAAATAAACTGTTAATGAAGTGGCAAGGGCCTTATAAGGTGCTCAGATGTAGTGGCACAGTTGAAGAGCAGCTTTCTAGTAGCTGCCTCCCCTAGCCCATTTGATGGCTTACCTTCCCAGAAGTAATCTCATCAAGTTTGGCATAAAAAGCCGTTTTCTACAAAAAGATATATCCCTTGTAATGCCCAGCTGGAAAAAAAAAAAAAGACTTCCCGGTTGGACAAACACACCCCCACGTTGGCCCACGCAGCCCTGTTTCGTGATGTCACAAAATGAAGGCGGCACGAGCACACCCCATTGCTTTCTATGGGGCCGGTATTTTCAGATATATTTATACCCTTTAGTGCTGGGCTTTTATTCTGTCAAAGCAATCAATCGACTAATTGGGATCCAATCAGTCGATCAATCACTTTGATAGAATAAAATACCAGCACTAAGGGGTATAAATACATCTGAAAATACTGGACCCATAGAAAGCAATGGGGCATGCTCACGCAGCCTTTGTTTTGTGACATCACAAAACAGGGCTGCATGGGCAGACCTGGGGGCATGTTTGTCCTACCTGGAAGCCAGTGTTTTTTTTTTTCCATCTCAGCAATTTTAAAGTTTATGAGGGATATATCTTTTTGTAGGAAATGGCTTTTTAAGCCAAACTTCGTGAGATTACTTCTGGGAAGGTAAGCCATCAAATGGGCTCGGGGAGAGCAGAAACACGGATAGTCAGATGCTGCTCTTTTACTATGAGACTGAGACCCCTGCTAGGAAAAACCCTACCAAGATATACCATGCTAACCTCCTGAAGAAATTGGTTGAGAAAACATCAAAACATCAAAGGCTGCTTTGTTAGTATTACCAGAGAATGATAAAGAAAATATTGATATAGCTTATGACAGACTGAAACAAACTGTAACTGCTGATGCTGCAAAGGTGAAGGTTCCTTAACCTCTGAACAAACTGCAGAAATTCGTTACTTGGTAAAGACATTTAACAGTACTTTTACCTGAACAAAAGGGGTCGCGCACATAACAGTGACAGGGAATGCTCACCCTATTAGACAAAATACATAAGATTACCAGAGTGGTTAAGAGCACATGTGGTTAAGGAAATACAAAAAATGAAACAGTTGGTATCACAGATGAGTTGAGGAGTGCTTGGTCATCACCAATGATGACTGTAAATAAAAAAAGGAGGGGGTGTAAGAATCTGCCTTAATTTTAGGAAACTTAATTAAGTGTCCAAATTTGACAATTATCCTATGTCAAGGACAGATGATTTGGTGGACAGATTAGGAAGTGCCAAGTATATCAGTACCTTCGATCTCACCAAGGGTTCCTGGCAAATTCCTTGAGCTGAAGAATCCAGAGACAAAACTATATTTGCCACTCTTGTTGGATTCTATCAGTTCACCACCATGCCGTTTGGTTTACATGGTGCACTCGTTACATTCCAGAGGTACATGGATATAATTTTAACTACTCACACTGGTTATTGTGCTGCTTATCTGGATGATGTCATGGTGTACAGTCCAGACTGGAAAACCCACCTGGAACACCTATGAGCAGTTATCCAATCTATCAAAAAGGCAGGTCTGAAAATGTGCATTGGGCATGCAGGAAACCAAATGTTTGGGACATGTTTTGGGAAATGGAGAAGTAACGCCAGAGATTTCTAAGACAGAAGTTGTAGCTATCTAACAGTACTGTCCCTACAACAATGGAACATATCAAGAAATTTTTAGGACTGGCTTTTCATTCCGAACTTTGCCTAGTTAGCAACTCCCCTCACTAAACTCACAAGAAACAGTGCCCAAATAACGTGAACTGGACCCCAGAGTGTGATGGGGCTTTTTGGGCCATCAAGGCTGTATTATATTCAGCCCCTGTTTTAAGAAGCCCAGACTCTGAGAAACAATTTTTGTAACAAACAAATGCCTCAGAGGTAGGCCTAGGTGCAGTCTTGAGTCAGAATATACTGTAGATGGGAAGGAGCATCTCATTCTATATATCAATAGGAAATTGCACGACAGATATAAAGGTACTCCACCATTGAAAAGGAATGGCTTGTGGCAAAGTGGACCATGGAGTACCTCTAGTTTTATTTGCAAGGGGTTGACTTTGCACTTATAACAGATCACAATCCTCTCTGTTGGCTTAACCAAATGAAGGATAAAAATTTCAGAATCACAAGGTGATACCTGGCACTACATCCATTTAAATTCAAAGTGATGCACAAATCTGGAAAAGAGAATGTCAATGCCGATTTTCTGTCAAGATAGGGTTCAGGAAAAACAGGTTATTCATCTGTAACAGTAGTTCTAGGAGTGGTATATGATGTTCATTCACACTTTCTGGCAGTAGTCGTTCCCCTTTAAGACAGGCCGGAACATCTTAAAGCTGGCTTCTCCCACCCACCCAGGTGGTAACTCCCTCGGCTCCGCTCCATGATGCCAGATCTTGCCCACTGGAAGCAGTAGTGTGCGCCACAGCAAAGGTAGGTTGGGTGGGTCCATGTGGATGAACATCACATACCACTCCTAGAACTACTGTTACAGGTGAGTAACCTGTTTTTCTAGGGACGTGGATATGATGTGCTATTCACACTTTCTGTCAGACTCCTAGCAGTTCTTTCGGAGGAGGAGCAGGCAAGGCACACACACCCTACTTGGGAAACAGAGATTGGAGAACTGAGGCCCCAAAATCAGCTTCCTGGTGTGACTTAAGGTCGATGTGGTAGTAGTAGGAAATGAAGGTGTGTGCTGACCTCCAGGTAGCAGCCCCACAAATTTCTTGGATAGGGATGTCCCAGGAATCGGCCACCGAGGCAGCTGTATGGTTGGTGGAATAAGCCCTAAGCCCTACTGGAGGCTCCCTACCTGCAAATCTATAGCAGAGATCGATGCAAGAAACAATTCACCTGCTAATAGTCCACTTAGCTGCCGTTCTGCCAAGTGCAGCTTCAGCATAGGTGACAAACAGCTGGTGAATCTCTCCCCAAACTCCAGCCGTGCACTCTTTGTAATAAGCGAGTGCTCACCTCAGGTCCAGAGTATGGAGCCTGTGCTCAGCCTCTGAGGTGTGGTTGGTGAAGTACACCAGGAGATTGACCTCCTGGTTAAGGTGAAACTCAGACACAACCTTCAGGAGGAACTTTGGGTTGGGGCAAAGGACAACCTTGTCCTTGTGGAAGACCAGATAAGGAGACTCCACCGAAAGTGCCTGGAGCTTACTGATCCTTCTGGCTGCCGAGATAGCCACCAAGAAGGCGGTCTTCCACAACAGGTGAGACATCTCACACCTGTACATTGGCTCGAATGACTTGCCCATGAGCTTTGCCAACACAAGCAACAAGTCCTAAAGTGGTGGTTCACGCAGCAGAGGGAAAATGTGGTCGAGGCCTGTGAAGAAGTGCCAGACCCCTTCTTCTGCACCACCAACTGCTGACTGGCTCACGCCCAGTAAGCAGAGATGGCTGCCAGGTGCAACCCTGAGGGTCATCGACCGAAGGCCCCACTGAGAGAGGGACCACAGATAATCCAGGACGCTATCCACTGAATAGGACAACGGGTCCAAACCTTTGCCCCGACACCAAATGGCGAACCTCTTCCATTTGAAGGTGTAGCATTTCCTGGTTTACTTCTTCTGAGATGCCTCCACAATGGTGAGAACATTGTCGGAGAGACCCAACGCCTGGAACTCTAGCCACTCAGGAACCTACCTGTTAGGTGCAGGGATTGAGGTCTGGATGGACTACCTTCCCTGACTGATGGAAAGCATGTTCGAGCAGAGAGGAAAATGCCTTGGGAGCCTGCTGCTGAGGAGATCAGGGTGCCAAAAGTGGCGTGACCAGTTCAGAGCCACCAGGATCACCTGTGCCTTGTCCCTCCTGGCCTTGAGTAGCACCTTGTGGATCAAGGGAAGTGGAGGGAAAGCACAGAAGAGGCCTGGGGTCCAGGGCCTCAAGAAGGCATCCCCTGCAGTGTTCCCTGCTGAGGGGGTGGGCACAAAATAGCCTCAGCTTTGCATTCTCCCAGGAGGCAAACAGGTCCATCTGAGGTGTGCCCACTGGCAGAACAGACTGCGCACTACCTCTGGGTGGAGAGACCACTCATGAGATGCCTCGCTCACATGGCTGAGAGCACCTGGCAGCTGGTTGGAGGCCACGGCCACATGGATGGCTAGAAGACTGGCCTCCAGGCTGCACACAAGGGTCCACACGTGGAGAGCTTACCTGCACAGAGGCAGGGAGTGTATCCCACCCTGCTTGTTGAGGTAGTACATGGTTGTGGTGTTGTCCATCTAGGCCTGGATCACCTGACCCCAAATGTGAGGAGCAAAGGCAGTCAGTGCCTGCCAAACTGTATGGAGTTCCAGCAGGTTGATGTGACATCAGGACTCCTCAGGTGCCCAGAGTCCATGGACTCTGTGTTCCCCTAGGTGGGCACCCCTGCCCATGAGAGAGGCATAGATCGTCAGGATGACCATTGACTCTGGTCAGACAAACAGGATCCCTTCCTGCAGATGTTCCAGGACTAACCACCACTGGAGAGTGTCCCACATCTGTTGGGTCACAGTGACCAGCTGGTCAAAGTGACCTCTGCACTGAGGTCACTGGCTGGCCAGCTCCCATTGCTGGAAGTGCATTTTTCAGTGGCCCCAATGGACCACGCTGGTGCAGGCCACCATATAACCCACCAGGAAGTCCCAGGCAGGGCCCAACTGCCCAACTAGAAATGATCGGGCAAAGGAGGAGAGAGCCTCTGCCCTGTCTGCTGGGAGCCGGGCTCTGGCTCTGCAAGAGTCGAGCTGTGCACTGATGAAGCTGATCACCTGCGGGGGTATGAGTTCTGACTTGACCTCATTGACCAGGAGGCCAAAAGAGATGCAGGTCTGGAAGGCCAGGTCCCTGGACCACTCCACCTCCTGCCTGGAGGAACCTGCAATCAGTCAGTCATCCAGGTAGGGGTAAACTTGAACCCCTCAGCGCCTAAGGTAAGTTGCCACCATTGCGATGAACTTGGTGAAGATGGGCAGAGGACAGGCTGAATGGCATGGCCTGGAAGTCATAGAGGACTCCCTCTGCTCGGAAGCAGAGGAACCTTCTGTGAGATGGATGGATCGGGACATGAAAGAACATGTCCTGTAAATCCAGGGAGCAGAACCATGTTTTGCTCTAGAGATGGTATGATCTGAGAGAGAGTGACCATCCTGAAGGTGTGTGACTTGAGGAACTTGTTCAGGTCGTGCAGCTCTAGAATGGGGCGCCATCCCCCCATCCATTTTGGCACCAGGAAGCACCTGGAAACAAACCGTGCATGTGTGGAGGATCCGTGACAGGAACCATGACCTCCTTCGGAGGAGCTGGGCTATGTCATCCTGTAGGGCTGACAAAATGTCTGCAGATACCAAGTCCTCCCATGGGGCGTGGGCTCAGTAAGGAGGGTACTGCTCAAACTCCAGATGCAGACCCTGACTGACCACGTCGAGAACCCACCTGTCCATGGTGACAGTGGACCAGACAGAAGGGAAGTGGTGGAGCTGTACCCCCATGGGAGGACTCAGGGGAGGCATGATGAGCATGATGGAAGCACCCCTTATCCCGTCACTGGGCAGGCTTGGAGGTGTAGGAGGGCCTGGCTGAAGAACCACCAGGGCCTCTTCCTCCAGGCTTGCAGATGATCAAGGCCACTGACTTCAGCCAAGTTCACCAAGCCTGAGTCTGCTGCCCAGCTTGGGGTAGGTTTGGCAGTAGGAGTGGAGGTGGCCTGAAAGGGCTTCTTCTTTTGCTGTTTGGAGCCCTTGGGGTCCCTCTGGGTGGATGTCACTGAGTCCTAGGTGGTACTGACTTGTCAGTGTGGGTGAGGTGGCCTTCGACCCTGGGCTCAAACAGGTCGGTGCTCAGGAAAGGGACATCTGCCAGCTTGTGCTGGGTATCTGCCATGAAGGTTGAGATCCGCAGCCAAGCCCTGTGGCACATGGCCACTGCGGCCACCACAGAGCAGGCACAGGAGTCCCCAGTGTCCATGGCTGTCTGGAGCTGTTCCTTAGTCACAGACTGGCCCTGGTCCTGGACCTGTTTGACCATGGACTGATGGTCCACCAGTAGATGAGGGAGCACCTCATCCAAAGTGGGCATTCAGGTGGGCCAAGCTCACCTGGTGAAGGCCAAGTGAAGAGGCAGCGTAGACCTTCTTTGCCACATGGTCCAACTTCTTGGACTCCTTATCAGGTGGTTTGTCAATGTTCCCCATGTTGCCAGAGCACCAGAACACAGAATCAGCCACCAAACTCTCAGCCGAGGGGTGTTCAGTGACTCTTAAAAGGGAGCTGGTAGGGACCGCATACTTACAGGCCATCTGGGCCAACAGTGCTGGGCAAGAAGTGGGGCGATGCCAAAGCTCCAAGGCAGAGCCAAGGATAGCTTCTGCCACCGGGAAGGCTTCTCCAGGGGAGTCATCCCAGTCTAAGATCTCAGTAAGAGGGCACTGAGTCAATTTTTGAACAGGATCCATCTTAAGACCTGTAGATTCTGAGATCAGGCAAAGGAGACCCATGAAGGAAGTAGGGCCTCCGTCCATCAAGAAACCCCCACCCAACTCCATGTCCACTGGACGGGAGTGTAAGAAGGAACCCTCCAACTCTGAGGAGTCTTTGAAGAGGGGTCAACCACCAGGATCCCCGCTGACCCTCCGCGGACAGTCGGGGTGACAGTGACTGACAGCCGATGGGGAAGACCCAAAGCCGGCTGAGACTCCTTGGTTGGAGCACCGGATTTCAACTGTTTAGGTGGCGGCTCCACTGGAATCGGTGGAGACACCAGAGTAGGCCAAGCTGGGACCAGTTTGGTCGACTCCTTAGGCATAGAAGGCATCGGCCTCTGTGGCGAAAGCCAGGTGATTGCCAGGGTAGGAACCAGCACTGGCTTCGTACCCACAAACACCAGCTGTTGCCACAAGAGATCCTTGTAGCATTGACGCAACTTGCGCCAAAGCCTCTCCTCATCAGAGGAGGATGACGATGAAGAATAGTGGTGACGCCGCTTTCCTGGGCATCTAGAGCAGGAACACAGACATTGGTAAGAGCCACTTGACCCCCAGGAGTAAGACCGGGACCTCACTCTTGACCACCAGTGGGAATGGTAGGGAGCCTCAGAGGGTGTCAGTAAGTGCCGCAGCATCTCCAGTTCCTGGTTGATGACAAGAGGCGGCGGGTCAGAGGACTGATCTGTTCCTCCCAAAGTCTGGGTCAGGACCAGAGTCCTGGAAAAGGAAGTGTTGACTTCCTCAGTCAACAACTGGTCTACTGACTCAAGAAACATCTCAGCCCAAAGATAAACCAGCATCTTGGCCAACTGGCCTGACAGGGTTACCATGGAGCCAGCGGCCTGAACCAAAGATTCGACCAAGGTTGGATCTAGAGAAGTGCAGGAATCAGAAGCCCTGGTTCGAGAGCATTCCTGATCCCACGAATGATGGGGAGACCACTTTTTTGTCTCTTTTTTAGATTTGGACTTGTGTGCTGAAGAGGGGCCCTGACCTTGAGTCAGGAGAGCCTGGCACAAGTCAATGAATGCCCCCGTGAAGGAGGTGCCCAAAGAAAGTGGCAAAAGGGCCGCAGCCAAGGAGGTCTGAGCTGTGGCCTGGGCCACCGCCTCCTCAAAAGCTGCTAGCTGTGCAGTGGACCCCGCAGCCACAGAGACCACCCAATGGGCGTCCTTCAATTTAACTGGCAGGTTCCATTCACTTGTATAGCCTAAAGTTAGGCAGAAGCGACGGTCCTCGAGAACAGAGGGATGAAACATGTGACAGATGTTGCAGACCTGGCGATTGTGCTCGTGGCCCAGGCAGTAGACGCATGTGGTGAACTGATACGTTCGGGACATCTTCTGCCCACAGAGGCATCGCCAGAACCCTGGAGCAGACTTGTCGTTGTCCATTGCAATCCAAAGGAACAAGCCTGAAGACAAAGTTTTTAATCACTTTTGGAAGGAAATCCAAAGATTTTTCAGCAAAGGGCCTACTCAGCATGAGAGTGATAAGGGGGGAACCTGTTTCTTCCAGTGGAAAGGAAGATCTGGCATGATGGGGAGACAAGAGTGTTACCACCCGGTGGGTGGGAAGAGTCAGCTTGAAGATGTTCCAGCCTGTCTTAAAGAGGAATGGCAACTGCCAGAAAGTATGGATAAAACATCACATCCATGTCCCTAGAATTGAGAATTCCAAAGGCTGAAAAAAAAATGTGTGGGTTTAAACTGAATTGTTTGCTGTACTGGTCATTATGCAAAAGGGATACTGCATATGTGGAGAACTGTAAAGGTTATAAGGCAATGTTGGAAGAGAATTAAAAGAAAGTCTTGGAACTATATTTTTTTTTAAAACAGGTTCCCTGTTAAACAGGGGAGTAAGTGACAGGGTTGAATAAGGCCCTGTCCCATTTATTATGCAGAAGGAGTTAAAAGCAAGGATCTGTTCTATCCTCTCTTTTTCTGTCTCGTGTTTATCTGATTGCGCAATCAAATTTTCTTGTGAGACCTAGGAACTGATCACTCTGATGGTCTCATGACCCCCCCCACCACCATCTCCCTGCCTTTACTTGCTGTTTCTGTCTTTTTTTCCTCCTTGCTTATCTGTGGTTGTAAAAATATATGTGAATCTGTATGAGAAACTGTGATCCCTTTGTTTGCCAATGTATATAATTGTATTGTTGAAATGATTGCAAAAACCTATCTGGAACACAGTGGGTTAACTCAAGATGCAGTTTGACCTCCACAAACTTTTTTGCAGAGTTGTCAACAGGAGATTAGTTCTGGGACACCATGTTCTAGTTTGTTGCATCTACAAGGAAAGAAATTGACAAAACTCTGATAATGCTGTGAGAAACAGGATGTCTGTTAACGAGCTCAGGATGTAGAAATGAATTGCCAGGCAAAAGACGTCATAGAAAAACAGCAATATTTTTGCTAGATAGAGAGAGAGAGACTAAAATTTAGAATTAGAGATGCCCACAGGAAGGACTTTGTTCTGTTTGAACTACCTATGCTAAAAAAACATTCTGCACAAATTTTTAAATATTTTTATTCTACTGTTATTGAGAATAATAAAATGCTACTTGCAAACTGTATAACTGCTCCTGGTTTTCCTATGCTTCCTGACCTATGCCTCAACAACAGTACAGTAACGGTCAAGCTTATTTGTTGCAAGCACAAAATGGCATATGTTGTTGTAAGTGATATCAAATTTCCCAATGCCAAATTTGAAGCTGAAGATGCATAAACAGCTACTGTACATTGTACATTAACTTAGGAAGAAGTATACCCCTTGCAACAGATAAACAGGTGTGTGAGGTGAGATAGTGTCTGACTGTATACGCCAAGCCAAGTCTAGAATTTACGGAATTTACAGAGGTCTTCGATACATGCAGATGAAAATCAAGGGAGGGATAAAGGATAACACCTAGATAATTTAAGGACTGCACAACCTCAAGCAACGTGCCATCGTTACAGGAAATGTGAATTGAAGTCTGTCAATTTCTTAAGTTTAGAAACGCAGCCAAAAAGCATAGCTTGTGTTTTAGATACATTTAAGAGCATTAAAGTATTTGAAACCATTTCCAGGTTAGGTTCTGGGTGGTAGTTTAGTGTTGTTTCATAGTGTAGTGTTCTTCTGTAGTCAACAGACATGTTTTTTTTTCCCCATAATGTAGTGACATTTTTTCCATTCTGTAGTGACATTTTTGGTGCTTTAAATGTTGTAGCCCTCGAGGACTTCTGTAGTGTAGGGGCTTCCTATAAAAAGAGGCATGGCTCTTGCATCTTTCCTTTAGGATGTTCAGGATTGGGAGTAGCGGTGTAGTCTCGAGTGGCGTGCAGAGTGCGGTCAGGAGCTGCGGTTCAGGGCAACATGTAGTGAACAGTCAGGAGAGTGGTCTGGAGCAGTAGTCAGTAGAGGCATGGTATTTGCAGTTGGGAGTGTTGTGGGAGTCAGCAGCAGCAGTACTCAGCCAGCAGCAGCATTGAGGGCTTGGCTATGGAGTAGAAAGCTGGAGCATCAAAGGACATGGCTGTTGTGTTAAGTGGGGGAGAGGGGTGTTGTACGAGTGATAGTATTGTAGGTTAGCACAGTTTCTGTATGTGCAGTTGTTTTGTAGTCTGTTGGTTTTTCGGGGCTATAGTTGTAAGAGTTTTAGGGTGATTGTGCCAGTGTTAAGGTGACTGCTATATGTGTTCATAAGGTGGTTATTACATGTTTTCTTAAGGTTGCTGTTACGCATGTTATTAATAAGGTGGTTCATAGTGTGTTCTTTAAGTGGTACTGTGTTATAAAGGTCTCAATAACACAATAGCACAGTGGTAGTAGTTAATTGGTTGCATATCTGCTAATTGGGTATCATCATATATGGGGAACTATCTGATGGCGATTTCTATGGGGACAAAGGCCCAACCATGTACTTACTTACTATCTGCCTACCTACCTACCTATCGGCAAAGTGTTGTATATAAGATGAGGCTGAAGGGTGAGTGGCTGTTATGAGCACCTTAGACCCTGAGATGGTAATATATATTTTTTTTATTTATTACGTTTTGTAAGAAAATCTCACAAATACAATCCACAGATGGATGACAAAGAGCAATTTACAAAACACAGCATTACTTACAAAGGATTTCTGCATGACACCATCCCAAGAGTTACACCTCGGGGGGGGGGGAGTATCATAGTTAATATATCATATAAAGTATTTGATTGCATGCAATCTAGGAACATTTGCAGGGATTATTAACCAAGAACATATCAGAAAAAAGTACTCCACTTTTAGCATAGTGACTTTAAGTCTACATAATTCCTAATGGAAATACTCAAGAATGTGCTATACAAATATTTCTTCCCCGGACTCCCAGAGAGATATTAATCTGTCTTTAGGCACAACCTAGTTTGGTAATGGTAAAACCTACCAGGTAAAAGCATCTCTAACTTGAAGTAGAGTACAGTAGTTAATAGTAAAGGAGAAATGGTAACCAGAACAGCAAAATACAAAAACATTGAATGGAAAAAGATAATTGCTCTAAGGAAGAAACAATGACATTTTATGTCTGATTTAAATCCTTTCTCGTTGGTATTAAAACATAATACGTTGTCAGGCTATAGTCAAGATGTCATCTGCCCCTTGAGGATGGAAAGGAATGAGCAGCCATATAGAG
This sequence comes from Neoceratodus forsteri, assembly GCA_016271365.2. NCBI lineage: Eukaryota > Metazoa > Chordata > Ceratodontiformes > Ceratodontidae > Neoceratodus > Neoceratodus forsteri. Next base: position 705,423,106 of record CM028130.1, read on the forward strand.
GACATGGCGCAAGAGAAAAAAACCAAGCCATTTTACATAAGTCCATGCATCAACACACATGAATGAAACAAATACTCCGAGTCAGTACTAGATTTGCACCCTGTCTTACTGAAAATGACCCCTTCAAACATTTAGGAAACTAAACAGAGCTATTTAGACCTAGTTAGGGTATTTGAACCAGACGCTCAAGCCACTTTGTTCATTCCTCAGTCGCTGGTGACTCCCTTCCCTCGCCTTGATCCAATTCAACCTCAGTTCTACCTATCAGCTTATCGGCATCCTTATAGTCATTAAAAAGATAAGTCTGACCATTCCATGAAATTCTTAGTTGGGCTGGTAGCAGGAGTTGATGTGGGAGTTTTAGCTGTTGTAGTCTGCTTCGTAACCCATCAAATCATTTCCTCCACTGATGGGTGCTGTATGACAGGTCTGGGTACAGAAACAGATCAGATTCCCCATAATGAAGCTGGTGGTGTCATTTGACTATGTTTAAAGAACAATAGCGATCCCCCACACCAGTACATATTATAATAAAGGTTCTAGGAGTGGTTGGAGTGGCAGCAACCCACCTTGTCGTACAGTATGCTTCTTCGATAGCTGTAAGATTTGGGGCAACAATGATCTAGCACATTGAAAGCTGTTCTCCCCTTTGGTGTCAGCGAGTCGCAGATTCCTCTCACGGGTCTGATTCTCAACAGTCTCTATCCTCTGCCGTAGAAGGGTGTTTTCTTTGATAAGTTTAGCAGTTGCTTCTGTATTTTTAAGCACCATGGTCTCAGCTTTAGCTGCTGTTTGGTCTATGGAGTACATTCTGGTTTTCAGTGCCGACACTCGCGGTGTTAAGGTGTCATATTTATGATCCAGGTTCTGGACCATCTTTAGCAACTGTCTCAGGGTACAATTAACTGTGGCCAGTGTCACCTCATCACTGACAGAAGAACTTACGGTCGGAATGCCCGTTTGCTGCTAAGGTCCCCCAGCAGCTCTGCTGCTCTTCGGAGTAAAAAAGTCTACAGAGGATGCTGCAGCACCCTTAGGTTTCCCCATTTTCCGTCCTGTGGTTTGTCCACAAACTGTAGATGTTTGTAAGTACAGTAATATAAGTTACCTCTGAAGATTTTAAATTATAATTAAACAAAATTCTCTCAGGAGCTCGAAAGTGAAAGCTGCTTTTCTGATCGTCTGTTCAGCAGCACCCCCCAGTAATATTTCTTAAGTATACACCTCTGTGCTAACAAATATTTTATATATTACATAGCGGGGTCTCCCTGTGTTGACATCAGTTTTAAAGAGTGTGAATATTGCTCCACAAGTATGCTGGGATTGGCTAAGCTGAGAAATGCGGATGAGAAGCTTTCAGCAGCTAAATTATTTGGCTTAAAAGTACTTTGAATACGGCATGCCTCATCACAGAAGAGCTGATCTCTACCTCTCGTTATTTTATATTTAATTAAACTACTGCACTTGGAGGTTTGTTTCATTTCTATCCCTAGATATTTCCAGAGCTAAGAAGCTATTACACAGGGTTTGTCAAAAATGGCTTGATTTTAAAACTTAAAAAATTCCAACACTGCAGCAGTTAATGTGACTGAAATGTACAGGCCATATGATCCATCATCCTGAAGGCATACAGCCACTCTCTTCTCCAGGAGGAGCAGACTGGTGTGGCACATTCACCTCTCATATCTGAATGATCAACTTACTCTGTGAAAGGTTAGTGATAGAGCTTTTAGTGTCGTTGGCCCCATCCTGTGGAACTTGCTACCTCCATCTATAAGGAAGGCCCCTTCGGTGGAGGTATTCAAGGCATGCCTCAAGACCTTCCTGTTTGCGCAGGCTTTTCCTGACCCAGTTTTGTAAATATCGTCCTGTTCTGACTTGCTATATCGCCTATTTCCTGAATATCTTTTTATTATTTGTCTTGTTATTCATTTTTTATTTAATGAGTTTCATATCTTTTACATAGAAACACAGAAGTTGACGGCAGATAAGGACCGCAAGGCCCATCCAGTCTGTCAATTTTTTCTACCTTATGAATGTGCCATAGGCCTTTGCTTTGTCAATGGCCTAGCTATTCATACTCATCTGTATTGCTCCCTTATGCTTATCCCATGCCTGTTTGAAGCCCTGCACTGTATTCATATCCACCACTTCCTGAGGTAGGCCATTCCATGCATCCACCACCCTTTCTGTGAAAAAGAACTTCCTCATATTACCCCTTAATTGGCCTCCCTCTAATCTCATGCTGTGTCCTCTTGACCTGCTATTTTTCTTATATTGAAACATGTTAGTCTCTTTCACCTTGTTAATGCCCTTAAGATGTTTGAATGTTTCGATCGTATCACCTTGCTCCCTCCTTTGTTCTAGGGTATACATATTGAGCTCTGTTAATCTGTCCTCACATGTTTTCTGATGCAGTCCCTGCACCATTTTGGTTGCCCTTCTCTGGACTGCCTCCATGTTATTAATGTCCTTGTGCAGGTGCAGCCTCCAGTACTGCACGCAGTACTCCAGATGGGGCCTAACCAGTGTCTTGTAAAGAGGGATTACCTCCCTCTTACAACTTGTGATACCCCTGCTAATACACCCCAACATCCCCCTAGCCTTACCTACTGCTTTAGTGGTCTGCTTGGATGGTTTCAGGTCATCTGTGATGACAATGCCCAAGTCTCTTTCTTCCCTTGTGATTGCCAGCAACTCCCCTCCCTACCTATAGGCGGCTTCAGGGTTTCTCTTCCCTATGTGCATGATCTTGCATTTCTTTGCGTTAAACCCCAGTTGCCACTCTTCTGACCATTTTGCCAGTTTATCCAGATCTCTTCTTATTCTGCCCACCTCATCTGAATCACCTACTCTGTTGCATATGTTGGTGTTATCTGCAAACAGACAAACCTTACCCTTCAGTCCATCTGCAATGTCACTGATGAAGACATTGAAGAGGACTTGCCCCAGGACTGATCCTTGAGGTACCCCACTTGTGACTTTCATCTGTTCTGACTGTATACCATTTACCACCACTCTGTTTTCTGCCTGCCAACCAGTTTGCCACCCATTTGACCAACTTCTGACCCACCCTGAGCCTACTCAGCTTATTAATCAATCAATCTATGTGGAACAGTATTGAAAACTTTGCTGACGTCAAGGTAGATGACATCAACTGCACCCTCTTGGTCCACCACTCTGGTTACCCAGTCAAAGAAATCTATGAGATTAGTTTGACAGGACCTTCCTGTTGTAAACCCATGCTGTCTTGGATCCTGTGCTCCTATGGATTCCAGGTGTTGCCTATCCTTCCAAGGAGTGCTCATAATCTTGCCCACTACTGAGGTAAGACTGACTGGTCTGTAGTTCTCTGTCTCCTCCTGTTACTACTCTTGTGGGCGGGATCACATGAGCCCTTTTCCAGTCTTCTGGGACCTCTCCTGTGTTCAGAGACTCACTAAACAGTTCTGCTAATAGCTCTGCTAGTTCACCCTTAGCTCCTTTAGTACCCTGGGATGCTTATGCCATCTGGTCCGTTACCTTGTGCACCCTGAGCTAGCGAGCTCTTGTAGGACCCTTTCTTTGTGAAGGGACTTGTACCCCCAGTGACCATGCTGCTGAGCTGTGGGCCTGCCTTGTCTTCTCCTCAGTAAATACTGAGCAGAAATATCTATTTAGGATAGATGCTTTTCCTTGGTCCTCCTCCACACACACTCCCCCTTATCCCCTTTGATGTTTGCAATAACCCCTCTGGACTTCCTCCTTTCACTAATGTAACTACAGAAAGTCTTGTCCACTTCTTTTACTGTTTGTGCTAGTGTTTTCTCAGTTTGGGCCTTTGCCTGCCTTCCCTTAGGGAAGTTTGGTATGCCTCCCTATCTTCATTATGCTGTGTTCCCTTATATTTCCTGAAGGCCAAACATTTGGCTCTGACCTTTTCTGCTACTGTTTCTGAGAACTAAAGTGGTTTCCTCCTTCTTTTGCTCTTGCTTTTCTCCTTAACACAATGGGATACTGCTTTAAGCATTACATCCTTAATGCTTGCCCACTTTGCCTGTATCCCCTCACCTGTATTTTTTCTTGCCAGGGCTAGCTTAACTATGTTGGCCATCTTATCAAAGTCAGCTCCTCTGAAGTCCCACATTTTTGCCTTGGAATGGGATGATTTAGTTCGATAGTCACTGGCCCCCAGGTGACCTTCTACCTGGAGATTTGTGATCCTTTCCCCATTAGTCAGTACTAGATCTAGGATAGCTCTGTCTCTTGTGGGTTGTTGTACCAGTTGTTTGAGGCCCTTCCCCTGCTGGGAATCCATTATGTGTCTAGTTCTGGTGGATGTTCCTGCTGGTATTGACCAATTTGTATCTTGCATGTTGAAGTCTCCCATTATCAGAACCTCCCCTTTAGCTGTCATGTTTTGTATATCTTCTAACAGTAATGTGTCTATGTCCTCCCCCAGTCTGGAGGCCTGTAGACAACCCCAATTTGTATGGCTGTCCCATTTCCTGTTTCCAGGGTGACCCACAGTTCTTCTGGCTCCTTATGTGTATTCTGAATATCTGTAGCTTTGATATTTTCATTGACGTAAAGGGATACTGTCCCCCCCACACTTTTTGCACCTCAGGCTCTTCTGAACAGTACATAGCCGAGTACTGAAGTCTCTCAAGTGTGGTTACTGGTGAGCCATGTCTCGTTAATGACTACTATGTCCAGTTTAGCCTCGGTCATTGTTACCTGCAGGTCTGGGATCTTGTTTCCCAGACTGTGGGCATTGTGTATATGATTTTCCATTGGCCAGTTTTTGGTGTGTTAGTTGTTGGGCGAGGTCCAGCATTAACCCTGCACGTCGTATGGGGAGCTGGACCTTTTTCCTTACCTGGTGATGCAAATGAACTACAAACATGCTGAACTCTTGTTTGATCACTAGCTGAGGGGGGAGGGGGTGTTCTTCCCATTCAATGTACCAGGTGTTGCACACCCCCCTCCCCACTGGCTAATTTAAATATTCTGCAAAGACATCAAACTTCTGCCCCAATGCACTGACTCCCTCCTTAGTCAGATGCAGTCCATCGAATTTAAAGAACTTTCGCTCCCAAAACTGTTGCCAGTTACCTTCAAATTTTTGTCCTTTTTCTTGACACCAGCCCTTGAGCCATGTTTAGCTCCCCTATCTCCCCTTCTCTGACCTTCCATCCATCTGCCCCTATCTCCCAGACTGGCAGGAGCTCAGAGAAAGATATGCTGGACGAAATGGATGACAGTTTGTCACCCAGTTTTATTTACTGCTGTTTGTTTTATGTTGATTTTATGTACGGTGCCCAAAGCCTCCAGGAATTGGGCATCTTTCAAATACAATTGGCCTTGCCTAGTGTTTTATCAAGTTTAAGTGTATGTTTTATAAGCTGCCTGCTTTTGGCTAAAATAAAGTAGGTAAGTGTATAGAAAACCTTTTTTTTGGAACATTTTATTAATTTAGGTAAAAAGATATTACATATCTGTTCGCATCAGTTAAAGAACCCCTATACTGTTATTTCTCAACTAAAAATTGCTACAACAGGTGGACCACTCACCCATATTACAATTCCTATAGAATACTGGCTACTCTGTAACCCTAATGGTTGAGATACGATTTTTTTCATATAGTTATCCCATAGGTTATGCGCTCTTCATTTCCTACAACAAGCCACCCCGCATCAGAGTTGAACTTGTAACCATTCAAATGTGCAAAATCCAAGCAATCTCTGCACTCATGTGCCAAAAATGTTGCAAAACAGACACCAACCTTCTTTTTCTTTCCACAAAGCTGTGAATTTTTATTGTATGTCAGGATTCACAGGTACATCTTGCTGCTCCAAAAATTCCAAATTACAGGCATTGTAAGTGCATCCAACAAACACTGTTACCCAGCGCTTCGACCACATGTGTGGTTTTCCTAAGGGGATGATTAGTGCTATGCAGTGTTTCCTTTTATAGCCACTCTACCATTTAATTAACTACCCCTATTGGTTAATTGACAGAAAACCTTTTTCCATGAAAAGTGGCTCTGGTGGAATCTGAACCTTAAATCTCAAAAGTCAGTTTTAGTGGATTATATAGTTTTTAACCTTCTTTATCACTTAAACAACCCTTCTTTTAGTTGAATATCAAGTAAACAAACTAATTTAAATGATTTATCCACAATTTCTAACTCTATGTAAATCATCATGTTTTAAGTGGCTCTGTGGGATCGTGACTTAAATTTCAAATTAATTTTTAATGAATTTTGGTTTTAAACCTCTCTAACAATCAATCAAACATTTTTATCTAAATATCAAATACAGAAGATAATTATAAGCCATTTTTATCTAATATCAACTCTATACAAATGTACACAATTTACATAGAAATTAATACAACAATTAGTTCAAAAAACTATTTTTCTAGAATCACATTATTGAAGCTCGTTCATAAGGCAGTTTAGCATATCTTTTTCTTTAGATAATGAAAGATTAAACAAAATATATAGCAATCAGCATACTGGGAGGTGTGAACAGTCTTGCTTATAGTTCAAAACATAATAATTTTTTGTTTTTTGTTCATACTGTGACCTGGATTCTCCAAGTTTAGTGATCACACCATATCTCTTTTTATTGCCATTCTTATTAGGTGGATCCACCATCGAGGGATTCCAGCGCATGAACTAAAAAACAAGAGGGGAAAAGTAACATTAATGGAAGAAGTATTATGTCGATAGCCTTTACATTTTTACTCTTTTACTCTTTTACTTTTTAAGAATGGTTTTAAATCCCATTCTTTGTTCAAACCATAAGGCTGTATACTATTTAAGGTGAAAATCCAAAATCTTTCCCTTTGCAAAAGTTTATTTAATCTATCCCCACCACATGGGTTGCTCTGAATCTGTTCAATAGCCATGAATTTGGTTCCATCTGGTCTACTGTTATGAAATTCCACATAATGGCTAACCAATGGCCTACCATAAGCTTCTGTTCTAATATTTCTAATGTGCTCTTGTAGTCGCTGCTTCACAGGTCGAATCGTTCTTTCAATATACAGTAACCCACAGGGACACCATAGTGAATACACAACATATGTACTGTTGCAGTTAAGAAAGGAACGTATTTCAACTTTCCCATTGTAACTCTCTATTTCCAAGATTTTTTTCTGGCAACAGTAATTACAAATGTTGCACCTACCACATCTGTACATGCCAATAGGTGGAGGGGGGAGCCACAGTCTGTGCTCAGATACAGTAGGCAAAATGTATCTACTTCTTACCAGTTTATCTTTTAGATTCTCAGCTTTTGAAAAGGTGATTCTTGGATTTTCACCTAATTCCTCAGATAAAATTGGATCATTTAGAAGCATTGGCCAGAATTTTTTTCACAATAGCTCCAATCTGACCATCTTGATTGCTGTATTATGTCACAAATGTGATAGGAATGCTTGCTTTATTCTCTACAATCTTTTAATTTTTTGGTATAAGCAAATTATCCCTACACTGACCTGGCCTTTTCTTTTGCATTCAACAAAATCTCCTTTTTATAGCCTCTTGTTTCAAATCTTTTTATTATTTCATCTGCTTGTTTTTCAAAATCTTCATTTTTTTGAACAATTTCTTCTGATCCTTAAAAATTGACCATATGGAATGGAATTTACTAAAGACCTAGGATGAGAGCTATCAGCTCTAAGTAAACTGTTAGTCGCCATTTCCTTCCTGTAAGTTTTAGTCTGAATGTTGTTGTCATTATCTTTAAACAAGGTTATATCTAGGAAGTTAATTTCCTTTCTTTTATAGCAAAAAGTAAACTTTAAATTTTTGTTGTTATTTACATTCAACCAATTCATGAAGAGTCCAATTTCTTCTTCGGGACCCTGCCATACACAGAGTATATCATCAATAAAACGGTCCCATCTTTTGATGTTTCTTAAATATGGATTTTTAGTTTCTTCAAAAACAAAAGTTTATTCCCAATGGCCCAGAAAAAGATTCGCATAGCTTGGGGCCATTGCTGCCCCCATAGCAGTTCCTTCTAACTGTAAATAGCAATCACCATTAAATTCAAAATTATGTTATAAAACAAAATCAAGTGCTGTTAATATGAATTCAATGGGAAAACTTTGATATTTTAGATTGTTTTTCAAAAAGTATGAGCATGCTTCAATTCCATCTTCATGCTTTATGCTAGTATAGTGACTCTACATCAATGCACAACCAGTAATTTTCTGGCTCCCATTCAAGATTTGATATTTTTTCCAGGACGTCCATAGTGTCTCTAAGATAGGATTTAATATCCTCAAGACATTTTTTAAGGAAAAAATCAATGAATTGATTTAAATTGTCTATCAAAGATCCCATCCCTGATACAACAGGACATCCAGGTGGATTTTGGGAGTCTTTGTGAATTTTTGGAAGGGTGTAAAGTGTGGGCAGGATAGGTGTGTCATTGAAAATATATTTAATTTCATCTTCTCCTATTTGGCCTGTTTGTTTACCCCATTCTAAAAGTCTTAAAAGTTCAATTTTGAACACATTAGTTGGATCGCTGGGTAATTTTCTATATATTGTAGCGTTAGTAATAATATTCATAACGCTATTTTCATAATCTGTTGTCCATTATGACAATATTTCCCCCTTTGTCTGCCTGTTTAATGATAACTGGATATTCAGACAATTCTTTTAACGCTTTTCTTTCTAGTGTTGTCAAATTATCTCTTGTTTGGTCTTTATTTTTAATTATTAAATCAACTTCTCTTAATACCACAGACTCATAATTTTTAATGACAGGGTTATTACTGTAAGGACAGAATTGGGATGGGGTTTTAAAACAGCTTTGTCTTTCTAAATGAATATTGTCTCCTTCTATAATGTTTTCAGAGTTACCTGCTGATATTAACAAACTTTCCAAAGCAAGAACATCACTTTCAACATCATTTTCTGCAATATTTTCTGTATCAGCAGTTGAATTTTCTAAATCTAATAACAGATTGATCATTACAGGGTCAACTTCTTTATGCATTCCATTATTATGTACCCCATCCCCTTGCCTTTGCTCTGTTAACACATCAAATCCCATTGCTACTAATTTTTGCTTTGCATGATATTCCCCAAGTCTGATTTTTCTAAAAAATGTAAACAAATCCACCTGTGTTTTAAAGCGATCAGAGACTCTAGATGGAGCAAAATTAAGTCCCTTCTGTAGATTTTGTTTGTGTATCAGTCAGTTTTACCTGAGAAAGATTGATTACTACTAGGGTTTCTTGTTGTTGCTCCTTAATTCTCGATTTTGACCTTCCTTTCCTGCCTCTCCTTGTTTTGCATTTTTTTGAAACCTTTTTCTTATTCTTTGTAGCACTAGAGTCCTGTGAACAGGCGCTGTCGTGTTTCTTGGTTTCCAAATTCACCACTACTTTGCTTCCTGCTTCTTTACTTGTATAAAGTTCTGATTCTTCATTGATAATGATTTTTTTCTTCTTTTTTGATGCAGAGCGCTCTCTACTAAAGGAACGTGAGGATCTTGGCCAAGATAGTATATGTCCCAAGCTGTAATCAGTAGTGTCTCTTTCCAATTTGTTTTGCTTTTTGTTAATTAAGTCCTCTTCATGCTTTATTAGTTTTAATTTTAACTTCTCAGCAAAAGTTTTAAATCCTGTTTTAGAGGTTAATTTGTTAATGTCTTTCCTGATATTCTTCAGCTCTTCCCTTACATTTTATATTTGTCATTATCCTCTGCAATTATCAGCTCCAAGAAAGTACATGAGCAATTAGCAGCTGCTTGTTCCCATTCTTCTTTCCTTGTAAAATTTTCAAGACCACAAGAAGGTAATTTGTTCAAACGCAAGCCCCTTGGTATTTGAGACCTCTCCAGATATGTTTCCAAAGTAATTATATCGTAAGTAAGATTAAGTTCTGAAATGCTTAATTTTTCCAGTTGATTGAATAATTTTCTCAAACCAAAGATTTCAGTCTGCTCACCTGTTGTCTCAGATGTAGATGCTGAATTAGACTGTCCTTCAATAATGCCAAGCTTGCCTTTAGACCGAAGCTTCCTCGTAGCCAAATCTTCTAATTCACAAATGCTTTCAGACTCTATTTCAGTCTCAGTCTTCGATCCACTTTCAACATTATTCCGATCAGAACTTGTTTCTCGAGACACTCCAAAGCTTTCCTCCAAGAGTATAACACACTTGAGGCTCAAAAGCTTGACTGAATGTGAATTTGAAAAAAATTTGGCTACCAATTGGATGCACTTAATACTTCATATTTTAGTTTACAAACTCAGGAGTTTTAAAAAACTTTTCAGCACTGGTTTGAAGAACGTTTGTTGAAATGAACTCGGCTACACCGTCACAAAAGCAATTATGTAGTCCAGACCACTCCTCAGACGTGTGCACAAAAAACCTAGGTGCAGAGTGTGGGGTTGCTAGCCCCATCCAATGATGAACAAAATCCAAGCAATCTCTGCACTCATGTGCCAAAAATGTTGCAAAACAGACACCAACCTTCTTTTTCTTTCCACAAAGCTGTGAATTTTTATTGTATATCAGGATTCACAGGTAAATCTTACTGCTCCAAAAATTCCAAATTACAGGCATTGTAAGTGCATCCAACAAACACTGTTACCCAGCGCTTCGACCACATGTGTGGTCTTCCTAAGGGGATGATTAGTGCTATGCAGTGTTTCCTTTTATAACCACTCTACCATTTAATTAACTACCCCTATTGGTTAATTGACAGAAAAACTTTTTCCATGAAAAGTGGCTCTGGTGGAATCTGAACCTTAAATCTCAAAAGTCAGTTTTAGTGGATTTTATAGTTTTTTAACCTTCTTTATCACTTAAACAACCCTTCTTTAGTTGAATATCAAGTACAACAAACTAATTTAAATGATTTATCCACAATTTCTAACTCTATGTAAATCATCATGTTTTTAAGTGGCTCTGGTGGGATCCGTACCTTAAATTTCAAAATTAATTTTTAATGAATTTTTTGGTTTTTAAACCTTCTCTAACAATCAATCAAGCATTTTTTATCTAAATATCAAATACAGAAGATAATTATAAGCCATTTTTATCTAATATCAACTCTATACAAATGTACACAATTTACATAGAAATTAATACAACAATTAGTTCAAAAAACTATTTTTCTAGAAACACATTATTGAAGCTCGTTCATAAGGCAGTTTAGCATATCTTTTTCTTTAGATAATGAAAGATTAAACAAAATATATAGCAATCAGCATACTGGGAGGTGTGAACAGTCTTGCTTATAGTTCAAAACATAATCATTTTTTGTTCTTACTGTGACCTGGATTCTCCAAGTTTAGTGATCACACCATATATTGTGTACATTTGTATAGAGTTGATATTATATAAAAAATGGCTTATAACTATCTTCTGTATTTGATATTTAGATAAAAATGCTTGATTGATTGTTAGAGAAGGTTTTAAAACCAAAAAATTCACTAAAAATTAATTTTGAAATTTTAGGTACGGATCCCACCAGAGCCACTTAAAAACATGATGATTTACATAGAGTTAGAAATTGTGGATAAATCATTTAAATTAGTTTTTGTACTTGATATTCAACTAAGGAAAGGTTGTTTAAGTGATAAAGAAGGTTAAAAAACTATAAAATCCACTAAAACTGACTTTTAAGATTTAAGGTTCAGATTCCACCAGAGCCACTTTTCATGGAAAATATTTTTCTGTCAATTAACCAATAGGAGTAGTTAATTAAATGGTAGAGTGGCTATAAAAGGAAACACTGCATAGCACTAATCATCCCCTTAGGAAGACCACACATGTGGTTGAAGTGCTGGGTAACAGTGTTTGTTGGATGCACTTACAATGCCTGTAATTTGGAATTTTTGGAGCAGCAAGATGTACCTGTGAATCCTGACATCATACAATAAAAATTCACAGCTTTGTGGAAAGAAAAAGAAGGTTGGTGTCTGTTTTGCAACATTTTTGGCACATGAGTGCAGAGATTGCTTGGATTTTGTTCATCATTGGATGGGGCTAGCAACCCCACACTCTGCACCTAGGTTTTTTGTGCACACGTCTGAGGAGTGGTCTGGACAACCATTCAAATGTGGACAGATAAAATAGAAAGAAAATTTTAAACAGGATAAAGTGTCCCTTAAACCAAGCACTAACAGCACTCGCAGGCAGCAAATAAAGTCCAAAGACCTCCAAAGTAATATTTGAAAGAAGTTCTGTTTGGGCAGCACCCCTAAGTAAGGCAGTCCAAGGTCTGTACAATACTAATTTTCATATGGGTTACAATATCCAAACTAAAAACAGCCCCTGCTTGGGGGGGGGGGGGCTGCAAACAGAATGTGCATCACGGCCGGCATCATCTTAAAGGAACAGGACTGTGAAAGGACTCCTTTCCAGTCACCTTATGAAATCTATTCTTTTCCTTTTGAACCAAAGTTCTTTTTTAAAAAATTTTCTTTTTATCTTCCGGCCACAGCACCCGAGCTTCCCTCGACTCCAGCTCCTGACCGTGGACCATCAACTCCATGGGATCACCCAACCCCCCACACTGGGGCCATACCAAGGGACAGTTCCTATGTTATGGCGTGCCCGCAGCAGTCACCCGGGAGTTGGGGGACCAATGGCCTGGAGGCCATAACACACTGGGATCTTTTACATATTAACCCATTGCACCCTCCCCTGAGGACGTCAGCAGGCACGGGAGCCCAAGGAGGCCAGCGCACATTGAAGAATGGCTGCTCCAGACCCAGCCGATGTCCTACCCTTCCTTCCATGGTAATCCTAATCGCATCCAGTGGTCACTGAGTGGCAGTAGTACAGCGAGTGCAGCAACGCTCCCTCTCTGAAGGAGGAGAGCAGCCCTTAGGGCACTCAGTCCTCCTCCCCTCCAGCCGTCCCTCCAGCGACTGACGCCCATTCTCAAACCCTGATCACCGGTGTCATGAGCAGTTGTGTTACCGCTGTGCTGGCAGGCCGGCGCAATGGAAGTTCTTTTTGCTCATATTCACTGATTTATGCACCTCCTAGAGATCTCAGTAAATGTACTGCTAGCCAAAATAAATGACCTTACATTTTGCTGTGTAATAGAGTGCATGATTCACTCAGAAAGACCGTAAGGTTTAAGGAAGCGCATCAAAATTTTGTGCACTTGAATGAGCTTAAATTGGGGTAAAGGGAGATGGGACTGACATCCACTAACACATCTTATCCCTCCTTCTGTGCATCATCCAGAATGAGGTCTCTGATATGAATTCCAACCAGGGTAATGAGCACAATGTGCACTGGCTGCAGTTTCAAATCTTTTCATGGGGATAATTCTATATGTCCGCAACACTTCAGATAAAAAGATCAGCTCATAATTTTTTTTTTTTTATTTTATTTTAGAATTTTTGGCCAGGAAAGGCACACTAAGCTGAGGCTTGGTTCCAGGTGCATCCTGGGAGCACAGGGAAGTTAGGTGATTTGCTCATGGTCACACAGTATGCAAGTGGTGGCTGTGGGATTCAAACCCAGTTCTCCAGGTTTGTAGCTCAGGGTTCTTAACCACTTTGCTATTCTGCCTCCCATAAGTTTCATTTTACCACACTACAAGAAAAGACAAACACTGGTCCCCCCTCCATCTCCTCTGGAGAGCTCGAATTTGGTTTCCTACATCTTTAATCGATAATGAACCACTTTACTTTCTTTTAGGCCTCCTACACTGACTGTTGAAGCCTGCAAGGTTGCCCCACATGCCTCTGTTCCCTTTATTAGCATCGTTTGAGATTGTGTCTCACAAATTTGGATTCAACATTGGCAGTCCACCACCTTAATATCTAAAGCAACTACCTTTTTGTCTAGGCCTTCCACTGCCAGAAAAATGTAGGCTCTGCACTTCTTGTCACTGACTCCAAGTCCTGCATAGCACTGTGCCACACTGTGGCCTGCTGATCTCCCTTTCTGCAGTGTCACTGCAGCTGCTGCAGCAGCCGCAGTTTTTTGTGGGGTTCATCATCTCGGAGCACCACCAAACTTGGTAAAAACACAAAACTTACTGTAGATAAAACTTGTAAATACTCAGCTTTGGTGCAAGTTAGTAAGCTTTCCACGAGAGAGCTTTGGACATCATGAATTTCCTCAGTGGCTGTTGGCTCCACCCTTGAAAAAAGTTTCCCTGGGTTTCAGTTTACGCTGGTTCCTGACTTTTCAGTGAAAGTTTGTGAAGGAATTCAGCTAATCCATTCTCCTAGCTACGTAGCAAGCAGAATGGCTTTCCGTTTGCGATAAGAATGGCATGTTATTGGTGACTTCTCTTCTCTGAAAGAACAACTTACTCCTTCAATGGTTCATGTTATACAAGCTGAAATGTACATTACAGTGTTGCCAATTGTCAGCTTCAGCAGTGGGAAACGGGTTTTTTGTTTTTATTAAACTATATCTTTTCAAAATGTCCTGCTTTGTGATGTGAAAATGTTTCCTTACTCAGGTAACTGTGGATAAAATGTTCACTTGGTTTCTACTTTACAGTGTTGCTAATTCCTTTTTTTTTTTTTGCTGTGAAAAGTTTTCCTTAAAATAAATGTTTGTGTTGCAAAATCCTTGCTGGTACTGGTTTTGCATTGCAAAGGTCTTGCTGTGAAAAGCAGTGGGGGATTTCATTTTTCTTTCAAACTGCTTTTTTTTCCTTTTATTTCAGAAGGTGCTGCTATGTACAAGCAGTTTGGGGTGAGGGATATATTGTCATTGTCATGAACTTTATTATGGGTCTCAAAATGTTAATAAGGCTTTGAGATTAAGGTTCGTAATACAGTGTTATTAACATGATAATATGTTTTTGAGGTTTAGGTTAGCAATGCGTTACTAACATAACTAGAAAATAATTTATTTATTATAAGTTCGGTAACTGGGAGAGGCACACTGAGCCAAGCCTCATTTCCAGGTGCGACCCTGGGGAGGGGGAAGGGGAGAACAGTAGTATACAGTGTACATGTGACAAAAGTGTAAAAACATGGTAAGCAAAGTGAGTGAGTTAACAGCATAAACATGACAGGAATTGTGGTAAACAATACAAGAAGTTAAATAGTTATACTGAAGTAGTGACAAGTAGTAACAGCAATGCAGTTATTCGTTGCACCTTCTCAGGAGAAGGAAGGGTGGAGGTGGGTCAGGTGAGTAAGCAAAAAAAAAAAAGAAGACAGGGTAAGCAAAAGCATCAAGACGGTCGAGGGAGGGATGGAGGAGGTGGGGCAGGCAGGAGTAGGGAAGTACAGTACGAGTGAGGGAGGGGGGAAGTGAGGGGGGAGTGTGTTAATGTTTTATTGTTAACAAAACCGTAGGGGTGTGCAAGTAACAAATAGTATTTCCTGAATACCACAAATACTTGGCTTTCTGAGTATCCGTGAGTGAATTCTGAATAGCCCACTATTTGTCAGGTTCTTGCATTTGGGAGTGTCACACTAAATAAAATCCTTTTCCGCCCTCCCCAGGTGACCAGGGCTAGTATACTGGTGACCAGTCCTCCCCATTTAAAGTTTACAAGGTCCCCCACCCACCAGACTGCCTAAAGTCACTAAGACACTCCTCCTGCTCCACTCCTTCCCTTACGATCATGGGTCCTACTCCTACCCACTACAACTCACTCCATCAAGGAGCTACAAGCTACTAGCTCCTCATTTAAGCAGGTACTGTTACAATAGAGCACTCAGCTGCACACTGCAGTGGGAGGGGGAGCCAATTTTAGTTCTGTTAGCCCCCTCTTCAAATCAAGGATCGATCAAAGGGGAAAGTGGCAGAATGGATGGTGGTTTTTTGGGCATGTGGGGAGGGTGGGACTTGTGCTAGAAGAAGTGACAACATGCCTGGCAGTATGAGATTTTAACTCTGGGACATGGGATAAGAGGCAGGTGGGTGGGAGACCTTGTAAATATTAAATGGGGAGGACTGGTCTCCAAGAGACTAGCCAATGCCACCGGGGGTTAGTGAGCAGGCAAACCAGCTGAATAAATGGGGCTCATAGTACAGACTAGAGGTTAAGAGTAATGAGCTGTGAAGGAGTTTGGTACATCCAGCAGACCCTAGTTTGATTCCCACAACCTTCACTTGCATACTATGTGACTCTGAGCAAGTCATTTAACCTCCTTAGCACTCTCGGGTCACCTCTGAATACAGGTACTTGTGCCTAGTAGGCCTTGCCTGGTTATCAAAGAATTAAGAAGAGAAAAAAAAAATACTGACTGCCGTGGAGGGGTTGTGGAATAACAGACAGACCAGACACAGAACCTCAGGTTCAACACACAATCTCTGAGATGTTTATTCAAAATACAAGAGATAACTATCAGCAATGGCATATCCCTTCTTCAATACATCAGTTTGTAGCAACAGACTATGAATGTCCTTCCTCTGCACTTTGTAAGCACTTGCTGACCCACTGATCTAACTTTTTAGTGAAATCTACGTCATCCCTATGTTTGTCTTGTGTGCTTGGGAGGTGGGGGGGAGGGGGCTCAAATAAAAAAAAAACAAAAAAAAAAAAACTAAAGACAAAGAACCTCAGTGCAGAAGCACTGAAGCAAGGGTTACCCCAAAGGGCACTGGCAATAAGCCAAGTTTTAAATAAACACAACATCACACATAACCACATAATGTAAAATCATGGGATGTATATGCAAATCATCTTGACATTTCAGACTGGCTCAGTTTACAGCAGGAATGCATGGTACCAAAAGGGCCTCTCAAACAATCTGCAATGTACATGCATTAAACAACACAACATGTTTTTTTTCTGATATCTCTACCTCAGTAACTTAAAGGGACACTGTCTCAAAGTGTCCCTAGTTTAAAAAACATATTTTATGATTGCCAAAATTCTGTAAAGATCATTGATGTAGCTGGTAGTTTGATTCTGACTCATATTTTCTTTTAAAAAGTAAAAAACAGACTGACCAACATACTGGTGTTATCACACCAAAACAGATTTGTTTACATTCCTTGATCAACTCCAAATGCCTCTTTCCTGGACTTGGGAATATTCACAAAACAGTCTAGCCCCTCATGATGCAGTGGGAGTTCAGGAGACTACTGCCTTATGAGTGACCACACTATTTGGGTGTGTTTCTACTGCTCAGGAAGTATGCAGTAAGAACAGAACCAGGATTATAAACAAAAATGTTGTTTATAAATATACATTGCCATGCATTTCAGTTCTACTAAGCAAGGAGTCAGACAAAACAAACAGCAACATCAATGAATTTTAGAGAGGGTAAGCACTCATAAAATGTGGGTTTTCAACTAGAAATAATATGATGAAAAACAGGTTGACAGTGTCCCTTTAATTTCTATAATACAGTCAACAAGTACTTTTTACCTTTATCAAAAACACCTAGTGGTATGGTATTGTCAACATTTACAGGTTTCATACACATAAGGAATATATAGTACATCAAGGTATATTATGACATAGTGCCATTGCATACTAAATCCAACAAAGAGGAACACAGCCTGTTGTTTTACATCAGCTCAGAGGTCACAACAATAACCTCCCCTGTAAAAGGACCTGAGACTGAATAGAAAAATGAAAGAGGACACTATAGCTTAGTCAAGAAAGGGGAGGGGGGGCCCATAGGTGGCCATCCTTATGGATTAGAAATTGTAAAGGATAGATCAGGCTAAGAAACAGAAGAACTGTTGCAACAGATTTAAGAAAAGGTTGGTCTTCAAGAGTGGCAGGATCTCCCTGTCACATATCCCCCACCTTAAGAGGGAAGCAGTTATCTCAGACTTCTTACCACCTTCCTGTCCCAGGAAGGGATGGAGCTTCCACCCATCTATCTTCAGAAGCTTCATCTCAGGGTCCCTATTAACGATAAACATCCCATCATAAAAACAGTGGCTATCATCATGCTTTATCTTGAGGCGTTGACCCATTTTTCAACAGAGACTAACGGTACCTTCCCTGCACCATCACCTTTTAGGGAAAGTCCGTCATATTTTATTGACCAAAAATCTGGATGTCTTTAAAGTCCAGTACCATACAAAGAATTTCTCTGGAGTGAGTAATTACCTGCTCCAACCCCACCACACATGTAGGTTTTAAGCAGGGGGCCCAGTCCTAGGTTCAACTCCTCTACATAAACCCACTATGTCTCTTGATTCATTCATTTCACTTGCTACTGATACAAATATCTGAGGGTAGCACTCTAGGAGTTACCCAAACACAGGTTCCAATCCTTTTTATATATTTGTGCTTATTTCAGCTGTTACCAACAGGTACCTTGTGACCTGTGTGAGAGTTTTCCCTTTTTCCAAGGGTGGCATTTTTTTCCTTTGATGACCTCAACCCTTTGGGACACTCTTTCCAAACTCTGGGTGCTAGTTCCTCTGCTGTCCCCAGCAGGTACCCCTATCTGATTGCACATAAGACAGGTCTTAAGATAGGCTGTTACCTGTCTGTACATTCCTGGCCAGCAATAATACAGGGTTAATCGAGCTACTGTAATACCCCGCCATGGCTCAGATGTCCACAGGGACTAAAGTGAACAGCCTCCATCACTTGTTGTCTGTAGGCCTCAGGCACCACTACCTGGGCATCCACACTTTTTGTCCGGGGGTTGGGCCTCATGTGGTAGAGAACACCATTCTTTAGTTTGTACCACCAACATTGTTTTGCCCCCACACCGCCATTAATCGGCATACCCTCCTTGACCTTAATATACTGTAACAGTTTGGCAACATTAGCATCTTTAGCCTGCAGTATACCCCATTCAATACTGTTAATAGACTTAGCTGTATCAATACAAGAAAATATTCCTTCAGCCTCTTAGGCTTCTTCTTGCTTGCTTGAAGTCTTCAACCCCAGCACAATGTCACTAGGCACAGTCTTACCCGGGGTCTCACATTCAAGTTCCATACTTGCATCTCCAACGTCCAACAGGCAACAACCTGGGAACACAGGCAACAAAGGAATATCCTACTCAGTCAGGTGGTCCTCCTCCAGCTGAGCACATGAAAAATCCTCCTCCAATTCTTTATCCAAACTCTCTGGCAGGGCCATTTCGAGCACCTGGCACAAGTGTTCCACCTCTCTGCGTAGTCGGTCTGCCTCCAGCCATTGCACACTCATCCCTTTGCATCTCTTCATCGTCTTCAGGCTTGGCCTTCCTTGAGCTCTCAGGTCCAGTCCAGGCAGCAACTTCTCTCCCAGTCTGTCGGCCATGGTTCTGGTCAGAACTCCATGGACTCTCTTCTCCGGGTTCTCCTCTGGCAACTCCTGGTGCACCAGTCTACCTGGGATGTCTGGGCGATTTCTACCAGAAAATGTCCCTCTTAGGCCAGTCCAGATGCTTCCAGCAAGTTATCCCACTTCTAACACCAAGTCTGTGGAGGGGTTGTGGGATAACAGACGGACCAGACGCTGAACTTCAGGCTCAACATACAATCTCTGTGTGATGTGTATTCAAAATACAGCAGATAACCTTCAGCAATGGCATATCCCTTCTTCAATACATCAGTTTGCAGCAACAGACTATGAATATCCTTCCTCTGCACTTAGCACCTACTGACCCACTGATTTACTGATCTAATTTTTCAGTGGAAACCACTTCAATGCTATGTTTGTCTTGTGTGCTTGGGTGGTGGTGGGGGCTCAAATAAAAAAAAGCTAAAGACAAAGAATCTCAGTGCAGAAGCACTGAAGCAATGGTTACCCCAAAGGGCATTAGCAATAAGCCAAGTTTCAAATAAACACAACATCACACATAACCCCATAACGCAAAGCATCATGGGATGTATATACAAATCATCATGACATTTCAGACTGGCTCTGTTTACAGCAGGAATGCATGGTACCAAAAGGGCCTTTCAAACAATCTGCAAATTACATGCAATATACAACACAACAGGGTTTTTTCTGCTATCTCTACCCCAGTAACTTAATTTCTATAATACAGTTAACTAGTACATTTTATCTTTATCAAAAACACCTAGTGCCATGGTATTTTCAACATTTACAGGTTTAATACACATAAGGGATATACATCAAGGTATTTTATGACATAGTGCTATTGCATACTAAATCCAACAATGAGGAACACAGCCTGTTGTTTTACATCAGCTTAGAGGTCACAACAATAACCTCCCTGTACGAAGACCTGAGAGGGAATAGGAAAATTAAAGAGGACACTATAGCATAGTCAAGAAAGGGGAGGGTGTGCCCATAGGTGGCCAACCTTATGGACTAGAAATTATAAAAGGCCAGCCCGGTGGTGCTGATGGCTGAGGCGCTGGATGCCTTACTTCATGCTATGCCAACGACCCATGCTTGGGAACAAGCACGGGCCACCAGGGGTTGGCAGGGGAGGAGAAGGATCAAGCATCTGATGGGACTGCTCTCCTTCTCTGGGGAGGGGGGATGTCAGTGGTCAGCTCTGACTAGCTCCCTAGCTGACTGGGGGCAGCATGCCAACAAGGCAGCAGAGTTGTAGCAGACACTTGGAGGAGTGCATGTGGGCGCATGTGCGCTCCCTCTGCTGGTGTCAGTGCATGCCACAACTCCAGGGCATAGAGCAGAAAATTGGCTCCTGGTCAGGCAGCAAGAGCTTCTGACCTCTGCAGCCCAACCCCGAACGGTGCTTCCTCGTCTGGATCTGTACAGGTGAGTTGAGCTTAAGGGGGAGAGGCTCCTCACCACCCCGCCATGGGGGGCAAGCTGTGGGAGAATTGAGGAAGTTGGCCTGATGTCGGGGGTGCGGGCCGGGAGGTCGGTCGGGATGTTAGCTGACCAGGAAGCCATGGGCAAGAAAAAGATAGCCAAAAAAAAAAACTTGTAAGGGATAGATTAGGCTAAGAAATAGAAGAACTGTTGCAACAGATTGAAGGAAAGGTCGGTCCTCAACAGTAGCAGGATATCCCTGTCACAAATGCCAATCATAAAGGGGCCGAATACAAATATTCTGACAACTATTCAGAATAAGGTATTCGTACACCCCTATAAAACAACCACTAATATCTTCCAATCATTTCCAAAAATAATTTTTATCATAGCTTATAACACTTGAAATAATATTTTGAAAGCTGTATCTTTTGAAGAGTTAGACTTAGAAACCAAACTTTTTTTAAATGAAAACTTGGGAGTCCAATCAAAATGAATAGATTATAACAATACAGTTCTCAAGTGGCATTAGATGCCTTTATGCATCAATATAAAATGTTATTAAAAATAGGATTTAAAAAAATGTAAACATTTTATGTTTTCGTATATCGATATATCGAAGACTCAGCAACAATATGTAACGACTGATTAACTTAGCTGACTCAAAACTTTCATTTAAAAAAAATAGGTTTTGTGGCCCTAAGAATTCCAAAGTTATTCCGCTAAAAAGAAATTATATTTTGAATGTGATCATGCCACAGAGGATGTGCATGACAAAATTCAGGTCCCTAGATCCCAGAATGGCCTAGTTATGAGTTGCTGAAAGTTGAGGTTTAACACAGACATGCCTATTCACTCCTAATTATAGTGGTGCTACTGCAGCATTACAATTATTTATAGAATAATAGAAACATAGCAATTGTCAGCAGAAAATGACCAATGGTCATCAAGTCTGCCCATAGTTATGACTTCCTAACAGACTGACCTAATGTCATGGCAGCTTACTCCCCCCATCCCCCGCCCCACCCTTTGCATTCATTCCCATTCTATGTCTCGCTCTTGGGAGTATGTCTCCCTCTGTTATGTCCCAATCATGTTTGAACTCATTCAGTGTTCTTGCATGTACTACTTCCTTCTGTAGTTTGTTCCATGACTCAACCACCCTTTTAGTGAAGAAAAACTTTATCACCATCAGTTTCCAACTGTGTCCTCATGCAACTGTGTTTTTGTTTCTAATAAACACACCCTCTGCTTCTACTGTATTTATTTCTCTTAAAAACTAAGTCTTGATCATGGACAGGAGAGTACGTATTTAGCAATTTTAACCTTTCTTCATAAGGTTTGTGTTACTCACCCTGAATAATGTTTGTGGTCATTTGCTGTACTGTCTCCTTTCTTAGATATGGGTTTCAAAACTGGGCACAATATTCCACATGATGCGTCACCAATGAGCTGTATGGGGTAAAATCCCTTCCTCCTTCCTACTAGCAACATCCCTCCCAATACTGTACATACCAGTAACCTGGATGCTTTACTACAAGCTTTTTCACACTGGCTGGCTTTTAAGTATGTCACTAACAAGAACTTCAAATCCCTCTCCTATGTTGAAATTGCTAGCTAAGTGCCTCCCCATCCAATACTTAGTATGTGGATTTTTATTTACTAAATGCATAGCCTTGACTTTTTTTACATTAAACCTCAACTGCCAAATTTCTGACCATCTCTGTAGTTTCTCCAGGTCTATTGGTAGTTCCCTTACCCTCTCCTCACTATCTAGATGCTAGAAAATGCTAGAATAGTACAAGGAAGTGATGCCAGCAAGGCAGTCTCACAAAGTCATAAACCACAAGCCTTGAAGGGTGGCATTATTTCACATGAACACTGTTTTTTTCTAGCATTTGTATTACAGGTATTTAATGCATTTGGTTAGCCAAAAAAAGGCTTTAACTTTTTTTTTAGTAGAAATTCTGAAGACATTTCAGTAATGCAGGAGAGAATTCCGTAACCAGTTTGGGAAGATCAGAGGTATCACTTCAATGGCTGCAGCTGACTGAAGCAGGTAGCATCAATTAGTCATATGACTTGTAGATCATGTGAATGTGAGGGAGTCAAACACAAGCCACGATCAGCTTTGGTGTGTTGAGTGCTTAATTCCTCAATCTTTGTGCTTCTTTCTCTATTTGCAAGTAACTGGTGTAGTTGAAGGACAAGCACGTTAGTGTCGCTGAGTCTAATGTAGGGTATTTTTTTTTTTTTTTTTATTTAGTTGTTTAACCAGGTATAGCACACTAAGCTGAAAGCTTTTTTTACAGGAGCAACCTGGGAGCACAAAGAGGTTAAGTGACTTGCTCAGGGTCACAAAGTATGCAAGTGGAAGCTGTGGGATTCAAACCCAGGTCTGGTCTATTAAATAGCTGGTATAGCATAGCAAAACGCTATGCCTATTAGAGGGTAATGCTAGCCCTTTTCTTTCTGAGTTGCATAGCACTAGTCTGCTAAACATTTTTTTTAATATTTTTTATTCAGGTTTATACATTTAAAACACAATAAAAATAAAGCATTTTTAATTTTGCTAATCTATCTGTACCATGTGCAATGCATTTTCACAGCTGGTTAGCATATTCACATGCAAAACTGCTAATCAATAATTTTGACTTTTTAAAAACATTTTGTAAACATTTTTTTTTTATTTTTTATGAAGCTGTTTCTCCACTTGATCGGTGTGGGTGGGCTCTCAGCCCTGTCTCTGGCTTGTCTCGCCCAATGCCTGCCTCTCCAGTTTTCTGAGCCCTAGATCCCCAAGGACTGCCCCCATGGTGGGGCCAGACAAGGGAAGGCCATCCTCCCCCATTCAGAGGCTGTCATCCAGATTTTGGGCCACAGACTGGTCGAACTAGCAGAAACAGAGGCAGATGGGCAGGGGCTTCATGTAGCCCATGCCAACCTTTTCCATTTTCTCCCTGTATTCCCCAGCCACAGCATCACGCAAGTGCGTGCGCATGGAGGCACGCACATGCCACACAATCACGTCCCCTCCCTTCTCTGCCACTTAGGCTGCCGGCGCTACCTATAGGCCTCCACCTGGGGGCAGCCAAGGGCAAGTCAACAAACCTCCATACCCCGGGAGAGGACAGCTGTCCTCTGGATGCTCAATGCTCTTTTCCTGACCAACTCCCGGTGACCTGAGCTCATTCCCGACATTGGGTCACCGGCGAGGTAAGGCGCTAGGCACTTTAGCCTTCTACACCACTGGGCCAGGTGATTTTGCCTTTTCTAATATACTGCTAAAGATATGTGCTCCCAGTTGTAAAACTAGTTCTGTTGCACAGCAGAAGGTTTGTAGCTGTTTAACTTGGGAGATCTCTGGAGACAGCATGGAAAAACAGTTTGAAACCACCAAAAGTTGTAAGATACATTCATGCTGCTTGATTGCTGTTCTGAAAGACTGTTTTGAAAGCTGCATTTTACATGTTTTAATTTATTTTCTTACCCGTCTTCCTAAAATCTGGTTAATAGCAGCACTCTCCTTCAGTGTGCACTCGGCAATGACCTTTGCTCTCATCTCCTTCATGTACAGCATAAAAGCATTTAGGGGTTTCTTAATTGTGGGTTTCTTTGCCTCTTTCTCTCTCTTTGGTTCTGGGTGGGGTTTCCTGGTAACAGAAAAAAAACACACACCATTAACTGGAGGTTTTACAGGTAATTACCATAATTATGTATGAATCGTCAGTACAAAAAAACAATCTTAAGATGCCTATGAATCCATTTGATACACATGTGTTTTACATTAAATAAAACACAAAATAAATATTTTTGCAGGCCTCTGATAATGCATCATCCTTGCTCTTCTAAAGGAGTATAAAGGCTCTAATTAAAGTGTCACTGTCCCTCTTGATATTATGAACAATACCTATAAAGTAAGTATTATATTCCTGAATTTATTTATTAGTTGCTTATTTCAAAAAGTTTACCAGGAAAGACATACTGAGGTGACAGCAGCTCATTTCCCGATGAGTTCTGGGGAGGAGGAAGTGTAATACAGTAAAAACTGAGAACAATGTGAAATAAATAAATACATTCATACGTACAAAGTTGCCAGCAGATTAGGCCAGTCGGTCTATCACGTCTGCCCGAGATGCAGCCCTTGAATTAAGTTTCAGCAGATGCCCCTCCCCTTCCTGCACTCCCTGTTATCTGGCTCTTTCCCCAGCTCCTTGGGTACCCCCCTCCGACCTGCATCTTGCCCATGTGCCTGTCCCACCCCACCTTGAAGCCCTCCATGGTGTCCTTTGCCAACAGCATGGTAATGCATTCCAAGGTGCAACCACCCTCTCTGTGAAGTAGTGTCTCCTTACTTCCCCCCTGTACCTCCCCCCTACTAACCTAAGGTTAGTCCTCTAATATTTCCCTCCCCCTTCAGTGTAAAGAGACCCTTCGTGTCTACCCTATTTATCCCCTTCATATACTTGAAGACCTCTATTATATTTATTTATGTTGTTTTTGGTAACCGGTTAGGTGCTCTAGACATAGGAAACGCCTATTTTCAGGCACGACCTGGAAGGTTACAACAGAAGAAATACAATACAAGAGAAAATAGTGGTATACAACAATACAAGACACAACAGTGGTACACAACAATACAAGACACAACAGTGGTACACAACAATACAAGACACAACAGTGGTATACAACAATACAAGACACAACAGTGGTATACAACAATACAAGACAAAATAGTGGTATATAACAATACAGGGCAAAATAGTGGTATATAACAATACAAGACAAAATAGTGATATTCAACAATACAAGACACACTAGTGGTATATAACAATACAAGACACACTAGTGGTATATAACAATACAAGGCAAAATAGTGGTATACAACAATACAAGACAAAATAGTGGTATACAACAATACAAGACACAGTAGTGGTATACAGAACCAAACTCGGTGGTAGAATACAAAGCAATACATGCTAACAATCAGTACAAATTTAGTTAATCATTAAAGAATAGTAAGCAAAGTTCAGGAAACTAACAAAACTAGGGTAAGCAAACATAAGGAAATAATTAGTACAAAAGTTTCAATCCTTAGTCATCATGGTAACAGGTAAAAGTATGAGGGTCGAAGTAGAGAGGAGAGGGCGGTAGTAGCAGAGGAGGAGGGCAGTGTCAGATAGGGTAGGGACAATGAAATAAGTGTCTCATAAAATAATATAAAAACAGCAAGTTACAGCTGATTAGATGAATCAGACAACGTAACCATAGAATAAATTTTGTTGCCAGCACCCTTTTTGCGTAACCCTTGCCTCTGTACTTTTGTGCTGTGGTTCTTTGTCTTTTGAACATACCTTAGCCATGACCGATGGACAGGTGCATTGTCTGATTCAGTGAGGACCATGTGCAAAATGGTAAGATGGTACATAAAAAGGAAAACTGTTGGGGGTGTGGATGCCAGGTCAGTGTACCATCAAAGGCTGTTACAGTTGTGAGGAGGGAGGTCACAAAGAAGTGATTAGAAGGAGAAACAGGATGAGGCAGAGCAGACAGACAGCAGGGGGAAGGGAAGACCAGAGCTTAGGGAACTGGAATGAGAAAGCAGCTTGGCCTGCAGAAGGAATGGTGAGGATCAAGGGTCAAAGTTACAGAGGGAGTAGGTGGGGGCAGAGGGAGATGAAAGGAAGGAGCTACGGAAGGAGGGAAGGAGCCAAGCCATAATTTTGAAATAGAGGAATCCAATTGACACATTAAGCCAGACTGGACCAGCCACCTCAGTTACCTGAGAGGAAGAGAAGCCAATTGGATTCTCCTAAATTACATATTACTGAGGTCTCATGTGAAATGTATGGTGCTCTGGCCAAAAAAAACAGGAGTGCCAGAACATGAGGAAAAGTGTGTGTTTGGGGGTTGTCTTGTAATAATACATTAGAAAATGAGCTTGGAAATCTAAGGAATCTGATTAACTGACAGTGATGTCCGGGGGAGGGGGACATTACATTAACTTGCAGTTAGAGTCGGCAAATAACAAATGCCAGCACAGCCTGCTTCAGTGGTAAACTGGTATCAATTTGCCAGTACCGGTTTGAAAACGAAGCAGCCACCATTTTTTTTCCACTCGCTTTAGTGAGAGATCCCCCCCCCCTTACCTCACTCGCAAACTGGAGACTGAACGCAAAACATGACACCCTCCATACTGAGGTGGCACAAACTCTGCCACTTTTTACAGAGTTCTTCCACAGTATTAAAAAAAAAGGTTTCTTTTGAAACTAGTAGCGCTAGTACTTCGCACACTCGTAGTCAATAATTCTCAAAGGGCGTCCCTGATTCACCTCAGCTCAACTTCAGCAAAACATTTTCCGATCTGTTTTTTTTTTTTTTTAAATACAAATCACGTTCTGCCAACTTAATGTCATTACCTGTAACCTCTTCAGTCTGTTTCCCCGATTGGCCAGTCGCACTGCTACTTTCAGCCGCCAGCAGTGTCCCAAAGCAAAAAATGAAATACAACCCAGCGTACCGGTCTCACAAAGAAACCAAAATGAAAAAGGAAAAATAAAAGAACGCAAGTGAGCTGGGGGGGGGGGCGTGGTTCAAGAGTCAAAGAGAGTCCTGCTATACATAGCAGTAAGACAAGGCAGAAACAAGTGAGAAATGTTGCACTGTCCTCTACTGGTACCTACTGGTAAGTATACCAGTAGAGGGACTACTTTACTAACAAAGCAACTGCAACTTAAGGTTTAGTCATTTATTCACTTTTTTTTTTATTTCTTAAATATTTCACACAAAAACTTAACATAGCGCCCATTTTTTAAGCACAATAATACCCTCCAGGGTGGGTGGTATGGGCAATACTGGACCTTCCAGGGGCTATACAGCCTGCGACTTACACCCTGGGAAGTCCGGTATTGCCCAATAATGCTCAACCTGTCGGGTATTATTGCTTGCATAGACCATGATTACAGCTCTTCCAACCTTGCATGCATTAAAGGGGCACACTGAATGCTCTTGGTCAAAAGTGTGTGTGGGGGGGTCCCTCTTCCATACTGCCATCATCTTCTCCCCCAGTAAACAGCCTCTGCAGTGTATGTGACTGTGTATATGATATTGTGTGGCACTTTCTGTACCATCAGTATTTGATGCATTGGTGTGTAAAGCTCTCTGGGATGCAGCGTCTGTGAAAGGTGTTGGTGAAATACAAATACTGTTCTGATTTGTATTTACTGCTGGGAACCACTTCATAGGATGCTTCAATTATTGTCTCGTCAAACTGAATACAATAACACCTTTAAGGGGTTTAAACCACTTACTGTTAAAACACGCAACATACTTTTACAAAAGCACGTCTTTTCAAAAATGGAAGAATCTCCATCTTACAAATGCTTCACTTTGGCTTCAGAAATGACATCCTTTTGGGCTCAGATCAGCTGCTAAGGATAAGTGGAACACTTGATACTTGTCTAATGTCAGGCATGTCCATGTACCAGAATGGAAGGAACACCCTGTCTATGCAGGTTCAATATTCTTCTAGTTTTTCTTTTAGTATTTCAAAATGGCCTCTCTAGGCCCCCTTTTCGCATTGGCAGCAATCATCCATCCACTTCCCAACAACACCCACCTGCGAGTTTATTGATTTTGATGTCCCAAGGCAAATTTGGTCCCAGCTCCTCCCTTTGCACATGAGTGACAAAACTGCACAGCAGGAGGATGTCCTGGATATCCAGAATGGATTGACTGTGGGACAGCTAAGAAAACAGAATTACAGGCGGATGCTGGGGGAAGGGGGTTGAGACTGCTGTCCACACACGTTGATGCCACTTTTTAATGAAACCTGGACCCAGCCTGGGCTAGGTTTATTTCATCTTATAGCCCACATCATGACCTGGCTAAGTTAACTGCTGCTAAATCTGTTGTGTTAATTTCAGTGCTGGATTGGGGGGGTGGGGGGACTTGACAAGCATATTAAATGAATCACCTAAAGTTTATTTTACAGAAGTGGCGACTGCTAGGATGCACTGCAGTGTCTCAGGTTACTGCATGATAACAGGGATTAACTACCACTGAAATTGCCTTGTTGCCTGCAGTAAATCTGCTGCAGAATTCTGCAGTATTACGCTGCATTCTGTCAATCTCTGTATAAGAAGATAGGACCAGAGAAGTGGCACTGCAGAGTGTGTTATGCTTCACATGGACGACCAACTGCACTGGACATGTGGAATCTGGAGGAGCTGCCAGGGTTGTAGTTGCTGACTCTGGTGGAGGGGAACCCTTCCCAACACTTGAGCACCCACTGGGGAAGTGGGGTTAGCAACTGATATCAAGGTTGACCACACAACATCCTGTCGTCCCCCCAGGCCAGGCAAAGCTGGGAGTAGGATGGGCAATACAAAAGGGAAAATGCTTTTTTATTGGCTTTTTCCTGTGCCCTCCTTCAAGACCTCCCCCTCTCTATCCTGCACCCCTCTCCTTGCAGCCCTCTGGTTTCCAACTACCTTTGGTATCCCCCTCAGAAGTCCTGGTTGACCATGAAAATGGGTCCTTGGCCCATGGACTATCCAGCATAAATAAATAAAACTAACAAAACAAACAAGTCCTTTAAGCTCTAGGCTCCCTAAACCCTGCTAAATCCAGCCCAGATGGCTTGCATCCTAGACTTCTCAAAATCTCTGCACCCTCTATTTTGACCATCCTAACTTACCTCCTCAATCTTTCTCTCTCCTCCTCTACTGTTCCCTCGGCCTGGAAATTCACCACAGTCCTCCCCTTCATAAAGGGGGTGACGGTGATCCCACTGTCCCTGACAATTACCACCCTATATCACTTCTCCCCTCGCTCACCAAGGTCCAAGAATCCCTTGTCCTTTCAAGGCTAAAATATTTCATCCTTGCCTCCAACACCCTCTCCCCTGTCCAATCAGGATTTAGAAAATTTCACTCAACCACTTCCTCCCTTCTTTGCTTTACTGATGCCATTCACTCTGCTATGGATCAAGGGCAGATCACCTCGGCTATTTTCATTGACCTTGCAAAGGCCTTCCATTCCATCTCCCACCCTCTACTCCTAGGAGGCAGTATAGCGCAAGGGGTTAAGGCTCTGAGCTGCAGGTCTGGAGACCTGGGTTTGAATCCCATAGCCGCCTAGGTGCATACTGTGTGATTCTGAGCAAGTCACTTACCTTCCTTGTGCTCCCAGGTCACATCTGGAAACAAGCTTTGGCTTAGTGTGCTACTCCTGGTTAAACAATGTTCCCTTTCCCTAATTAAGCTAATCACCATCGGCCTTTCCCCTGCCTCTTTTTTTTCTGGTTCAGCTCTTATTTAACTGGCTGGTCCCAGTCAGTAAAATTAGTAATGTCCCTAACCCCCTCCCCACCCTTGCAGACGAGCCCAGGGTTTGATCCAGACCTGTTCTCGTTTCCCTGTTTATTAATGACCTCTCCTCTGGCACTCATGCCAAGATCCACATGTATGTGGATGACACCGTCCTTTTCCTATCTGGTCCCTCTGCCCCAGCCATCCAAACTCCCCTTCAAAACGACTTCACTGCGGTCACAACCTGGTTCAACGATAACTGCCTAAAATTGAACGCCAAGAAAAACGTAGCCATGACCTTCGGCTCCAAACAGAAACTTGCTAGGATTCCTGCCCTCATCTCCTTCTCTTCTGGAGCTAACACTCCTCTCAACAATGTCCCTGCCTGCAAGTACCTTGGAGTGTTGCTCGATCCCTCACTAGACTTCTCTTTCCACTTTAGTGCCCTTCACTCCAAATTACGCCCCAAACTAGGGTTACTCTACCGCCACAAGGGTAGTCTTTCCCTCCCAGTTAGATGTGATCTAGTGGTCAAATGGATCCTCCCAGCTTTCAACTACGCTGATGTAGTTTTCAGCGCAACTCCAGCCACCTCCCTCATGAAACTTGATGTCCTTTTCCACACCTTCTGTCGGTTCAGCTCAAACTCCCCCCTTCCGACACACCACTGCAATCTCTACTCCTCCCTATCTCTCCAATCCTTCTCGCAGTGACACTCATCCCATTGCTCTGCCTTCATCTCCAAATACTGGTTTGGGACTTTTCCATCCTCTCTCCTCTCTCCTAAATCCTGCCACTCCCTCCCCTACAACTCTTGCCCCAGACTGTGTCCGCCCCTCCCTTCCTCCATGAGTCCATACCTCTGCCAGGAAGTAGCATTCTTTTATAGACTCCCTCCCTCTGGCACAACCTCCCCAATCCACCTCACCCCCTCCTCTCCTACTCTTAAGGGCTTACTCAGGCCAACCCTTGCTACTTCTTGCACCTGTCAATTGCCCTAAGACACACTTATTTTTCCCCGTCCTCCTCCCTCTCTTGCATCTCCTAATTGAACTAGGGACTGTATGTGTTGCTTTTTATCTACTGTACAATATTCTGTACCACAATATCAATGTGTACATTTTTTTTGTACATTGTATTACACTGTATCTGAATTTTGTCATCCCTCTGTCGTATTTGTACCCCCTGTCCCCGGGTTGCACCTAGAAATGAGTTTCCGCTCAGTGTCCCTTTCCCGGTTATCAAATTTTAAATAAAAAAATATTGGCAGATGAGGCCTGCTAGTCTCCTCCACATGACCTACCTCAACGACTGGCCCTGCCCTTCCCCATATCAGCTGCAAACATGAGTAAACCCAGGGCACTTGGTTTCTACCATTAACCACAGCTGCAACTAAGTTGGCAGGTCTGTAAGAGAGCTGAAGATCAACATTGTTAGATGGATGGGATGGGCAGCTAAAATCAGAGCCGCAAGTTCAGTTCAACCTTAACCTGAAAAAAGTGGAACCCCAGCTGTTCGCATGGATGAGAACATTCACAAATTTCCAACCATTTTGAGCGAATGCTGGTTCTTCCTATATTTAAAAAAAAAAAAAAAAACACTGTCTTTTTATTGAATCAAACAGCCCTCCCCGAGTGCTTGTGGTAGTGCTGCAAGGTGGGCAGGGATGGGGAACAAGTTATGAGATGGTCCAGCCCACTCCCCGCTTCCTGCACAGTGCTCTTCTCATTGGTGCAAATCCCTCAACAGTCACAGAATGCAGCTCAAGAAAAAGACAGCTCTGCCAATCTGATGCCAAATGCGCCATCTTGCATGGTAAGGCTAAGTGCTGCAACAGGTCAGTTGAAGTTAGTCCCTCAGACATCCTGTCTGACTCTTGTTAGCAAGTTTTCACAGTCATGTAGGAGAGAGAGAGAGAGAGAGAGAGAAGAGAGCATCAGAGTGGACTCGGAGCAGCAGTGGGAATGGATTACTGGAGGCAGCATACAGCATTGTTCTCCAGCACTCCCTTGAACCATTACCAGTAAGTGACAGAACTGAGGCTGAATGTGAGTGATGGGTCCTTCTGTTGTAGCCTGGGCAGCTAATGGTGGGTTGTTGTGTTGTAGTAGGGACTGGTATGGTATGTCATAACCTTCCCGTCTCGAAGCTGGGAGATGTTTAAAATGCATGAGTCTTGCAAATGCATGACTGAGTTATCCCACACTTTTAAGGGGGGGGGGGTCTTAGCGATGTGTGCTTTGTTACCCCAAATGCTCTAATATGAATTGATATGGTGTCACCATTTTATTATAAACTGCTTTGTATTTTATGCTTAGAAAAATGTTGCATTGCTTCTGATATTGTGACAATGTAGCTGGTTTCTGCTGGCAGGGCAGTGGCGGGAGGTCAAGGCCAGGGGAATACAGTCTAAGCCCAGGGGTGTGGAATGTGGGCCAAGGCTGAGGGAGGGTAGACAAGGGCTGGAGTTAGTTAAAAATTTGTAGGCACATCACTGCTTTGTTCTTCCCTCCCTACCTATCCATACCAGAAGGCTAGCCCGAATCTTGATGTACGAGAAGCGCGGTATCCAGCACAGGACCCCGATTTCTGTATGCTGATGAGTGATGACAAGGACGTTTATGATGGGACCTCTGTTGGGGTGTCCTTTGCAGTTGGACAACCTGGCACAAATCCCACCCGAAATTGCATTGTTGTCACTCACACTCAGCATGACATATGTAAACAGCGGTCCCGTGCTGGATAGTCAGCTTCTACTGCCTCCACATAACAGTAACGGGCAGCATCAGGTTAGCCTAATTTGGGCAACTAGGTTAGGGGGCATGAAGGATGGGGCACACACAACTGGGCCTCCCAAAGATTGGGCCAGTGGATTTTTTTTTATAGTCCAGCAGACACTCCAGGAACCAGAAGGAAGTGATGGGAGTACCCCGGTTGGAAACTGAGCCCTGCCACCCCTGGACATAGATAAGTGAGGCAGAGGTAGGAGGGCACACAATGCAGCATGCTGTGCCTCTTCAGACTTAATTCTGACAAGTGAAGGAGTGGGTTAGGGTGGGGAAAGGGTTTATGATGGGCTTTGTGACTTAGACTAGGGAGAACGCGGTTCTACCATGTAGAGCTTTTGTATCTTGTACTGTTTGGCTTGAATCAGGTAGAACTTAGATCTTAGTACCTGGTAGAACTAGGTAGATTTTTTCAGGTTCTACTCATAAAGTTCACGAGGTAGAACTTTTAGAGGTTCGCACAGCCCTAACTAAAATGGCCAGTGATGTAGGAAAGGAGGCACTTGGTGATTTGGATAACATGAGAATTAAAAAAAAAAAATTAAATAACAGCAAAGAGAATTTAAAAATGCCAACTACACATTTGCCCCTGATTTCAGTTCATTCAGGGCTGATCATCATATAACCACTTCCTGTAGGGGGTATTAAACTGTCTACTTACATGCATCTGTCATAATGCTCCATCTCTTGTTTTCCAGACGGAGGCACTATGGCAGGGTGGGGGATTCCTGTGGAGTGCATACCATGAGGTCCAATCATCAGGGAATGTGGAAACCTGGAATACAGCAAGCTACATGGTCATCCGGATGAATACACATCTGGAACATTTCTATAAAAGATCTGCAATATTACCAGTGGGTCTGGGTCCTCTAAGTTCATTCTCTTACCAGTCATACAGAGTTCAGCACCCATTTTAATAAGGACAAAGGTCTGGGCAAAGCATATGGTGGAGTCCCTAATTATTAGTCTGACACAGTGTTAGGGCTGTGCTAACAGCCACACTTGCATCCCCTGTGGAACACTCAAGCATTTTGCATCCTTGGTAACAAACAGGCTGTCTAAAGTTGACATGTTGCTGTAAAAACTATTTGAATCCTACCCATGTCCATTTCTGAAGCGTCCAGAAAAAAGAAACGACGTGAGGTACAGTAAAACAGCTTCAAATGTGTTGGACTTGCAGTAACTCAGTATGGGTTTGCCTCCCACGCATGGGTCATCACTGCAGGCTGTCAGAAGGCTGGTAAGGCTCCTATGAAGATGCTGCAATCCTTTGAGAAGGAGGGCTTTGCTGCACGCTCTATGACTGCTCCCTGCTGGCCCCCAGGGAGTTAGCACAAGCAGGGCACATGGAGACACTGTATGGGTGACATTACTCCCATGTCCTCAGCATGCATGCACTTGGGGACCCTGGCTGATGCCATTCAGGGGAGGAAGAAACCAGGGAATAGAGCAGTCACCGGGATGAAGACGTTGGTATGCTCAGGCCAGTAGCTGCCTCTTTGCTCCCACACTTAATTACGCTCTGGCTGAGGAGATGGTGATGCCTGCCTGTCTAGTGGGGGTGATTGGAACTGGCTGTTAGGCATCCATCAGATTATCTGCAGTTCTGAGTGTGATTCCGTTCTGATGATAGTTAAGCCATCAGAACTGGTATTGGAATCGGAATGCCTGATGCTGCATCTGACTAGTTTTAAATACCGCTCCCTCCCCCACCTTCACAGCAAACTGTCTCCCTCCCAACTGTAAGTTACGTACTGTGTATGTGTGAAGATGCCAGAAGACAATTGCCAAGCCACTGCCAATTGGCATCCTGCCATCTCCAGAGCTTCTAAATCCATGGAACTTGCTGCAAGCCACCAGCCAGGTGGCGTAGAGGGCTAAGGCACTGCGCCTTACCACAACCCACGTCAGCGACCTGGGTTCGCGAATGAGCCCAGGGCATTGGAGGTCAGCATGGGGGGGGGGGCTGGATGGAGCTGCCAACAGGCAAGCTCTCCTCTCTGGGGAGGGAGTATGGCGTCCCTTGGCTGATGGGTGACCCCCAGTGGAGGCTGGAGGAAGCGTGAGCCAAGGTGGCCTAGGCACTAGGCCTGGGGTGGAGGAAGGAAGCCGTGACCAGGGCTGTTCAGCACATGCACGCTGACCCCTGGGGCCTCCAGGAGAAAACACTCGGAGGAAAAAAATGCCAGTTGGCAGGGTGAAGATCGAATCCCTGCAGGCGCCGCTCCTGCCCTGGGCAGGTAAGAGCCGCTGATCCCGGGGGACAGGGCTGGCGGGGGGGGAGCAGTCAGATGGTGGCTGACTGGCATAGAGGAGCATAAAGAAATACCAAAAAAGAAAGAACTTGCCGCAAGCCCATCACACACTGCTGCCCACTACAAGGCCATCCCAGAATAAGAACCCACCCAGTGACACTTCTGTGCCAAGTATGTAGTACCACAACAGTGCCCTTTGCTGATGCACACCACACCCACTGCAGCATGAAGTAACCCTCTTAGTCCCTGCTGGCAACATTCAAGTCCTCCCTCGTGAACCAAGACCATCTGATCTAACTATAAGGGTTGACAAATACAAATCCCTGGCCAACACCTCAGCCAGAAGCCATATACTGAATGAAGCACTGGGTAGTGGCCCAGAGTTTTGTGCCAGTCGGTCCTTGTCAGACTGGATATCTTAGTCCATGAAGGAGGACACCTGTGCAATTGGCAGGGAGAGGGTTTTTCTTAGTAATACTGCAGTGAGTGGGGTGGGGTGGGCAGCAGCTCAGGGCACTTTTGTGGTGGTACTTACTCAGCATAGCAGTAGTACAAGGTGGGCTCTGGACTGGCCTGTCAATGGGCGGCGGTATCTGGAGAGGAGGCGGTGGGCTCCTTGATTTAGAATCTATGGAGATGGCACTGGCAAGCACTGGAGGAATGCATTAGTGGAACGGCACAGGAGACTAGAGGTTGGCCACCCTCAGCAGCTTGGCAATTGCCCTCTGGCATCTTCTCACACAGAGTGAGTAAAGAACAGTGGCAAGGGGGTAGGAGGAGAAAGAGATGGAGGAATGGGTGCAGTGAGGGTGGGGGAAGGGGCATGTCTTTAATTGTATGGTCGGTCAGAAAGGGGCACTTACAATACTGTTAGCTGAATAGGGACTGTTGTTGGTTAGAAATGGGTCAGAATCAGAAATGGATTCCAGCTTCCAAACACACTGCAATCTGATTCTGATTCCGACCCTGGTTAGGAATAAGAATTTTCAAACTGCAGTTTCAAAAACCCAACTTCCAAAAAAAGGTTGGAATCTGACCAATCTGATTCTGTTGTTCATAATTCAACCAACCCTATACCGTGCCAGCTCTGTCATGGGTGAGGGTTTGGTAGCTGTGGAAGACCAGAGCAAAAAGAGGGAGCGCTCAGATGCAGCAGGTGCACATTGGTAAATTCAAATCACATCACAGTAAACCCAGCACTCCAAAAGTAGGGTCTTCCTGGACAAACCCCAGTCTTGTGCTGAGCGAAATCATGACCCCCAGGACCTGTGCCTGTAGCTGCTGTGGCTACCTTTTTTGCACGTTATTTAAACACCTTCAAAAAAAAGTGAATTTTGCAGTCTTTCTGGTTAGCTTGAGACTGTGGTTTGTCCAGTAAGGCCTTACTTTTGGAGTGCTGGGTTTGCTGTGAAATTAGCTGTGGAGGACCTCTATGGTGTGAAAGAGCAGGGAGGTCACTGGTGAGTCTAAGAGAGACAATGGCTGGCGCAGGAGAAAAAAACACAGTATAAAACACACACACTCACACACTTCCAACAATTTCACAGGTATTTTTTTTTTGGGGGGGGAGATTTACTGTCATAATTATGAGAAAGAAAAATGCTGAAGTTTGATGGGACTGTGATGATGTTTGGGGGCCTGTTGAGTTGAAGGGGCAGGACCCCATAAGCACTTACTATATTCTCAACAGCTCAGGGCAGCGTTTGGTTGAGATATTCACCACTCCATTTAATTATCTGGCAAAATCTAAAAACACTGAAACTACTACCCTTGATAAATTGTGCACCTCTGGCTGACTGACTGTTGTGGTGCATGCTCCCTATGGGAGTAGGACCCCCCAACTGTCTGGCCCTAACTCCTCTCCCCCAAACACACACAAAAAAATTAGAAAATGAGGCGGCTGTCTGCCCAGTGCTCAACTCCTCAGCAGGTGCATAGTTTGTGCACGAAAAATACACAAACTACTATATCAATATATACATACATAGATACACAGATATTGTCGGAAGATAAGGGCCTTGTGGCCCATCCTGTCTGCCCTATCCTTCTTTCTAATGCTTAAGGTACCCTAGGTGCTATGACAAGATCCCCCCTTTCACCCCAGCTTGATAATTCCCATGTGCCTATCCCATGTATTCTTGAATCCCTGAACCGTGGCCACCCCCACCACTTTCTGGGGGAGACTGCTCCATCTCTCCACCACTCTTTTAGTGAAGTAGAACTTCCTCAAGTCCCCCCCCCTACATTTCCTCCTTTTTAGTCTCATGCTGTGCCTCCTTGTTCTGCTATTTCCCTTCATGTGAAAGGTGCTCCCCTCTGGTACCCGGCTGATCCCCTTCAGATACTTGAAGGTCTCTATCATGTTCCTCCTCTCTCTCCTTTCCTCTAGGAAGTACATAATGAGAGCTCTGAGTCTCTCCTCATACAACTTATGCTGCATCCCGGCATATATGGGAGTATAAAAACACACAAACTACTATATTGAAATATGGGAGGATACTGATACAGTATTTGCATGTTTTGCGTGCACATGGGGGGGGGCAGAGTGTATGTGCCACTGCACTGGCTGCCTTGTTCTGTGGAAAGTTTGTTGGTTAGGGGTGTCTGATGCCTGCCAGGGCCAGATATACTGGTGTAAACAGCACACCCATTTGTAGAGCCCTACGATCTCATGGGACCTCTCAGAAATTGCAGGATGTGTTTGGTAAATGCCCAGAATGTTGAACAGTATTAGTACATGGCTAAGCCCGGCTGCCCTCCTGTATTCGTCTCTAGAATTACTGTCTCTGCTCCACCTCGTAGGCGTACACAGTTTGTTCTTATAGCAGCACACAAAATGGCAACACAGGCAGGCACAGCGCAGTCAGTAAGGGGCCGGGTGCTGGGGGCTGCTTCTTCAAGCTGTAGTGGGGGCACTTCTGTTTTCTGCACAGTGCCGACAGCCAGATGTCGCATCAGGAAATCTGTGTTGACGCTGTGATTGGCTGCTCAGTGGTTTGCCGCTGCAGCCCAGTCTACCCTTCCCTTTCCTTGCCTGCCTCAGAGGAGTGTAGGCAGCACCTCAAACTGGCACCATTCCCCATTCTGTTAGTTGATCAATAGCTATGTAGAAATGAAGAATGAGAAAGGAACAGAGAAAGCTTTATTTCTGTTCACAGCTGGGACATGCTGTGTTTCATTTAAAATCAGATTTGGCCTTATTGATGGTGTATCAGTTGCACAGGCAGCAACACAGTGCATTTGATTTGAGCCCAACCAAGTAACCGGTCTGACGACGAGCACAGCTGCAAGTGACCAGCCAAGAACAATGGACTAGGTGAGCTAGTGTAGACAATCATGCCAGGGTACAACAAACTAACACAGTCATCACCATTTCAAGTCAAGATATACAACAGGTGAGTTATTTTATGCTGGTGCGGTGGGTGGGATTGGGTTTATATCCGCTGGAATTCAGCTTGGAAAATGCAACAAGTAGAAGTTGAGGACAGGTAGGTAAACAAACACACTTACCTTTGGTGCTGTTGCTTAAAATTACTGTTCTATAGTAATATTTAGCTCAAAAACAGCATTTTTAAAAATGGGTAAAACAAAAAATGGTGGTGGCTAAAAATATAAGGCATTTTGCCAAATGGATAATTTTTTTTTACATCCATTGCCAATAATGGCCTCGACTACTGCAACATACAAGGTTAAAAAAATATGGAGCATTTTTCCACTTCTCTGCTGGAGTTCCCATGAAAGGGGCTATCACGATAGAAGTACCTGCTATTTTGTAAGTAAATACAGCCTTTTTTGATTACATAATATTGCTGTGTGGTACTCATTAATTTACATAACGAGGGTGGCGCTCAGTTTTTTTTGCTGCTCGGTGGTTTCAGCATGAACACACCAGGCAGTGGGGCAGGCTTCCCAGGTCATAAAAAATATATACAAACTGAGAAGTACTAATGCTGTATAGGAGATGGACTAAGTTGAGATACCCTGTTTTATCACTAGGTGTCACTCTGTATCATAGTTGCAAAACATGAACAAAAGCAGAACAGAAATCAAGGCCCTGGTCTTGAAGATGTTGAATCTCA
Organism: Neoceratodus forsteri; assembly: GCA_016271365.2. Classification (NCBI taxonomy): domain Eukaryota; kingdom Metazoa; phylum Chordata; order Ceratodontiformes; family Ceratodontidae; genus Neoceratodus; species Neoceratodus forsteri. Next base: position 705,462,145 of record CM028130.1, read on the forward strand.
GTGAAAAGTTTTATTATAACAACAGATGCAGCACAGCTCTTTGAAATACAGAAAGCAAATGTATTAAACTAGCAAACATCTATTGCAGGATACCAACAACATTTCATGAATTTATTCAAGGAAATCCAGTTCCCATTTTTAAATCTGGGCTGACAAACATTGACTTCAGACGATACATTAGCAAAGCAGAAGCCAAAGACTCTCTTCCAAAACTGAAACACAGTATTGCTTGCTCAAAAATAAGCTATTTTGTAATGAGTGCACAGCAGCACAGATGGAAAACAAGAGGTTTTTCGCCTCCAGTTATTGCAAACAGGTGTGTGTGTGTGCGTGTGTGTGAATGTGTGTGTCCTTGTGTGTGTAGCTGTGTGTGTGTGCAAAACTGTGTACATGTATGTAACTGTATCTGCGAGTATGTATCAGGATGTGTGTGTGTCTGTATGAATTTGTGTGCGTGTCTATCTGCTTGTGCCTCCATGTGTGTATCTGCATGTCTGTATGTGAGCATGTTATCTGTACATGTATGAATGTGTGTGAGCATATTTATATCTTTAAATGTACAGTATACTTGTGTGCATATGTATCTGCACGTATATTGTGTGTATTCATCCGTGAGTGCGTACAAGACCATACAGTAGTCATGGACAAATATGCTAGCAAACATTTGAACAAACATTCTCTTGCACACCACAACCCTACTTACTGCTGCAGGCTATGTAATTTAAAAGAAGGAATGCAGACAGCTTGGTACTAACAAGTAAATCATCAGAATCCTCTCTGCTCTTTTTATTTTACTTCATTTTTATTAAAAGACATTTTCCATAATAAAAGCAGCACTAGAGCTAGGGTGATCATATGTCTGCTTGGTACAAACTCTGAGACTGAGGTCTCTAGAATTATATTAACCACAGTTAGGTAACATGGCAAGCATTTCTACATAATGATAAGTGATTTATATGTTAATTTCTAGAAATATTAAGTATTCTTGAGAGTGGGTATGTAGACTGGTAGTCTGGTTCACTGAGCGTAGAGATGGGCCAGAGTTTAAATTCATGGGCAGAGTTGCCATGAAGCAGCCAAAACTCACCTCTGCAGAGCTCGGTGAAGTTTTTCCCACTCTCAGAAACTTTGACTTCACCTGAAATCATGAAGTTCCGACTGCAAAGTATAGAATTTTGCCTCTAAATTGCAGAGTTTTGCCCCAAAACGTCAGAATTCTGCACTTTGCAGGCAGAATTCTGCACTTTGCGGGTGAAATTCTGCAATTCATGGGTGAAATTCTGCACTTTGCAGGCTGAATTCTGCACTTCGTGCTAGAACTTTGCTATTCTGTGCTCTCCGAATTTTGTGAAATTGTGTAAAATTAGTGGATTAATTCACGGAGTGAAGTTTGCCAACTTCTCCCATCTCTAATTGAGCGCCTCATGGTAGGTTAATAAATGTTGGCAAAAAGCTGTCTCATAGTAGAATGTTCATTCTTGAAAGTCTCTGAGGCTGATGCATTGAGCCTTTGAGCATGAAATGTGAATTTCTGACCTAGTGATAAGCAACTGCAGTTTAAAGGAACACTCATTACTGGTTTATGGTAACATAAAGGGAAGGGAGAGAAAGTGTAAACCAGAGTTAAATAGGAAAAGAGGAGAATAAGATGGATGGGAGGGAGGAAAACAGCCAAGCCGAGGAGAGGGGGGAAAAAAAGGGAGGGGAGATGGACTTTATTGGGTTGTGGGAGAGCTACCCAGTTTCAAAAAATAAAATCTGGCATCACCCACCTCAGCCAGTGAATCTCAAAAGAGGAGAGCCTATCGGAGAAGGTATGGGTCATACGCTCCATAGTGTATATTTCATACATTATTTGCCTCCAAGACTCCAGGGTATGGACCTTGTCTGTGTGCCACAGCCATGTTACTGCCTTTTTCGCAGTGACAGTGAATAGAAGGACCAGCTTCACCATGGCTCATCCAAAGTTGTGACTCTCAGGAGGGATCACCATAACAACCAAGGATGGAGTTAACCTTCTCTAGGCAGTTGAAAATGGCCTCCAGTGCTTGTATGACGGCCTTCCATTAGGAGTCCAGTTTGGGGCATTCCCAGAAAACATGAGTATGCATTGCAGTGAGACAGCTGCAGTTTGTCTTGCAGAAGTCCAGCTGTAATCCCCCATACTTAGCCACTAAATCTGGGGTACGGAAATAACGTAATTGACATCTTCAAGAGAACTCATGCCAGTATGTGACTGCTGTGAGCAGAAGGTTTGGAGAGGCATATTTAGTCCAAGTGTCGAGTGTGTGGTTGGTAACCAGTTCAGTGCTCTATTTAAGCAAAATGGAACTTGTGTTTTCAGAGCTAGCTTCTTGCAAGGCTGTAATCAAATGGCCAATAATATGGTTCCATGTGTCTCCTCAGAGATAGGAAGTGAGTATCTGAATTAATAGAACTGGCTTTTCTGGTAGGTTTCTGGTTGTTCAAGTAGGTAGGACCCAAACTGTAAGTATCTATAAGATCACTGGAAGGAAGGTGGTAGCTAGCTTGAAAATTAGAGAAAGGGAGGATGCCTTGGGTATCTAACAGCTGGAATATACATTTTAGTCCACATCCGTTCCACCTTCGAAGAACAGCATCTCTATGACTGGGTGGGTAGTGTGAGTCATAAGTTATGGTCTGGAGGTAACACCAATACAGAGTTGGGAGGAACCATTGGAAAATCTTAAGCCACTGGCGGAAGGTTTCAGCTGTGTATTGATAGAGTTTGGAAAGTGGTATACAGTCTAGTGGACTTCCAAGAAAGTATCGTTCCCAGTCATAGATATCGTTAAGGGTAAATTCTATCTGTTCCCATAGTGGCTGGTAAGTTGATGCTATCCATACGCATATAGTACGTATATGGATGGCTAAAGAATACCACCAGATATTGGGAAGATTAAGACCACCCTTGTCTCTGAGGGAGTTGGAGAATCGACAGCTGTATCCATGGTGTTTTGCCTTGACAGATGAATCAGGCGATAGCTCTGTCCCAGGTTCAGAAGTAAAGTCTATCTGGCATTATGGTAAGAGTTTGAAGATAGTAAAATATTCTAGGGAGCATGTTTTGTTGTATCACTTTAATACATTGAACAAAACCCAGATACAGCTGGGATGATCCAGACAGGTCTTCAGTAATTTTCTGTGTTAGCAGGTCTAGATTAAGAAGTTCGAGGTGGTCTAGGTTTTTGTTAAGTTTCACCCCTAGGTAACAAAATGCTGTTTTATACCATTTAATGGGGAGTTGTTGTTTTAGATGGGGTGGGGGTATAGTTACATAGTATTACTTTCATTTTTTGCAGGTTAAGTTTATAGTCCAAAAGTGTTCCAGAGGTACTGATAGCATCCCCATATGGCTGAGATGGAGTTATCTGGAGAGGTGAGAGTCAAGAGTGTATTGTCCACAAACAGTGACATTTTATAGTCTGCCTCTCAAAGGAATACCTGTAATGGATGGTGTGGCGTGGATCTGTATAGTGAGGGGTTCAAGACATAACACAAAAAGTAGTGGAGAGAGGGGGAATTCCTGCCTTGTACACCTTTCCAATGTCATAGGATCTGATAATGTTCCAGTGATATGAAGAAAGGCTGGCGGGGACATGTAGATAACTGGAGCATCTGAATGAACTCATGCAGAAAGCTGAAGTTCGACAGGGTGGCCCACAAGAAATCCCAGGCCACCCTGTCGAATGCCTTCTTGCATCCAGGCTTAACAGGGCTAATGGAATCTGATGGGCGCTAATGTGGTCTAAAAGCAACGGGGGCATTGGATGCTATCACATGCTTGCCTCTGACGAATGAAACCAACTGGTATGGTGCAATAAGGGTAGGGAGAAGGCCCTCAAGTCTTTCGGCAAGAATGGTCATGAAAATTTTATAGTCATAATTTAGAATCAATATTGACCTGTAAGACGTGGCATAGCTTTGTTTGGTTTGTGGAGGGCACAGAGCATGGCATAGCGCCAAGGGAGAGGTGGGGAGTGCCCTGTTGTATGGCTCGAAATACTACCTGTTCTTGGCCTGTGCATCTTATAAAGACAGAGCAGATCTGCAACATTTTACTTTAAAGGAAAACTACACCCTCTTCTCTTGCACATATCAGGCTCATGGTCTCATTTTCCTGGGGGTCCTTGACAAGTATTTTTATTTGGCACTTATACTTACGAGTGATACTATCATGCATTAAATCCTGTTACAACACTGAATGCTTTAAAGTTTATATAATGTATTAACTGGTTGAGAGTTTAGTTGGGAAAATTCTGAACATGTCTCGAGCTAAGTTCTATATTACATTTTGTGTGAAACGTGCTCACTCTGGGTAAACTTCACTTTACACCCTCTGTATGCCATATATGTATGTGTGTCTATGTGTATGACTTTTTACATATGTGTGTGTGTATGTATGTATATTATATATATATATATGTGTGTGTATGTATACGTATGCGTGTGCATATATATATATGTGTATGTATATGTATATATGTGTGTGTGTGTGTGTGTGTATGTATATATATATATATATATATATATATATATATATATATATATATATATATATATATATATATATATATATATATATATATATATATATATATATATATATATATATATATATATATATATATATATATATATATATATATATATATATATATATATGTGTATATATGTATAAAGTATGTATGTGTATATGTGTGTATGTTTAATTTGGGGCTTGTTTTCAACTTGCAGTTAGACCTCATTTCAGTATTTTGTCTCTCATTTTCTGTTCTTTAAAACACAAGGACACTTGCAATATAAGTTGTAAGCTCACCTTATATGTATTAGAAAGAATACTATCCCAAGGTTTTTCACCAGAATGCTTTCTTGAAGCATACCGAGACATTTTAAAATTTATGTGAGAAGAACTCTCTGGTTGTTGATAATTCTTGATAACCTTTGCTCTTCTGAAGCTTCTCAGCTAAAAGCATACTGGTGTTAATTAGCTTCTCTGACGTAATCTTCTGCTATGTTTTAAATGCATATGTTAAACCAATGAGAAATATTTCTGTTTTTTTCAACATTATCTTGTGTTAATAGTATGGGATTTTCAAAATAACTGCCATAAAGCTTCTGAAGACGGACCTGGTTGGTCCGAAATCTAGAGCACTTTGTTCTTTTTTTGTGTAACATCTATGTTGGTCCAATAAAATGTATCAAATCATTTGTTTCTGGAGCTACCCTCTTCTCTTGTAAATTTTATTTGTTTCCACGTCAGCAGACAATTCTTTTTGTGTAGCTGTTAGAGATGTATGCAGTTGCTTTGGTTTGTTTTCAAATTCATACTAGGCCCTGTAACTATCCTAGGGGTCTCCATTTGATGGTTGTTGAAATCTCATTGTCCATGAGAGTTGCATTAGCATGTTAGAACATGATGTGTAATCACCCTTTGGACTCCACAGTATGCAAGTCTGCTTAATTAGACTTCAAAGAAACAAGTGGCAGGAAGGTGTGAAATACCACATGTACCTTTAGTTTGCTTTGCAAACCGTCTGAGTTATAATGCAGGGTTTTCCCTTTAAACTGCATTCAGTTTGTGTTTCCAAAGAGTTTTTGCAGGGTTCTTTTGGCATAGACACACATGGTATAAATGGGTGCTGTGACATCGTGTTCTCATATACTAATGCAGCTCTCATGGACAATGAGATTTCAACAACCATAAAATGGAGACCCCCAGTGTAGTCACAGGGGTCTACCATGAACAATGAAAACAAACTATAGCAAGCATGTATAGTCCTAACAGCTACAGGAAAAGAGTTGTCTGTTGACATTGACACAAGTAAAATTTACATGATATGAGGGTGTAGTTTTCCTTTAACATTTTGTATTTACTTATTTGAAATTTGCATCATGCAGATGGTGGGGACAATATTTTGTTTTTGTGAGGGTCTCTTGGTACTGCACTTACCCAAACTGCTTTGTTTCTAACTGGCAACTATTTATGATGTTCCTATGCTCAGAAATGATATTCATACCCCTAAAAGAAATGTATTTAACTTACCTGAATAAAAAGTAACTTGATAAACTCTATTTTGCATTATTTTGTTTTTATGGGTGGCATTTTGTTACAGTGTTCTTCATGGAACCAGTGATATGTGCTCAATAACCCACGACAGGGTATGGGGTTATTGGGGATTGATCAACACCCTGGGTGCATTGTGAGGCAGAAGGCTGCAGGCCTAGTGTCCTCACAGCACCCAGTGCATTAATCCCCAATAACCCCATACTCTGGAATGGGTTATTATGCTTATAACATGGGTTATGTTTAGGAAAAAAAATCAAATCCACAATGCTGTTTTTTTGGTGTTTTAATAGTGAAAACTGAGCATATCCTGCCAAGTTCATAAGTAGTCCCCAGAACTCATGCATATGTGACTGATTTTATGAACATACAAATGCTAGAAATGCAGTCCTGAAATGATTTCTGACATTTGTATGTTCATAACATATGCATGAGTCAGCTTACTGTGAAGTGGTAGCAGTCAGCTTCAGCTGTGTCTTTCTCACTCCTAGCTGTGTGTACGTGTCTTGCTCTCTCTCACGCTCAGCACAATCTGCCATTACATAGTAGAGATTGGGGACATTCACACTCTCTCTCTCTCTCTCTCTCTCTCACTCTCACTCTCTATCTCAGTCGCTCTTGCTGTGTGTGTGTGTGTGTGTCTCTCTCTCTGTTACATCCTACTGTAGCACTGTGTGCCACTAGATCGTCAGCAACCTGAGGACCTTGGGGACAGTCAAGGGGAATACTGTGCATTGTCCAGGGTGGGGGGGGGCAGAGAATCTGACTGTGGAATAGCCACCTGCACACTTGTTGTCTCTCTCTCCCTCTCGGCAAGGTGGTGTGGTGTATGTTATGTGTGTGCCACTAGATGGTCAGCGACCTGAGGACCTTAGTGACAATCGATGGGGGGATACTGTGCATCATCGGGGAGGAATGGAGAATCATAGCCAGTTGTGCTCTTGCTGTATGTGTGTGCCACTACATCGTCAGCGACCTGAGGACCTTGGGGACAGTCGGGGGGAATACTGTGTATCATCCAGGGGGGAACAGAGAATCTGAGTGTGGAATAGCCACTTGCACAGTTGCTGTCTCTCTCTCTCTCTCTCTCTCCCTCTGCAAGGCAATGCAGTGCATGCTATGTGTGTGCCACTAGATCATCAGTGACCTGAGGACCTTGGGGACAGTCAGCGAGGAATACTGTGCATCTTCTGGGGCCGGGGGGATGGAGAATCTGGGCACGGGATACCCACTTGTGCTCTTGCTGTCTACGGCGCGGCAATGTTTCAGGAGGCATAGGAGGGGGAACACCATTACACAGCAACCAAACTTCTGACAGGGAAGCGATTGCATGGCTGTTCACAGAGGTCAAGGCACTTGTCAAAATATAAGTAACACTTGCAGCACTGAATTCACTACCTGTCAGTGCTCTCGCTACAGTATTGGCTACTTTAAAAGTTTCATTTCTCCAGGAGATATTGAGTGCCGCTCTGCCCGGGGATATGCCTTCAGGGAGAATTACAACAACTGTGCATATACTGACAGTTAATACATGGTCACGTGATGCTCTTTGACCAACTGGGAATCTGCTTTTTGCCAACCCATACTATAAGGAGTTTTAACTGTGTCACTGTTTGTGTACAGAGCTCCATGCATGGTTGTGATAGGTTAATAGCTTATGCTTAGCATTTTGTAAACAAACCATGACAGAGTAAAAACTCTGATCTACTGGTTCCATGAAGAGAACATTGCAGAATATTGTCCATGAAAAGAAAACAACTGTAACTAAATTTTTCAAATTAGAGTTTATTCAGGTACAGTAAACACACTGATTATTTGGAGGCATGAATTTCATTTCTGTAAACAGGAAAATTACTGCCTGCTGCCAGTTAGCACACATTTTCTGTCCAGTTTAAAATGGAATAGGATAAGTAAAGGCTAGTTCCAAAAAGTTACCCAAATACATAGGTACAGTTCAAGAGCGTTCCTGGCAATGTGGGCAACATTTACTCATAATCAGGCAGGGGGCTATAGCCAATAATGTTGAGGGTTGCACCTTTATGCACGCATACACTACTGAGAGTTGAAAGAGAGGTGAGTGCTAGGACCCGTACTCAAACAAGAGGTGGGTAAAAGTCACTCACCGCACACACATTTCATGGTTCAAACTATTTTATTGCATCAAAATCACAAAGTCATTAGCCATTCAGTTAAGTCACCAATGCTTTGTGGTAAAGTACCACTTCATCAGGGTGGGTGGCGTATTATTTGCAAATAAACACACTATACGATCACTTGGTTTCTGCAGTGGTTTTAAAATGGCAGATAGAATCACTCCTCTGCTTCATCCTAATAACTGGAGCCAGAGGCACTGCACCATGAAACATTGGTGGGCTAATTCTGTAGCTGGTGACTTTGTAGTTTATGCAGTTTGTCATGACTATATCACGTGCAATGGTTTTCAAACGTAAAACATGCAGCACCACACAATAAACACTGAGAAGCAGCTGATCAGGTGTTACTAAAGGATAAAGTCATCATTTATTCATTGCATTGGGACACGGCCTGAAGAGACAGCACATTTACTCCACTGCAAGATCCTAGGTGCACTGTTTCTCTGTATCATTATAATTTGGGGGCTTTGGGGGAGGAGAGTAATTGGGTGCTAGAGGTAGGATGGGGGACTGTCACTTTAATTTTGGGGTCAGTGTAGCTGATGGGCTGAGAAAGTGGGTGGTTCTTGATCTGGCATGGGTGGGGTAAAGAGATTTATTTACAATTATGTACCTCATTTAATACAGAAACTGCTGGGGGCTTGCAAAGGAATAGGGAGGTTGGGTGTAGGGTGGGGGTTACCTGATGCATTCAGGGGGCAGAGTAATTAACAGTGTGGGGGGAGGCTGGTGGATAGTGATTTTCTGGTGGGGGGTTTATTCTAACATGGAAGTCATGGATTGCAGACTCAGACATAGGATTTCAGAATCTAAATCTGACATGAATACTAATAATTAGGATTTGTTTCAGTAATTATATTCAAAAATCCTGAATCCTAAGTTTAGGACTGGAAGACGAGGTATCCAAATTTCAATACGGATATCTGATCAACCCTAGTTCTTAGCCACATGGGGGACTGTAAATGGGCCTGTCAGATGTAATTCAGCATAAACTGGGGTTGTGCTTGCTGTTGTACTCGTTACTGACACTCGCAGAGGTCTGAACATGGCAAAGTATCAGTCATGCAGTACTATGCCATGCTCCGAGCTTGTGGGCACTAGTGCTACTCCCAGAAGTGCTCCTGAAGGCCTGCTTCTGGGCCACTACATTCTTTTATTATCTTGGATCCAGTTCCATTTCCTGGTGGTCCATTGGCCCTCCTTTCACTCCCAATACCCTCCTGACTCTCTGGCATCCAGCGAAAAACCCTCCCTAACCCTGTTTCCAATGCTGTGATGTAACACCTATGGTCCTGTGGTGATCTCTGTCCTCCACTGGGTTTTCCTAAGTTCACTGCAGGTTTGCGGCACCCTTACCCTCTGTCCATAACAATTTTACAGGCAGGGGATGTCACAAATCTCTGTGACAGGGTTTGCTATGCTTTGTGCAAGGCTCTCTGGGCCATTAATATGGTCCTTCCTTCCCAACACACATTCACAAATGACTTTTGAGAATGTACGACGGTTGTGACCTGTTCTGAGAATAGCTCGGGGGAGCAAAATGCCAACTGTAATAATGATAATAATGACAGAGATACTTTTGGTTTAATCATATATAGTCTTTCTGTGTGTATACATGACAGTCTCCTTACTGTTGTGTTGTGGTCGCAGTAAGTTCAGTCCTATGGTTTTTCCTTTGGATGGACGCTCTTTAATAATGAAGAACGTTATTAATGGAGTTTTGCTAAGTTACTTTTTTTCAGTAAGTGGTTTTTGCATTCTGATACAACTGAATTACACTACACATTGTTTCTTTACCTGATGAGTAATCTGCATTTATATCACCAATACTGAGGCTTTAATTTTACTCCCTTTTCTACCTTTTGGTTCTCAGTTACTTGAGGACTTATTGCTATGTACTAAAGAGAAATATGTTCTGCAGATTCCTCTCTCTCTCCCCCCCTAATCTCTGTACAATATTTTTTAGTCTGAAAATAATAAATAGAAAAAAAAAAATCAATTTGACTAAGAAGGTCACTGAGACCACGTTGCTGTTGTCCCTTATGATGGTATATTCACCCCCACTCTTTAAGTCTAATACACAGTAAGTCTTACAAAATTAATTAAAAGTCATGGAGTCTTGATACTCAACATTTTTCCAGGAGTCTAATGAATTTGAATGATTTCAAACTTGATTCCAACTTATCTCTCTCAGTACTTAAAATAATGAGAAAACAATTCTCTCTTTATGTAGCCATAACTCATGATGGCTTTGTATAATGAGAAAGTTTTGGATTTTGCATCAAAGTCCCTCCTTACTAATTAACAGCATAAAAAAAAAATCAGACAGCAAAATGGGTCTTCTGAAAATTATTTTCTTTCCAAAGCAATTTTCTTGTGGCTTACTAAATCTGCCTTGCTCCTTATTCTATTTGTTCACTTATATTTTCTTCTTGCAGTCATCAGAGAGTTTGGAGTTCCTGTATCTTATAATATGCCTTAATTAAAAAGAATGACTCCCTCTCATTCCTGTCATGGAACAACAACTTTGCACATGTTGAGACAAGACACGGATGCCACAGATAAAGCACAGATTACTGCTGCCACGCTGCCAGGCTCTGGGGCACCCAGGCAGTCCCATGATGATGGCAGCGCAACGCACAAGCTGCAAGCTGTGAGACAGGTGGCGCTGGTCCCGCCTCACACAGCCCACACTTACCTGGAGAGAGGAGTACCCGGAGAAAGCGTTGATGTATAGGGCTGTCTAAATCCACAGGAAGTGATAGGATACACAGGCTGACTTTGCCTGGGGTCAGGGAAGAAATAAGCCATGAAGCATCTGTGCAGGTGAATAAAAAACCCTGTTGTTCCCCATCTAGCTTGCCTCTTGCAACTTAATTCCTAGTGGACTGAATATAATGATACTACTTTGAATGTATGTTTTTTGTACAAACTGGTCGTTTGTGAAAATGGGCTTGTCCCACAGACTTACCAGTATAAAAATAAGTAAATGAAAAAATGAAATGAAAAAAGGGGGACATGGTATCCTTAATTGCATTTGAGACCCTAACACAATTAGGTGTTTTTCTGAGGTCAAAATCGCTAATATTTTGCTTAGAAGTTATGCAAAATAATCAGCAGGCAGAAAAAAGTTGAAGTGTAAGAGACCATCAGGGGATTAAGATAGTCTTTGAAGTTTCCCATTCTTGCCCCAAAGCTGTGCTCAGAGAGACCTATATAGTTAATCACACAGGGAGGGTCTTTAGTTCAGGGAGTGAGACTGAGAATGAGGCCGTGGTGCTCTTGTTACTCTCACCTTTCAACAGCCCGAAAAGGTTATCTCTTACATAAATCAAATCATCAACTGGCCAGTTAAAATGCCAATTTCTAGGATACTGTTTAGGATAATTCCTTCCCATAATCCCAATTACTCTCAAATATCACGTTAGCAAAGTGTAAACCTTCACAGTTATGATGAGAAGCTGGAGGTGTTTCCGTTACTCTAAGCAGAGCTTTAGTGGATTCTACAGAATAACCATCCTGGCAAAATTTCCAGAGAAGCTACTGTGTGACGGCAGCTACAGATACTGAATGATAACACATGCCTTGTGCCCCCTTACACATGAACTCATCTGCCCTCTCTGTCACAAACAGCCAAGAGTGTAAATGGGTGAAAAGTGGGGGAGTGCTCCAATCAGACTTGAGGGACTGATGTGGGCACATGGAGACTGCGGGAGAAGCATTTTTTTAAAGTGCCTCTATGCCATACCCTCTCAGTTTGAGCCCTGGGCACAAGAAACACTTTGATTCTGGTATCTGTAAAAGTACCACAGCTCTCAGCAGTGGTTTTAGTCAATACATATGAACAGCTATAACATCTTGAATGTCTGAACCAGGTGATAATTTAAAGGGGAATTAAAAGTCAAACTTTACAAAAATAAAATCCTGTGCAGAGTGTTTTGATTTACAGGTGTAGTCCTAGTGTGTCCTTCCCTTTGTTTGCTGTAAGGAGTTTTTTTTTTTTTTAATTTGCCTGCTAGTTTTATGGGCCCCGGGGATCTCTCTGTTCACATTTTTTATGTCTCTTCTTTTTCCTGGAATGCCTACCGTCACAGTGATGCATCCAGGACCACTGATTCAGAGAGTAATAACTGCTGCAGGAGCACTCTCTTGTTAGAAGCCTGATATTCTGATTTCACATACATAACTTTCTAATCCAAACGTTTCTGTTTTCTAGGTATGTGTCTACGTCTAGCCAGCAGGAATGAATGTTTTGTTTTTAAAGAGCAACAGTTATGGTAATTTAAAAAAAAAAAAGTCCCTAAGCCCCACACTGGTGCCTTGCCACAGCTTACAAAGTCCATACCCTGCAATTTTCTGATGTGTAGGAGATGAATGGGAAGGGATCATAATTCTTGGATCAGAAGAGCCAGCCACCAGATCCCTTCCCCTTCCTGGTACCAACAGCCGAAAGCTCCACCCTCCCGGGCCACCCCCACGCTCTGCCGTTTTGTGATGCAGCTGTTTGTAGAGCACGGAGGGGGATGCTACATTGAAATGAATGCGGGTAACTTTCAAAATGCTTTTTGCCATATTTTAGTAGTCCACTGGGGTCAATTCAAAGCCACCATTCAACTTGTGGCTTTGAACTGACCCCAGTGGAGTACTAAAATATGGCAAAAAGCATTTTGAAAATCACCCCCATTCATTTCAATGAAGTACATCCCCATGCTCTACAAACAACGACATCACAAAATGTCAAATGTCAGGGGCAGCAGGCAGATGGAGCTTTCAGCTAGCGGTACTAGGAAAGAGAAAGGAAGGGATCTGGCAGCCGGTTCCTCAGAGCCAAGAATTACGATCCCTTCCCCTTAATCTTCTATGCATCAGAAAACTGCAGGATATGGACTATGTAAGTTCAGCTGGGGTAAGCCACCAGTTGGGGGGGGGGCACCAGAAATGGTGTACTTTAAAGCTTTTCATTTTATTAAACTACACACAACCATATAAAAGCACACAAATCAACCCAGGTCACCAGTGTTATAACTAGTGAAGGCTGTAGCTGGTTCCTTACAGAAAAGCCCACTCAATTATCCCTCAAGTGTTTTTAATCTGTAAAGTTAACCTTCACGGGAGCTCCAGGGATGGGGAGAGTCACCTCAAATCACAGCTCTGCTGCATTAAACGTGAAAAAAAAAAAGCTTTTGTAGAATGAATGGTGCTGAATGCACCACAGTCACATCCGACAGGAGGCACTGTAGGAAAAAGAGCCACAAAAAAATGTGAAAATGGAGATCCCCAGGGGCCATAAAACTATCAAGCAAATCTAAAAAAACCAAAAGGAATGACTTACTAGGAGTACACCTGCAAATCAAAACACTCTGCACACCATATTTTTTTGTGTGCAAATTTTGACTTTAGATCCCCTTCAAAAAAAAGTTATGTTCTGCAGTCAAAGTGCCTAATACCCTGTGCTGAGTTTGCAGCTGACTGATTAGTGCTAGAACCTTCAGGGCTTGTTGGAAATGTACTTGCTATATTCCTGGCTGACTCTTTCCTAACTTGCTGCTCTGAAGGCACACATAACTTGTCACATTTGACACCCTGACCCTTTTCTTAACTGAGAATAGGCAAATGTTTTTGTCAGGGTCTTGTAGTGCAGCTCCTGTTATGAAATAATGAAGTAATTATGCAGCTCGCCCTTCTTAGCATGGCTTATCCCAGACAGAAAAATATTTAAATAGAAAAATTAAAGATCCCATACTAAACAGAACTTACCATCCCATGGGAGATGTGATTTGTCCAACTCCGCTAGGGGGAAGGGAATAGAAACTGGAGATGTCTGGGCCTTGCTGAGGTCTGTGCACACCTGTGAGCAAGAACAGCAATTACAAAGAAAGCACCGATTTTCAGACTGGGCCCTTGGCCTATACATGTACAATACATGGACTAGACTTCTCCCCACAGAAGTTGTTAGCAGTTATTTTCATTTATACCCTTTCCCTGTGTATACAACTACAATCAAAACTAACAGTCATCATCCAATGGTATTATGTAAAATAAAAGATGGGTAAGTCTCTGCTGTATGTGGAAATAAACCCATCAAGGGGGCTAACCAGGTTCGGGCTTGTGGCCTCATAATTTGGTTGGCCCCCTCGATGAGTTTACCTTCTTGTATACCACACTTACCTATCATTTATTCTATATGTAAAGGGCTCAATTACAAGATATACATAATTTCTGCTGATAATACACCAGCACTAAATTATATATTCCCCTGGGAACTAAAAAGTTGTTCTAACAAATCTTTTCAGAGCGACTTGATTATAGTTATTCTGAGCTGTTTGAAAGATAAACTGGGTCACCCTGAATAACCAGATTTGTTTCTCAGGTCAAGGTCTCTGCACTGGGTGTAGGCCAGGGGCTCTTGACTCTGGGAAGGGGACAAATGTCCTCCTGCTCCTACAGTGACACCTGCAGCTGTGCTTAAAAGTGCTTTGACACATTGCGTGTTAGCACTGCTCAGCACAGGGTGCTGCAAGTGGCACATTTGTGAGGTAGGAGAATGAAGTGGTGATGCATTTGTGGCAGCGATCAGTCATGAGTGTGTCAGTGCCAACAGGGTGACAGAGGGGAGTAGAAAATAGCAAATGGCTACAGGACAGTCCCAACCCCAATTCTTTTCCACCAGTGATTTACAGTTCTCGTATGGCCCATCCACACTGTGCCTCCTGCTGCTGCAAAGAAGGTATACCTCACCATTGGGTGCAATCCACGGAGCACAGGTTAGTGTAGGGCTTGAGGAGGCACGTTGAGACCAAGGGGTCTGGTCTGGCAGACAGTAGAGAAACAATAAACAGCACAAAATTAAAAAAAAAACAATTTTAAATTGCCTCTGTGACAAATGAAACCATTAGCACTTTTGTCCTGACATTCACCTCTTAGAATGGTGACCTCCAGGTAAGATGCAGCTTGTTAAACAAATGTATAACAAAGTGGATGATGATTTATTTTTTTATTTATTTAGTACTAGGATTACAAATACCTTTGAACCAGAGGTTAATTTACAAAGATTCCGCGTCATATAACAATAAAAGGTGTAACACATCAGTGTTAAGCAGAAACAAACAATGGGTAATAACAACCATCAGTGCATATTAAATTGTTCATGGCAATAACAGTTAGGCAGTAACAAGCAATAAGGATAACAAGAGGGTCTGACACAGAAAAGGGACGAGTAAGGAAACAATGCACAAAAATTGTCAGGTATGGGGTGGGAAGGGAAGGGAAGGGTGTTGAGGGCAGTTGTGGTCTTAAATGAGACTTTGTCATAAAGTGCTGTGGCGATAGAGGAAATGCAGAAAGGTCCGGGGCAGGAAGACATGAGAGGCAAGGAAGAAAGTGGTGTTGAGGGTTATAAGCGAGAGAAGGAAGGGAAGGAGGTGGGGGTGGGGTGGCAGGAGAGGCAAGGAAGATGGGGTGGGAAAAGTGGTGGTGGGGGTCAAGAGCATAAAAGGGTTAGGAGTGAAGGTAAGGTGGAGGATAGGTAGGGGTGGGGCGGGTGGTAATGGGCATGAACAGCTCGGGAGCAGGGTGTGGGATGGAGGAAGTGGGCAGGGGATGGAGAAAGAGGATAATTGGAGGAAGGGGTGAGAAGAGGAGGTTGTAGTGGAGAAAAAAGGAAGGGGGTGAGAGGAGGTTACAGTAGAGAACAATGGAGAGGGAAAAACACAAAACGGAAGGAGGGGGAGGGGGGAAACTAGTGTGGAAAGGGTTGAGGTGAGCCAATAGACAGAGAGAGAAGTGGTAGGGGAAGGGGCAGGGTGAGTAGAGAGGAGGACAAGGGGTTTAATAGGGTTAGGAGAGCCAGGATATCCTAGCGGGTACAATTGCAGTTGCTGAGATTAGCGAGGTGTTGGTGTAGTTGGTGTTTGAAAAGGCCTAACCTTGTCTCACCAGCGACCTCTGGAGGTAGTCCATTCACCAGGGTTGGGTTCCTGACATAGAAGGAGCACTGGGCTTGCAATGTATGGCAGAAAGGAACCATGAAAGGGGATTTGTTGGCACCACATGTGCACCGCGTGAAGGGTTGAGTAACATAAAGTTGTGTGTTGAAGGAGAGGTAAGGCAAAGGCAAATTTTCTTGGCAAGGAGGCAGGTTTGGTAGGCTATTCTCCCTTGAAGATGGAGCCAGTTAGATTGTTTATAAAGCTGACAGGTGTGCGTTCTTTTCTCTGCACCTGTCACCAGACAGCAACACTTATTAAGTGCAACTTTTATTCGTTTTAGGGTGGTGTCAGTGGCCGCCTCATAGAAAATTAGTCCATAGTCGATTATGGAGAGAACTGAACTGGATACAGCTATGCGCATAGCCTCTTTATTAAGGCAGTGGTGATGACGGTAAAGAATACCTATCCTCGAATTAATGGTTTTGGTGATGAGTCGAACATGCGTGCTGTAGGTGAGTGGACTGTCGAGCGTAACCCCAAGGTATTTGAATTCAGGTACTTGTTCGAGTGGGAGATGTAGTTTGTCCAAGATAGTTAAGCCTGTAGTTTTATGTTTACCGTGGGCATTTGTGAACAACATTGATTTTTTTTTTTTTTATAGTTCATCAGCAATTTGTGTTTTTCAAACCATGATTCTGTGAGGGTAAAATACGACTGTAGGTCAAGGGATAGGAGGACTGGATCAGTGTGAGTGGAAAAGAGGACGGCATCATCTGTGTATAGGACCATATTGTTGTTGTAGGCTGCAGGGAGAGTGTTGATGAAAAGGCTGAAAAGTAGCAGACCAAGAATAGAGCCTTGGGGAACCGTGGAGAGCACAGGGAGGCAGTCAGAGAGAGAGAGTCCCCAATCTTGACTTGTTGATGCCTTCCAAGTGAATAACTTTCAAACCAGTTATTGACCGCAAGGGAGAGGCCAAGGGCGGGGAGGGAGTGCAGCAGAAGCTGATAATTAATGGTGTCAAAGGTCTTGGTTAGAGCTATATACACTGCACCAAGTACATGACTGGAGTACAGGGCCTTGTGAATGTGGGCAGTGATAGGGCAGTGGTTGTACTATGTGCTTTTCTAAAGCCATGCTGCTGCGAACACTGGATGTTATACTTGTCCAGGTATTCTGACAGTTGGTCAGCGGAAATGCGCTCAAGGGCTTAGAAAGCTGAGGAAGGATTGAGATGGGACGGTAATCGTTTTATACGGATCTATCACCACTTTTGTGTGTACTGTAGGTGTGACAATAGCAGATTTCCATAGTTGGGGAAACTTTTGGAGAGAAAGAGAGGAGAGAGATTTAACAATTTGGTGAAAGGGTGTAAGACGACATCGAGTGACGGAGAGAAGTTTGAGATCCAGTGTGTCACTGCTGTATCTGGACTTCCTAAGCACCTTTAGGAGTTACTTTCTAGATTCAGCTGGGGATACTCTTCTGAAGTAGAAAGGGGGGCAATTCAAGGGAGGAGCAGAGTTTGCCATGTTAACGGGCAGGGTGGAATCATTGAAGTAGTCAGGGAGGAATACACTGGAGAGATTGGTAAAAGTGACATTAAAGGTACTGTATCTGTGAGCAGCTTATGGTCCTGTATAACAGGGTTGTTTACCACTAGCAAGGAAGGTGGGGATTTACTGGGTTTCCCTGTCAGGGTTTTGATATATTCCCCAAAAAGTTTGCTACTTTTCCAAGAGTTTGAGAGCTCACTTCTGTAGTATTCTTGCTTGGCTATTTGTACCACCAAGATACTTGTTTATGGCAGCCTTATAGAGCTGTAGGTCGGCACAGAGTCCAGTGGCCATTGTGTGGTGCCAGAGGCTGTCTCTATCTTTCATCAGAGACAGTAGGGTAAGGGTGATCCAGGGGTTAGAGTGACTCCTGAGTTTTTTTCTTCTTCAGAGGGGTAAACTTGTCACACACCTCATTAAAGCGCAATATGAAGTAGTTAAGGGCCGAATCAATACAGTGTCTAGAGTATAGGGCAGACCAGTCAATCTGTGAGAGGGAGGCCAGAAATTGTGGGATCTTTTTTTAGCAGATGCTGGTACGAGAATTTGGCTTTTGCTTTGGGTGTCCTATTAGACCAGTGGCAGATAATTGGGGAGTGATCACTCAATGAGTCGGGTAAGACTTGAGTGTCTGAGATGCTGTTAGGGTGAGTGGTGAGAATTAAGTTCAGGAGTGAGCTGGAGCCAGTTCTGCAGTTGATGCATGTAAGAGTGGATACCATCTGAGTGATGTCTATTGCTGTAACAGCATCTTTATAAGGGTCAGCGTCAGGGGTCAGCCAGTTGACATTAAAGTCACCCATGACCACTGTTTCGGTACGGTGTGGTGATATGCTTAACAACACATTCCAGAGTTTGTTCTTACTCTTTCAATACTAATGATAAAGATGGTTGGATGTTGGAATGTGGGACAAAGTGTGTGTGTGTGTGTGTGTGTGTGTGTGTGTGTGTGTGTGTGTGCGCGCGCGTAGGGAGCGTGTGATAATTTAAATGAGCACCTACAACTTAAAGGGCTATTTCTAAAAGTCTCCGTGGCCTCCTGCACATACCCTGGATGGCAGATGCTGGGTTCCTTCTAACTGAAAGGTGTTCTTACACTACTGCTGTGTTGTGGCAGTGGTACAGCATCCATGTGTGGAGAACAGAACTGAATCCACTGCCAACGCATCCACCCACAGGTGCTGCGAAGCACCACAGACAGCTTGTCTCTCTCTCTTTTTTTTTTTTTTTTTAATTCTCCCTTTCTTTACTGGTGCAAGTTCTGTCCTTTAAACCCTTTGCTAATGACCCCAATGCAGTCACATTTTTTAATAGACAGAGGTTGCTCCACAGTGTTGGGAGGCAGATGGAGAAAGCAGACTGGACTGCTAAAGATGTACAGTGTGGCATATGACATGAATGAGCAGCAGATGATTGGAGGGAGTAGATGGATGGAATGGCAGGGATAAGGAGAGTGGAGAAGTAAGTGGGAACAATGGCAAGCCAGTATTTGGCCAGGAAGGAGGAACAGTGTGACTAATGTCGGACCTCAAGGGAGGGGAAAGAGATTAGCATAGAGAGGGCAGTGATAAGTGAGAGATGGAGTACTAAGGGAAAAGCGGCAAAAGGATTGAACAAGGGGGTTCAGCCTGGCAAGCGTAGATTATGGAGCAGCACCATAGACTACATCTTCATAGTCAAACTCTGGCAATGTCATCTTAAGGATGAACTCTGGGTGGACCAAGAGAGGAAGGTAAGATTTGTTTTGATATAACACACCAAGCTTAGGGCAAAGTTTTTCATGCATGCCATCAATGTGGGTGGAAAAGCTGAGATTCACATCCTACCACACTCCTATGTACTTGAAGTGAGATCTTTTTACGAGTAAGTTGCCATCCATCCAAAGTCCTGAAGAGAGGGATTTGTTGGAGCCTTGCTGGTCTCTGTCTACTGCAAAAAGTCATGGAGACAGTTCGCACCTGAAAATAGGCACATGGCTGTCTAGTGTGCTTACCCGGTTAACAAAAGCAAATAAATAAATAAATTTAGTAAGAGCTGTTAAGAGCCAAACCAGCCTAGGATGTTGTCAAAGTCATGCTGGAGTGACGATTCCAGCTCAGGGACTGAAACACTAGAAGTAAATAGAACTGCACAGCCAGCTTACATGTGCATGTGTAAGGAAACTAAGGTGGAAGTGGAATTTTTTAAGTGCGCGTGTGAGGAGACTAAAGTGGAAGGGAGATTTTTTTAAGAATATGGAGTAAAGAACTGGGCCAAGGATGGGGCCCAGGGACACTGGACTAGATAGGCCAGGGATGGATAGGGCATCACAAACCTGGAATGACTGGAATAGCTCTAAGAGTTAGTAGAGGAACCACCTGATCACCAAGACAGATAGGCAGCAGCATCTAACTTTTCCAAGAAAAGAGGGTAGGTCACAGTATCAAAGGCCTTTGCCAGGTCTATGACAATGTCCATTGTCATCAGGCCTGGTCCATGCCTCTCAGCATGGAGTCAGTGATCTGACGAGGGAGGAGCTGGCAGGATGGTGTTTGCAGAAGCCAGGCTAGAAAGGGGACAGGAAAGAAGAAGAGCCAAGGTTAAGTGGATAGCTGAGAGAGAGAACCAGTTTTTCCTGCATCTTTGCCAGGGCAGGGAGGAGTCAGGTGGGCCAATAGTTTCCTAAGGAGAAAGAGTCACCCCCTTTGAGGAGGGGAGCTCTATAGCCTGTTTCCAGGACTGGGTGACAGACCCAAGTTAGAAAGAAAGACTGAACAGGGAGGTGAGATGAGCAGTGATTGGGGCACAGTGAGATGAAGATTAGTATCCAGCCCTTCAGGGTTGTTCCCTTTTGGAATTAAGTGAAAGGTAGGGAGGGTGTCTCACAGGAAATCAGGGAAAAGGTGCTAGGGTAGCAGATGGGGGGATGGTGGACACTTGGAGGAAAACAGGGCTGGCAGGAGGGGGAGAGGGTAGAGGAGTACATAGGGAGAGAGCACATGAGGTGAAGAAATTGTTAAAGATGTTGGTGACCTCAGACATAGGTTTCTGAAGCACTTTCTTAGTAACATAAGTATACCTATGTCTGTTCCCTGTTTAAATACGAGATCTATTTAGTAACAGGCTTATTTAAAAAAATAACTTAGCCCCCTCATCTAAGATAAGGTTCAGATGAGTTTTAATAATTTGGAGTTCCCACTTCTAAAACAGAGTACAGTAAGACTGAAGCAGTGTTTTTGTTAAGTATAGTCATTTAGAAGAAAATGATGTCATTCTGATAAAGGTAAATGATTCAAGCACCTAAATTTAGATTCAGCAAATGAATTTCACTGGAGGGGTTGGGTGTGCGGATGGGGTAGAATGACAAGCAGATCTTCACTCTGAAACCTGCCTAGCTCCCCTGGACAACACAAAAGTTATCACAGTATGGCTTAGCTAGCACTCCTTGTCCAAGTACTGCCCAGAGCTGAGAGAAGATGGGGACCACATTAGTTTCTAGACACAGAATGATGTTTCTTTTAGAATATAGTAAAAGTACAGTATGTTGGTGAAACATTGCAGGTTGGTGTGTGAAGTTAAGACAGACCTGGAATATGAACTGAAAGTATTTGGTTAAGTTTTCCAGGGGCTATATAAGTCCTGATGGCCAATAGACATGGCAAGATTTAAGTAAACCAACAAGGTTGCCTTCTTTAAGGTGGTAACCAGGGACGTCACTGGCTAGGGGTCACTTGGTAGATGTATTATCTGATTTAAGCAAGGCCTTTCACTCCGCATCCCAAGGCAACATATGGTGGAAGACGCGCAGTGTAGTGTCCACAAACTATAGGATATGGATAGCAAACTGTCTTACAGGTAGGAGTCAGAGAGTGGCAATGGGTGGCCGCCTTTCAGAGAAGAGCGATATTCTGTCATCTAGTATAACATGGCTGGAGCCACTGCTCTTAAAGAGCAAGTGTACTGCCTAAAATTAATATTCGTTTTTAAAAGCAGTTGTCTATTATCTTTCATATCTGAGATGTTTTTGCTTTTCCTGTTAGGTAATTAGAACATTTTTTTACCTGACATTAGTAGGTGTGATCTCTGGAACAGCACTGTACCTGACAGCTGACACAGCTAGTTTTGTTCCCCCAACTGCATCATTAGCATTGTGAACTCACTGACTGTGCCATCACAGCTACTCAGGAAGAGCCACTTAGTAGCTGCCAGGTCAGTTACCTATGATGTCACATTTAGTGAGGTCACAGTGCTGATGATGTAGTGGGGGGAATAGAACTAGATATGTCAGCTTCCAGGCAGAGTGCTGTTCCACACATTCAGCATAATACTGTCACATAGAAAACATTCTAATGAGTAAACAGAACAAGAGAAATACTTCAGACAAAAAAATTGCAACTGCCTACTTCCTAAAGCCAGCAGTATTTGTTACTGGGCAAACATTTCATCGTATAGTTTTTTTTTAGTAAAAACATAATTCTGACAACCTTAGTTTCAAGCACAGTGTATTTTTAGTTTTCTCAGATATTGCTAAATAGCTTTTAAAGCTACTTTCGTAATTAGTGACTCACGTCATTAAAGATGGTCACCACTCGCCATTATTAAAAATGTCTTCTGCTGAGGTTACCTGTCGAATGCACGTGCTAGATTCATACAGTGGATGCATTAAGATGTTGCTACCACATGTTTCTGATGGTAAACAGCACAAAACTGTACCGAAATATGACATTTTTTTTCATGGCTGCAATGGCACGAAGGTGGGAACTTTTTTTTTCACATATAGGTTTTTTTTGCTCCTTCGGTGGTCCGCAGCTGCCTGTCCACCAGCCTTACCGGACTTCAGGATCATTCGGGAGCTTGAACTCTATGCATGTCCCAGCAGTCCACTGGAGCCAGTCTGGAGGCTTCATCCTGCCGTGGCCCCTGACCTTTTCCCTTGTTTTCTACCCAGTTACCCGGGGTCCCAGACAGAGAGGCGCATGTGCGTGAAGGTGCGCATGCGCTGTCTTGTTCCGGTGATGGCCCCTTCCTCCCTCCTTCCCCCTTGGCCTAGTGTCCTGGCTCCCTCAGCTTGCACTGCACTCTGGCCTCCACCACGAGGCAGCCAAGAGCTGAGGGAAGCTCACAGCACTTGAGTTTGCCTAAATGCTCACTGCCAGGCTGATGTCCTGCGTTTTAGCAGTATAAATGTGATTGCCAGAGCCTGTGTGGCCTCTGTGTGCTGTCTCTTTAAGAGCTGCCTGACTGCAACATAAGTAATCTAAGAGGGAGCTCTGTTGAAAGATGTAACTATTTGCTGAAAAACATTTAGAGTGATAATGATAATGTAGTTTGTCTAACCTGCTTTCTTTGTAGCAAGGACTGTTTTGTTTTGTCTCCACTATCTTGGTCCTGGACTGAAAATTGGACCAATCAGTTCTGGTGGGACCTAAAATGCAGCCGGACTATAGGAGCTGTCTGAATTCAAAATCTGTAGGAACTGTAGTTTGGGGCTTTTTTGCACCTTTTTTTGCAACTGAAGGGGGAGCTCTTGCTTTGACTGACAGCCAAATCAGCCAACAAAACCTTTTGGATCTTGGGGAAATCCCACACTGCTTGCAATTTTCAGTTAGTTCTGAACTGGGAAGTGAAATGAAAGGAACTGAAGTGATTCTGAGCAGCAATCCTGAGTGGATTTGCATGGGAGAACTGTGAAAAGGCTGAGTTTTTGGCTTACATGTCTGCCTGCTGCTCCTGAGAGGGAGACAAGAGAATTATTTTGGACTAAATCCAAGTTTGTGTGACTTAAGTAAGCTACTGAAGTGGGCCAGGCTCAACCTGAAGAAGACCAAAGATTTTGCTGAATGCGATTGGCGTGTCAGGAGTTCCAGCTACCCCTAAGTTCCCAGTGTGTGCAGAGACTTTGCAATTGTGACTGGGGAGCGCTTCACCTGGTACAGTAGAATTCCCTTACATGTAAATGTGCTATGAGCTGCTAGTGGGTCGTGAGTTAGTTCCCCACTGTGTGAACTGTGTTCTGCTTGCTGGGAGCTGTATCCAGCCCCAAATGGACTGCATCCGAATTTGTCTCCATGCGGTCTGGGCCTTGCCAGACCAGCCCAGCCAGACTACTCGCTGCACAGAGAAGCCATCGACGAGAGACCTGCCTGGGGACCAGCCCCCTGCTCCACGCTTGAATAGGAACGACGCCTCTGCGACTCGTGTGGGCCCTGCTTCTCCGGGGATTCCTGATTAACCACCTGCAGTCTCGATTTTCATCCAGCCTGGGTCCAATCTTGGGTATCGTGAGTAAATACTAGGGTAGCTCCCTGCAACAACAGCTTAATCTGAGTGTGTCATCTGATTGTCTTGTTGTTTCGTTTCTTTTACGAACTGAGCCCTCTGGCTCCGGATTACAAATATTGTGTACTGTGCATGTTGTGTTTTCCATCATAGGGCCCCAACCAGCTGCAACCCCGGGCAACAGTCCTGGCTAGCCCATCTCTTCTCCACCTGGGTACCCAGAGGTGTGACTGTGTGTGGGGATTAAAAGCGCATGCAAAACTGTTTGATTGATATAACCATTAAGCTAATTAACCTGATTTTGCCCCTTCCTTGTGCAAGTCCCCTGAATAAATCAGATCTAACTTTTTCTGCATGTAATCTGACTGTGGTTCCAGTTTGTGTTCAAAGTATTGTACTGTTGCTATTTGCTGTGTATAACCTTATTTTTACAGGGGTTCCCCAGGTTCGAGCCAGAGGAACCAGCCCTGGTGGTAAGTGCAAACAGTGTGGGTACTTGTGTGATGTACCAGGGGTATTGTGAAAGTGAATACTGTACAGTGTTCAGGCCACTAGAGGGGAAAGAGGGTGGTTATAGTGTCCCAGAGGGCTGTGCCCAGGTTAGCTTGACCACTACCAACCCTGACCTCCGGGTGGAGGCACCCGTTTCAGAACTCAGGCCCCTTAACCTGCTACTAGCCAAGCAGGCAGGGGGTAGTAGCACTTGGGATAGCGTCACCTAGGGGTTACAACTGAATGCAGCCCATAGAAACAAAACAATATAAAATACAGTTTTCACATTACTTTTTTTGTTCAGGTACTGTTACATATTGATCATTTAGGCTTATGTATATTACCTGTGTACATGGGAACACTACAAACAGTGCCAATTAAAAAATAATTTCCTGTCCTCTTTAACAAATACTGCTACTTTAAAATTTGTAACATTTTCCTTTCTGCTATTTTTGGTTCTATTAGTGTTTTAAATATATTCATAAATGACCTGGAAGGGTCAGGGTGGTGAGAGGTCAAGTTTGCTGATCTCACTAAACTGGTTAGAAGAGTGGACATTGGGGACCCTGCACATAAACTGGCAGCATGGACCAAGAAATAGTACTGAACATTAAAATCAGCTGAGGGTGGTGGTGGAAGGAATTAGGAGGCAGAAACGGTCCCTGCATAGGCTGAAGTACAGAGTAGGGAGAACCTGAGGGAAGAGGAATCCCCCAGAGTGCAAATTAATACAGGAAGCAGGGTGGTAGAGATAAAGGTGGAAGGGAATGGGAGTATTAAAAAGTGAGGGGGGAAGGAAGGATAGCAAAAAGGAAAAAAGGGGGGGGGTAACAAGAGTAGTAGAAACAAAATCTGGAAGGCCATGTGTGCAAATGCAAGAAGTCTGGCAAATAAGTTTCTGGACCTAAAGGCCATCACGGCAGAGGCCGACCTGGAAATTGTGCCCATTACCAAGTCATGGTGCACTGAAAACCATGACTATGACATGGCCATACAGGGACTATACTCTGTTCAGGAAGTGGAGGATAGGAAGGAAGGGAGGGAGGGGGTGTGGTGCTTTGTGAGGGAAAGTATAAAAGCTGTGGAGATCCGGGGACTACATGGGCAGGCAAAGAGTCTGTGGGTCACCCTGGAGATGGGGAATGAGCCACTATTTGCAATGGAGAGGTCTATAAACCTCCAGCACAGGGGGAGGAATTAGATAAGGTACTGGTGGAAGCCACTGGCAAGATGGCAGAAAAGCGGGAGATGCTGCTGGTGGGGGACTTCAACCTGCCGGATGTAGACTGAAGCCTCCCAGCAGTGGCTTCAGCTAGAAGCAGGGACATACTGGACTGTATGCAGGGGGTATTCCTCATGCAACTAGTCACCGAATCCACTCGCAATGGGGACTGCGCTTAGTACTCACTAACAGGGACAGTGTTGCGGATGTTAAGGTGGGAGGCCACCTAGGGATCAATGATCACCATTCAGTGTGGTTCAATATAAGGATGGCTGCAGAATCCAACCACACAAGGGCAAGGGTCTTGGAATTCAGGAGGGTAGCTTTTATAAAGATGGGTGAATGTCTCAGGGATGACCTGACAAGAGGGGATGACTTGGGTGGGGTAAAGCAACAGTGTGCAAAGCTAAAAGGAAGCATAGTACAGGTTTTGACTGCTCCTACAGTAAGGCTTTTAATCTCAGAACAAAATCATGCTGCTATATGTGGGCCTTCAGTTCCTGTGGTTCCATGATGCTTTTGACAATGTAGCCATCTCTAGGTTCAGAGTCTTAGCTGAGGTCTCAGCTGTTAAGCTCTCTGTTAGGAAACCTCCCATCAGGCACACCTACTCCACAAATTGAAAACATTTTACTGTGCAATGCCAAGTGGAAACCTTGTGTAACCCCCCTCCCCAAAATGGGGACTTACCTTTTCACCTGTTGCTCTCGTCTGCCTCCTGTTTCTATCTGCAGGTCCCCCGTACTTGTCCCCATCTCACCGCCACTGCCTGAGCCCAAAAAGGTGTCCCGGAGTCCCAGTACAGCTCCTCCCTTTACTCTTTGCCCTCAATGGGCTCTCGAACCAGGATCGTGAGCTGCCAGCATTTTAGGCAAGCTGGCAATCTCATTTAAGCGCAGAGAGGTGCGCTTTGGCTTTGGACCACAACTGTGGTTGGCGGGTGGTTCCTCCGGTAGTCCTGGTCCCTGTGGGATGCTGGGTTGGGGCTGATGACCTTGTTGGCCCAGAGGGAGCCGCTAAATTAATCAAATAAAGAGTGCCACACTGAAGTCACAAGCCTGGCGTCATGAATATTAATGAAATGTCCATTAATATTCCTAAGCAGGTTCGCTTTGTAAATAGAGGGCTGCAAGTTTCGGTGGCTGCACCAGGACTTTATATTTCAGTGGCTGCTGCAGGAACAAAATGTAAAAGTAGAAGCAGCGCTGTCCTGAACATTGAAGGGACTACTGAACAAAGGGGAAAGTAATTAAAATAAAAATGTTTCTGGCTGTACCAGACTGTGAACCTTCAGGACTCAGATGGATTGCCTGTCTACTGCCAAGGGGGCACTAAATATCATCAGCAGCGACAGGCTAAAGATTGAAACAAAATATTTGATCTGGGTAGTGAGCAAAAAGGCACACAAGCAGCTATGGAACTGTGGGGCAAGCAAATAAATAGAGTAATTATTCTGGCTGCACCAGGACTTTAAATTTGGGGACTGTGTCGAACTGCAAAGGGATTGTGTATCTAGCAGCCATGTTTGTGCAACAGCAGCCAATCTGAAAGCCAGGATTTCAGGCAAGGAGTGCTTAGACAATGCCAGAGATTCATGGGACTTTGCCAAGTACTTGTGGGGAAACTGCAAAGACCCATTTCAGGTGCCAAAATAGGGAGCCTATTGTGCATCCAGTGAGGCTAATGAATATTCATTTTTTGGATTGACAAGCAGGTTCAGCCAGTTATAGTGAGAGCAGCAAGTAGCTTTAGGCAATCAGGAGCCTCAGACAGACTCCATAAAAGACAGTGTTTTGCTAGGCTGAGCACTGTGTGTTCGAACGGAGCCCGCCACAGGGGTGGCAGCTCAGGCCCTTTGCTCCAGAATGGGCCTAGCAATCCAGTGCAAGCCCCTACACAGGAGAGGGTGCCTCTCTTCTGCCAGAGAGACAAGTGACTGCAGGCAACAGAAGTCGCTAGCCTGGGGGTTGCCAGAAATTATCCTCCAGGGCTGGCAAGCACCTTTCCATGTTTTGGGAAAAACGTGGGTGAACCTGAACCTTCCACTGTGAGACAGCTGCATGCACGTTCTACCTCAGCAGTGAGAGTGCTGAAGAAAGCCTGAAACCTCAGAGAAAAGAAAGCCATTTTTGCAAGTGATCTGCGTGCATAAACTGCTTCTGACAAGTGCAAGTGTAAGGACTTTTTGAGGGGCAGCGAAGCCCAGAGTGTGCTAATTATGACTGTCTGCACCCTGCATTTAACCCAAAGCACAGGAAGGATGGACATTTGCAAGTGACCAGAAAAGGGTCTAGTTTATGTATATAAATGTGTCTGATTTGACAAGTGCCTACAGGACTGGAAGGGGAGTACTCAGCGGTCTGGGCTCCTCCTGACATTGCCTGGGAGATCCAGTGTTTGTCTGTTGGAGTTGCTAATGCCAGCACTGCCAAGAGGGACTTGTTTCATGGTCGTGACGTTCAGTGGGAGCTGTGAACTCTAGCACAGCCACAAGGGACGGAAACTTCGTGAAACATGCTTGAGAGAAGCTGCAGTGACTGTTTTGAATTGCCAAGTCAAGATACAGTGTTGTGAGAGAAAATTAGTCTGATATGGCTTAGGGAACAAGCACCCATCCGAGTGTTTGAAAGTTTAGGGGACCATAGCAGCCACGCTGGCCCATGGTTGAAGAGACTAAGATAAATGTGTTGAATGCAATGCATCCATCAGATTAGGCTTGGGACACAGCCTGGTAGTGTGTCACTTAGGGTGTTGCCATATGCGTTTCCCTCGGGGGGGGGGGGGTAATAGCCCGGACGTGGGGTTGAGCTGTGCCAGTCCCGGTCTCAGCCTGCATCCAGTTAAGTGATTTTGGCCCAGAAAGAGACACTGCTGAAAGAAGTTAAAGTGTTGTTCCATCTGCAAACGCAGTGAGATCCCTGCAGCCAGGTTTGGGCAGCTGACTGTAAGCCTTTGTTAGCATCTTGACCTCCAGAGTCAGAGGCCATCTGCTGAAAGCACCCAATTATGCTGTGCAGAGTTTGAATATGACTGGCCTATGAGGACATCTAACTGTGAGTACACAGGGGTCAATTGCCTGTAATGGAAAGACTTGTAAAATAGTTAAAGTTGCCAAGTTCAGTAATCATAGCTTAAGTAAAAGTCTCCAAGTTGCCAACATCCCAAACATGTGTTACCAAAGCACAGATAAATGTTTGCCTGTTTAATCTCTTTATTTAAGTGCCCCAACTAGCCAGCCAACGTACAGCTGCACCGAATACCAGGCCTGCATTCTTAAGAACTTTTAAGTACTGGGTACCCAGGTTAATACTGAGATTGCGAAGTCTCATACAGTTTGGGGACTGGTACCAGTATGGACATAAATGAAAAATGTGTAAACTAATTTAGGCAGCTAGCTAGATAGCCAGGGACCTGACTATCTCAGAGGTTGGTGGGAATCCACTGTGATAAAGGTAAAATGTCAAATGATTATGTGATTTATGTAATTAAACCAATCCAAGCCAATTGCCTAAATCAAGCCTAAATGTGAATAATGTAAATAGCCTAACCTCTACTCCAATTCACCCATCCTTGCCCTCCCCTCATATAAATAAATTGTTGTTCGTTTTTGCATAACTTTTGTATCGTGAGCATATTATTAGTAGTGAGGCAATAATTGTAAATGTTATGAAATGTAGGGTTTTGAACATTGGGACATGCTTGGGTTGGCATTAAGGTAATGTGAGTGGGTACAACATCCCAGAGGGTTGTACTAGGTTTATCCTAGCCCATGTAAAGTATAGTCTGGGTGGTGGCACTGCACATTTTATGTTATCTTGGGAAAGAACCAGTCTTAAAGTTAAACTAAGGACCCAGGCCCCTCAACCTTGGTTAGGCCTACAAGGCAGGGGTAGTGTAGCCCTTCAGATACCCAGCGCCCGAGTTACACTTAGACCCCCGCACTTACCTGGTGCCAGGGCTGTGCAATGACTATAAAGGCCCCCTTGCAAAATATTTTTTTGGGCCCCACCTTCTGCCAATAAGTGTAAAAGAACCATTAGTGCATATAAAATATTTGTAGCGGAAGTTTTCATATCAGTCCTGCTGAGCATCCATGTTATGTCCTTGCTACCCCCTTCCCCCTTGCTGGTTCCATGATCAAGTAACAGAATAGTGCAATTTGTCCTTGCTCCTCCTGGGAAGACTAGCACCAGATCAGAAGTTTTGAGCAATGGGACCTATTGTTCTTTGTTCTGAACTCTCCCCACCTCATGAAACTGGAACTTGAATCTGTAGCACTGACCCCTCTCCTACCAGCCCCAATTTCAAATGGATAAGCAGTGTACAAAAAGAAAGTTGCAAGTTTGTCTGTGACAATAAAAGGTTTTCTCAATATTGCCATCTATCAATCAATCAATCAATCAAATCTTTATTTAATCAGGCGAACATCATTGAGCATAGCTCATTTACAAGATGGACCTGAGTGGTCAAGAAGTGCAAGTGTTATTACATAGACAAGGGTATCATAAACAGTAATACAATGACAGGTGTAACAAAAACAAGTAATACAGTGGCATAAGTGCTAGTATATAACAATATACATATGTACAAGGCATTAACACTTTTAATCTGTGAGACAATAGGCAGTTGGCACATCAGAAATTAATATATAGATTATAGGACTTAGCAGGCATTTTGAGGGTGACTCTTGATACTGGGAACTGGAGTTTTTTTTTTCAGCATATAGAGCACGACCAGAAAAAAAGGGGGGCTAGGACGTGAGTGGGCCTTGTGGAAGCAGGTGCAGAGTTCTGGGAATAGGGTGGTGAATAATCTTTTGAAGGATATTAAGGGTGGGAGGTTATTTAGCTTCATGGTTTTTGAGTGAGTTCCAAACATTTGCTAGTGAGTAGCTGATAGCAGCCTCCCAAGCTGGGTGCAGACATTGGGGACCTTAAGGGTGATAATTTTGCTGATCCTTAGGTTGTATGGCCTAGAAGTAATTTGAGTAAAACAGTCGAGATGTAGGTAGGTAGCTTGCCTGATAAGGCTTTGAATATCAAACTGCAGCATTCCTATTTCTTCTGTGTTGTAATGATGACCAGTTAACTGCCTTATAAAGGAGCAATGGTGGGTGCTGAAGGAAGGTCAGTAATGAATCTGATGGACCTGTGGTATAGGTGTCCAGTTTATTTAAGAGGAGTGAACAGTGTCCATACAGAAAGTCAGCATAATCAATGAGGGATAGGAATGAAGCCTGGATTAATCTTTTTTGGAGTCTTTGTTGAGGTAGTGCTTTATTCTAAAAATAAACCAAGCCTTTGTCTCAGTTTCTTTAGTAGCTCCTCAATATGGACAGAAAAGTCAAGCTTGTTATCAATCCAGACACCAAGATATTTGAAGTTGTCAGCAATTCAGCTTCTCTCCAAGTAAGGTGGTTAGTTGTAGGGTGGTAGATGGTGGGGTAGTGGCAGAGCAACTTTGTGAGGAAAAGCATAGCTTTTGTTTTTTGGCATTTAAAGTAGTTTTTATCCAATAAGTTGTGTTGTAGGATGGAGAATTCAGATTGTAGCAGTTCACAGGCTTTAGATAATGAAGGATTGCTAACATATAGTACAGTATCATCAGCAAACAGATGGATGTTTGATTGAGTGAGGTTAGCATCAATATTATTAATATAGATGGCAAAGAGGATGGGGCCAAGAATAGAGCCTTGGGGTACACCTCTTAGCAGTGGTTTTGAAGTGGATAGGTAGTTTCCATTTTTTACCAGTTGTGATCTGTCTGATAGATAGCACTTGAACCAATTGAGTGAAGGGGAATCCAACCCTAGTGAGCCAAGGGAGGTGATTAGTGATTCATGATCCACTGTGTCAAATGCTTTGCTCAAATCCAGGAACACAGCACAGGTACTATTCTTCTTATCCATAGCAATCTGCCAGTCGTTGGTTACTTTGGCTAGGGCTGAAATGGTGCTGTGCCTTGATATAAATCCTGATTGTGCTGTGTTTAGGAGGTTATTGATATCCAGGTAGACCCTTAATTGTGAGTTTACTAACTTTTGAGCATCTTGGACAGAACAGATAGGATGGAAATGGGCCTGTAATTATTGAGATCCATGGGATCACCAGATTTGAGTAAAGGAACTACTTGAGCTGTTTTCCAAATGGAGGAATGGATCCAGTGGTGAGGGAAAGATTGAAGAGATGAGTGAGGGGCAGATAAGACTTGAGATGCAATCTTGAGGAAGTAGGGGTCCAGGGAGTCTGTACCTGCACTTTTGAGGTATCTAAGTTGGAGAGGAGATCTTCCACTTCTTTCAATGATATTGGGTTGAAGGAGAAGGTTGATGTAGCTTTTGGCCCACGGTGGATTGAAGATTCAAGGAAGATCTCAGGAGATTTGCAGGTGAAGAGTCAAATGCTAGTCCAGCTGTGTGAAGTGGTCATTGAAGGTATTTAGAATTTCTTGTTTATCCGTAATTTCTGTGTTATTTAGTAGCAGTTTGCAGGTTAAGGCAGGAGTAGAGTTTTGGCCCAAGATACCCTTTATAGTTCCCCAGAGCCTGGCTGAGTTATTATAGGAGGCATCAATTCAGCTCTATAATAGGCCGCTTTGGCAGATCTTATTTGTGTAGTACATGAATTTCTTGCTTTTCTGAAATTTAGCCAGTCCATGGAGTCCTTAGTTTTCTTGCCTTTTTCCACAGTTTATCTCTGGCTAGCAAGGCTGTTTTAAGATCAGTGGTGAACCAGGGCAGGACCTTGCTTTAGTTCTGATTTTGGTGAATGGTGCATGAATATTTAGAGCATTAGTGATAATGTCTTTTAAGATCTGAGAGCTGTTTCCACTGAGGTTGTAAGGTAGAAATCTTGCCAATATATTGTGTTACTCAGGTCATGGAGGTAACCTGGTATATTGAACTTCTTTTTGACCTTTTGAGGACAAATTCAGCAGGGTTGGATGGTTTGGGTGAGGATCTTATGCCAGCTATGGGACAATGGTCACTTACATCATTTGGTAGTACTTCCTGCATGAGTATATAAGTGAGGCTTATTTACCAACATAATATCCAGGAGTGAGCTGTTGCTAGAATTTTTAGGTTAACCCTGGTTGGGTCTTTTATTAGCTGTGTAAAGCCATAGGTGTCACAGAAGGTTACCAATGGAGCAGATGCAGTAGATAACCAGTTTAAATTCAAGTCACCAAGGATGATGGTATCTTCAGGGCCTAGACTGGTTATTGACCCCAGGTGAGATAGTAATTTGAGGCCTGCTGAGGGGGGCCTATAGCAACCAATCAGTTTAAATGGAGATAAGTTTGGAAGGGATATTTTGATTGATAAACATTCAAATTCCTTTGGTTCGGATGTGATGATGAGGCAGGTAGCAGAGATGGTGTCCTTAATGTATATGGCCACCCCACCACCCCTGGAAGGCGATCTGCTCTGAAGAGCTGATAGTTGGTAAGGTTTACAACATTGTCTTTGGTCGATGGTCTGAGCCAAGATTCAGAGATGACCAGAAAGTCAGGCAGGGTATGTGCCACCCAGGCCTGTATTACGGAGAATTTTTAAAGGCTGCAGGCATTGATATGTAGGAAGCTTAGGCCATTTATAGAGGACAGATCAGCAGGGAAAGAACACTTCGATGGGGCCAGGATTTATTTCAATGGTACCAAAACAGATCAGAAGGTAGAAGATTAATTTGAGGAGGGCACCAAGGGACAAGGATAGTGAATGGTCAGAGCGTTTCCTCCTAATCCTGGGTGCCTGCTGTGAGCTGAGTGGTGGTCCTGATATATAGATGCAAAATTTTTCATAGCATAATAATTTAAAGGACAGGCATAGTGGGTTAGTAAAAGCCATGATACAAGTAAGATACCAGGGCTGTGCTGAATTGTTAGGGTGGCCTTATGTGGGATATCCCAGGGTTGCATTGTAAATGGTTCGGGTAAATAAAGGAATCCGTGGTTGGCCCTTGTGGATGGCAGAAATGGGCAGGACGTATTAACTGAGTTATTTATCTTGACACTGGGTATAGCATTGATATCATAAGGGATTGGGTGAGATACAGGCTCAGGAGCAAAAGGAGCAAAGTAGCATTGTGGAGTTAGGTATGGGTTAAGGGAGGAAGGGAAGGGATATGGGCGTGGATTTAGAAATGGCGGGAGAAAGTGTATAAAGGAATCAACCAAGGGTGGGCGGGCAAAAATTTTACTGGCTTTGCCCACGTGCCTTCTGCCTGCTTCTCCCGGCCTCCTGAACCCTTGGTCGGCTGCACAGGTGCCGCCGACGCTGGCGATCTGGAGCCCCTCCGCTCCCTGGACCTCGAGGCTGCGCCTTCTAAGGTGGGAGACAGAGGAGAAGGCAGTCAGTAAAGTACCTTTATTGCAGTAATCTGCAACAAGGTGCTAAAACTTGGGATCTGCACAACAATAGACTGGGAGGGTATGGGGGGTTAGGCGCCTAAGCGTCCTAGCCCACACAGCATTTCAAAAGACTGTAACACTTAATTTTAACATAGAGAAAACAGCCCATAAACCAGGCACAAGTAAGGAAAACAGCATTTTTAAGATCAGTTCAAAATAAATTACAGAAGCAGAAATCCCAGCCAGAATAGTGCAGCAAAACCCTGATTTAAGTCTATGGGGAAGGCGCACCAATCGGAAGCAAGGCACAGTCTGCGGTCGCTTTCCGATTGGTTTGCGGCTTTGCCCGTACCTTCTGCCTGCTTCTCCCGGCCTCCTGGAACCCTTGGTCGGCTGCACAGGTGCCGCCGACCCGCTGGCGTCTCGGAGCCCCTCCGCTCCCTGGACCTCGAGGGCTCGCCTTCTACAAGGTGGGAGACAGAGGAGAGGCAGTCAGTAAAGTACCTTTTGCAGTAATCTGCAACAAGGTGCTAAACTTGGGATCTGCACAACAATAGACTGGGAGGGTATTGGGGGGTTAGGCGCCTAACGCCTAGCCCACACAGCATTTCAAAAGACTGTAACACTTAATTTTAACATAGAGAAAAACAGCCCATAAACCAGGCACAAGTAAGGGAAAACAGCACTTTTTAAGATCAGTTCAAAATAAATTACAGGAAGCAGAAATCCCAGCCAGAATAGTGCAGCAAAACCCCAGTTTAAGTCTATGGGGGAAGGCGCACCAATCGGAAGCAAGGCACAGTCTGCGGTCGCTTTCCGATTGGTTTGCGGCTTTGCCCGTACCTTCTGCCTGCTTCTCCCGGCCTCCTGGAACCCTTGGTCGGCTGCACAGGTGCCGCCGACCCGCTGGCGTCTCGGAGCCCCTCCGCTCCCTGGACCTCGAGGGCTGCGCCTTCTACAAGGTGGGGGACAGAGGAGAAGGCAGTCAGTAAAGTACCTTTATTGCAGTAATCTGCAACAAGGTGCTAAAACTTGGGATCTGCACAACAATAGACTGGGAGGGTATGGGGGGTTAGGCGCAGTGACTAACACAGTGAGGGCCCTACTGCAACTTCATCTCTTGCACCCCTGTGGTCACGGTCCTGCCTGGTGCAGAGGATTCTGGACTATCTCCTGACTCTTTTTTGATGAGGACTGTAGTACTCCTTAGTGAAGGTTCACCTGTCGTCAATTTCAGACTTTTTATGGCTCTATCAGGGACAAGACTGTAATCCAGTTGGATGGGGTCTGCAGGTGCCTGAAGAGCCTATTGCATGTTGCTCCACCAGTCCACAAACTTGTTTGGTTTGGGACTTGACCCTTGTGCTAGAATCACTGATGAAAGCCCTTTCTGAGCCTGCATATTCCTGTGACATGAAATATCTGTTCTGGCAGACTTTCTTCTTTGCAGCTATTACCTCATCTACACGTGTGTCTGAACTGCAGGCCTTGATTCGTGACCTGCTTCTCCTGGCGTTTCACAGGGATCAGGGAACAAGGAGCGTTGGCACAGTCATTCCTATATTATCGTGTAACCCCTAGATGGCGCTATCCCAGGGGCTACTACCCCTGCCTGATTTGCCACTAACAGGTTGAGGGGCCTGGATCCAATGGCGGGTGCCTCCACCCAGAGGTCAGGGTTTGCAATAGTTAAACTTACTTGGTCACAGCCCTCTGGGACACTGCAACCCCCCTTTCTTCCCACTAGTGGCCCACACAATATATCAGAATTACCTTCACAGTATACATTTACCCCAGGGGTGGTTCAGGCACTGGGACGGGACCTCCTGTAAAATAAGATACAGTGCAACAATCACAGTACAATACTTTAACATAGACAAATACCTCAGGCAGTATAACTTTGCTGAAACAAGCAGCTCGGATTTATTTAGGGGGAATATAACAAGGACAGGGGGAAATCACGTTAATTAGCTTATCACTTTACTCATCTACCTATGGCTCTGTGCACAGGCCTATCCCTACCAGTCACTGTCCCTGGGTACCCAAGCCCTGGTGGCTAGTCCAAACCGTGGCAGCTGGTAGGGGCCCTTTCCCACAGAGAAAAGAAAAATTAGTTTAAACAGTCAGCAGTACAGTGATTCCATTTGGATTTATTGTGGCAATTCAACAGGGAGCGACCCTGAATTAGTACTCACGACCTCCAAACAAGATAGGGTCCTTCAATGTCAGCAGGGCTACTCTTGAGCTCCACGAGTCTCCTCACACATTTATATGGCAAAAAGAAAGTACTATACCAGGCAGGCTGCTTCTCTATCCCGATCGCAATTACTGCACAATACCCGGAGAACACAGCAGATTCAGTTCCTGACAGACCGAGTGCAATTCACGCAATTTCTCCAGTCTTCTACAGGGTGAGCCTGGTTTCTACTCTTCAGATATCCTTTGATTCTTCTGAGGGCGGATTCAGTCCTAACAAGCAGTTACACAAGCTGCAGACCGAACTCTTGCGCCTTACACACGTTCCGACTAAAACTGCACACTGAAAAGCACAGGGCTCCTTCCTTCTTCACTACCAGAGCTCAACTGAAACTCCAACAGACAAAACCGGCACTTCCTTTGAGTTCCTCCCAGTTCTTGACTGGATTGGCTGTCACTCACAATAGACTGCTCCTGTTGGTCCAAAAAGGCACCGAAGTCTAAACTACATCTCCCAGAGTCACTGCCCATACAATCCTCTTGTGGCTGGCTCAGATTATGAGTCCAAGTTCTGATTCGTCCAAGGCACCATTTTAGAGCTAGCTTACCCCACACTGATTGGTCCAGTTCAGCAGTTCAAAACCAGAATGGGGAACTAGGCAGACACAGTTCTGACTGCAAAGAAAGCAGGTTAGACAAACTGTAATTTCATTATTACTCTAAATGGTTTCTGGCAAACAGTTACATCTTTCAGATAGGTTCCCTTTGCACTCCTAGTGACTGCAAAAATGGAGTGAATTGGCAGCAGCTTGAGTGGTACTCAATCAAAGAAACACACAGTCCCCCATACAAACTAATTATGTCTGCAAGCAGACAGCTCTTAAAGAGACAGTACCAGAGGTTCTAAAAACACTCACTGATAAATGGCTTAAACGCCAAACACCATTCAGGCTTGGAGCATTCAAGCAAGCTCCTGGAAGTCTTTTGGGAACCCCCATTTGCAGGGGGGTTACAATCACCTAAGGTGATGTCTGATTTCCCATTAAATCAGTCTTTTGATTTGTCTGTCTTTTTTCCTTCCCCTCAGAACCTGGTGAAGTGCTGTTGCCCTCTTTGGATATATACAGAATCCTTTGGTACTGTCTGGACTGTACCAAGGACTGTACACACTCCTCCTAGCTGTTTGATTACTTTGATCCTGGTACCAGGGGTAAGCCTGTTTCCAAACAGTGCCTCTCCAAATGGATCTTTTCCTGAATCTTGTTCTGCATCAGAAAGGCAGTGCAGAACCTGGGTGGTGGTGTTACAGGACACGCCACTAGAGGCACATCACCTCAGTGGCATGTTTTAGGTTTGTCTCAGCTGCTGACATTTGCAGGGCTACTGCCTGGCACAGAAGTCATATCTTTAGTAAGAATTGCAGTCTAGATCTGGTCTCCCGAAGGAGTACTGGGTTTGGCATGGCTGTCTTGCAAGAGATGCTCTCCTAAGGGGTTGGTCTGCTGTTTGTACCAGCCGCCCATTTGAGGTTTGTACAGCTTGGTAATCCTTCAATGTATTATGACTCTGTGGGGATACCACCCAGGGAGATAGGTTTGTTACTTACCAGTAATAGAATATCTTTGCCAGGATCTCTATAGAGCCATACCTTTTCCAACCCACCACCCCCCTGGTGTGGCAGATCATTGCATTTAGCTACTTGGCATGGCACTGTGCATTCAATGTGCTGTTTATATCAGTGCCTCTGCTAGCTGCATGGTGGGCACTGGGCAGTGTCTGCTCTGCTCCACCTGCCACTCTGTTCATAACTGGTTGGGGTGGCCCTATCCTGCTGTTGGTGGATGTTTGGAACTCCATTCACTGATGACGGAGAACTGAAGTGGTTGGGACCTGCCACGTTACACAGACGATGATTTGCATTGGCAACATGCACGTAGGTATGTCGAGGTGGGCAGCCCCATTATGGAAAAGTTCCTACCACAAGGTCCGGATGCAGATGGCTTACAGTCCAATGTACGATGGCTCTTTGGAGATCCTTTCGAAGACCTGTTGTGACTGATGAGAAACAAACCTTTTACAGGCCTACGCTGTAAATACTTGGCCCCGCTACCTGCCTTGTTAAGGGGGGTGCCACTTTTCCCAGAAAACTGTGACATTTTGAAGTGCAGATCAAGTGATACAGCTGTGCTACTGGCCTAAGGGGTAATGGGTGCCATTTAGCTACATACAGCAGCTGGATCTGTTGGTGAGCTCAGTGCTACACAGCAAGAGGCATTTACTTAAAGGGTTTTTCCAGAACACGTTTTAACACATGATATAAAGATACTGTATATAGATCAAGTTTCTGTTTTTCTCTCTCCTCGGTGTTTACTGCTGAGGAGACCTACATGGAAACAGGATCTTTGTGTCTTAAACTCCATCTCATTCTCTCCTCGAATGCCCCTCCCCCAACTGCTGAAGTTATAATCGTCAGTTTCTGAGACCACAGTCAGTTCCATGACAATGGATTATAATGCCATAAAAAGAGGATTATGACTTCATCCTGGGTAAAATAGGAGGAAGAAACACAGTCTGACTCACAATGATCATGTCTGCATGCAAACAAACTACCTGAGTAACAAAGAACAAAGGGGCCATAAATAGAGAAAACTAATGAAATATTAGCTGAACTAGGTCTAAGTATTATATTTTAACAAGTGCTCCCGGCTACTGTAAAACAAGCTTCAAGCACAATATATAAAGGGTGCAAACAACAGAAGAGAGGCAATAAAATATCATTTATGCATGACAAGTGGCATTTACTGGACTACATTTGCAAAACTGAGCTGGGTGGCCCTCATCTCGTGTCAGGGAAGAAGGGAAATGTTTAAGGTGTATTTGCAGTTCACTGTTAAAGAGCTCCTGATACCACTGAGACAACTGTGAAAACAGGAAATAATTAGACACCATTCTGCAAATATTTTTTTATGTGTTCTGTAATTCTTGCCCTTGTTTCTTTATTAATAATGCATGCATACAGGCTATCTGCCCTATCTGCTCTGGCTGCTTGTCTACCCTTGACACCATAAACCTGTTTAAGATATCACAGTCCATTGCTGTGGAGATAATGCTGCTAGAAACATAGAAACATGGACAATAATGGCAGAAAAAGACCAAAGGTCCATCCAGTTTGCCCGAGCTCCCTATTTAGCCCTAGGACCTACAGTCCATCAAGGGTTCTTGTCCGTCTCATCCTCTACCCCATTCACCTTGCTCATTCCGTCACCCCCCGGCAATCAGTATACCCATCAGTCTGTCCTAACCATGTTTGAAACCACAGACTGTTTTCATCCCCATCACCTTGGCTGGCAGCCTCTTCCATGACTCCACTACCCTTTCTGTAAAACAGTACTTCCTCACGTCCCTCCTGAACTTCCCTCTTGTTAGCTTCCACTCATGACCATGTAACTACAAGCTAGTATTCAGGTTAAACAGTTCCTTCCAGTTCACCCTGTTAATTCCTTTTAGGAATGAAAAAGTCTCTGTCTATGATGCCACAAACAGGGAATTATGATGTCACTGTACTGTAGATTGAGGACCCCACCGCTGATTCGCCAAGACTCCAGAGACCCAAAACCCTAATGTTTTTTCCTTTTGCTGCGTGGGGTGTGGGGAGTTAGGGTTGGAAACCCTAAAGCTACACTTCTGTACTTATGTGGCATTAACTGGAATTCTAACTGGTGCATTAACAAAGTTTTTGCAAAGAATTATTATTATAAATGGTATGACTAGTCCAAAACATCTTCAAAAGGAGGTGAGCAAATTCAATACTATTAAATGTTTACATGCAGGTGTTCACTGCTAACTACTTTGATATTCAAGCATTTTATGGGTCAATACATGAAAAAGGGTTAATCAGTAGCACAATTTGCCCACTTT
The DNA here is from genome assembly GCA_016271365.2 of Neoceratodus forsteri. NCBI lineage: Eukaryota > Metazoa > Chordata > Ceratodontiformes > Ceratodontidae > Neoceratodus > Neoceratodus forsteri. The sequence goes on from CM028130.1 coordinate 705,502,305, forward strand.
TCTCTTCATTTAACAACTCTGGAGGCAAAACCTAGAGGCAGCAGACCAACATATAAGAACAAAATATAAAAAGTACCTTCCTTGTGAGTATCAATCTGGGTGGGCTATTTTGAAAAATGCCCTGCACATTTAGAATCATAGAATCATATCATAGAAACTTGACAGCAGAAAAGGACCTCTTGGCCCATCTAGTATGCCCCTTTTCCCTCCCACTATTCCTCCCTCCCACCTCTGTAGGCCCCCATCCACCCACCCTGTAACCCCATGTACCTGTCCTATGCTCTCTCAAAGCCCGACACTGTTTCAGACCCCACAACCTCCTCCGGAAGCTTGTTCCATGCCTCCACCACCCTCTCAGTAAAGAACCATCCCCTCACATTGCCTCTGTAGTTTCCTCCCTGCAGTCTCAACCCATGCCGTCTCATTTTAGTGGCTTCCTTCCTGTGAAGTAAATGTTCTGAGCACACTTTGTTTACCCCTTTGATGTATTTAAAGGTCTCTATCATGTCCCCTCTCTCCCTTCTAGTCTCCAATGTGCAGAGTCCCAATTCCTTACACCTCTGTTCGTACGGTTTGACCTTCATCTCCTGAATCATCTTTGTCGCTCTTCTCTGTACCCTTTTAATCATATCCGTGTCTTTACGCAGGTATGGCCTCCTGAATTGGACTCCATGCTCCAGGTGCGGCCTTACCATGGCTTGGTACAGGGGCATCAGGACCTCCCTCCTTCTGCTAGTGATTCCCCCTGCCTATACATGCAGCATCCTGTAAGCTCTCCCCACTGCCCTGCTACATTGATTTCCCACCTTGAGGTTATTGGTCACCACTATACCCAGATCCCTCTCCTGCTCTGTAACCCTGACTCCCCCCCCCCCCAAAGTGTGTACCCTGCCTTCGGGTTCCCGTGCCCAGGTGCATGACTGCACACGTTTTGATACTGAATTCAAGTTTCCAGGTCTCTGCCCACACTTCCAGTGCCCTCAGGTCCTGCCTCATGTCCATAACACCCTCTGCGGAGTCTACCCTATTGCAGATTTTTGTATCATCTGCAAACCACCCTTCCCTTCAGTCCTACCACTATATTGCTGAAGTAGATATTGAAAAGGAGCGGTCCCAGGACTGACCCCTGGAGGACCCCGATCGTCACCCTCCCTGTTCTGGATTGCACCCATTTACTACCACCATCTGGATTCTGCCCATCAACCAGTTATCTACCCATCTATTTTGTCCCCTACTTCCATACTGTCCAGCTTGTTGACCAATCTTCTGTGGGGTATGGTGTCGAAAGCCTTGCTGAGGTTCAGGTAGGCTACATCCACCGCCCCCCAGTCAATTACCTGCGTCACCCAGTCAAAGAACTCAGTCAGATTGGTCTGGCATGATTTCCCTTTTGAGAACCCATGCTGTCTGTCATCCACCAGCTCATTTTACTCCAGGTAGTCCGTCACCCTCTCCCTGATGAGTGCCTCCATGACCTTCCCCGCCACTGCTGTGAGACTGACTGGGCGGTGGTTTTCCCTCAACTCCCTGCTCCCCCCCTTGTGTATTGGTACAATGGTCGCCTCCTTCCAGTCCTCCGGCACCGTTCTGGAGCCCACAGACAGGTTGAATAGCCTCGCCAATGGGGCAGCCAATTCCTCTCTCATTTCCCAAATCACTTTCAGATCAACTCATCCGGTCCCATGTCCTTATCTACCTTCAGCTTGCCAAGCTCCTCTCATACCCTCTTCACACTGAAAGGAATCGTGTCCACCCCTGTGCCCTTCCCCTCCTCCTTCGCTCGGGCTCCCTGCCCTCTCCCTCATTCGTAAGTACTGAGCAAAAGTACCTATTTAGTTCTTCTGCCTTTTCCCCGTCCTCTTCCAATGGCTTCCCACCCTTGCCCCACAGCCTTGTGACCCCCTGTCCAGTCTTCCTCCTTTCTCCTACTTATCTAAAGAATGTTTTGTCTCCTCTCTTGGCCTGTTTTGCTATTCTTTCCTCATTGTTGGCCTTTGTCCTCCTTATTACATTCCCTGCTAGCCTTCTAATTTCCCTAGAAACCTCTTTGTCTCCTTCCTTTTGTGTTCTCTTGTATTCCCTGAAAGCCCTCCTCCTGACCCACGAAAACTCTTGCGACTTCCCTAGTGAACCAGAGTAGTCTTCTGTGCCTTGTGCCCATCCTAGCCTTCCTAACACACATATGCGTGGCCTCCCTCACCCGGTCCCTACTAGCTCCCCATAACTCTTCCACATCATTCGTCTTTTCCATACCCTCCATCCCCTTCCCTCACTATCCTTCTCAACATGTCGAAGTCTGTGCACCTCAAGTCCAGCACTGTTGTGTTTGTATGCTGCACCTCCCTCCCTGCTCTCACCTTGAACTGGACGGTCCTGTGGTCACTGTTTCCCAGCTTCTCCTCTACCACTACCTCCTCCACACTTACCCCATTCGTTAAGACTACATCCAGTAGGTTGTTTCCCCTAGTTGGCTCTTTGACCAACTGCTGCAGGAACACCCCCCTGTAGTGTCTCCAGAATCCCTCTGCTTCTGGCCGAGGCCACCTCTGGGATGGACCAGTCTACGTCAGGGAGGTTCAGAGCCCCCACCAGAAGTGTTTCCCCCTTGAGAGTCATCCTCTTGATCGCCTGAAACATCATCCTGTCCTGTTCTTCCCCTTGCATTGGTGGTGGCATGTAGACTACCCCTAGTCTCAAGGACTCCCCCGTCCTTCTGCTCAGTGTTACCCAAAGTAGTTTTCCCATCCCCTTCCTGCCCCTCTGTAACCTTATGTCCTCCCTGATATATAGAGCCACTCACCCCTTCTTGTCTCTCCTGTCCCTCCTGAACAACCTGTAGCCAGGCATAGCCATCTCCCATGTGTGACAGTTTGGCAACCATGTTTCCTTGATCGCAATTATGTCCAGTCCTTCATGCACAATGATGGCTACTAGTTCCTCCATCTTATTTGCTATGCTCCTGGTGTTGACCACTAAACCCCTCCACCATAGTTTGTCTTGCCTCCCCCTGCCTAAGGGCATGCCAGAACCTAGTACGTCATCCCTTCCCCGGGGGGGGGGGCCTAGAGACCCCCTTTTAGCCGTAGTTATCTGTGGTTTTACTCCATTAACAGCATTTTTATTTTCCTTACTCTAACAACAAAGTGCTCAGCTGTGTTATAGCATTCACAGTACAGTGCAATGTTTACAAGGAAAGCAAGGCCTTGTCAAGAGAAGAGGCATTTTGAGTGCACAGCTGTGAAAGTACCTGCCACTTAGTTCAGGAATGTTGAAAGGGCTGTAATTATGTCTGCACATGGGATAGTTTCTAATCGTCTTTGCTGTAAAGGCCTTTCTGGAATGTGACTCATCCCACCCCATAGGAGCCATGCCAGCAGCATCTAACATAAACAAGTGGAAATAAAGAAGCAAATGACCTACAGTCCTAAGTCTTAAACTCACATGGTTCCATAGGCTCTATTACACCACTTGTGTTGCACCACAGAAAGAGGCACCCAATGGCAGTTCTAGGGCCAGATCAAGGGGTAGGCAACCTAAGTAAATGCCTGGGACACTGTAAAGGATGGGACCCAAAAATCCAAGTCAGTAATACATTCTTTTTGGTTTTTACTTGCTCTTTTTGTCCCCTGGATCCAGCAGGCTTCCCCCGACCCTCTTGACTCCATGATCCACCGGTCAGGCGCCCCCACATAGCCTTGGCTTTTCTCCCCGGGGGGGTTGGGATGGAGAGAACCCCCATGTCCTTCTGGTCTCGTTGGGCCCCCCCCATTGTGGCCTCGTGGATTGAGCAGTGAAAGGCATCTCTTTGCATCAGCAGAGCTCAAGACGGCTCCATTTTTTCTCCCTTGTCGCCTCGGAGACGTGGTTGTGCCACGACGTCAAGGCGCAAATGCCGATGTCCTACCATGCTCCACCCTACACACAGCCTGGGCTGCTGTACCTCCAGCCTCCACCAGAGGTCAGGACAGCACCGAGACGTCAATCCCTCTCCCTCCCAAGGATAGCGAGCTGCCCATCGGGTGCTCAAGCTTCCGCTCCCGGCCAGCCCTCCAGCGTCTCTGGCTCGTTCCCGAACCCGGGTCACTGGCATCGCGAGCAGTAGCGCTACTGCCGTGCCGATGGGCCGGCTGTCAGTAATGCATTCTTTGTAATCCTGTGTTTTTCCTCCTGAAGCCAGCCATCTTCCATCCAGTAACCAGCGATGGCACAGCATCACCAACCACCATGTCCCAGGGCCCACCAAAGCTTCTCCCTCCTCCCATAGTGGGGCCAACAAAGAGATGACCGTCCCTCCTACCCCACTGGAGTATTATCAGGCATGGGTGGGGTGGCAGGCACAGGACCCAAGCATGCTAGTGCTGTCATCCCAACAGCTGCTCTTTTTTCTGATTTTCTCCCTAACTAGATAGGGCTGAGGCATGGTGATGCAAGGACGATGCCATCTACGATGCTGTGGGCATGCTCTCCCTGCACTGATTCACTGTGGTTGTCAGGAAGCAGTCACAGAGTGGGCAGCAAGTCACTCCCCTCTCAGGAGGCTGTGGGAATCTACTTGAACACCTTACCAACCTCTTGCCAGCCCACAGCGATGTCTCAGGCTTGAGGTGTGACTCTGGGTGGCATATATGGCAAGCAGTTCCTAACTACTGTGCTATTGGACCAGCCTCACTGATGCATTTTTCTGACTCCATGCACAGGTGCAAAAAGGGCTTGAGGGACCCAGGCCACCTGCATGCATACTTGAGTAGCCCAGGTCCGACCTTTAGAGGCATGTTGTCACCATCCATATCAGCAGCATTCACCCTTTCAGAGCCTCTAACATATTCTTGTGCCCCGAATGAGGCAGGCTCATGACAGTGATGACATTCCCCATCTGGCAGAATCTGTCCATCCAGGTCCAAGTACAGCACCATTGTGTGTGTGTGTGTACCATCATCGTCTCTAGATTTCCAACAGTCCAGTTTTCCCAGTAACTTGCACTATGGGGATAGGAGGCCACCAGTTGGCAGCTTAGGCTCCTCCTTGATCAGGCCCCTTCACTGGGCTCTGCTTGCTCAGGCCCACTGAAACAGTGTGCCCTCAGTTCTCACCTGTCTCACACCTGCCAGTCTCTCTCTCTCTATCTCCACATCATTCCCTTCCCTAAGACATCTCCTCTTAGAAACATAGAAGTTGACGGCAGATAAGGACCGCAAGGCCCATCCAGTCTGCCCATTTCTTTTTCTACCTTATAAATGTGCCATTGGCCTTTGATCTGTCAGTGGCCTATCTATTCATAGTCATTTGTATTGCTCCCTTATGCCTATCCCATGCCTGTTTGAAGCCTTGCACTGTATTCATAGCCACCACTTCTTGTGGTAAGCCATTCCATGCATCCACCACCCTTTCTGTGAAAAATAATTTCCTCACATTCCCCCTTAATCGGCCCCCCTCTAATCTCATGAATCTTAGCCCACTTTATCCCATCCTGTGCCTGCTGATAACTCCCCAGGCTGCTTTTCCTGCTTCCCCTTCACAACTACCCCTTTGGTAGTGCTCATTACTTAAAAAGCTGCTCTTTGCTACATCTGCCTCTCTCCTGCAGCACCCTGGCTGGGTTATGTCACATCCTTATTTTCCTTGTGGTATTCTGCATTTGCCTTTTACATGATGTTTTACTCTGCATTTGCTGATTATGTGATTGTTTTTTCCTCCCGTGTCCTGTCTCCCCCGTCACACCTGGAAACAAGCCTTGGCTCAGCGACCCTTCCTGGTCACCAAACATTAAATGAATACATTAAAACGGAACTTGTCCATCTCCAGTACATGCTCTGGTTTGTCCATACCCAGTGCATCCTTGATAGAGCTCATGTAAAAGACCTGCCATTCATTACCTTGTTTTTGGTTGATGTCTGGCAGATTCGGCGAATGCGATCCGTGACTGAAGGGCTCATTGCTGTACGGGATGAGGGGAGTGAGAGGGTGGACTCCATGAGAAGGCTGCACCACCGGCACCTTGTTTGACTGTAACAAACAGAAATGGAGCAGAGATGGCAGGTTACTCTTTTGAGCAAATAAGGCCGCAGGAAAAAAACATTTCATTTTTTAATTTTCTAAAAAGTGTGCCTGTCTGCCTCGGGGTCATGCAGCTGGCAAACATTAAACATGTGCAGTCCAGTACTAGGTTGCATGATTTTAGACATACTACTGTATAAAGCAAAGTACTGAATTGTGAAAAGAAAACAAACAAAACCAAAAATGGTTGCCAGTCCGAACAGAATCGGTGCAGTTGGTAACCTTTTAAATATTAAGGGCAATGTTCATGTATGGAGCTCTACACCTATATGGAAGGCTGCCCCATGATTAAGATATTTATAGAATACAAAAATTAATTTAAATTTATTTATTTTTATTTACAATTTGTTAATCAGGTAAACAGCACTGGCCACCTGGCCCTTTTACAGGCTCAACCCGGAGCTAAAACACATACACTAAACATTATAACAGAATCAATAATAAAGCAATCCAATTACGCACATTCACTACACAACTCGCAATCACAGAGGCATACTGGTGGTATATTAATTCACATATATACACAAAATTTAGTGTTGGTAACATAATAAAGTACAGTTACATAGGAATGTACTGTAACAGTAGATCTTCGAGAGAAGCTCTTGCAGTAGATAATAACCTTGAGGACTGCGCCCCCTTGTGTCGGGACCACACGGAAACTTTAGCTAGCAGTGTCTGATGGGAGACCGCCCACCCGACATCACGTGACTGGCGTCAGCTTGACACAATATAGTGGGTGGTCTCATGCCCACCTTCCAGGTCTCCCGCTGGAGATCTCCGAGAAGGAGCGACAGAAGAAGGGGAAGAAGAGGCTCCTGGAGCCTAAAATAAGCTCAAAGAGAAAGAGCAGAAAAGAAACTTGGGGGAAGGAGGGAGGGAAAAAGGTTACCTACTGCAAGAGCCTCTCTCGAAGATCTAATGTTACGGTAAGTTCTTACATAACTGTACTGTCTTACTTCAACAGGGCTCTTGCAGTAAGTAATAACCTTGAGAACTGAGTCCTAAGCAGTGTGAATCAGAAGGAACTGAAACACGGGAGGCAGGAAAAATTTACAGACGGCAGAGAAACTAAGACAGGAGGCCCTGGAGGACAGCTAGTCCAAGGCCAGCTCTGCACCTAGAGACAAAGTCCAGACTGTAATGTTTGGTGAAAGTGTGGACAGAGCTCCAAGCGGCCACCGCACAAATGTCAGCAGCTGACACATTCCTGAAGCAAGCAGTAGAAGCAGCCATGCTTCTGGTAGAATGCCCCTTAACCTCTCCCAGGAGGGTTTTACCATACTTCTAGTAACAGAAACCAATACAGTTTGCCAACCATTTGGATAAACTTTGCTTGGAAACTGCCACACCCTCTCTCTTGGGTGCAAAAGAAACAAAAAGTTGGTCCATTTTCTGGAGAGACTTGGTTCTATTGGTATAATAATGCAAGACTCTGTGAACATCTAAGGTATGCAGAATCCCCTCCCCCTGATTGGAATGCTCAGAGTAATACACTGGAAGTTGAATAGACTGATTCACTGTGAACTCAGAAACCAGCTTCGGTAAGAACTGAGGACTGGTATACAGAGCCACCCGGTCTCTGTGAAAAATTAAATAAGGCTCCTTACACAACAGGGCCTGATGTTTGGAAATCCTTCAAGCTGAAGTGACTGCAACTAAAAAGAGTGCTTTCCATGATAAATAGCGCATATCACAACTACCAGCCGGTTCAAAAGGAAGAAAGGTCAGTTTTCCAAAATAAAATTGAGATCCCAAGGTGGTGCGGGATTGCATGCCGGGGTTTCAGGTGGAGGATACCTTTCAGGAAGGTTTTGGAAACCTCCGGCTGAGCCACAGCTTTGCCCTCAGCTAAGGTGTGGTAAGCAGAAATAGCAGACAGGTAAACCTTCAGCGAAGAGTAACTCAGGCTCAGGTCAGAGAGGTATAGTAGATACTCCATGACCTGAGGAACGTGGCATGAAAAAGGGTCCCAACCCTTCGAGGTGGCCCAGATGGAGAAACGCTCCCATTTCATGGCATATGTCATCCTCATAGAATGCTTTCTGGCCTCTATAAGGACCTGAGCCACTCTGGAGGAAACTCCATAGCGAGAAGCAGCTATGTCACGAGGTGCCACGCGTGAAGGTGAAGGGACTTCAGCCCCGGATGTACCAGTGTGCCTGAGTCAGGAGATGGTGGCAGAGAGGCAGGGGGACTGGAGGTTCCACTGCAAGTGCTGAAGAAGCGGAAACCATATTTGGCAAGGCCAATATGGGGCAATCAGAATCATGTGAGCCCCCCTCCACTTGAAGCTTGAACAGTACCCTCTGCAGAACTGGAAAGGGAGGAAAGGCATACAAAACCTCCCTGTCCAGCAGAGAGAGATAGCGCATCTCACCAGAAAGCACCATGCCCAGGAGTGAGCAAGCAAAACCTGGGTAGTTTTGCGTTGCAAGGGGAGGCAGCCAGATCCAGGTCTGGACAACCTCACAGGTTAAAAATGTGTTCGACCACCTCTTGCTTGAGCTCCTATTCGTGGGCTCTTACTCTGGTGTGGCTGAGACTGTCCACTAGGACGTTTTATATGCCCAGAACATGAACAGATGTGAGGTAGACACGATGCAGAACTGTCCAATTCCACACCCGCATCGCCTCCCTGCAGAGGGGATATGAGCGAGTGCCCCCTTGCTTGTTGAGGTACCAGACTACACACATATTGTCTGACTGGACTAATAGTGGACCCTGGCAAAGCAAATGCTGGAAGACTTGAAGAGCATACAGCGCTGCCCTCATCTCCAGCGTGTTTAAGTGCAGAGAGAGCTCTGACTGAGACCACAGCCCTTGAGTCCTGTGGTTCTCCAAGTCAGCACCCCAGCCCATCCCTGACATGTCTGTAGTCAGGGTCTGGGTGGGAAAAGGGGACTGGAAGGGAACCCCCTTGGTGAGGTTGTTGAGATTCTGCCACCATAGAAGATCCCACTGCATCACACTGTAAACCATGACCAAGTGGTCCAGGTCATCCTATCTCTGATCCCACTGCATTCTGAGTGTCCCCTGAGAAACTCGCATGTGGAACCTGGTCAGAGGGACAGTAGGGATGGCCGCTGCCATAAGGCCAAGGAGTTGGAGAACCGACCTGGCCATGACCCACCTGCTGGTAGGCAGAACTAGCAGACAGGTGAACCTTCAGCGAAGAATAACTCAGGCCCAGGTCAGAGAGGTACAGTGTAGTAGATACTCCATGACCTGAGGAACGTGGCACAAAAAAGGGTCCCAACCCTTTGAAGAGGCCCAAATGGAGAAACGCTTCCATTTCATGGCATATGTCATCCTTGTAGAAGGCTTTCTGGCCTCTATAAGGACCTGAGCCACTCTGGAGGAAACTCCATAGCATGAAGCAGCTATGTCATGAGGTGCCACGTGTGAAGGTGAAGGGACTTCAGCCCTGAATGTACCAGAGTGCCTGAGTCAGGAGATGGTGGCAGAGAGGCAGGGGGACTGGAGGTTCCACTGTAAGCTGCTGAAGAAGCGGAAACCATATTTGGCGAGGCCAATATGGGGCAATCAGAATCATGTGAGCCCTCTCCGCTTGAAGCTTGAGCAGCACCCTCTGCAGAACTGGAAAGGGAGGAAAGGCATACAAAAACCTCCCTGTCCAGCAGTGAGATAGCATATCTTGCCTGAAAGCACCACGCCCGGGAGTGAGTGAGCAAAACCTGGGTAGTTTTGCGTTGCATGGGGAGGTGCCCAGATCCAGGTCTGGATGACCCCACAGTTTGAAAATGTGTTTGACAACCTCTTGCTTGAGCTCCCATTTGTGAGCTCTTGCGCTGGTGCGGCTGAAACTGTCCACTAGGATGTTTTGTATACCCGGAACATGAACAGATGTGAGGTAAACTCGATGAAGAACTGCCCAGTTCCACACCCACATCACCTTCCTGCAGAGGGGATATAAGCGAGTGCCCCCTTGCTTGTTGAGGTACCAGACTACACACATATTGTCTGACTGGACTAATAGTGGACCCTGGCAAAGAAAATGTTGGAAGGCTTGAAGAACATACAGCACTGCCCTCATCTCCAGCATGTTTATGTGCAGAGAGAGCTCTGACTGAGACCGCAGACCTTGAGTCCTGTGGTTCTCCAAGTTTGCACCCCAGCCCATCCCTGATGCATCTGTAGTCTGGGTCTGGGTGGAAAGAGGGGATGGGAAGGTAACCCCCCTGGTGAGGTTGTTGAGATCCTGCCACCATAGAAGATCCCACTGCATTGCACTGGAGACCATGACCAAGTGGTCCAGGTCATCCGACCTCTGATCCCACTGCGTTCTGAGTGTCCACCGAGAAACTCGCATGTGAAGCCTGGCCAGAGGGACAGTGGGGATGGTCACTGCCATAAGGCCACGGAGTTGGAGAACTGACCTGACCATGACCCACCTCCTACTGGAGGCTACTAGATGAGCCTGTTTCTGCAAGGTTTCTGTCCTGTCCAAAGGGAGGAAGGCCATACCCTGGACCGTATCTAGCACCACTCCAATAAACTGGGTTGGGAAGGGGCAAGTTGGGATTTGGGATGAATGACAGTAATCCCCACTTGTGCAAACACAGCCAGGGTAGCTGAGAGGAAAAGTTCCAACTGCTCCTTCGACGGGGATGACAGAAGCCAGTCGCTGGGGTAGGGGAACACATAGTGGCCCTGACACCTCAGGGCAGCTGCCACTACTGCAAGGCACTTGGTAAAAACCCGGGGTGCTGAGGGCAGGCTAAAGAGGAGGGCTTTGAACTGATAATGCTTCCCCTGAAAGGTGAACCTGAGGTAATGGCGATGGGCCTGAAAAACTGGGTTATGCAGGTAGGCATCCTGCATGTCCAGGGCACAGAGCCACTGTCCCTTGTGCAGGAGGGGCAGCAGACCTGGGAGGGTCAGCATTCGAAACTGTTTGTACTCTATGTACAGGTTTAGAGTGCTGAGGTCCAAGATGGAATGCAGATCTCCTGTCTTTTTTGGAATCAGGAAGAAGTGGGAGTAATACCTCTTTCCTACCTGGTTTGACGGAACGGGCTCTTTTGCTTCCTTTTGCAGAAGAGCCTTGATTTCTTCCCTTAAGAGGGGAATGTGCACGTTTGGATAATGAGACACTCCTGGAGGCTTGTCTCGGGGTTTCTCAAGAAACTCCAGTGTGGCCCTGTCTGATCAACTGAAGGACCCACAAGTCTGTGGTGACTGCCTTTCACCCCAGCAGGTGACTGGCGAACCTTCCGCCCACCGGCTCCCCAATGGAAGGGGGGGGGGCAGGCCGTGAGTCAAGAGACGGAGGGAGGGAAGGATAGGGAGAGCCGCCCCTGAGGCTCTCTGAGCTTTGGCCGGAAGGGTGACTGCGGCTGAAGGTGCCTGGCACTTGGTCTGGCATCTAGCTGTATGCTGCTGTTTCATCTGCTGCTTGGCCTGGTGACGAAATGGCTGTTTGGCCTTGGATTTAGGGTGGTACATGGTGTGAACTGACCTCAGGGCCTTGCCCTTATCTTGGAGTCTAGTAGTAATATCCTGGGCATCCCCCTGAACAGGACAGAACCCCTGAAGGGGGCATCCTGAATAGTTGCTTGGACACTGAGTGCCAAGCCTGACACTCTGAGCCAGGAAAATCTCCTGAGACAGACAGCCGTAGCGGTGCCCCTGGCTGAGGAATCCACCGCATCATAGGTGTCCCTCAGAGAGTGGTGACAGGCGACTTTGGCTGACTGGATAGTGTCGACCATCATAGTCTTGGATTCCGAGTCTGGCATGGCCTCAATGATGGGTGCCAACTGGTGGAACAGCGACTTCTGATACACCAGCATGTGTGCCACATAGTTAAGGGCACACATGGTGGGAATGGAGGAAGAATAAAACTTTCTCCCAAACTGATCGAGCTGCCTCGACTCCCTGTCAGGAGGAGAGGTGCCCATGTGCTTGGGCTTGGAGGACCTATTGTGGGCCGCCATAATTACTACCGTGTCAGCCTTAGGGTGGACACTGTGGTGATCCTTTCCCTCAGGAGTCCTGTAGGCCCTGTCAGCCTTCTTCACCACAGCTGGAATAGAGGAAGGCATCACCCATATAGTGGAGGCCAAATCCTCGTGAGGCTCCAGCCACGGAGGTGTGAGGAGACAGGTGCAGTCTCCTGGATGTCCAAGTGCTCAGCAAGCCTCTGACGTTTGGGGTCCTGAGCATCGGATTTCCATTCATAGACCTCTGCGATCTGTTTCAGGAGGTCTGTGAAAGAAGGGTCCTCCGAAGGTGATTTGGGAGACTACTTCAGCTTAGGTTTCTCCAAAGGGGGAGTCTCAAACCCTGAAGCCAAGGAGGAAGACCTAGACTCGGATTCTGAATCCGAGGAGTCTGAAAGGCCAATGTCCGAGCAAGAGTCTTCTTGAGTCCTAGGAGGAACACTACCCAACGTCAGGGCCAACGGAGGAGCTTTTGTCAGGTCCGATGTAGACTGGCACAATTCCAGTGGGGAAGCAGACCTAGAAGTCTGATCTGGGCAAACAGGGGGGTTCTCACCTGGTGCCGACTGTTCAGCTCCGAGACAAGCTGAGATTTGGTCTCGGACCACCAAGACTGGAGAATGGCCCTAAAACCCACCTGGGGTTGGGAAGGAGGTGGAGGGGCAGAGGTGGCTGACAAACTGGCTGGAACCCCAAAGGGTACCCCACTGTCAGGTATCCCGGCATGTGAAACCCATGCACCGGGTAACTTGGCGAAGGGTATGAAGGAGCATACCCTGACGTTGGGAAGTCCGATGACTGGTAGCCCAGCAGAGGATACCCAGGAACCTGATGAAGGGGCGGGTAACTGGCTGGAGAGTACCCAATGCAGACCCCGACAGAGGAGCTGTGGGGCCAACGTGAGACCCTATTGCCTGAAACTTGGACTGGAAGGGCCCGAAGGAGCAGAGTCAGGCATGCGTTCAGCAGGAAGCAAGGCTGGCGATGGTGCTAACGGCCCCACCGGATGAACCGGGGAAGGGACCTGTAGAGGCTCCAACATTAGGTCCGGGGTGAACCAGGAACTACAGCACCTGACAGATGACCCCCATCCTCCAGTTCCCACTGGTCTGGGGAGGGCGGAGGTGGCTCCACAATGGGAGAAGAGGGGGTATCACCATGGGTAGAACCCACCAGAGACTGCTGCCCAGAGACCGGCAGCTGGCTCACGTCTGGCCGGACATCAACCTTGGCCGAGCTTGCACCAGAGTCCCCGCAGCCCGACTTGTCGACCTGGGCTGGGCATTCATCGAAAGGTCCGATGAGCGGCCTATTGGCCCCACCAGCCTGCTTAGACCCAAAGGTGGAGAGGTGTATAAACGAGGCAGAAGCCTCAGACTCAGCCGAGGTGCCTGCGGCCACCATAACCAGTGGCGGCGGGAGAACCAAGGGCTGCTCCTGGGAAGGTGGGGCAGACTTGGAGATAGCGGCTGTCTTCCCGGAGGAAGAGGGATGCTGTTCACCCGAGGGTGGCCGTGGGTGAGAGGGGGACTGTTCCTGGTCCCAATGCTTCCCTTTGTCCCTCTTCTTCTTATGTTTATGGGAGTCAGTAGGCAAGGAAGAAGCGTTCCTTAATTTTTGCAGCTCCTTCTCCATGGATGCCATCTTCTTTTTCAGGAGATGAGCTTCGAGGGCCTGCTGGCGACGCTCCCGTGCAGCCTGGTTGAAGCTGGAACAGGCCTCACAATCCTCGATCTTGTGCTCCGGGCCTAAACAGAAAAGGCAAAGGGAATGAGAGTCTTTGTGTAGTAACTGCATGCTGCAAGAATCGCACTTATTTTTATGCAACTCGGTGGAAGACGGCAAAGACATGCACAAAAAAGAAGAATTGTACAGAAAAACAAGAAAAAATGGATACTCATCTAAGAAAGGTGATCGAACTGCAGTGACGATCTCCATGAGGTCCGATATGCTCAAGTCGATGGCGGGAAAGAACAGGAAGGCGGGCGTGGGGACTGCCCACTATATAGTGTCTAGCTGATGCCGGTCACATAACATTGGGTGGGTGATCCCCCATCAGACACTGATAGCTAAAGTTTCCATGTGGTCCTCATGCCAGGGGCACAGTGCTCAAGGTTATTACCTACTGCAAGAGCCCTCTCGAAGTAAGATCTATATAAACAATACAACATTAGAATTAAAAAGTTTATCACTAGATCAGTCAATCAAGGGCACACTTTTTGTTCCTTACTCAGCTTGCTTTAAAATGCCTTTTATTTGGTTGATCCATCCTGTCATCCCTGTGTTCAGTCCTTCCCCCATGGTGGGAGTCCAGTGGCGGGTGCCACCCACTGATGAACGAATCTGGTGAGGAGAGGGTCCTGTGAGCCAGTGCAGGGCTTGAGGGAGACTGGTTTCATCCCGGCTGCACTCTGGCCATTTTTTTGTTGTCCCACTGAGTAGCAGATGTGCAATGATACCAGGACCTGCATCAGCATCTACCCGCCACTCTCCTTGTGCATGCCCGTGTGCTCTAGGCCACCAGCCTCCCTAGGGGTCAGGCAAGTACCAGCAGCAGGCACATCCCTCCCCTCCGGAGGAGAACAGCAGTCCCTAGGATGCTCAATCCTCCTCCCCTGGCCAGCCCTCCGACTCCTGGGCCCTTTCCTGAACCCAGGTCATCAGTGTCGTAGATGGACATCATTCCGCTGCACCGGCAGGCCGGCCCAATGTAGTATGTAGTTGGATCCATGGGTGACATCAGCCACAAGGAATTCTGAGATGCACCTCGAGTGGTGCAGTGTATGAAATGGCTAGGCTGTGGGACAGCAGGATCAACCAGATAAATGCAGTTTAAAACAAGGAGAGTAATTAAACAAGGAAAGTAAAAGAAAACAATTTTTTATACAGTTAATCTCTTAATTGAGGGGTAGAGGGCACCCACAGATAAGTGTGGAACTCCATACATGCTCATTCCCCTTTAAAAGGTAATAGGCAGGGGTAATGTTACCAGAGGCAACATCCCCGGGTGATCTGGGTAACCAAAATGCCATTCCAGGTGAAGACATGGGTTCAACTCTCATCTTAAGACACCAGTTCAGTTTTCATTGATAGCAATCTATTAATTACAAACCTCCACATGGTCATAAAAAAAAAAAATATATATTTTCCACGCCAGCTGCACTGAGGTGCACCACCTCATTTTCAGTGGGGTCTTGCTGCTTCTCCCTACCTTAATAATGGGGAAACTGGCACACAGGGAGGTCAAGTGGTTTGCTCAAGGTCACACAGTAAACCAGAAGTGTGGTGCTGTTTTAATTTATGTTCTCCTGATCCATAGTTCAGTGGCTAATTATAATCATGGAATATATGTTAAACTGAGTCAAGTTGTTGTGAAGTAACATTTGAGACTGGTTCTTATTTTTAAGAAAGGAGGGTGGTGGTGTGTATGGTTTTCTGCAATGGTTCACTAATACTTAAGATCTATTGCCCCTGTGGTCTAAACCATTACAGTTTGTTCTGGATGATGGAAGGGGTATTCTGTACATAGACCTCACTACTGCACTACAGTAATAAGACACTGTCACAGTGTTTAGTGTTCAAAACTGCTGAAAATCTTGAGCCTGCCCATACAAAAAAATGCTGCAAGTATACCAGGAATCATGTGAAATACCATAGAATAAATAGCAAAGTTTATTCACACGGCATTGTTTATATTTATTGTGCAGTCAATTCATCTAATATGCACACTGTTGGGGACAGCAATATTTGTACATACATACAAAACAGCGTACATCCAGAAAATGAAGGATACATTTTAAATGTTTGCAGGATGGCACATTTAGCTGTTCAGTAATTATCTGTCTTGTGTGATTCCAGACAGGGAAGGGTTATGAAGCAGTTGTACTTTATGTTCAGTGAAGAGCCCAGTTCTCATGGTTTTCTGGACTGTTTGGTAGGCACCACCCTGCTGAGTGTACAGGACTCTGGTCACCTTTTAAGCTGCACCTACAATACCAGTTGGTACCTAACTCCACCCCAACTCTAAGCAATTAACCCCTCAGTCAGGGTTCTATACAACTGACTTTTCTATGCATACAACTGAAAATAAATAAATAAACAGCATAAAATAAGGAATTATTTGGGACTGAAGGGAAATGTACGCATCGTGAAAATTGCACCTATCAGAAGGGCATAAAAGTGGAATTGAGACAGCATTCGACAGCCACAAGAAAGATGCATCTTCTCCATGCAGTCCACAGAGGCAGGTCATCGCTTCTTCCCTGGATGGCCAACGGACAACTGTTCAAAGCTTGCACCATCTCTACACACAGAGCAACTATTAGTACCTGGTGCATTGTCGGGCTTGATGACTCTCACTCAGAATAGATCAGGGGGCATCCCATGAGCATGTTACTCAACTGCTATGAACCTGGCACAGTACAATGGTTGTTGCATTAAAAGTTTCCTGTGCTCTGCGAAGGTTCACTGAGGTTCTTAATGATGTTAGAGCTACTTCTGGACACACAAACTATTAAATCATTGAACTAATGTGATAGAAACATTTTTTAACACTAAATATATGGGGCCCACTATTTGTAGATACAATATTCTTTAAAACAAGAAAGTGCTACACATTCTGCCCATTTGCTCTGAAGTTTGAAGGCTGGAGCTATGCATTATTTTTGTGTAATCTTTTTATTGAAACATTCAGAAGACATCTGTTAATAAATTATTACAGCATATCAATGAATATACAGGAAGCCTACTAACAAATGGTATATATTTGCTGATCTCAATATTCCATTAAAAGCTGAGATTTTTTTTAAAAGAACAGACAAGCAGTAAATACAATTAAACAGGCATATTTCATCCTACTAAGCCACAGCTATACACAGAAATTGATCATGTAGTCAACTTTACTTTTGACAGAGAATTGCATTGTCATCCCTCCCAATACTCATGAGTTAGGGCCACTAAATCTAGATCTATTCCATCTCATCCGCTACCTCCTTTCCTAAGCATCTGGTCTTCCATCGGTGACAAGGCATCAAGAAATGTTCTCCATTCTAATAAGAATTTCTCTACTTTCCCTTTCAGAATATGTCAACTTATCGACTGCCAGTGTTTGTATCACCTGATTCTTCCACTGATTCAGAATGGGTGTATTACATCACCCATGTATTTTGGATGCCTAGTCGTGTGGTCACTAATAATATTCTAATCCACTGAGGGTACAAAGCCCACTCCCCATCATCCCCCTCCTCCATTCCAAAAAATAGTGACAATGGAGGGTAGCATATCTGTACTTCCAAGATCCAGGAGCTCTCTAGTGTGATGCCTTGCCAGTACCGTTGCAGGACTTGACATCCCCAGAAATAATGAAAGTAAGTACCCCTCTCCACCTGACATCTACTACTTAAGGGGGATACATTCTATGCATTTTAATGTTGGGAGATTGAGAGGTATGCCACTGAGAGGCTGGTGTCAATGAATGAGAAGCACTTAACATGAGATTTCTCTGATTTACCAGGAAAAAAAATGTTGAAGCAGACCTATCACATGAATCAAAGTTGGTTCAGAATTTGCACAAGAGCCTAACGTCCGTGAGAAAGACAAAGTTACGTGGGACCTGCTGTTTTCAAAAACTGGGTCAGTATGCTTTCCTCTTGTGAAACTCTGACATACAGTGCAGCCTTCCCTGGCAATTATGATTATTTCCGTAAGTATGCCGAAGTGACTGACTCACCAGCCACACGTGATGTTTACTCTCAAGTGACAAATATTCCTTTCATGTGGTTGCACTGCGAGCAAAAAGCTCAAAGTGATGTCAAATTGTGCTGCATAGCAAACTCTTCAAGACCAGCAAGCAAGATTGTGTGGCAGCCAACACTAAGCACTTCCATGTGGGAGACATGAGCATAAGAAAAGTGTTGGGTCAGTAGCTGGTTAGGACACACTCAGCTGCATGGGTGGACTGTAGAGGGGTGCATTACCATAGTGCCCACCCTAAGTTTTGTTTGGTGTGGAAGATACTGGCTTTTTGACAAGGAGTGGAGCTCACCCCCCCACCCAGTCTAGTGGATGACATGGCCACTCGGTCATGAGGTTGATGGCAGAACTGATGGGATTCTCTTGGCACAGGGTCATAATGTTGCAGACAAAACCGCGCACATCACAATCGCGCAGCAACAAACAGCGTACGGCGACACCTGAGAGGTCTTCTTTTGTTTTGTGGGGCGCTTCGCTTCCCACCCCCTAGAACTATTATAATCAACTCCGAGGGGGTGTGGACATTGGGGCAGGAAAAGAAAATAAAACTAAGAGATTACCTAGCAGGGAATCAAACCACGATTCTCCCAACCCACGCACTGCAGGGTCAGGTGCTCTAGACACTTCACCATGGGAGTGGCTCAACTGAGCACCCGACCAGCAGTGGCTACATCCACTTCCTCCTCCATGGTGAGTGACAGGGGTAGCGATACTATCGCATCACTGATCTTCCCCTGTTGCTCTAATCCCATACGTGCTACCCACAATGCGGTCTTCTTATGTGCAGGTTAGTGTGTGCGATTATGACCCAGTACTGATTCTCTCCTGTACTTACAGATGAAACATTAATTGAGACTGTGAAGTTAGTGTCATAAATCTGACATTTGGTGCTGTTATTTGTGGCTCCATAGGGAGACTATGAGGGCTCCACTGGAGAGGGATGACGATGTGAAGAAGAAGAATCTTAAGGACAGAAAGTTAAAAATCAAAGCTCTTTTTCTATGCTACAGAATATCTGTGAATTATACTTACAGTGTGTAACTTTCCAGTGAGCACTGAAGTATTATTCTGCTACATGTTAAAGGAAAGCGGTCATAAACAGAGGCTCCCCACCCCCAAAGCCTTATCCCCGATTAGGCTTTTTGCAAGGAAAAATTTTTTTTTTAACTATTTCAACTTACTTTATGTTAATGTAGTAAAGTTTGTGATTCCACAACATGGTGGACACTACGCAGTTCCATTTCATTGTGAAAGTGCGGCACCGTACCACTCGACTCAACAGAAATGTATTGAGGCAAGCAGTGCGGTGCTGCACTTTCACAAAGAAATGGAACCATACAGTATCCACCATGTTGCGGAATCCCAACCTTTACAACATTAAAATAAAGTAAGTTAAAGAGCTACTAATGCCTCAGAGAAAACTTTAAAAAGCATAATAATTAGGTACAATTTTGCCTGTATAACATTAATATTTTATATATTTCTCCTCCCCGTTATTTATTACTAAGGTAATGTACAAGAATATATGAACTTTATCCCTTAGAGTTTCTTTAGAGTCTATCTGCCTCTATAGTTTACTCCCTACTTCAAGTCATAATCCTCTGCTGTGACATTACAATCTGTTGCCATGGAAGAAACTGTGATGTCACAAGCAGTGCTCTGTGACTTCAGGTAGGGAGAAAGCAGCAGGAATAGATAAACTCTTCAGGAGCAAAGACCGTGTTTTGATACAGATGACCTCAGTAATAAATAATGGGAAGAGGAATAATACAGCACTAATGGGAAATACAAGCTGGACTGTGTCTATATATTATGTTTCGTTAAAGTTCACCTGAACATGTCACAAGCTCTTTAAAATACTTAAAAAAATGTTTTGCCTTGTGAAAAACCTAATCAGAGAATGAAACTTCGAAATGAGAAACCTCTGACTATGACACTTTAATATATCACGAAGACCACTATGTGGTTGTGGTCTCACATGCACAAACCTAAGGTGTGTGGTTCTGATTCCCAAAGACTGTAATTGAGATCACTCTTACAACCGTAAGTGTGGTCTCTGTAGATATGCTAACATATTACTGATCCAGGTTGATCAGTAATATATTAAACATTTTAAAAACTTCCCCCAAACATGCCCATTTCCAAGGCAGCTGCATGTGAGACACACTTTACTGAATAAAGGCCTGCTTACATGACCTGATCTGCACTTTTGCAAGAGATGCAGATGAGCTGCAACAGTGCAGAGCAGGCAGTGTAAACAGCAAGAAGCACATTGCAGATGGCTCTATTATGACACAGGATGATCTCTGTTTTTGTGGGATCATGTACCGCTGTGGCATTTTTTGCTGGCATGTAAACACACCTCTCCGCATGCAACGGTACAGCCCCACATCTCGTGCCATACTGCCCCTTCCCCCCATAAACTGCCTGCCCAGGACTTGCATTTCTTCAGTGGTTGAGAAACATGATCAGGATTTATCTGTTTTCAGTAGCAATTAGTTCAAAAGCTGGACTATTCATTTCCCCAATACATACATCAACCGAGAGCTATTTTAACAACCACCCCCCCCACGTCATTCACATTTTTCAGAACACCATGTACAGTATCACACTTCCCAGTCACTGTAGTAAAATCCATGTGAGCTGCAGCGTACAACAGTTTGCAGATTCCAGCCTTGTTGCCTATAAATGGAAAGATACAAAACATTTACCAGAGCTGGGCTGCATGCCCACTTAATCGCAATTCTCAGCAGAACAAACATTGGCAGCTGCTGTAACCCCTGGTCCCAGTGGAAATTCAGAAAGTGAAACACAGAAAGTACTCATGCTACCCTGCAATAGTGCACAGTTCCTTTGTGTAAACAGTTGTAGCAAGCAGTGTGGTTGGAGAGGAGGGAAAGCTGCATTGCTTTCCATCCTCTCCAACAGCACTGCTTGCTACAACTGCCAGGTACATGTAAACGCACTTTCAGAGTGTCTTTCACATTTTATTTTTATTTATTGATTGAAAAGTTTCACCAGGAGAATTACACTGAGCAACAAGATGCTCAGCTCACGGTACATCCTGGGGGAAGGGGAGAGGGAGCATTTACATAGTACATCAGTATACATCACACAAGAAAAAATAGCTACACTGTACATAGTCAATCCAAATGAGATCACAAGCTGTAGAATATTTACAAATCAGCAAAGGGGTGGAGCAGGAGGGGTAACACGTTAGGATGCAGGAGGGTTTAGGAAAGTGGAGACAGTTAGTTGGTTCTACTGGAGGGTGGGGGAGAAATAGACCCTCAGCAGAGACCAGTCCAGAGGGACTAGGTGCAATTGCAGTTTGTCACTAGGTAGTTTGTTAAGGATGTGGCGAGAGAATTGCCTGAGGAGGAGTGTTGGATTTGGGACGGTAGTTGATTCCAGAGTTTAGGTAGTCGATGTGAAAAAGCCATTTGACCTGACATAGTGCTTCTATAGGGTATAGTCAGAGAACGTGAGTCGACAGATCTGAGGGTGTATGTGGAGGGGAGCAGGGCAGCTAAGCAGGTAGAGAGGTAGGCAGGGAGAATTCCTAGCCAGAATTTTGAGGTGAATTTAGCCGCATGCATGGTTTTCCTGTCAGCAAGGGTGGGAAAGTTCAGAGAGCGGTAGAGTGTGCAGTGGTGGGTCAGGGCAGGAGCATCTAAGGCAAACTGACAGAAAGAGTTAAAAAGAGGGTCCAGCCTTGATAAGGAGGATTGGGGGGCAGCTCCATATACTAAGTCACAGTAGTCAAAAATTAGCATAATCATTTTATACACCAATTTGCGTCTTGCTGGAAGAGGATACATTTACTGGTTCGGTATAGGGTCCCTAGCTTAGGCCGGAGTTTCTTCTGAATGACATCGATATGTACCGAGAAATTTAGGTTTCTGTCCAGCCAATCTCCGAGGTATCGGAAGGAGGAGGAGATGTCTTCTGGTACAGTCCCATGATCTAAGATGTGGAAGGAGGGTAAGGAGGAAAGCCTGACTAGCCTCTGCCGAGTTCCAAAAGTCATAGAGACTGTTTTCTTTGAATTTAGGATGAGGTGGTGCTTTTTAAACCAGTATTGCATATTGTTGAAATCCATTTGGAGCCTGGATGTGTCATCTGGGACTGATTTGCCTGTTGTATACAGTACCGTGTCATCTGCATACATGTGTATGTTTGTTGTTGTGCAAGCCAGAGAGAGATCGTTAAGGAAGATTGAAAAAAGGAGGAGCCCAAGTACAGAGCCCTGAGGGACTCCCGTAGTAATGGGAAGCGGTGGGGAGATGGCATCAGCCATACAGACAGATTGGAATCTGCCTGACAGATAAGACTTAAACCAATCTGTGGCTTTTGGGGAAAGACCAGCCGATCTGAGACAGGACAGAAGTAAAGGGTGTGACACCATATCAAAGGCCTTGGCTATGTCTATAAAAATAGCAAAGGTTATGAGGCCAATGTCCATGCCCATAGAGACAGGGTCAGTCAGCCGTAGCAAGGATGTGGCGGTGGAGTGGTGCTTTCTAAAACTGGATTGGAATGGAGTGAGAAAGGTGGAGTTAGTAAGATAGGAGGAGAGTTGTTCAAGTACTATGTGTTCCTGGAGTTTAGTCAGGGTGGGAAGGAGAGAGCTAGGGCAGTAGTAGCTAGGGGGGGAGGAGGGATCACCTCCCTTAGGGAGAGAAAGAACTGCAGCATGTTTCCAAGCTTCAGGGACAGAGGACGAGGCAAAGGAGAGGTTTAGTAAGAGGGAGAGAGAGTAGGCAATAGTAGGAGCAGACAGAGAGAGGAGCTTGGGGTCCAGGCCATCCGCCGAGGAGCCTTTGGCAGGGTCGACAGACAAGAGGGCTTTAAGGCAGCAGCAGGGAGATGTGTGTGAGGAAAAAGGGGGTAGATGAGGGAGGGTCTGTAGGGGGAGAGGGGGAGGGAGCAAGCGGACAGGTGTCCACCGGGGGGGGGGGCGGAAATCTGTAGGGGCAGCTTGGAGCACAGAGGCACAGGATGTAAAATGGGTATTAAAGCATTCAGTGACTGCTATGGGTTCTGAGATGACTGAATGATTTAGCTTAAGGGCAGGAGTGGGGGGGTTTGATGGAAGGGGAAAAGAGGGACTGAACAACTTTCCAAAACTTAGACGGATTGTTTGTGTTTGCTTGGAAGGTAGCCTGGTAGTGTCCTGCTTTGGCCAGCTGAATAGCTTTGGTGCACTTATTTTGTAGCTCCCTGTAATGTTGGAGGTCCCTGGGACAGTTGGTTGCCTTGTTTACGCCATGCAGTGTCATGGGCTCTTTGACAGGATAGGAGCTCAGGTGATACCCAGGGCAGGTGGTTTCCATGGACTCTGGTTTTACGCAGGGAGGCATGTAGATTCCAAACTTGAAGGAATTTGTCACTGAACATCTGGAGAGCAGCGTCAATTGAGGAGCAAGCTGTGAGTGGGGACCAGTCAGAGTTGGCCAGGGCACTATGAAGAGGTCATGTGTCAAGAGGGGTAGGCACGGGTTAGGAGGATTTTATGTGGTATTTTTTGCCTGTGTATTTTGCGCACCATGTAAACAGGATGGTGGTCACTTAGTGCATCAGGCAGAAGGCCGGTGGCCTTGACCCTGTGGGGATGCGTTGTGAGGACTAGGTCTAGAAGGGAGTGGTTTTTAATTTTGTTATTTAGTCGAGTAAGTTCCTGTATTAGCTGTGTTAGATTTAGTGATTCAATGTAGGAGCGAGTTGTGGTTAGTTTATTTGAGAGCCAGTTGATGTTAGGATCACCCAGAATGTACAGCTCACCTGAGTGGGCAAGGGCCGTCAGTTGCTTTAGTAGCTCTGTGACTTGGGAGGGGGGTTGTCCAGGACAACAATAAACCCCTGCAATAAAAAGGGGAGCGGAATAAGGTACCTTTATGTTGAGAAGGATAGCCTCGTGAGAGGAGGGAGAAGTGACTTTCAGCACAATTGATTGCTGGAGGAAGGTAGAGACATAGATTGCCACTCCCCCTCCTCGTCCGAGTCTATCCATCCTAGTCATAATGAACCCAGGGATTGAAACTTCTTGGTCCAAGATATGCTCAGAGAGCCACATTTCTGATATAATTATTACGTCAGGTTTATATTCAAGGACCATTAATTGCAGCATAGGACGTCTGCAGGTTAGGCTGCGGGCACTTAGATGGATAATTTTTAGGCCGCTTGGGAAGGCTGGGGGATAAGAGGGGGTGGCCTGGGAGGAAGGGGAGTTCATGGAGGGTGGACCAGGGTTAGGGTGGATATCGCCAGGAAGCAGTAGGAGGAGCAGTAAAGCGAGAAATGTAGCTTTACGGCATTTATGGTTTACTGAGTAGCACCTAGTGAAGTGTCCAGGCAGTTGTACACACTGGGGGGCTGATGAGGAGATTTCAAGCAACGGGACCACTAGGTCTTGCAGGTCAGTCAGAGAGGCACACGGTTTCGACAGATAATGTGGGTAGTTTGAGTGGTCCATGGTCAGGGTGTAAGGGAGTATGCCAGCGTAGTTTATGGTGTCGGTATCAAGTTGGGACACAGGGAATATAGACAGGGAAAAAGGCGGGACTTTTGAGCCAGGAAGGATACTAATAAATATTACTAGGACACGGTGATTTGGATATAACAGGTACCTGTTACTGGACGGCATATTGGCAAAGAGATAACTTTAGGTAGCAATGCAGGGAGAGCAGAGAGAATGGTAGCCTTAGATCTTGATTTTCAGGGCCCCTCTAGTGGTGCGTGGATATAAGAAGCCAATGGGAAAGTGGGCTGTTAGTGAAATGCATCAAACATGTGACTCGGCTCAGCTATAAAGCAAAAAGTTGAAATAGGGCAGGTGGGTGGAGGTGGGTGGGGGAGCCAGTGCACTACCGGGCGAGGTAGCAGCAGACCTTGAGAAGTCTGTGATCGGGCCTTCGTCTCGGGCCGCGGCTCCAGGGATGCCGTCCGTCTGGGGGGCCGAGTCCTGAGGGCTAGCTGTGTGGGATCAGAGCAGCAGACAGACACAGCAGGGGAGAAATTTGCAAGACAAAGGTTTTAGGCACCAAAGTTGCTGAGTGAGTATAAGTATTCAGGAAGGGCTGGAATCACTTTAAACAGTCACTTAATTACAACAGCTTTGACAATTTCTCTAAGTTTCAGGGCAATTACAGGTCTTTTAGGCAGATTTTCATTAAACAGCAGCAGTTAATTCAGCGCCAGGAGGCAAGCAGGCAGAGAGTATAAAAGTGACCAATCGGAGCGTAGCTGGAGAAAGCGCACGCTTTCTGATTGGTGGAGACAGCAGCAGTACCTTGAGAGGTCTGTGGCTGGGCTTGCAGTCTCGGGCGGCAGCTCCAGGGAAGCCGTTCCTTCTGGGGGGGCCGAGTCCCGAGAGCTGGCTGAGCTGTGAGCCCTGGTCAAAGGGCGGCTTCAGCTGAGGAGAGAGAGAGAAGATCGGATTTAAGAGCTGTGTAGGAGCAGAGCAGCAGACAGACACAGCACGGGAGAAATTTGCAAGACAAAGGTTTTAGGTGCCAAAGGGGCTGAGCGAGTGTAAATATTCAGGAAGGGCTGGAATCACTTAAAACTTTAAACAGTCACTTAATTACAACAGCTTAGACAATTTCTCCAAGATTCAGAGCAATTACAGGTCTTTTAGACAGATTTTCATTAAACAGCAGCAGTTAATTCAGTGCCAGGTGGCAAGCAGGCAGAGAGTGTAAAAGTGACCAATCTGAGCGTAACCAGAGAAAGCGCACACTTTCCAACTGGTGGAGACAGCAGCAGTATCTTGCGAGGTCTGTGGCTGGGCTTGCGGTCTCGGGCGGTGGCTCCAGGGATGCCGTCCGTCCGAAGGGCCGAGTCCTGAGGGCCGGGCCCAGCTGTGAGCCCTGGTCAAAGGGCAGCTTCAGCTTGAGAGGTCTGCGGCCGGGCTTGCGGTCTCGGGCGGCGGCTCCAAGGATGCCTCGAATGGTCAAGAGTGCTCTCTCTATGTATAAACTCCACCAATAAAGGGCAACCTCACCTCAGTAGTTAATGCCTTACCCTAAATACTCACAAATCAGTGGTACTGTACTGCATGTTAGTTATTTACAATTAACCAGTTCATGTTACTTATAGTGATGTAAGGAAATGAAAATATAATATAAATATAAGGAGTTGTGACTGGCAATTCTAATGTTATTTAGCTTGGAAACCCACCTAACCTAAGCACAGCAAAACTACACATTAAACAATATTATCACACTTGGTACTCTTTAATTTCATGACGCAGTAAAAATAAAACCTTATAGACCACAGACCTGTGGTTTGTAAGGATATGTGTTATGCCCCAATGGATAATTTCTAACCAATTTTCAAACTGCACTCCACAATACATTTCTTCATACTGTTGTGTTATCCGTAATACAGACAGTATCTCAGTCACCTGCCTTGAAACCATACGAGCTAGGTGCTAAAATATATCCTGAACTTTTCAATTGGAATGAACCACGGTAGTCATTTCACAAGTCACAATGACTAGATCACAGTCAACTTATTGACAAACAGATTTAGTTTAGTTGCTGTATTAGTCCTTGTAAGAACAGACAATTCTGGATACAGGGGAATTATACATGAACATCAAAGAATGTTGTTTATTTCATTCAACGCAAGAGATGTCCTCATACAGGGGAGACAAAGCAAGCGCTCCGCACCAGAATGAATGCGCAAAGACAAACTATTAATTTGAAGATGACTGAAAAACCAGTGGGGTGACACTTCTCTCAGAATGACCACTCAATCTCAGATATGTCAGTAATAGCCTTAACAGTACACAAGAGAGACAGGCTTCTGAGATCAGGCTTATTTTACTTCTCAATATGGTGGACGATGGCATGAACATAGATTTGGGGTTTATGTCACATTATTCTACTTAAACTTCCACAGACCTTTACTTCAAAGAATGGACATATAATAGGACTTCAGCGTGTCTATTTTTTTAATTTTTTTGTTTTAACATGTATAGAGTCCATTTTAACTGGTTATCAACATGTTGGTTTCTCACCAAAGAAGTTTGCATGTGGGTGGGGGTGGGAGATTACTTTTTTTTTTTTTTATTTATGAGAGGGGAGGTTGTGTATGTGAGGAGTGTATGGTGGGGGGGGTTCTGGTTATATTGAGGTAGGCTTATATTCGGGTACATGAGATAATGATGTTGCAGTGTGTCAGGACTCTTGGTTCACACACATAGTGAATATTTACTTTCTTCTAACTAGTTCCTGGTTTTTATTCAGATTTCTTAGACTGCTGCTTTACATATAACAGTTTATTATATACAGTCACTTTCTTGAACTCTGAACATATTAAGATGCATGATCTCACTCACTTGGGGGTC
Organism: Neoceratodus forsteri; assembly: GCA_016271365.2. Taxonomy (NCBI): domain Eukaryota; kingdom Metazoa; phylum Chordata; order Ceratodontiformes; family Ceratodontidae; genus Neoceratodus; species Neoceratodus forsteri. The sequence continues at coordinate 705,529,428 of CM028130.1, forward strand.
CTTGATAGGTTTAATTCCATTGGATAAATACTGTAGTGACTGGTGTAAATGATGATGTGTTAGGACTCTTGGCTCACAGTCATAATGAATATTTACTTCCTTCTAATTATCTTCCACCCCCGGGGGGGGGGGGGATGGTTTATTTCCATTGTGTTTTTATTCAGATTCCTTAGACTGTTACTGTGCATATCGTAGTTTGCTTATATACTTATTGGGATGCATGATTCCATTTACTTGGGGGTCTCTGACAGGTTGAATTCCATTGGGGTGTGTATAGTGTGTGTGTGTGTATATATATATATATATATATATATATATATATATATATATATATCAGTATAGCGATGTGGTTTAGGGCTGTGAGCTACAAACCTGGAGACCTGGGTTTGAATCCCACAGCCCCCACTTGCATACTGTGTGACCCTGAGCAAGTCATTTAACTTTCTTGTGCTCCCAGGTCACACCTGGAAACAAGCTTCAGCTTAGTGTGCCTTTCCTGGTAAAACAATTTCCCCTTTCCCTATATTATAGTGATTGGTATATATTGAACCCTTAACATATTAGGATGCATGGTCTCATTTTCTTAGGGGTCCTTGACAGGTTTGTTTTTTAATCTGGCTCTTATACTGACAATTAATATTATATTATATTATATAATATCATGTTACAGCACTGAAGATCTTAAGGTTTATTGAATATAGTAACTAGCTGAGTGTATAATTGGGAAAATGTCTCCAGATAGTTTGTATGCAGTATAAATATGTGAAACAGTTGCTCACACTAGGGAAACTCTACTTTAAACTCGCTTTATGCCATATATGAAAATTTCTGTTATATATTTTTTGCTTTTTTTAATTTTTTGCTTATTTTAACATACCTTAATATCACATTGTAACATGTACTTAAGTTAGCACTGAATCTAAAGTTCTTGCTTTTCATTAGACTGTATTCACAAAGCACACTGAGACATTCATAATTTATGTTAGTGGAGCTTTCTGCTTGAAGAGTCCTTATCTCATTTTGGTAACATTTGACCTTGAAAGACTCCTTAGTTTAAAACAAACTGGTGAAATGTGATTCCTCTGATTTAAACCGTTGTTATGGTTTAAATGGATATTTTAAACCAATGAAAATTCTTTCTGTTTTTTTTTTATGTATGATCTTGGTGTTAATAGTATGGGATGTTCTAAATAACTGTCATAAGCTTCCGAGGAAGGACTTGGTTGGTCCGATAGCTTAGGCACTTTGTTCTTTTTGTAACATCTAAGTTGGTCCAATAAAAGGTATCAAACTATTTGCTTCTGGATCTAGTCAACCTATTGTGCATTTTGCCACAATCATTTGGATAATATGTTCCAAACTGTGGATTTGTGTCTAATACAAATATGTTTCTTTTGCATTTCAAATATTATCTATATCTGTCTCGATCATTATTTGCCAATGCTTAAAGCAATGTCATTTTTTTTTCTTTAAACTTGGAAAAACACACTATTTAGTCTCAATTCAGCTTATATTTCTATACTGTCTGCAGTATTTTTCCCCTTTATTCTTCATTACTACATTAATTTGCACAGAAGCAGGAGCCTTGCCCTTTAGAGTTCATCTGCTTCTGCTGCTTAATCCTCTCCTAAAGTAACAATCCTTTGTTTACTATCTATTATTTTATTATTTATTACAGTTTCGGAATTTGACATACCTTTGAGTCAGAGACTCATTTACAAAGGTTCCATGTCCAAAAGAAATCATAACAGTTAGCTAAATACAACAATGTAACAAAAACATGACATGGATATAACAAAAAAAAAAGTTTGTGACATCACAGTTCATTGCTGTGGAAATTATGATGTCATGAACAGAGGACTGTAATTTCAGAAAAGCGTCCAGAGCAAATCAACTGTAGGGGGACAAGGATGCTGTATCAAAGCAAATAAGCCTCGTAATGAACAACACAAGAAATAGAAATACAGAACATTTATGAAATATTATCTAAACTATACCTAAATGTTATGTCTTTCAAAGTTTTCCCAAAAGTAACAAACTCACTTTAGAGATGATTATTTGAAGCTTTCTACCACGTAGCAAAATGTTTCTGGGGAGACTGACCCCTGGTCTTTATCTGGCAGATATGTTTATGTTTTATGTCATATTTCTGATTCTCTTTCCTTTTGTTACTGTAAAGTGCCCTGGGAGTCTTCGGGACATGCGTGTTAAAAATGCTAAAGAAACGGCGACTGTAGTTAAGTGGTCAGGAGAGTTGGTAGTCAGGAAAATAATGAGTTCTCCATATATATGTAAATTGTGCTGTGAGTCTTTCAAGATCATAAAACATGGGCAAATAATTTGTAAACCACCTTGAAGTCACCAGTGTTCCACTATATTCATTCATCAGATGGGACTGCGATCACATAGGCTTATGAAAAGGTGTGTGACGTGCCCTGTGCATTTTTAACTCTTTTTGAAGTGGTTTTATCAAAGAAAAAGATGTTTGCTTTCTTCCTAACACGTACATGTGCAATAATATAAATTTCAAACTGAAATATGTAAGTTGCAAGCAAACGGCAACTCATTTTGCAGCCTGCCAAACACTGATATCTGTAGAGCTTCAGTGAGCAACAGGTGTTTGAAACATTAAAATTAATAAACATTCATCTGACTGAAGTTTTAATTTTGTTTTGATAACTTCTGCATCAAATAGAAATCCTATTATGAGGCCAAACCTTTAGAAACAATATGAAAATATGGGGGACAAAACAACAAAAAAAAGTAGCACTACATCTAGGCCCAAATGCTAGTGAGAAAGGACTAATGCAGTCTAACTAGGAATTGACTCCAGATCCCCAGAATACCATCTTGCTGCTCGGTCAGCTGAGCCATTAAGCCAACTGGTTATTCTGAGCTTCCCACAGTCACTTTCTCAAATTGTGACTCTTGCAGCTAGGAGTACTTTAGACTGAAGGAATTCCTTTGGATGATCTGCTAGATCCCCTGGCAGGGCATTGCAGTAGCCTGTGTTCTCCTACCCTCTTGGGTCCAATTACTTCTTTCTCACTATGTTTACTGCACTGGGTGCCTTGTGTCGGCTAATCCCATACCATGTCCTTTAATTTTATCAAAGCTATGATCATTTTGTAGGTTACTGGTTCTCACCCCTTCACACACACACACACACACACACACACACACACACACACACACACACACACACACACACACACACACTCACACTCACACTCACATATAGCTGACAGTTCTTATAACCTCTTGATGCTGGTGCTTCTAGGTATGTAAGGTGTGACATTACTACGAAACCAGTGAAAATACAGCAAATAATTACCCAGACACACAGACTCCAGTGTTATAAATCAGTACCTCATTTACTAGTAATACTAGGAAGAAACTAACTGAATGTTTCAGCAAAAAAGAAATTTTTGGCAGAACATTCAGTTTTTTCTTTTTTTTGTTGCCAAAATGTTCACATTGCATCGCTAATAAATGCAGTAATAATTAATACTACCAAAGTCCATGTGCCTAAGTAATTTCATTGCTGTTCTTACACTCTGACACTACATTTCAGCTAGTTCTCTTCTACCTATCAGGGCTTGGCATGGTGCCACTGCCAACCCCTTCCCCATTGTGGTCTTTCTGAATTAACGGTTCTAGGCTCCAACAGGTGTATAAAGAGTTAGGAAAGGAAATGTAATCACATGGGCCCTGCACATGCATATGCCTAGGTAGAAATGAAAGGTCTTCCAAGGAACTAGAAGCTAACTTTCTGCTGACCTAGAAAAACATCTTCCATTTCGTACATCAAACTTCCTGTAGGCATCAGCAACTTTTTTAACGGTAACTTGGGAGTATCCACCACTGGTTGTCACACTGTGCTGCATGACAAGGGACTATAAACCTGATTTTCCATTTTCTAATGTAATTATGAATGTGGGCATGTGTGTTACATGGAAACATAGAATCTGACATCAGAAGGAAACCAACGGCCCGTCAAGTCTGTCCATATTCATTAACACCTTACCCTCTGGTCTAGTGTCGTGGTGGGTTATTCATCCCCTGCCCATCTTTCTACTTTCTCACTCTCTGGTTTCCACCAATCTCCAATTGTACCCCCACCCCAACTATATTTTATATCTATTTCTAACAAACAGGTCCTTGCAATTTACCCTATTCATAGGAACTTATACATCTTTCTCATGTCCTTTCCCCCTCATCTGGTCTAAAGCAAGTACATATTCTGGGCCTTCAGCTGTTCCTCATAGGATCTGCATTGGGGGACCCGAATCATTATTGTGAGCCTCCACTGCACTGACTCCAGCCTGCTGGTGGCTTTTCTCAGATTAGGACTCCAAAACATGGCAGAGTACTCCAGGTGGACCTCACCACTGATCTGTACAGCAGTAGTATCACCTCCTCCCACATGGTTAAAACCCCTTGCTATATACTCCTGCATTCTAGATGCTTAGCCATAGGCCTTATTGCACTGGCTGCAACTGATGTTGCTTCCTTTATCTCTCCACTGTGCTGCTATTTGTGTTCACCTTGAAGTAATCTTGTTTTCTTCTTTCTTGGTACTTCCTCTTCCCTGCCCGATATGCATTTTATTTAAATACTGATCATTTTCTGGAGCCAAGTGACACCTGTTGAGCGGAATCCCGCAGTGAGAGCTTCACTGTCCATGAGCCCCACTGAACTGATGTCAGAGTTCCAGAAGTGATCCGTAACTAAACAATAACTATCTCAAGCAGGAAAAAAGCAACATTTACAGGGGGCCCTAAAACATGAAAAAAAGGCTATTTTAAAGCAAGCCCGAGAAACAGCTACAGTTTATAATTTTCAATTATATTTAAAATCAATGATTTCATGTTCCCTAAAAGAAAATTTAACATTTCTGCTAATTTTTTCAGAGTTGTATGTCATTTCCCTGCAGGTGGTTGAAATGTTTGTTTTTTTTTTTTCTTTTCTATTTTAATGTTTGTGCTCTTCAAAAATGAGTCATAGTGTCATATCAGCTACTTGGAACAGCAGCCTGATTCAGCTTCAGATTACAGATTTGAAGTACAGTGGTAATCGCAGCTGGTGATAACCACCCAATCTCCTGAGTGCACACAGGTACAAAGGTATACATCTGAGTATGAGCAGGTACACTTATGTAATGAACTGCATGTGAACTTTGTAAAGGGATACTGCAGGAGATGTATGTGGTGGGACAATATTAAGAAGACAACTGACTTTCAGGGCTGTACCTTAGCATTTATAGTGCTTACAATGAAGTAAATGCTTCCCCTGTTCGGTAGTTTCAAAGGCCAAAGTGTGCAGGCAGTTAAAATAATTGTCAATGTTGAATTCTATTCCATCAATGGAATCTCTGCACCAAGCCACCTGGAATAGTGAAGTCACCGAATGGTTGAGCTCTAAGCTGTGAGCAACGTCTGATGAGTGGCCCCACCACCCAACGAGAATGCAGTCAGGATCCCTGCAGTCTCAGTGGGAAGACTGGACCAAAGCTGGGCATCTGGCACTCACGACTGGTTCAGCCACTGAATGCCCATAACCCAGGGCAGAAAGGCACTCAACACCGTTGACACCACTACAGCAGCCCATGAGTTCCACCACAACACTGCTCGCCATCAAACTGATTCTACTGTTGACTGCCACGGTTGCATCAAACAGTGCTGACACCTTGAAAAGTTGCCATTTGGGCTAAATTCTCTGAGATAACACAAAGACAGTTGCCTCAGTTACCACTGTTGACGACTGTGGTGCTGGTGTTTAGCCTGCCTGTGATGCGGCAACCCACAGCAGAAGTAGGGCCTGTTTGTTATGTTTATTTTTGTTAACAAAGTCCACTGAGCACACAGTACCCATTTTCAGGGGCAACACTGGTGCAAACCATAACACAGAGTTTTATAAATACATAATACAAGATAATATACAGCATGTACAAATAGTTTTTTATATAATAACACTGCATTTTAATTTTACAGTATCAGGTTATAGAAGAGTTGCACTCACGAAATAAATAAATAAATATTCATAAGTGCTATGATGTTATCTTGGAGCTGCTGGCCTAGACAGACATCTGTTTGATCTAATTCCACTAGCTGTAGGATGAACCTTTGCACTCTGTTTGCTTACGTTTTTGTGAAGTTTCACATCTCAATTTAGCAAAGATCAGGGTTCAAAGGAGCTATGCTCTTCTTTGTTATTGCTGGATCTGGCGTTGACTGTTAATTAACATACTACCATACTAATTGCCAGCAGATTAGGCCTTATGGTCTATCGAGTCTGCTCGAACCTCAGATCCCTATTTGGGTGCCGAGGGCCCCCCCCCTTGTGTTCCAGAAACCCCTATTATCCATCCCCACCCCCCTAGGCCAGGCCATCATCTGATAAATTTGCTTTCTGTGTCTGTCCCACCCTCTCTTGAAGCCCTCCACTGTGGATCTCTGAACCAGCTCGCCAGGCAGCGCATTCCAAGGGTCCACCACCCTTTCAGTAAAAAACCTCCTCCTCTTTCCCCTCTCACCCTTCCAACTTCAAACCATGCCCTCTGGTGATACCTCCCTGCTTTAGTCTAAAGATCCCCTCCATGTTTACCCTATTTATTCCCTTGAGGTACTTGAAGACCTCAATCATGCCCCCCATCTCCCTCCTCCTCCAATGAAAACAGGCAGAGCTTCTCAAGTCTGTCCTCATACGCCAAATCCCTAGTCCTCGTATCATCTTAGTTGCCCTCCTCTGTACCCTCTCCAGGAGCTGTATGTCCTTCTTCAAGTGTGGTCTCCAGTACTGTACACAGTATTCAAGGTGTGTTCTAACCAGTCCATTGTACAGCGGCAGAATCACTTCCCTGCTCCTAGAGGTGATCCCCCACGATGCATCCCAACATCCTGTTTGCCTTGCTAGCCGCTCTCCTGCACTGCTCAGAGTTATTCATATGCATCCACCATGACCCCTAGGTCTTCTTCCCCTGTTGAGGCCTCCAGCGTCTCCCCTCCCAGGGGTGTACCTGTGTTTAGGGTTTCCCTGCCCAAGATGTAACACCTTGCACTTGGTGATATGAAATTTAATTTCCATGTGTGAGCCCAGCTTTCCAGGGTGTCCAGGTCCCCTTGCAGGGCCAACCTCCCCTCTTCCTCCTCAACTACTTCTCCCATCTTGGAGTCATCAGCGAAGAGACTCATTTCACACCCTATACCCTCCCTGATGTCCGATATGTATGCATTAAACAGGATCGGACCCAGGACCGAGCCCTGCGGTACCCCACTACTGACCTCTCTAGGGTTCAAGAGCTCCCCACCGACCACTACTCTCTGGGTGCATCCAACTAGCCAGTTTTCAATCCATCTGACCATCAAAGGGCCTACTTCCAACCCTGTCAGTTTCTCCACCAGACCATTGTGGGGGACAGAGACAAACGCCTTGCTGAAGTCCAAGAATAATACATCCACAGGCTTTCCCCAGTCCAGTTCTGATGTTACCCATTCGTAGAACTCCACAGGATTGGTTTGATGTGATTTACAAAACCCATGTTGCCGACTATCCAGACCTCCCACCTCCTCCATGTACACCCCCAATTGTTCCTTTAGTATACTCTCCATTAATTTTCCCACCACCGAGGTCAAACTGATGGGTCTATAGTTACCTGGTACTTCCCTCGACCCCCCTTTATGGATTGGCACCACATGTGCCTCTTGCCAATCCCTAGGTACCCTCCCTGTCTCAAACGACCTGTTCAAGAGCTCCGCCAGGGGTGCAGCCAGTTGGTCCACCAATTCCCATAGTACTCTTGAATGAATGCCATCCGGCCCAGGAGATTTATCTTTCTTTAGGGCCTTGAGGGCTAACCACACCCTTTTGGTGGAGATAGCATCATCCGTCCCCTTCACCTTACTGGCCTTTTTATCCTTATCCTGATGTGACACCCCTGGGGTACCTCTCCCTCCCTCTTGCTCCATTCCTGTTGCTCCCCTGATCCCACTCACTACCGCTTCTATCCCCATCGTGTCTTGCTTTGCAGATATCCCATCCCCCTCCCTAGTGAACACAGAGGCGAAGTACTCATTTAATACTTCTGCCTGGTCCCTTGCCTCTTCCACCCACCCTCCTTCTGATCTCAATCTGCCGAGATGGCCCTTAGTTTTTCTCCGCTCCCCAATGCACCGGAAGAACCCCTTTTTCCCTCCATGTATTCCCTGTGCCAGCCGCTGCTCTTTACTGGACTTTGCCCCCCTCACCATCCGGGTGACTTTTCTAGATGCAAGATGATACATTTCCTTTTCCCATCCCCTCTTGTTGTTTTATATTTTTTGCAGGCTGCCTTCTTTTCTCTAACCGCTACCTGAACCTCATTGGACCACCAGTATGGTTTATGTGACCTTGCTCCGGTTACCTTAGCGCAGGTCCTGACTGCCTCATGAAGTCCCCGTTTTATGACCTCCCATCTCTTTTCCACATTTGTCATTGATGTAATCCCCTTCAAGTGATCCTTGAGAATATTTCCTATGCCCACAAAGTCTGCCCCCCCTGAAGTCCACTGCCAGTGTCCTAGATCTCTCCCTCCCCTCCCCCACGCTTATCTGAAACCAGACAATATTGTGGTTGCTCCCAGTCAGGGGATCCTCTACAACCAGGTCCCTTACCAGATCCCCATCTGCCAGAACCACGTCCAGGACATGTCCTTCCCTTGTGGGCTCCATCACATGCTGTGTTAAGAACACATCCTGGAAGCTGTCCAGCAACCTCTGCTCCTTGGCCACCTTAGAGGACATGGTTCCAGTTTGTATCTGGCATATTAAGGTCCCCCATCAACACCACTCCTTCCCCTTTTGGTCCACACTGGGCAATGATGTTGTCCAGCAAGCCATCCTCCAGAACATCACCCGTCCCGGGGGGCCTATATACTACACCCAGCTTGACCTTACCTCCTGCTGGGTTCGTAAGGTGACCCATAAGGCCTCCACGTTTCCCTCTGCCTCTTCTACCCTAGCAATTTCTATGTCATCTCTAATGAACATAGCCACTCCACCCCCTCTGCCCTCCTTTCTATCCTTCCTAAGCATAGTGAACCCCCGCATATTTAGGTCCCAGTTATGGTTTTTGTTGGCCCACGTTTCCGTGACCGCTGCCTCATCCACCCCCACCCCCGAACAGCATGGCCTGGAATTCTGGCAGCTTGTTTCCCAAGCTCCTGGCATTTACTAACACCACCCCCACCCCTTATCCCTGATCCCTTAGTCGAACCCCACCCAGGTTCCTTATTCTTCCATCCTCCCTCTGCTCCTCCTGAAACCTCCTCCCCAGTCTGTTCCCCCTTGGGTTTGAAGGCTACTCCCTTATCTGGAGGAGAGGGCTTTGGTCAGCCCCTCCCTATCCCTCCCCCTCACAAGTTTAAACCCACCTTTCTTGAATGTAGTCAGCCACCCCTTGTTTAGGACTTCCTTCCCTAACGAGGGCAAGATGAAGCCCGTCCTTGGCATACAGTCCCTTATCCTCCTAAACTCCTTTCCAGTTCCCTAACACCCCCAACCCACTCTCTTTACCCCACTTCCTGAGCCAGCCATTAACCTCTGTGATCTACATTTTTTTCTCCACTGAGGCCTTTGGTACTGGCAATATCTCTGAAAAGGAAATGTTGCATCCATTATCCCAACAGACTCTGGCAAGTTCTTGGAACCTTGCTTGGATTTCCAAAACGCTATTTCCCTCTAGATCAATAGTTCACAAATGCACCAGGAAATCCGGTTTCCCTCCACAATTCCTAACCAGTTCGTACACCATGAACTTTGCTCTGTGCACTGTCAGCCCAGAGATACTCACTACCTTCACCTTGCTATGGCATCCACCCCCGCCCCTCCCACTGGATACCTAATCATCGAGTCGCCCAATAACAGAAACTTAACACTGCCATCATCCTTATGGTTACCTCCACTATGCACTCTCAACCCCCACCCCCTTTAGTCGTGATCTCAATTCCATGGAGTCTTCCTGCCTTAATAGAGACCCTGTCACCCTCCTTCTGCCTCCCTTTATTTTGCCCACTTAAGTCAGACCTCTGAATAGGTGTCCCTTTAACCCTCTCTTATCCAAACCATTTATGCTGGCCTTGATGGTTTCCCTTTCCCCCACATCGCCATCCTCCCCCCCTTGTAATAGTACTCCTACCTCCAGAGACCCTCTGTGGGTCCCCTTTACCTAGGGCCCCATCCTTGGTACAGACCCCCCTGCTGAAGGGGGGCCCCTCCCCTCCCTCCTTGTCTCCCAGTTTCTCTCCAGTCGTGCTCTCCTCCCTCATGTCTGCAATATAGAAACATAGAAACATAGAAGTTGACGGCAGATAAGGACCGCAAGGCCCATCCAGTCTGCCCATTTCTTTTTCTACCTTATAAATGTGCCATCGGCCTTTGCTCTGTCAGTGGCCTATCTATTCATAGTCATTTGTATTGCTCCCTATGCCTATCCCATGCCTGTTTGAAGCCCTGCACTGTATTCATAGCCACCACTTCTTGTGGTAAGCCATTCCATGCATCCACCACCCTTTCTGTGAAAAGAATTTCTCACATTCCCTTAATCGCCTCCTCTAATCTCATGCTGTGTCCTCTTGTCCTGCTATTTTTCTTATATTTAAACATGTTAGACTCTTTCACCTTGTTTATGCCCTTAAGGTGTTTGAATGCCTCGATCATATCACCTCTCTCCTCCTTTGCTCAAGGGTATACATATTGAGCTCCGTTAATCTGTCCTCATATGTCTTCTGATGCAGTCCCTGCACCATTTTGGTTGCCCTTCTCTGGACTGCCTCAATTTAGTTAATGTCTCCTTGTGAGGTGCTTGGCCTCCAATACCTTGCCAAGTACTCCAGATGGGGCCTAACCAATGTGTCTTGTACAGAGGATTATTACCTCCTCTTACGACTTGTGATACCCCTACTAATACACCCTAACACCCCTAGCCTTACCTACTGCTTTTAGAGGTCTGCTTGGATGATTTTAGGTCATCAGTGATGATGATGCCCAAGTCTCTTTCTTCCTTTGTGACTGCTAGCAACCTCCTCCCAGCCTATAGGTGGCTTCAGGTTTCTCTTCCCTATGTGCATGATTTTGCACTTCTTTGCATTAAATCCCAGTTGCCACTCTTCTGACCATTCTGCTAGTTTATCCAGATCTCTTCTCATTCTGCCCACCCCATCTGGATCATCTACTCTGTTGCAGATCTTGGTGTCATCTGCAAACAGACAAGCCTTACCCTCTAGTCCATCTGCAAGGTCACTAATGAAGATGTTGAAGAGGACTGGCCCCAGGACTGATCCCTGAGGTACCCCACTTGTGACTTGCATCTCTTCTGACTGTATACCATTTACCACCACTCTCTGTTTTCTGCCCGTCAACCAGTTTGCCACCCAGTTGACCAACTTCTGACCCACCCAAGCCTACCCAGCTTATTTATCAATCTTCTATGTGGAACAGTGTCAAAAGCTTTGCTGAAGTCAAGGTAGGCGACATCAACTGCTCCCCCTTGGTCCACCACCCTGGTTACCCAGTCAAAGAAATCTATGAGATTAGTTTGACAGGACCTTCCTTTTGTAAACCCATGCTGTCTTGGATCCTGTGCCCCTATGGATTCCAGGTGTTGCACTATCCTTTCCTTAAGGAGTGCCTCCATAATCTTGCCCACTACTGAGGTAAGACTGACCGTCTGTAGTTCCCCGCCTCCTCCTACTACCACTCTTGTGAGCGGATCACATGAGCCCTTCTCCAGTCTTCTGGGACCTCTCCTGTGCTCAGAGACTCACTAAACAATTCTGCTAATGGCTCTGCTAGTTCCTCCTTTAGCTCCTTAAGTACTCTGGGATGTATGCCATCAGGTCCCATTGCCTTATCCACCCTGAGCTTAGCTCGCTCTTGTAGGACCCTTTCTTTTGTGAAGGGAGTAGTGCTCACCTCCCTCCCCCCTGTGTCCATGATGCTGAGCTGTGGGCCCTGCCCTACCTTCTCTTCAGTAAATACTGAGCAAAAGTATCTATTTAGGATAGATGCCTTTACAGGGTCCTCCTCCTCACATGCTCCCTTTTCTCCATTAAGCTTAGCAATACCCCCTCTGGACTTTCTCCTTTCACTAATGTATCTATAGAAAGTCTTGTCACCTTCTTTTACTGTTGCATCTCCCCCATCTGCTCAACATTTATGTTTCCCCTTCTCCCTCTGGGACTATTTCTATCCTTTCCATTGCCGGTCTGTGATGCCCTATGGATTTCCAACTCCTTCCCCCGGCCTCTGTATCAGTTTCCTCATTTCCACCAACCCCTTCCTCCTGCTCTAGGTTGCTTAGTAGCTCAAATTTATTGTAACACTCTATGTCAGCCTCCATCAAGTAACCTGAGTTTCCCCTGACTGCCCCCCTTCCTCCCCTCTTGCCCTGTTCTCCTTAGGAGCTCCCTTCCTACAGTCTGCTCTTTTACTCTTCCCCACAACAGGCCCTCCCTTCTCACTGACTCCTCTTCTAGGCTTCCCCACAACAGCCCCTCCTGACTCTTCCCACTCCAATCTCTTTATATTCGGAATGTTTACCCCGTACGTTTTCCCCTTAGCATCAACATCCCTATCTAAGGGTCCTCTGTCCCTAATATCCCCCCTCCTGCTTGCTGTAACATAACGTCCTGTAATTTCTGAGCATTGCCATAGACTCCCTTCAGCCTCACCCTTCTGCCGCCCATATCCACACCTCTTATCCTTGGACACCCCCCAACTTCCCCAGCTTACTCTTTAACCAATATACTTCACTCCTGATACAAGATAGCTGTCTACAGAGTGGGCAGCCTCCCTCTCTCCAGGCCCAATTGAGAATTATTGCCATCCCACAGCCCATGCAGTCTACAGCCCTTCGGAAGATGCCTGCCATGGTGGAATGTGGCCACCCTGTTTGTCCCTCTCTGTTAATAATGGCGCACACCCCTTTTCTCAGTCCCTTCCCCTTGGAATACAGTCTCTCTCTATACTGACTGAAGTTATTTACTAACCCAATTTCAACCCCACCAATAAAGTTCCCAAGTCTCACAAACACATACAGTCCAGTGTGTGTCCAGTCCCACTAACAGTGTGTGTGTGTATGTAGACATCAGGTACCGTATGATGTCACAGGCCCACCAGTTCCTGTTGCTTCAAATTTCAGTTACAAACAGAAATGCACAGCCCTTCAATCCCAACCCCAATGGCTTTTCAGGCAAACAACACATTTAAATTTCACTCTAATTATCACTGCCAAACAAGTGTTCCCATACCCAGCACACAAGCCCCAATAGTTACAGTATCACAGCCCAAGTAACAGTTCTAACTCAAAGTAGTAATTTTTAACACACAGAACTAATTTCAAGTACAAAACTATTCAAATATTTCAGTTAAAACAGAAGATAAAACCAAACTTCTTTCCTGAACAACCTCCTACTCCACAAGTCTGGTAGTGTTTGTTGTACATTGAGTAAGTACTTGGTGAAGTATTGAGGTTGGTTCTGTTCTGAATGTTTTGTACAGCTCCATGCTCAGGTCATCAGGTCCAGAGAGGGTTTTCACAGATTTATGAGTTTTAATTACTTGTGTTATTTCTGTTTATGTAATTGGTTTGTCCAGGGCTGCTCTCTCCTGGTTAGCTTGCTGATGAAGTTGAACTTTATCCAAAAACTGGTTACAGTTATTTATTTATTAGCTTTTGGTGACCGGGTAAGTGCACTGGGCAATAACCCTGCCCATTTTCAGGCACAACCCGGGAGATTACATGATACAAACATACAATCAGTCATAGGTAGCATAGAAACAATACAAGGCACAGCTTAACAATTTGCCAACAATAATAAGAATAAGCAAAACATTCAATAGACAACAATACATCAAACATAAATAGCCTATAGAAACCGTCCACGCAGGGATGGACAGAATTCTCCTAGTACAGATGCTCTTAGTGCAGCAGTGTGTTTATCAGCTTGTTACATAAGCATTAAGACATGCAGGGGTGTGCATTATGGTGATATAATCATATGCCTTGTTTCCCACCCTGGAGTGTCTTATTGTATACATAACAAAAAGCTTTACTTATGTATGGCATAAAATAAACGTAAGAAGACAAAAATAGTCAATGTTCTAGTTGTGGGGGGGGGGGGTTGGCACTTATTTCTTATAAAATCACATTAGTTTCCTAACTTGCATTAAAAACTAATACAGGTATTTTTTAATGGAAATATTTTCAAACTTAAGCTGCTGGGTTTTGTGTATGTGCGTGTGTGTGTGTGTGGGGTGTAGATTTCACTAGAATAGGTTCACCCATCCTTGATTCAAATACATGTGCTGTTATAAACTTCAGGGGCTTTTTTTTTTTTTAAGCAATTTGGGCATGCCTCTATCCATTTAAATGCTTTCCCCAGCTTTCTCCCCCTTAGATATACTGGTGTACCGAATTGCGTGTGTATTCGCCTGGGTAGTCGTGTCTGTTTCATCCCTGTGTGGATGGTTTCTGCTGTATGTATAATTTCCTGACAATCCCTGCGTGGATATGTTGTAATCTATCAATAATTGTATGTATCCTACCCGACTCTGTTTGTATGACAGTATCCTGTACTCTCCCGGGTCGTGTTTGAAAATTGGCAGGGTTATTGCCTAATGCATTTACCCAGTCACCAAAAGCTAATAAATAAATAAATTGTTAATATTAATGCCTTTCATCCTCACCCTGCTGTTTCTGCACTGTGTTTCACTGCATTCAGCAAATGTGATGCTTACCATAGACTACAGGTATGCCAAATTCTGCACAGTTCCACTGGTAGAATGTTCATCTCCCAACATACACACACACACACAAAAAGCTTCACGTGGAGCCCGAGCCTCTTGTTTTATCTGTGGCAGGGTAAGAACTGTAGCAGCAATACCCTGGTAGGCAGGTAAAGCTGTTAGGGGGATATTTCATGGACAGCAAAGGAACCCTAGACTACTAATGGAAACTATGAGCAGTACTTCATTTTTTAATTTCTTTTTATTTGTTGAAGGAGAGAGTTATGATCAAGGAAAGAGCACTGAGTTAATTTGTTTTCATTAAAGGGAATTTTATTTTTATGGTCTAGTTAAAAGTTTTTAGTGAGTAAAGGTGGCAGCCATGTTTGTAATGACAAGTGAGCTCCGGATCTGGGGGACTGATTCGCTAATTGTGTGATGTGGCTACTAACAAGGTAGAGCCTAATAGTTAATCAGGTGGATTCATTTTTCTTACTTATTTTATAATTTTTCATAAGAAATGCAAGCATCACACCATACCAGGCCAGTCCCTCATTTGTAATATATCATTTTAGTAAACACAATTTTTGTCTATTTTCCCAGCTGAAAAGATGATTTTATAATTATGAAGGATCATTACCAATTATGTTCAAAGATCATGTTCAAGCTTCAAAAACTGTCGTGATTATAATTAACAATAATTAAACATGAATATTAGGCCCTCCACGATGTGGACTGGTCATTCACTGAACATATCACCAACATTGATGATACTTTTGACATGTTCTGTAAGTCTTTCCTGGCCATGTGTGACTCTTTCATTCACTTTAAGAAGCTCAGAGTCAGGGGTCAAAGAAATTAATGGCTCACCCCATCCTCCTGAAGCTCATGAGGTCTACTAGAGATAAAGCCTGGGCCAAGATCAGAAAATTCAGACTACTCACTCCTTCTAGCATTTAAAACTCTTCGCAATAAGTGCAAATCAGCTGTCTGTGCTGCAAAAACTAACTTCATTAAGGAAAGGCATCTCCGCAGTGACCATGACCCAAAATGCACCTGGCAGACTATAAATAACCTGTTAGGAAGGAACAGGAAAGATGAGCCCATGTTCCTGTCTAGGTATGGCAAACTCATTTGTGAGCCCCGAGAAATTGCCAACCTTATCAACACCCATTTTGGAGACCTGGACCAATACAAACCCATCATCTCCCCATTACTTGGAAACCCTAAGAATCACATCTTTCCATTTCCTGCTTCCTCCTGCTCCTCTCCAGGCACCCCAAAATTCTACTTCCACCTACTCTCCGCAGAGAAGTCTCCACCTATATCAGGAAAAACAATCCTAGACCCTGCCTAGGTCCTGATGGGGTTGACTTCTGCATCCTTAAACTTGCCTGTGTCCCCATAACCATTCCCCTCTCAAACATTTTCAATTACCCTCTCTGCACTGGTGTATTTCCGAGCAATTGGAAGAATGCCATCATAAAGCCCCTGCAAAAATTTGGCCCAAAAAATGATGATGGGAACTATCATCCCATATCCATTTTATCCCCTCTCTCCAAGATCCTTGAGAAAATAGTGCTAGATCAGATTAGGCTTTTCCTTGATAAGTACAATCTGCTGACTCTCAACATGGTTTCTGGTCTAGACAAAACACTGAAACTGCCCTGGCCTGCATCACCAACTTAATACTTAAGGCAAATGATGAAGGGCTCTATACAAGAGCCATCTTTGTCGACCTCACAAAGGCCTTTGATCTGGTCGAACACAGCATCCTCCTCTCGTCCCTTTCCTCCCTGCATTTCTCAGAGGATGTTGTCAAATGGTACAAGGACTATCTCAGGGGCTGCTCACATAAAATCATATCAAGTATGGAGTCCCACAGGGCTCCATTCTGGGGCCCCTGCTCTTCTCCCTGACCGTAAACTCCCTCCCAGAAATCTGTCAGTCCACTCTGATCTCATCCTTTACATGGACGATGCTGTCCTTTATTGCCGGGACAGGAATCCCTCCATCCTCCGGGATACACTTCAGTCTGACTTTAGCAGGCTACATACCTGAAAAACTATGATTTTCTCAGGCCCCAAAAAAGTCACAGAATTTGCTTTCCCCCCTCAAGGATAACACTGGCAACCTTATTGAGTGGGTCTCTGAGTTTAAATACTTGGCATTTACCTTGACTTTCACCATACTTTTGAACACCACACCATCCTTCTAATCAAAAAACTCCATCAGAGGCTTGGTACCCTGTACAGGTTAAAACAATACCTGATCCCAAGCACAAGGACCCTTCTCGTTAACAGCTTCCTGCTCCCTGTTCTGGACTATGGATCCCCAATATACACACCCTCCCTCTCCCTTAAGAACCTCAGTAGGCTAACAGTCACCTACCCCAACATAATATGTTTTGTCTCTGGCCTCCCCTGGTATATACACCACTGCAACCTTTACCAGGCAGTTAGCTGGCTCTCTCTAGCAGAGAGATTTAACTACAAAATCCTCTCTTTCCTCTACAAAGCTCTCTGGGGCCTTCCTCTCAGCAGCACTACCAACATCTCCCATAAACCTGTCAACTCCAGACCCACCCAACTCTTCTCTCCCTACTACTTTACCACTCCCTTTCATCACACTTCCCATGGTCAGTACTCCCTTTCCTTCAAGGGTACCAAACTTTTTAATAGCCTTCCCCTCAGCCTGGCCCTATGCCCATCTCTTTCCTCCTTTAAAACCAACCTTAAACAATTCCTCATTGATGAATTCTCCTGTAGCTGTACCTAGCCTTACCTCTCCTCTTCCCCAGTCTGGTTCCCCCCCACCCCCAAGTTCATCCTCTCTTATCTCATCTGCTCTTTCTGTATCTGCAGTTTTCTCTCCTCTTGAACACCATGCCCTTATAAAGTCTAAGCTCTCTGCCCATTTATGTACTCAAGGTTCCTGACTGTATTGCGCCATGTTGCCTGCTTGCCACCAGATCTGCAACTTTGTTTAATCATTGTTGTATATATTTTCTTTGTTAATATGACTATGTATGACTTTGCTGTATGACCCACAACTTGACATGGGAAGCCATATCCAAAACATCTGCAGAGCCACCAGGTGTAAGCTTGGCCTTGCCTACAGGGCCAAATACAACCTGACTCTGGGAGCGCGGCTGGCACTTGCCAGGGGAGTGCTTCTCCCCTCCCTTAGTTATGGATACCACCTATTTGCCAGGTCACCCCAAATCCATCTTAATCGGTGGAACACGGCATATAATGATATCTGTCGGTTTGCACTTGCCTCCCAAACTCACCCACCGATGTGAGCTCTATGACAAACTCAACTGGCTCCCCCCTGCGAATTCCTGATCCTTGGTGTAGGAAACTTCACCAGGAAAGTGCTTGCCACGGGCATCCCGTCGGGACTGGCGCATCTCCTCCCAAAACTGGACGCCATCCCCTACCAGCTCAGGTCACAGACCGCCGAGTTGTTAAGTTCCCCCTACTCGGACCCTTATGGGGGATCGTGACTTTGCCGCTTTTGTGCCTAGGCTCTGGAACTCCATTCCGGACTCTGTTCGCTCTGCCCCTTCCCATGGGACCTTTCGCTCCTCCCTGTGGTCCCACCTAAAACAAACAACAAGATGTGACTGCTCCTAGTCTCTGTAATGTAATACTCTGCAGTCCACTATTGTCCGCTCTGAGTCCATTATGGTCTATGAAATATGTATTCAGTGATTCTAATGTCATTCTATGTCCTGTAACAATTTGTACTATGTGTGGCAGTATCTCTGCCCTTATACAAGCGTTGTTATAGCTGTTTTTTACTGTATCATGCTGTTTCTCCAATGTTGCCATGTATGTATACTGTATGTTTTGTGCTCTCCCGGGTCGTTCCTGAAAATAGGCATACTACTTGTCTAGTGTACTTACCCGGTAAACAAAAGCTAAATAAATAAATATATTTTCTTTGTTATTACAACTGCAACTGTACGCTTGTGAAACGGACACATTTTGCTCACATGCTTTCCAGTATAAAAAATAACAATGAAATGAAATGAATATTAAAATGACTGCCAATCAAACATCATGATATTATGGAAATGTTGACTGTGATTAATAATGGGCTCATATCTTCATGATTTTTCATGACTGCCCATGGTCAAGATTACTGTAATACAATAAAAAAATCAGTGTACCTTTTTTTCTATACATTTCTTCTGTTTAGTTATCTTCATTGTAATTATCAGTTAAGATACAGCTTCTATACAAACACATTGCTTTCAATTAAACTTATGCTGACACCTCACTTCATACTAGTGCTAAAAAGGCTCATTTTGATTTTACACCTCTGTTCAGTGGTTCTGTACTCAAAACCTTTCCTAGCAGTCTGCATACTAATACTGTCAAGGCAAAATGATATTAACAATAAAAACTACCATTGCTTTGGTTCATAAACTGTGCTTTTGAAATATGTAAACTTGTTGTGCAAATGTGTATATTACAGCTAACCTTGCATATACTCTTCCTAGACTGACTACAACTTGACTTCACATGATTTACATTATAACTAATTTGCTTTTGCTGATATTTGACATCCATATTTCTTCATAACAGTAACACAAAACTTTTAAGTATTACTCATGTGACTTAAATAATCCACAGGTCATCAAAAACTGTCATGCTCATTTAAGCTTATAAAAATAACCAATAATCATCAGTTGGTGATTCGTAAATTCATGTTTGATGATTGAATCATGATCTACATGATGATTTTAAACCACAATCTCTTAATAATGATATCACAGTTAATGATTAAAGATGATCAGTCATGACTGACCTTCAATAGACATGACTGATGATTTACCAAACTCACCTAGGATTTTCACAGCTATTGACTGTATTGTTATTCAGGTTTTCTTTATGACTGCTAATTATTCTGCACTCTTTATTTCTTCAAGGGTAGTTTCTTATTCTTGCATTTTTTCTTAGGGACCTATAGGATGGCAATAGTTGGTCTAAGTCTTGCTGCTACATAGGATATTCTTTCCTAGTGTATAAAGACTTTAAACCTCTCCCACACAAATTTGGGGTTGCTTATGGCTCCAACATTCTCTGCCTGGTAGTTTTAAGTATCTTGTGCTATTTTCTCCTTAATTTTTTTGTCATTTAGGATGGATTCGTTAAGTAGCTATAAGACCAATCTCTCAGGCAAGTTCAGAACCATGTCTAGGAGTATGGTCAAATAGAGTTATTAGGTGTATGCCACCACTCTCAATTATGATACACGTATTTTGAGTTTGGGTGTGTGTGTGTGTATATATATATATATATATATATATATATATTGCTCTATATAGGAACTTTCTGCATGAGAGTTGGAATAAAGAGTATTGTTCATTTCAACCCTAGTAATCAATAATAGGGTTATAGATGTCACATAGAAACATAGACTTTGACGACAGATAAGGACCGCTTGGCCCACCCAGTCTGCCCATTTCCCTACCTATCGGATAAACAGCAGATCTTAGTTAACCAACAGCCTACTTCCTCCTACCCTTCACAATAATTGCTTCATGTCTGTCCTATGCATTCTTGAATTCCCGCACTGTTTTTGACCCCACAACCTCCTCAGGAAGGCCGTTCCATGCATCCACCACCCTCTTTGTGAAAAAATACTTCCTTACATTGCCCTGAGCCGTCCCCCTCTATCTTCAAATTGTGCTCTTGTTCTTGCACATCTCTTTTTTTGAAAGATGCTACTCTCTTGGACTTTGTTGATTCCCTTGAGGTACTTAAATGTTTCTATCATGTCCCCCCATCTCCCTCCTTTCCTCGAGGGTATACATGTTAAGCTCCTTTAGTCTCTCTTCATATAGCTTCTGGTGCAGACCCTGCACCATTTTAGTTGCCCTCCTCTGGACTGCCTCTATCTTGTCTATATCCTTGTGGAGATGGGGTCTCCAGAACTGCAAGCAGTATTCCAGATTGGGTCTCACCAACTGTCTGTACAGAGGGATAACAACTTCCTGTTTTCTACTGGTGATGCCTCTCCCTGTGCATCCCAGTATCCCCCAGCACTTCTTACTGCCTTCTCACATTGCTTGCCTACCTTTATGTCATCTGATATGACTACCCCCAGGTCCCTTTCCATTTTTGTTGTTGTTAGTACCTCCCCCCACATTGTGTACTCTTCCCCTGGGTGTTTGTTTCCCAAGTGCATTACTTTGCACTTCTTTGCACTGAATCTAAGCTGCCATATTTTTAACCATTCCTCCAACCTTGCCAAGTTCCTTCTCATCCTTTTCACCCCACCTTATGTATCAACCCTGTCACAGATCTTTGTGTCGTCTGCAAAGAGGCATACTTTCCCTTCCAGTTCTTCTGCAATGTCACCTATAAAGACATTAGAAAGAATGGATCCCAGTACTGAACCCTGTGGTACCCCACTAGTAACCATACTTTCTTCGGAGTGGACTCCATTTACTATAACCCTCTGCATTCTGTTGTCCAGCCAATGTTTTACCCAGGCTACAACCCTGGGACCCACTCCCATGCTGGCTAACTTGTTTATTAATCTTTTGTGTGTGACTGTGTCAAATGCCTTGCTAAAGTCTAGGTAGGCCATGTCTACAGCCCTTCCCTGGTCTACTACTTTGGTCACCCCATCAAAGAAATCAATTAGATTTGTCTGACATGACCTTTCCACTGTGAATCCATGCTGCCTTGGGTCCTGTGCCCCACTGGCCTCTAAGTACTCAACAATTCTTTCCTTCAGAGTGATTCCATCATTTTCCCTACCACTAAGGTCAAACTAACAGGTCTATAGTTTCCTGCATCTGTCTTGCTCCACTTTTGTGAAGGGAATCACATCCACCCTCCTCCAGTCCTCAGGTACCACCATCCTCCCATGACTTGTTAAAAGTGTCAGTGGTGTCACTAGTTCTCCCCTTAGTTCTTTTGGAATTCTGGGGTGAATCCCATCAGGCCCCATTGCTTTGTTCACCTTCAGTTTTAGGAGTTCTTTCAGGACGCTTTCTTCTGTGAATGGACTGGTATCGACCTCCCTATCCAGACTGCTTCTATTGTTTGGTTTAGGTAACTCCCCCTCCTCTTCTTTTGTGAATACTGAGTAGAAATATTCATTTAGTATCCCTGCTTTTTCACTGTCACCCTCTGCCCATCCCTCCTTCCCTTTATTAAGTCTCACTATCCCTCCTTCCCTTGGTCTTTCTTCACTCCCTAATTTACCTATAAAGGGTTTTATCCCCCATCTTAACTGAGTTGGCTATCTTTTCCTCATTTTGAGCCTTTGCTATTCTGACTGCCTTCCCTGCTTCCTTCTGTTGTAACTGGTACAGTTCTCTGTCCTGCTCCTTCTGTGTTTCCTTATACTTCCCGAATGCTACCTTTTCTCCCTAACCTTCCCCACTACCTCTTTTGAGAAACATAGTGGTTTTTTCCTTCATTTTGTTTTGTTGATTTGCTTCACACAAAGGCTTGTTGCCTCTGTGATGGCTGTTTTGATTTTTCCCCATTGTTCCTCCACTTCTCCTTCTCGCCTGTTTGCTAGTAGTTTTCTGAGTCACTCTCCCATTTTCCCAAAGTCAGTCCTCATAAAGTCCAGTACCCTTGCTTTTGTATGGCTTGGCTCTATGACTGTGTTTATCGTGAACCACATTGTTTTGTGGTCGCTTCTTCCCACATGGCGACCGACTTCTAAATCCGAGATCCTCTCTCTGTCCCCATTTGAAAGTGCCAAGTCTAAGACTGCTCTCTCCCGAGTGGGTTCAAACACTAGCTGTCTGAATCATGCCCTCTGTATGGCATCGAGAATGACCCTGCTCTTGAATGTGGCTGCAGCAAAGGTGCTCCAGTTAACATCTGGCATATGTCACATTCAGATCACCCTCACATCCGTAAAGAGTACAGAAACATAGAAACATAGACTTTGACAGCAGATAAGGACCACTTGGCCCACCCAGTCTGCCCATTTCCCTTCCTATTGGATAAGCTGCAGATTCTAGTTAACCAACAGCCTACTTCTTGCAACCCGCCACTACAATTGCCTTATGTCTGTCCCATGCATGTTTGAATTCCCCCACTGTTTTAGACCCAACAACCTCCCCAGGAAGGCGGTTCCATGCATCCACCACTCTCTCCGTGAAAAAATTCCTCACATTACCCCTGAGCCGTCCCCCCTCTATTTTTAAATTGTGCCCCCTTGTTCTTCCACATCTCTTTTTCTGAAAGATGCTACCCTCCTGGACTTTGTTGATTCCTTTGAGGTACTTAAAAGTTTCTTTCATGTCCCCCCATTCCTCCTTTCATCAAGGGTATACATATTAAGCTCTCTCAGTCTCTCTTCATATGGTTTCTGATGCAGACCCTGCATCATTTTAGTTGCTCTTCTCTGGACTGCTTCCATCCTGTCTATGTTCTTGCATAGATGGGGTCTCTAAAACTGCACACAGTATTCCAGATGGGGTCTCACCAACTGTCTGTACAGAGGGATAACCACTTCCCTTTTTCTACTTGTGATGCCCCTTCCTATGCATCCCAGTATCCCCCTGGCTCTCCTTACTGACTTCTCACATTGCTTACCCACCTTTAGGTCATCTGATATGACTACCCCCAAGTCCCTTTCCATTTTTGTTGTTGTTAGTACCTCCCCTGCTATTGTGTACTCTTCTCCTGGGTTTTTGTGTCCCAGCTGCATTACTTTGCACTTCTTTGCATTGAATCTAAGTTGCCATATGTCTGACCATTCATCCAACCTTGCCAAGTCCCTTCTCATCCTTTCTACTCCCCCTTGTGTATCAACTCTGTTACAGATCTTTGTGTCATCTTCCAGACCCTCTGCAATGTCACCTATAAAGATGTTAAAGAGGACTGGACCCAGTACTGAGCCTTGTGGTACTCCACTAGTAACCCCCCTTTCTTCAGAATGTGTTCCATTCACTATTACCTTCTGTGTCCTGTTGTGCAGCCAGTTTGCTGCCCAGGCTACCACCCTGGAACCCATTCCCAGGCTGGCTAACTTGTTTATTAATCTTTTGTGCGGGACTGTGTCAAATGCCTTGCTAAGTCTAGGTAGGCCATGTCCACAGCCCCTCCCTTGTCTACTACTTTGGTCACCCAGTCAAAGAAATCAATTAGATTCGTCTGACATGACCTTCCTGCTGTAAATCCATGCTGCTTTGGGTCCTGTGCCCCGCTGGCCTCTAGGTACTCATCAGTTCTTTCTTTCAGAAGTGATTCCATCATTTTCCCTAGCACTGAGGTCAAACTTACAGGTCTGTAATTTCCTGCTTCTGCCTTGCTCCCACTTTTGTGAAGGGGAATCACATCTGCTCTCCTCCAGTCCTCAGGTACCACCCCATCCTCCCATGATTTGTTAAAAAGTGTGGTCGGTGTCACTAGGTCACTAGGTCCTCCCTTAGTTCTTTTAGGATTCTGGGTGAGTGGTGGTCCCATAATTTGTCTTTGAGATCCATTTCTAAACACAGATATGTGAGGGTTGCAGACATGTGTTTGCTTGTGGCTTGGTACACAATGTCCTACTCAGTTTAGGATTTTGTACACAATTAAATCCCCAATTACAGTACACTCTGCTGGAAGTTTCATTATCTCTGAAGAAACTCTTGTGTAAAGGTGGGGAGTCCGCATTTGGTGCTTATAATAGTTAAGACAGTTCCATATACTTTGGACGTAAGGGTTGTCCATTTCCCTTGTTAGCCTGAACTTATGCGGATTTGTTCTGTTTGGATATTTCAACTTATTACGATGACACTGACCATTGTTCTCCTTGGGTAGGTTGATGCTATAACATGACTTATGCAAGCTTGTTTGAGCTTCTTCTTCTGCTCTATTTCCAGTAAGTGCATGTCCTGCCGAAGACAAGAACCACTCCCTTTTCTTTTCAATTAGTTTAGAATTTTAACTTTTTTATTGGTGTGCAGAGCCCATTCACATTGTAACTCACAACTCTGACTTTCCCAATCATATTTGTTTGTATTGATAAACCTGACCTATGCAATCATGCAACTGTTTAAAGGGGCACTGTAAACCCCTTAAGCCTCAAAGTGTTCCTAGTTTAAAAAACACATTTTATGATTGGTCAACTTCTGTAGAGATTGTTTATGTAAATAGTAGTTTGAGTGCTTTTTTTCTTTTTAAAAGTGAAACATAAGATTGGTCACCTTTTGTAGAGATTGTTTATGTAAACAGTAGTGGAGAGACTAAGCATGGCGTGGCAGGGGGAGGAATAATACTCGGGAGAGATGAGGAGGGAGAAGGAAGTGGGCAGTCAAACAGGAGGAAGGGGTCTCAATTGAGAGAGGCGAGAGAGAAAACACTGGGGCAAATGGTAAAAGCACCACCTTGAGGAATGAGAACCTGGGTGGGGGTGATGGGCACAAGGAAAGAGGAGGGGGGTGTACCGATGTTGGGGGACTCCATACTCAAGGGGATCAGATGGGGCAGCAAGGGGGAGAGGCACAGTCATATATGGATGAAGTCCATACCAGGATTAAAGGCAGACAAGGCAGGACAGGCAATCCTAAGGTGCGCAAGGAGGGGTAGGAGGAAACTGCACATTGTGGTACATATGGGGACAAATGACCTGGCGGGATAAATGGTGGCGGTAACAAGGGAGAGGTTTGAGGAAGTGGGAAGGTTGTGTGAGGAGACTGGGGAGTCTATGGCCTTCTTGGAAGTGCTCTCAGTACCTTGGGCAAGCACAGTGAGAAAGGAGAGGATTGGGGAGTTGAACGCATGGTTGGCAGAATGGTGTTGAACTAAGGGGTATGGGGTTGTGGGCAACTGGGGCAGTATCTGGGATAATAACAATCTGTTTGCAAGGGATCGGCTGCACCTGAGTGGGGAGGGGAAGGAGGTATTAAAGCAAAGACTGGGGAGGTATATTGCGACATAGGTGGATTTAAACTAGATGGGGGAGGTGGCAAGTGGACAGCAGGTAGGCAGGGATCCAGTAGAGTGGAGTCATGGCCTACCCCCCAGGATAGCAGGGAAGGACTCGGGGCAGCCAAAAAGGGAGGGAGTAGATGGAGGGCAATGAAGGGAAAGGGGCACAATGGAGGGTAGTCTTGCTGAATGCAAGAAGCTTAGGCAACAATCAGCTGAGCTACAGGCACTCTTGGGAGTGCAGAGGGTGGATATTGCAGCTATCATGGAAACATGGGCAACTGAGCACTGGTACTGGGATCTGGCAATCCCAGGGTACAAATTATACAGGAAGGACCGTAAGGAGGGGAGAGGGTTGGGGTGGCAGTCTATGTGAGGGAACGAGATCAAATGCACAAGGGACGAGGGAGAGGAAAGGAGAACGGGCCAATCTAGCTGCAGCTCCTAGACTCAAAGGGTAGGAAACTGAGGTTTGGGGAGGTATACAGGATGCCGTCCCAGTCTGAGGAACTTGACAGGGAATTAGCGGGACACACCAGAAAGGTATGTAGAAAAGGGAAGATGGTCATCATGGGGGATTTCAACTTGTCAGAGGTTTACTGGAGCATTCTGGTCACCTCCTGTGCTAGGGACCAAGTGCTCCTGGATGCGATCCAGGAGAGTCTCCTGACGCAGTTGGTCAGTGTATCTACTAGGCTAAAGAACACTTTAGATCTGGTATTGTTGAATGGGGAGGCAGTACGGGAAATAAGGGTGGAGGACCCACTAGCTGACAGTGATCACCAAATGGTGTGTTTTAATATAACGATGTGCGGGGAGCCAGAGAAATCAGTAACCCGGGTGGTAAACTTCACGGGGGCAGACTTTGGGAGGATGCAGGAAGTACTGAAAAGGAAACTGGAGGGCATAAGGCAGGAGATGAATGTGGAGCAGAAATGGGATATTATTAAATGGGGGATTACAGATGCAACGGAAGCCTGCACCAAGACACAGAGTAAGAGGAGCAGAGCAAGGAAACCATGCTGGTTGAACAGCGAGGTAGTGGCAGTGGTGAGGGCAAAACGAGAGGCGCACCACATGTATAGGAGGAAGGGGACAGGGAGGGGTATGCCAGATGGTCCAGGGAGGTGACCAGAAAAGTGAGAGAAGCCAAGGCCCAGAGGGAGCTGAGATTAGTGCAGGGAATTAACGGGGGGGGGGGGGAGATAGGTTACTCACCTGTAGCAGGAGTTCTAGGAATGGTATATGTTGTTAATCCACACTTATTGGCAGGTATCCTTGCCACTTTAAATCTTGCCAGAGGTCTTCAAGCTGGCTCCTCCCACCCCACCAGGTGGTAAAACTCTCGGCTTGCCCATGCGTAGATCTGGCCGCTGGAGAGAGCTCAGGGTGGAGTCGGTGGAGTGCAGGATGAACAACATACCATTCCTAGAACTCCTGTTACAGGTGAGTAACCTGTATTTTAGGACATGGATATGTTGTTCATCCACACTATTGGCAGACTCCTAGCAGTTCTCCGGGAGGAGGGAGGCAAGACGCACACCCCTACTTAGGAATAGAGACTGAGAACAGGCCCCAAACCAGCATCCGGGCGTGACTCAAGGTTGATGTGGTAATGGGTGATGAAGGTGTGTGCTGACTTCCAGGTAGCAGCCCTGCAGATTTCCTGGATAGGGACGTCCCTGGAAGCAGCCACCGATGCAGCAGTATGGCGGGTAGAATGAGCTCTTATCCCTCTGGGAGGCTCCATGCCCGCCAACCTATAGCAGAGATCTATGCAGGAGGTGACTCACCTGCTTATCGATCCGCTTGGCTGCAGGTCTGCCAGATGGACTTCAGCGTGAGTGACAAACAGCTGGCGAACCTCTCCCGAATTTCAGCCGTCGCTCCTTATAATAGGCGAGCGCCTCTGTGGGTCCAAAGTATGGAGCCTGTATCTCGGCCTCCGGAGGTGTGATTGTGGTAGAACACCGGCAGAGTCAACACCTGGTTAAGGTGAAACTCCGACACCACCTTGAAGGAATTTCGGGTGGGCAGGGACAACTCTTGTCCCTGTGGAAGACCAGGTAAGGAGACTCCATGAAGGCGCTGGAGCTCTCCCTCCTTCTGGCTGACGGATAGCCACCAAGAAGGCGGTCTCCCACGACAGGTGAGAGAGATCACACCTGTGCATTGGTTCAAATGGCTTGCCCATGAGCTTTGCCAGTACCAGCAGTAGATCCCACGGATGTGGAGGTTCTCGCACTGGAGGGGAAATGTGATCAAGGCCTTTGAAAAAGCACCAGACCACCTTCTCCTGTGCCACCGACTGCTTCCCGGCCCGCGCCCGGTAGGCAGAGATGGCTGCCAGGTGCACCCTTAGGGTCGTCGACCTAAGCCCTTGCTGAGAAAGGGACCATAAATAGTCCAAGATGCTTGTCAAGGAACAGGAGGAAGGGTCCAGGCCCTTGCCCTGACACCAAATGGAAACCTCTTCCATTTGAAGGCATAGCATTTCCTGGTTGACTCTACGGGATGCCTCAACTACACTGAGGACCTTCGTCGAAAGACCCAAGGCCTGGAACTCTAGCCGCTCAGGAACCAGGCAGCCGGTGCAGGGATTGAAGGTCCGGATGGAACACCTTCCCTGATTGACTGAAAGCAGGTCCGGCGAGCTGGAAGCTGCCTCGGGAGCCTGGAGCTGAGGCTGAGGAGATCTGGGTACCAGAACTGCCGGGGCCAGTCTGGGGCTATCAGAATCACCTGCGCCTTGTCCCTCCTTGCTTTGAGAAGCACCTTGTGTATCAAGGGAAATGGGGGGAAGGCGTAGAAGAGGCCCGGGGTCCACGGCCTCGAGAAGGCATCCCCCTGCAGCGAGCCCTGCTGAGGGGGGCGGGCATGGAACAGCCTCAGCTTCGTGTTCTCCCTGGAGGCAAACAGGTCCACCTGAGGTGTGCCCCAATGGGAGAACAGATGCTGTACTACCTCTGTCAGGAGAGACCACTCGTGGGACGCAGCCCCTATCCAACTTAGGGCATCGGCCAGGGTGTTGGAGGCTCCTGCCACATGAATGGCTAGGAAATCTACCTCCAGGCTGTGCACGAGTGACCAAATGCGGAGAGCTTCCTTGCATAGAAGCATGGAGCGCATCCCGCCCTGGCGGTTTAGATAGTACATGGTCGTGGTGTTGTCCGTCTGGACTCTGACCACTTGACCCCGGAGAAAAGGAGCAAAGATGGTGAGAGCTAGGCGGACCGCTCGGAGCTCCAGCAGGTTGATGTGGCATCGGGACTCCCGCGGGGACCAAAGGCCGTGAGCCCGGTGTTCCCCAGATGGGCACCCCAACCCATCAGAGAGGCATCGGTCGATAAAGAGACCATCGGCTCGGGGCGGACGAACGGGATGCCCTCCTGCAAATGAACTGGAACGATCACCACCGGAGAGCGTTCCACATCCCCTGGGTCACCGTCACTAGCTGGTCCAAAGGATTGCAGCATTGTGACCACTGACTGGCCAGTCCCCACTGAAGAGGACGCATGTTCCAGCGGGCCCAACGGACCACGCTGGTGCAGGCCGCCATGAGACCCAGGAGGTGCAGGAAGTCCCGGGCAGGGGCGATTGCCCAACCAGAAATGACTAGGCAAAGGAGGAAAGAACCTCGGCCCTGTCCGCCGGGAGCCACGCTCTGGCTCGAAGAGAGTCGAGTTCTGCCCCGATGAAAAGAATCACCTGCTTCGGCTCGAGTTCCGACTTGGCCTCGTTGATGAGGAGGCCCAGTTGAGAGCAGACCTGGAGGGCCAGATCTCTGGACCACTCCACCTCCTGCCTGGAGGGGGCTGCTATCAGCCAGTCATCCAGGTAAGGGTACATCCGGACCCCTCGGCACCACAGGAATGCTGTCACCACTGCCATGCATTTGGTGAAGACCCTGGGAGCTGGAGACAAGCCGAAGGGCATGGCTCGGAACTCGAAAAGGGATCCCTCCGCTCGAAAGCGAAGGAATCTCTGGTGAGACGGACGGATAGGGACATGAAAGAACGCGTCCTGCAGGTCCAGAGAGCAGAACCACACGCCGCATTCCAAGGATGGTATTATCTGAGCCAGAGTGACCATCCTGAAGGTTCGAGACCTTAGGAACTTGTTTAGGTCGTGCAGGTCGAGAATGGGGCGCCAGCCCCCCGTCCGATTCGGGACCAGGAAGTACCTGGACACAAACCCCGGGTCTGAGGGAGGGTCCGCCACCTCCCTGATCACCTCCTTCTGGAGGAGGAGAACGATGTCAGCTCGGCGAGCCGACAGTGAGGCTGCGGACCCCGAGGCCCCCCAAGGGGCGACGGCTCTGAAGGGCGGGGCCTGCTCGAACTCTAGAGGCAGGCCTTTTCCCACCACCTCCAATACCCATCTGTCCGTGGAAATAACAGACCAGGCGGAAAGGAAGTGACGGAGCCGTCCCCCCACGGGGGGAACCTGGGGTGAGGCGACGGGATTGGGAGCGACACCACTCAACCCGTCACTGGGCAGGCTTGGAGGAGGAACCGGCCGAGGGACCTCCTGGGCCTTTACCTCCCTGCTTCCTGTTGGAGGAAGCCCCGGGCTTGGGTTTGGGATGCCAAGCTCGCGCCTGCTGGCCCTGACGTTGCTGGGCCGGACGTGCCGCGGGTGCAGAGGGACGAAAGGGCTTAGGCTGTGGTCTGCGGCCTTTGTCCTTCTGTGCGGATGAGACGGAGTCCAAGGTAGCATTGGACTTTTCGATCCTCTGTAGGTGACCTTCCACCCCAGGGCCGAAGAGGTCGGTCCCCTGGAAGGGGACATCCGCCAACTTGTGCTGGGTATCCAAAGTAAAGGTGGATATCCTCAGCCAAGCCCGATGGTGCATAGCCACTGCGGCCGCCACCGACCTGGCACATGAGTCTCCAATGTCCAGAGCAGTCTGGAGCTGCTGTTTGGCCACTGCCCTGCCCTGGTCTCGCACCTGCCTGACCGTGGTCTGCAGGTCCGCCGGGAGATGAGGGATCACCTCGTCCAGGGAGCCCAACAAGGCATGAGAGAAATGTGCCATAAGGACGGCCGAGCTGGCCTGACAAAGGCCGAGGGAGGACGCAGCGTAGACTTTTCGCCCGGCATAGTCCAATTTCTTGGACTCCTTGTCAGGAGGTTTGTCCCACGTCCCTAGCGTTCAGTAGCGCGGCAACGCTGTCGGTAACTAACCCCTTGGCTGAGGTGTTCGAAAAAACCGGACAAAGAACCGGTGGGGACCACATACTTCCTGGCCATCCTGGCCGAGGGCGCAGGACGCTGCCAGAGCTCCAAGGCCGGGCCCACTATGGCCTCGGCCACCGGAAAGGCCTCCGTAGGGGAATCCCCTCGGTCCAGAATCTCTGTGAGGGGGTACCTGGCCCGCTTAGAGACAGGTTCGAGCTTCATCCCGGTAGACTCCGAGATGAGCTGAAGCAACCCCAGGTAGGACGAAGGGCTATTGTCCATCGACTGACCTCCAGAGGACTCCAAGTCCACTGGCCTGGAGAACAGAGAGGAATCGCCGTTGGACTCGGAGGAGTCCGCAAAGAGCTGCCTGGCCTGAGCTCCTCCACCTGCCGAGGTCGGTCAGGAGTGAGGGTAACAGACAGCCTATGGGGCAGACCCTAAGCCGACCGAGAATCCTTGGTCGGAGCCCCAAATAATGGCTGTGGAGGCGGAGGTTCCACCGGAATCGGTGGAGCAGCTGGTTTTGGCCGAACAACCGGCCTGGGAACAGGCTCCTCGGTTAAGTCGAGGGGTTGTTTCGGCCGCTCCGGTGACAGCCACTTGATGGCCGGGGAAGGCGACGGCATCGGCTTATTCCTGGTCAGGAGGAGCTGTTGCCACATGAGGTCCTCATATCGTCGACGTAATTTACGTCGAAGCCTCCCCTCGTCCGAGGACGAGGGGTGACGCCGCTTACCGCGGTGCCGAGACCGAGACCGCCTATCACGGCGGGATCGGCTGGACCGCGAAGAGGTCCGAGACCGAGAACCTTGGCATTTCTGAGGTCGGTGCGGGGAAGTGTCGGCAGGAACCGGCACTCCCTTCGGCTTGCAGGGTTCACCCGACGGCTCCGGAACTGGAGGCACTGGCAAGCCCACAGGATCCTCAACTCCCACCGGGGGAACCGGGGAGAGAGGAGTCTCGGCTTCTACTGGCGACAACCCGTCCAACGGGTCGAGAAAAATCTCGACTGCGTCGACGGGAGTCTCGGTCAACTGATCTGGCCAGGGGACACCGTGAGACCAGTAGCGAAGCAGTGATGGGCAGTTGACGATCGACAACTAGGGGAGGGACCTTTCCACGCTCCCAGAAGCGTCGCTGGAGGGATTACCCTTGTCCTTCTTTTGGACGAGAATAAGGTCCAGCAGGCGTTGGCCCCTCTCCTTAGTGGAGAGGGACAGACAAAGCTCCTTAAAGGCTGTATAGGAAGAACCCAGAGAGGCGGGATAAATGCCGCGCCGGGAAGATACCGACCGGGCCTCCTTAGACTTCACACCGGAGGAAGCGTTTCTTGGGACGCCCAGTTGCAGTCGAGGCACGGCCTCGAGGACGAGGCCAAGAAGGAAGAGCACAAAGTCGCAGGCTCGCGGTCGTGGCTCAAGGCCCAAACAGTAGACACACGCGGAGTGCGGATCCGTCCGAGACATCTTCTGCTCGTAAGGCATCTCCGGAAACCGAGTCGATTTGTCCATCGCAGCTGCAGGGATAGAAGACCAAGTCTATTTTAGCAAAAACTTTTAAATTTGCAAAAACTGAAGAAATAGGAACCAGTCTCAAATGCAGAGCGTTAAGGAGGGAACCTGAGCTTCTAAGCGGTAAGGAAGATCTGGTGTCATGGGGCGGAGCCGAGAGTTTTACCACCCGGGTGGGTGGGAGGAGCCAGCTTGAAGACCTTCCGGCAAGATTTAAAGCAGCAAGGATACCTGCCAATAAGTGTGGATGAACAACATATCCATGTCCCTAGAAAAAGACTTTTTCAGATAGGAGACAGCAGTTAGGATAAAAAAGGGTGGGGAGGAACAGGCGGAAGCACTGAATGAATACTTTTGCTCAGTGTTCACGGAAGAAAGGGGGGACCGCTACCACCATGGACTGGGAGGGTGGCGATTGGAGGAGAGAAGGTGAAAGATGGAAGAATTGAGGGAGGTAGAGTGCTAGAGGGACTGAGGGTAGACAACACACCAGGGCCGGATAGTATCCACCCCAGGGTGCTGAGGGAGATGGCAGAGGTTTTGGTGGAGCCACTGGCGAATCTGTACAGCATCTCACTGTAGTCAGGATGTGTGCCACTGGACTGTAGGATGGCACATGTAGTGCTGTTACGCAACAGCTGACCAAGAGACAAACCGGGTAATTACTGTCCGGTAAGTCTCACCTCCATAGTGTGCAAACTCATGGAAATTATACTAAAGGAAAGAATGGTGTCGTACCTGGAGGACTACGGCCTCCAGGATGTGAGGCAGCATGGGTTCATTTTGGGGAAGTCTTGTCAAACCAACCTGATACAATATTATGACTGGGTGACAGGTGAGCTGGATAAGGGTCATGCAGTGAATGTTCTTTACTTGGACTTCAGCAAGGTCTTCGATTCAGTACCTCATGGGCAGCTTGGGAGGAGGCTAATTGGTGTAGGAGTAGGGACAAAAATGATGAACTGGACTACAAGCTGGCCGAGTGGGAGGTTGCAACGGGTGGTGGTGGGAGGGCAGCTCTCAGCTCTGAAGCCCATGACAAGTAGGGTGCCACAGGGCTCTGTGCTGGGACCAGTATTATTTGGGCTCTTCATATCAGACATTGTGCACGGGGTGGTGAGCAAGGTAAGTCTATTCACAGACTACACCAAAATGGGAACAGTGGTGGATGGAGGGGAGGGATGGAAGCAGCTGCAGGGGGACCTAAACAAGCTAGAGGAGTGGTCAGAGAGGTGGCAGCTGGGGTTCAATGCAAAGAAGTGTAAGGTTATGCATTTCTGGGTGAAGACCCCAAGGAGAGAATACTGGTGGGGTGGGGGGTTAAGCTGGGGATCACTGAGGAGCAGAAGGACCTAGGTGTAATGGAAACTGGGACCATGAACAACACTTCCAGTGCAGGAGAGCGGCTGCAAAAGTGAACAAAATGCTGAGGTACATAGCGAGGGTTTTTTCATCCAGGTGAAGAGAGGTGATCTTGCCCCTCTACAGGTTGCTGGTAAGGCCGCACTGGAAGTATTGTGTGCAGTTTTGGAGGCCCTACCTGAAGCGTGATATCAGGCTACTGGAGGGGGTGCAGAGGAAGGCAATGAAGATGATATGTGGAATGGAGGGGAGAGACTATGAGAGCAAGCTGGGAGACCTGAATATGTACACCCTGGAGGATAGAAGGGACAGGGGGGACATGATAGAGACATTCAGATATCTGAGGGGAATCAATGAGGATGGGGCAGATGGGGTCTTTAAGCTAAGGAGGTGGAGGGACACCAGGGGGCATGGGCTAAGAATAGAGGGGGGAAGATTTAGGAGAGAAATGAGGAGACACTATTTCATGGAAAGGGTGGTAGCAAAATGGAACGCACTACCAGAATGTGTGGTATCATGTAAATCTGTGTACAGCTTTAAAAGGGCATGGGACAGTGAACAGGGGAGAGTGAGGGTGGGGAGGTGGGGAGGCAGTGGCATGACAAAGGGAGGGGTGGCAGCTGCTAACTAGGGGTGCTAGCTGCACACTCGAGCAGACTTGGATAGACCAGGTGGTTTGTTTCTGCTGGCACATTCATATGTTTATATGTTCGTATTCTGATTCCTTTTCAAAAGTGAAACACAGACTGTACACCATACATGTTTGGTTACATTCCCTTGATCAACTTCTGCTGGATCTTTCCTGGACTGGGGAACACCCACAACACAGTCTCATGATGCAGTGGGAGGAGAGGAGTTTATTCAATCATGAGTGACTGCACTGTTTGGTGGTATTACTAATGTCTGGAAGTATGCAATAAGAGTAGATCAAGGATTCGAAACAAAGCAAGATTGGGTATAATTATACCATAGAGTGCACTTCAGTTCAGTGGATGTCCTCTTTCTAGACTTCAGCAGGGTGTTTGACTCAGTGCCACATCCGGGCTGCTGGGGAAATGGGGGATATGGGGTGGGGGCAGATGGTCAGGTGGATAGGAAACTGGCTAGTGGGGTATGTACAGAAGGTGAGGGTTGGGGGGAGGGCTTATCCCCTAGAGAGTCATTAGCAGAGTCCCACAGGGATCGGTACAGGGTCCAAACCTGTTTAATATCTATATCTCAGACATCTGAAGCGGTATCAGGAGCGAGATGAGCCTCTTTGCTGATGACTGGAAGCTGTGGGCGGTGGTGGAAGGGGAGGAGAGGAAGCTGGCTCTCCAGGAGGACTTGGAGACTCTGGGGAGGTGGTCATGTGCCTGGAAACTAAAGTTTAATACTGGGAAATGCAGGGTTTT
Organism: Neoceratodus forsteri; assembly: GCA_016271365.2. NCBI lineage: Eukaryota > Metazoa > Chordata > Ceratodontiformes > Ceratodontidae > Neoceratodus > Neoceratodus forsteri. Next base: position 705,564,545 of record CM028130.1, read on the forward strand.
TCACCAGGGGGCCAAAAACCCTGCTCATGTATACATCTGGGGGCTTCAGGATTCGAGGGGCAGAAGGACCTTGGGGTGGTGGTGGATACCAAAATGAATAACTCAGAGCAGTGTAGAAGGGCTGTAGCTCAAGAAAATAAAATGCTGGGGTGCACAGCCAGGGGGATAACTTTAAGGAGTAGAGAGGTGCTCCTTCCACTGTATAATTGCCTGGTTAGACCACACCTTGAGCACTGCGTGCAGTTTTGACGTCCTTACTTAAAAAGGGATATTGCTCTTCTGGAGAAGGTCCAGAGGAGGGCAACCGGGTTGATGCTGGGACTAGGGGAAAAGCCCTATGGGGAGAGACTGGAGGAGCGCAAGCTGTACTCGCTGGAGGAGATAAAGAACAGAGGGAATATGATCGAGGTCCTCAAGTATCTCAAGGGAATGAACAGGGTAAGCCTTGAGGGGGTGCTTCAGCTGAGGGAGGTAGGGGCCACCAGGGGACACTCAATGAGGCTGGACGGGGGGAAGACTAGGGGGAAACAAGGAGATGCTACTTCACTGAGAGGGTGGTGGAGCCCTGGAATGCGCTGCTAATGGAGTTGGTGGCTGCTACGATTGTGGATTGGTTCAAGAAGGGCTGGGATAGGTATAGGGGGAGGGTGCATCCCAGAGCCCCGCTGAGGGATGGGGATGGGGGACCATGTAGGGAGGAAGGGAGAAGTTATAACGGTGTCCTGGGTAGGTACTGATCCCCGAGTAGACTCGAAAGACCATAGGGCCTAATCTGCTGGCTTTTTAGTATGTTAGAATATAAGAATGGAAGCAACATCAATGAATTTTAGAGAACATAAGCAATCATAAAATGTGTGTTTTTACCTAGAAATAACATTATGCAAAATATGTTGACAGTGTCACTTTAAAGTGTGCTTTAGTCATTATAATTTAGTTTATAAAATGGGTAGGTAAGAATGAATATTCTGATTTGCTGAAAGGCATCAGCTGAACATGCATTAATTCTCAATTAATGCACTGCTGGGTGGCTGGACTACACAGTTTTGAATGACAGCAAGTGAGCAGAAATATTGAAATCACTCCATGGTGCAATAGAGGGAAATTTAAAAACATTTGGCAGCCATCGTTTTTCCCTGCTTAGAGAGAGTGATATCGTCCCCTCAAGTTGGTTTTTCCCTCGCTAAAGGTTTTCCAGACCCCACCCCAAGAAAACCAAACAGCTTAATCTGTGTAAGAGCTGCATGTCATGCAGCCAAACAGAATGTAAAATACATACTTTAATGCTTCCCCATAATGTTCCGTCCCTGACCTCTCACAGTTGTATTTCTCACTCTGAAGTTGTAGCCATTTTGCTGTTGTCATGGCTATAAATTGTCTGTCCACTCACGAGTCCCACACTGTAGCAGTGCTAAACAGAAGTTGCCACAAATCTGACTCCAAATTGGATTTAGAAGAAAGACGAAAGAAATGAAATGCAGAAATCGCAATCGGGAATTATTGGGGTGGGGGGGGCCCCTACCACGTTGAGTAACCATCATAAGTGGATTGGGGAGTTAAGTCAGGACCAGTGCTTTTTAAAGAGACCCCGCCAATATAAATTCCACTGCCCCTGCACCCTATTTATAGGTGCCTTACCTCCACAGCAGTAGTATAATGTGAAGATGTGCCCAAAGAATTCAGTACAGAAAAAGTCATTTCGCTCGCAAAAATCACTAAACCGGGTCCCAAGGACCTGTTTTTTTCGGCTGCCCACACTCCACCCCCGCACTCACCAGCATGATGATGAGATGCTAGGGAGAGCGTGGGGGTGCACTCCATTATAGTCAATGAGTGCCAGCTTTCCGATTGATTTTTAATGCAGTGTAATCCCAATTTTCCGAAACCCGATTATCCGAACCTCCGGATCATCTGAAATGCTCGTGTCCGAACAAAACAAGTAATCGTGGTTATACTTTACCGCATTTTTCGTTAAATGTAAATGAAATGACAGGAGACTATCAGCAGATGCTGGGAGGAGTCAGCTGTTCCTACAGAGCCTGAAGGTGAATCAGAAGAGCCTGTGTTGGTGCCGCAAGAACACAGGGGTTAATGACGAACTGCACCGCATAGCGCAAAAGACCGAGTGCTCGGCCGAGGCAGTGCAAGAATGGCTGGACTGTGATGCCCACGAAGATGGATTTGGGGAACTAAATGACGAGGATATCCTTGCTACTGCACAGAATAATCCTGAGGTCATGGAAGCGATGAAGGAGGAGGATGAAGAGACAGGAGATGGAGAAGCAGGGACTGTACAGGCACCCACGGCAACTGAAGCTGCAGAAGCTTTCAAAAAATGTCTGCTATGGCAAGAAAATACAGACTAGCTCCACAGCCTGCTTCTTAGAAAACTTAAACTTAACTTACCTCAAGGGAATCGACAAAGTCCAAGAGGGTAGCATCTTTCAAAAAAAGAGGTGTGCAAGAACAAGGGGGCACAATTTGAAGACGCAGGGGGGGGGGACACGGCTCAGAGGTAATGTAAGGAAGTATTTTTTTCACAGAGAGGGCTGTGGATGCATGGAACGGCCTTCCGGAAGAGGTTGTGGAGTCAAAAACAGTGGTCGAATTCAAGCATGCATGGGACAGTCATAAGGCAATTCTAGGGGGTGGGGGTAGAAAGAAGTAGGCTGCTGGTTAAAGGAGTAGTCCACCCAGAATGTGCAAAAAACATATGTTATGTAGAGTGTTTTGATATGTATGTTAAATCCTAGTGTGTTCTTCCCTCCGTCTGCTATTTGGAGTTTTTCCTAAATTGCCTGCTAGCTGTATGGTAGTTTTACGACCCCTGGGGATCTCCGTAACAAATAGTTTTATTGGCTTTCTTTCTCCCAGGATGCCCCCATCTCATGTGACAGTGATGTAGCCATGCCCTTAGATTTAGCATGTGTATTGCTTTAAAATTAGTTTAGCAACAGCAGAGCCTTGTAACTTCTTATCCAGGGAGCACAAATGGCAACAGTTAGTTTAGTAGATACCTGAGAGCAAGCTAACTGGGGTTTCTGTAAGACAACAGCCACTAAATAGCTCTAATTCACTATTTTTGTTTTCTCTGTGCATCAGGTCTAGCTAGCAGGAGTGTTGTAACATCAAAAACACAAATAATGAATTAGAGCCATTTAGTAGCTGTTGTCTTACAGAAACCCCCGTTAGCTTGCTCTCACGTATCTGCTAAACTAACTGTTGCCATTTGTGCTCCCTGGATAAGAAGTTACAAGGCTCTGCTGTTGCTAAACTAATTTAAAGCAATACACATGCTGAATCTAAGGGCATGGCTACATCACTGTTACATGAGAAGGGGGCATCCTGGGAGAAAGAAAGCCAATAAAACTATTTGTTATGGAGTTCCCCAGGGGTCGTAAAACTACCATACAGCTAGCAGGCAATTTAGGAAAAACTCCAAATAGCAGACAGAGGGAAGGACACACTAGGGCTTAACATACATATCAAAACACTCTACATAACATATGTTTTTTGCACATTCTGGGTGTACTACTCCTTTAACTAGTATCTGTAGCTTATCCATTAGGTAGGGAAATGGGCAGACTGGGTGGGCCAAGCGGTCCTTATCTGCCATCAAATTCTATGTTTCTATGTTTCTAGATTACAGGCACTTGAAAAATCAAATAATTCTAAGAAGCAGAGTGCGATCACGCAGTTTTTCACTGTGATGTAGCTAAGGTGAAGCTGAGATGAATACAGTACCTGTAGTACTTTTTTTTTTTTTTACGTAACTTCTGATGTAATAAAATGTCCAGTAACTGTAAAGTAAACTGTTTTTATACTAACCAGCCATCTCTGTGTCTTACTATTTAAACAAAGTACCTGCACGGTATTTTACAATACGAATGCTGCATCAAAGTATTACTCTCCCGTTTTACCGAAACCCGATTATCTGAACATTTTGATGTCTCCCTTTGCATTCGGATAGCCGAGGTTATATTGTATAGAATAGCCACTTTGTAAAGAAACGTGGGCACTGGTTGACTAACAAGGCCCTTGTTAGTCGACTGGTGCCCATGTTTCATTACAAAGTGGCCATTATAATATTAAAAATCAATCGGAAATCCGGCGCCCATTGACTATAATGGAGCGCGCCACCGCTCTCTCCCTAGCATCTCGTCATCACACTAGTGAGCGCGGGGGTGGAACATGGGCAGCCCAAAATAAAACGGGAAGTCCTTGGGACCCAGTTTAGTGATTTTTATGAGTGAAATAACTTTTCTCTAATGCATCCTTTGGGCACAGCTTCACATTATACTACTGCTATGGAGGTAAGGCACCTATAAATCAAGTGCAGGGGCCAGTCTTAGTGGATCTCTTTAACAGCCCATGCCGAAACTATTCTACCAAACTGACAGAAACAGCAAGTGGGTACTGGGGATATGAGAAGCTGGAAACCATGGAAAACTACAACTACGACATCCTCTTTAGGACAAATCCAGTACATGGAGGAACTTTTTTATTAAAAATGCATGTAGAAATTGTTATTTAAAATTTTTTTTTAGGTAAACCTCCAAACAAAAGTAACCATTTTATAAGTGGAATAACTCACTCCAGGACATGGGTTTGTGGAGAATTCCTGGGTGGCAGAAAGCATTTTGCCTGTGGCCTCAAACCTCACAATGCACCCGGGCATGCATTAATTCTCCATAAACCCATGGCCAGTCCCCTTACTTACAGCATTTTTCCTACCTTTGCCTAGCTAGGTTATCTATGGGCAAGATATTTTCTGTCCCAAGAATCTCGCTGTACTTTGTATGGACCTTCTTTACCAGTCTCTGGACGATCTGAATGAGGAGCTCAGACCCACAGCACCAAACCAATACTTTCAACAGTAACTAAAGCAGGCAAACAGGCTGACATAGGTGTTGCAAAGAGTGATTTATTTATTTATGACTTTGATAACCGGGTGAGCGCACTGACCCCAGGGACCATTTTCAGGAATGACCCGGGCCATAACTCATGGCGCAGGGTGACAGTGAATACAAGGTAACTGTAATGCACATGAAACAGATAGATACAAACAACAATATTAAGCACAGTGTACAAGCATGCTGCATAAATCCATTGAGAACAGTGAGTACGAGGTTCCAATATGATACATCGTCAATGTAACCAATGATGGGGAAAAAATGGAGGTGAGGATCGTCCTCCAGCCATGTGTTAGCTGCTACCCTGTTGTGCACCTCTTTCCTCAGTGGATGAAGATCTTAGTGGTTCTACGTACATGAAAACTTCTTCACCTGAGTAAGCCCCCCCCCCGCCGTTATTCTTCCTATAATGTACCTATCAACCTTCTGTCCTTTTCTGATTTAACTTGATTTGGATTCTCAATTTAAACTATGTCCTTTAACATGACAAGCATTTCTGCAATTACCTAATATCAGAGATGTTATTTTGCTTAACATCCACTTACCTCCTAGGGGTTGCACTGTCTCCCAGTTTACATACCCCTTTCCAATTTATACCTTCTTCCCTCATGCCTTCTTATGTGCTCAACTAAGACTGCAGCATCTAGGCAGCTGGGGTACATGATATTGTTTTGCCAGTTCAGCGGGAAAGATTTGCTACAAGCGATTGGCACTTACCCTTTAAAGTCGGCTTCTGTTTAATGCTTTTGAGTATTATTATACCACAAGACCTCACAATTTTCTTTCACTGAGCATAATTACTATGAGCTCCATTAAACTGGGCTCATAGGTGGTGACAGGAGCAGCAACAGATTAGAGAGCTCCAGCTAGGTTTTTACTTTTAGTTAGTTTTAGTTATATTTTTTTTCATTATTTGTATATCCTCCTACTACACTTGGCCTGCCCCTATCCGGCCAGCTCCCCCCAACCTTGTCACCCACCTTCACCATGTACGTACCCCAGCATTCATTCTTCATGACTTGCCCCCCATGATGGGGCCTTCAGGGATATACTCCTCTGGACTTGGTGGAGGAGGGTGCCTGGTCAGTGCTGCAGGGCCTGTGAGGGGGCTGGCCATCACCCTGAACAGCGCATGTTGGTTTCCTCCAAATTGGTCCCACAATGTCAGGTGCCATGCAAGCACATGGGGGAGGGGGTCCTGCAACAAGTGTTCGCAGTGTGCTCCTGCTGGAAGAACTAGTTCCACCCCAACAGCAGTAGCTGCTGCAGCATCAGAGCATGCTGCTGACCATCCCCCAGCTGGGGCCTGCTGCTATCAGAAGTGCTACGTTCTAGCTTGGCTGCTCAATTGCAAGCACCTGATTTCTCTCCTGAACCAGAGCTGCAGGCATGGAAGTGCAATTCTCTTCCTTTGGGCGACTGCGCATCACAGTTTTAGTTAGTTTAATCTTTCATTTATAGCTAGTATTTCATTTTAAGAGTTGTTAATTTCTCTAAGTTGGTAACTAAGGAAGAATTATCTACTGGACACTTGGTTTCAACATTAGTTTCCGTTAAATCAACCATATGATTCCATAATTTAAAGGAAAGCAACTGAATTTGAAGACAGTTGATCTACAGTGTCTGGTTACATTCAATCAACAATTCTGTCTGACCTGGCTCCTAGCTTGTTCACTTGACTTCCATGGCTATTCACATACCATTTAGACAACAAAAGCTGAAGACTTGAATGCAAGAGTTCGAGGGCCAGGACAAGGTAGACACAACAGAGATGAAAAGAAGTGGAAACACAACACAGGGTGATAGGTGGAGGGCAAGTGAGACCCAACAGAGGTGCAGTCGCATGTTGGAGGGAGGTATGCCTCAATGCCAGCAGTCTGGGTAACATGATTGCTGAGCTCCAGGCTTTGACGTTAGACTATGGGATGGGTCTGGTGGCTGATACAGAAACTTGGGCCAGTGTGAACAATTGGGACATAGTGACCCCAGGCTACACCTTCTATGGCATGATATCAGGATGGGTAGAGCTGGAGAGGTGTCCATCTACATCAGAGAAAGGATTGAGGTAGTAGAGCATGCTACCACTGGGAGGAAAAGGGAGGTAGAATTACTGTGGGTTCAGCTCACAGCATCATCAGGAAGCAAGACTCGCGCATGTGCTGGTGCTGAAGCGGTGGGGGGTAAAGTAGGAGGGTGAAACAGTGGGAGATCTCAACCTGCCATGGCCAGGAACACCAGAAGCCAGACCCTATTAGATATCCTGCAGGACTGCATGTTGGTACAACAAGTCGGGGATCCCACTAGACAGTCAGCCATTCTAGATGTGTTACTCATCAACTTGAAAACAGTAGGCAGAGAACAGGTTGCGAAACCACCACTGGGGTCCAGAGACCACACTACTATATGGTCGCAGGTGGCCATAGGCGCCTATAAACCCTCATCTAAGGCTGACGTACAAAACTTCAGGAGGGCAGATTTCAGCCAAGTGAGGAAAACTGCACTGGACAGATTAGCTGGTGTAGACTGCATCAGGAGACTGGAGGAAAGAAAGAGGTTACAAAAGAGGCTGTTCTTGAGGCAACAAGAACATCTGTCAAGACAAACAAGTATAAGAGACCGATTTGGTTCTCTGAAAGGGTCAGGGAGGCAGTGAGGGCAAAAAAGTAGGCCTTTGTAAGGTACAAAAAAAAAGCAGGGGGTTGAAGAATGAGACAAGTACCAGGAGAAAACTAGGGAGGCCAAGAAGGCAGTCAGAATCGCAAAGGCAGACACAGAGCTGTGTATTGTAGAGGAGGTCAAAGAGGGGGGGGGACAGTTCTTTAGATATATATGAGAAAAAAGAAAGATGGGAGGGGCACTGTCAGGCTAAAGGAGGGGGAAGGGTAATAGAGGACGTGCTGAAAGCAACTGTGCTAAAATGACTACTTCTGCTCAGTATCCACTAGTGAGAATAACAGGCCCTTGCCTGAGAGCGGCATAAAGGCAGCTGATAGGGGGTCCTTAAAATTAAACTGCAGAAATGTACTGGTAAAAGAGTCAAAAAGAAGCTAGCAGCCCTGAAGGTAAACAATGCCCTGGGGCTGGACGAGATGCATCTGTGGGTTCTGAGGGAACTGGCACTGGTGTTAACGGAACCCCTGGCAGGACTATTCAATAGCACTATGCAGAGAGGGGTGGTTCCCAGGGACTGGAGGAGGGCGGACATGAGAACCACCTCTTGCTGCATAGTGCTATTGAACAGCGCTATGCAGCAGGGGTGGTTCCCAGGGACTGGAGGATGGCGGACGTGATTCCACTGCACAAGACAGAGGACAAGGAACAGCCTAGAAATCATAGACCTGTCAGCCTTTCCTACATGTTTGGAAAACTGATGGAGACACTAGTTAAAGGATATCTAGTGGAATACCTGGAGAAAAACAGATTTTAGGATAGTAAGCATCATGAGCTTGTGACAGGGAGGTCTTGTCATACCAACCAGATACTATTCTTTGACTGGGTAACCAAGGTAGTTAAAAAGGACAATGCTGTACAGTTACTCTACTTCAACTTCAGCAAGGAATTTGACTCAGTGCCACATTGAAGGCTGGTGAAGAAGATGGGGGAACTGGGAACAGCTACGGAAATAGCTAGGTGGGTAGGGAGTTGGTTGGTGTGGAGGCAGTAGAGAGCTGTGGTGACTGGAGTCAGATCAGAGGAAAGAGAAGTCACTAGTGGAGTACCACAGGGATCTGTTCTGGGCCCAGTCCTCTTATTATGTTCATCAGCGACATGAAAGAGGGAATCTAAGGCAGGTTGTGTCTATTCGCAGATTACACTAAATTCTGTGGTATGGTTGAGCCTTGTTACTTGAACGGCAGCACTGATTTAAACCAGGTGGCACTCTAACATGTTAAAAAAAAAAAGGTTTACAATCCACCACCCACTGAAAGCGATACAGCATGCCCCAGCACTCTACAAACTGTATAGGTTACTGGTAAGGCCACACCTGGAGTACTGTGCACAGTTCTGGAGTCCCCACCTAGAAAAGACAGGGACAGGCTAGAGAAGGTGCAGTGCAGGATGACCAAGACAATTCAGGGCCTGGAGGGAAGATCCTATGAGATCAACTAAAGGCACTAAACATAAATTAACTCGAAACCAACAGAGAAAGGGGGTATATGTTCACGTTCCTGAAAGAAATTCATAAGGTGGACTGTGAGGTGCTATTTACCAGGAACAGAGAAGATAGGACTTGGAGTCAGGAGTGGAGGGTAACGGGAAAGGTTTAAAAACATGTGAAGAAGTATTATTTTGCAGGAAGAGCGGTTGAGTCATGGAATGGTCTGGCAGCAGAGGTGGTAAGTGCCAAAACCATAAATGGCTTCAAACACTGCTGGGATAGAGCGATGGGGATATTAGCAACTGAGTGGGTAGTGGGGGCCGGGGAATGCAAGTAAACAAAAGGGGAACTAGTGTAAGCAAAGTCCCTAAAGAGACAGACAATAGATCATGGGGTATGATAGGGTATTAGGGGTAGACTGTATGGACCATTGGTCTTTTTCTGCCATCACTGTCTGTTTCTATGTTTCTAAAAGACTTTTTCAATCTGCTTATGTATAAATCAAAGTTCTTCCCCAATAAGAATTTGGCATGTTCTTACAATTGAAACTGACAGAAGCAACTTGAACCCCTGAATTTTGACTTGTGCGTCTGGATTTGCCGCCTTTTTGCATCTGCTGACTCTTGGATTCCTGCTAAATACTGACTACCTCAGACTTCAGTTCTGAAGCATGACTTTACCCTCAAGACTTGCCTTCCTTTTATCTGTGTAATGTTCAGCAGTTAAAACTAATGCATATCCTTTATCCAATGAGACTGGGCACAGATTGGATTTATTGGGTCTTGGTGAGCCTACCTTAATAAAATAAAAAATCAATCAATCAATCATGCAATATTCTTAATGTCTCCACTTGAGGGCTCATTCCAACAGTCACTAGAATAAAGCTTTTCAATCAATCAATCAATTCTTTATTTTACCAGGCGGTACACCGTTGAGGCGAGCTCATTTACATATTGGACCTGGCTTCAGAATACAATACATAGCACATAATACAGAGTAGCACATAACCCCCAAGGAGGCTATGTAAAAATCATTACAATGCAAAATCTTAAACACACATCAATGTATAATCAATACAAGGCAAAAATCATAAAACACACAACTGAATAACCACATAACCACATGAACACACAGACATATAGTGCTCGCATACATGTACACAACTACAAGTATTCCATGACCAGATGATGATGTGTTTGAAATATGTAACTACCCCTCCACTAAATATTCTTAAGTTACAATCAAGGATACATCAGTAGTGCCACAATCTATATAGTTTTGTACCTGACCAGGCAATACTAAATTTATTAGATACAGACAGTATTTAAGGGACAGTCAACTAACGAGTACAAGAACACCAGGAGTTCAAACAGTCTATACAAATTAACAAAGAATACAAACTGACTATACATGTTGTGCCGGTTGAGCATGGTGGAGGGGAAGGATAGACTGGGATTGCTTTGAGCTGGGTACACACAGCATATCTATTATTTATGTCCCCCTTCACTATCTTGGTATCATTTGTTTTCCTAGGGTCCCAGTCACCTCCCCTGACCCTTCCTTAACTTGCTCTGGTATATACATGATTGCCAAGATTAGACAACATACATCTACCCCTCAAACAGCATCTGTCTCCACTGATGTGAGCTTGTGTGAATCGAATATGTAGTTCTGTACAGGCACAGGGGCAACTGGTGGGAGAGACACAGGCCAGACAATCAGTCCTACAACAGAACTCCTGCTTTGCGGAAGCAGGAGATCATGTGATATGACAGCTCCCATAAGGACTGCCATTACCCATCAGCACAGCTGTGAATTGTTTTTAAAAATGTACTGTGTTCTGCAGCCGTCATCCTCACCCCAGCTCTATGGGGCAAGGAGGAGGGCCAGAGTCTGTGGCTGAAAAGCAACATAGAATCCTCCAGATGTCTGTCAGGGAGGAAGCACACCTGTTATGGCAGCTTTCTGGCTGGTGTAACAAACTCCCCCCACGCTGATACTGGGCTGGTAGAGCAGAAATGGTTTCATGCATGCTGTGCTCTACCTGCCCATTGCTGGCACACCCACACCCCACCCCCTACCCGGCCAGCCATGCAGCTGTGTGGGTTCATGTGAGGTCGAGGCATTGATGGGCAATGCAACAGGGGAGGGGTACTAGTAAGCATTCACGAAACACTGCCCTACGCATTGCATAGAGTTGAAACTATATTTGCATCACCTCTTGTATTATGTCTTAACATTCTGATTCCCCCTCCCAACCCCAACCATCAAATACCTTGAGGAAAGTAAGGTCCACAAAGTCTGAACTACACTGTAGTCTGTGTACAACACTGCACTGTTTAGTCAGTTCAGACAAAATGAGTTTATGGTTAGAGACAGGTAATTATTTTGTCTATTTTGCTTGTTGTCTGATTTGGCCCTGGAGTGCATTGCTCTGAGGTCAGCTCTCATGCTGTCAAGGATATCACTGGTCACACTAAGGGAGTTTTTATTTTTTGTTTCCTGACTGCTCCCAGCCGGGCTAATTTCAATAAGTCTTTCCTGATGGTGTCCATCTACAGGTCCAGTGACTTCACTCACATTTTCTTGAGGACCTTTGCTGCATCTAAGACAGGATTCTTTGAAGCAGCCATCCGGCTAGAAAGACTGCGATCCATGCTGAGAACAGCATTTTTAGCTAATGTTTTTCACCTTTAACGATTCCATTGCCTATTTCATTGTGGATAATTTGTTTGGTTTTCAAGTTTAAGATTTTATGTAATTATAACTGTTGATTGGGTGTCTGGAGCTCTGGAGCACAGGCCAATTGTTCTGTGTGCACACTCGACAGTGAAAAAAGTTCTCTGGTAGAGGAACACTTTCCATGAATTTTTTCAACAAAGGTATTCATGCCTGCGTCACTCCTCTCTGCATTTTCTTTGATACCGATAGTACTGTAATGTAGCCAGTTGTCTAGGTCATTGGGTCTCACATGGGCTTGCCACCCTCAGTTTAACAGAAAGAGCAGAGCTCCATCGTGAAGGGCAACAGAGTTGGACAGGTTACTCATCTGTTCATCACTCATCTGGTCACCTACAGGTACAGTGCGCAGCTCCATTCTTGCCAGTCCTGGCCTTAACTGGGCGAGGTTAGGGTCTATTTTTTTAACACTTTGCCCTGTTTTCTTTAATTCGCTAGTACCTTAAGTTGTGTTAGCGTGAATATCTGTTGTTCATTATCGTGCTTGGCTGTTGGTGCTACTGAAGGAGGGCTGCTCTCAGTGCTATGCTACAGGGCCGAGCTGCTGGAACCTTTACTTATTAATTCTGTTTACTTACCAGTCAACTTTACCTGCCCTCTTGTGTTGGTGTTTGATATGATTACTTGCATGTATGATTGTGCTGTGCATAAATATTCAGTTTTGTTGATGACGTGGACTAATTTTCTATTTCGGGGATACTGAGCTCTTCCAATCAGGTTGCCATAGTCTCTGTGATGTCATCGGAACTTTCAGCAATGTGTGCAGCTGTGCCTTATATATACTGTAAGTTAGAAAACAGCCTTCAGTGTCTTACGTTACTTATCACTTCCAGCTATACCTGCATGGGGATCCTGTGGCTCCTGCCACAAAATAATAAATACTGCTCACGGAAAGTCACAGACCCCCCCCCTTCCCATGTCTCTGATAGGTTCATATATAGGAAATTCTACTGCAAGCTAAGTGTTGCAGCCCTTTCTAATACACACTAATTGCAGAGTCCCTGCTCCTCCCGAGGCAGAGTGTTACCTGTTTGTACCTGTAGGAGGTACAGTAGCAATGCTAGCGAGACCTAGGGGCATTTTTTTTCCCAAATTACATGGTACCTGCAATGCGATTCGACGGCGTTGTTCCAAGAATCGCTATTCTAACCTGATACCGAAGCCAATGACTGGCAGGCCTGCACCACAACCCGCAAGCTTCATCCACCAAACCTTGGGTGGGGGATCGGGGCACCCTGATGACCCCTTTCATACTGGGTTAACCACCGAGGAAGCAGGTAAGTGACTTAAGTCTGACAGAAGGTGGGTGATGTGGTGAGGCTGCCTAACAGGCTGGCAGTGTAGCCTGGAGGTTAGAGTAATGAGCTGTGAATTAGCTTGGTACATCCAGCAGAGTTGGGTTTGATTCCCACAACCTCCACTTGCATACTGTGTGACTCTGAGCAAGTCACTTAACCACTGCAGTGCTCCCGGGTCGCCCTGAAAACAGGCATTTGTGCCTAATGGGCTTTACCCGGTTACCAAAAACATAAAATAAAAAAATAAAAACCCTTTATCTCAGTCACTAGCCCAATGGGGTGGGGGCTGATTCAGTTAAACCTATTGCCGCTTCTTTGGTTGAGTATCATAAACTGCTGTTCTACTGGTTTATCATCTGCCTCCCTCACACTGGGATTTATGTATTTATTTATTTTGTTTTTGTTGACTGGGAAAGGAGGACTAGACAATTCTGCCTATTTTTAGCCTCATCCCAGGGGAGCAGGGATACAGATCGATGCTAACTGACATTGAACCAGATTAAGCTGCTGGTGGTATTTTTAGTGAATGAGACAGCGTTGAGTCACCTGTGCAGCTTTACTTTTGTTGGCCTAAGAAAGAGTTCTTGAGTCCGCATCTGCAGTGTGACAGCACAGCCTCCATGGTATCAGGGACCTACCACCCTACCACAATAAGTGAGTCAATTCTGCGGTGAAACTATACTTCTGTGGGCCCAAGAGGGAGGCCCTGAGTCCATATCAGCAAGGTGACACCCCAGCATCAACAATATCAGGCTACCCCAAGCAAATCTAACCCAGATTTAAAAACATGAACTGTTGTACAGTTTCTTCATGCATCACAATTGATAAGTATGTTTTCTTATGATGATACGAGTCACTGGAATGGGGTTTGGAAGCACAACAGTTTTCATGGCACAAGCTTTCCCCAAGCATTAAAATATCTATCTGTCGTTGGTCAGTCCATCTGTCTGTCTGTCTGTCCGTCTATCTAGCTAGCTAATCTATCTATCTATCTACTTCAATGCTTAGGGAAAACACAATACTATACACAGCCCACAGTGTTTATCTGGTTAGCATTGTTCCCTGTGAATACAGCAATATGGAAGTAGCAATGATTTATGTATTTCTGTAAATGGTGACTCACAAAGACAGCTCATCTCCAAAACTAAACTGGTATTAGCGCAACAAAGAATGGCGATGGTTGAAGACTTATGCCCATTGAAATTATGAAGATAATTTGTGGTCACAAAAAGAACTCTCGATTTGTGGGTCTGTAGCATGTGAATTTAACTTTCTAAAGGTCGAGCTCAGCGCCTTGTTTGCTGCTCGTACACTTAGCCACAAACCAATTAAAGGACTCTGTTTCAAAGTGAGAGTTACTGCAACAAAGCACAAGCATCCAACCACAACCTTTACGGAGGAGCAATGCAGCAAGTATAAAGGGGAAAAAGCAGCAAAAAGAGGAACAGCATTTGCGGCACACCTCAAAACAAAACAGCTCTGCACATGGAAAAATCCAGCAAAGGATAACATGTCTCTGTGTACAACAATGGAACCCACATAAAGGGAATTTTACTCTCACCTTGAAAGGCACTTTGTAACCAAAATGGAAATAAACTTGCCCATTAATTCCAGAAAGTACCCTACCTGCAATTTAGATATACAGAAACAATCAACCACCAAAGCAAAACGCTGTCAGAAGTAGGCCTTGCAGTCTATCTAGTCTACTCTGTGAGGTTGTACATGCTCCCCCCCCCCCATGGAATCATGACCAAACGCTCCCCTTCCACTGCCACTCCAATCCCAATTAAAGGACTCCGTTGAAAGAAATACATCCAGATCTAAGATATCCATTTGTTGTAGACTGGTTTTCTATTTATTTATTTTGTTTTTGTTGACTGGGAAAAGAAGCTAGGCTGTTCTACCCATTTTCAGTCTCGTCCCTGGTGGGGGTGGGGGGGGGTGGGGATATGGATGCAAACTGACATACTGAATCTGGTTAACCTTAACATGTTGGTAGTATTTTTAGTGAATGTGGGAAATTAGGCCTGGAAACTCCAGAAATGACCCTACTCTTTTCGAGAAGTGCCATGGAATCTTTAACGTCTGCCTAAACAGCCAGTAGAACGGCAGCAGGGACCTTACAAAAGATGGCACTTCAGGAGTGCAGCACCCATCTCATGCTGTGCTGCAGTGCCAGTACTAGGTTTACCCCAAGTTCCTGATGTGGGACTGGAACCCACAACCATTCAATCTTCCAGCTTCAGAGGCAAGTGTGCAACCTGCTGATGGTGGGTGCTATAAGCTATACCTTCTTCAAATAGCATGTAAACAATGCCAGGTCTCTATTCATACACACTTGTGGGTGTATTTTATGAACATAAAAAGTATTATCTTCTAGGAAGAGGGAAATAACATGGGATATCAACACTTCTTACGCCATCAGAATGTGATATGCTTCATATATGACTGTTTTCAGGTATATTGGCCTAATTTATAAAAAAATATAAATATATATATATATATACACACACGTGTGTGTGTGTGTGTGTGTATATATATATATATATATAGATATGCATGTATGTCATTGATGACTTATGTACATACACACAAGGGGCTCAATTTTATAAAGCCGATTTAGATTGGCACAGTGTGCGATGAACAGCCGCTTGTGGCAAACTTGGGTACACCAGGGACCCTGCACCAGATTTTATTTACTTATTTATTTTTATTTAGTGTTTGTTAACTGGGTGGGCATACTATCCACAAAATGGCAGTTTTCAGGCATGACCCGGGAGATTACAGAGCAGTCAAACAACAGCAATACAAGTAACAGGATTGTTGCAGTATCAGAAGAAAAATACATAATTGACTGCAAAAAGTAGTACCAATAACATTAACATACGATAAAGAACGAAGGTAATAGTTTTCAACACGAGTAAATATAGGCAGATGAATATACAACAGCTGAAATAAAATGGATAAGAATAACCAACAGGGGGAGAAGATGAGGAAGCACATCAGACTGACAATATACTGGAATATCGTAATACAGTGGGTAAGTGCAAACATCAAGGAGCCCTAGTGGCAATTAGAAATAAACACTACAGTCTACAGCTGAGTAACAAGGCATGGTCATGTGCAACCTAGTACACAGTAAGTGCAGATATATGAAGGCGTATAGTTGACAAGGAGTAAGCAGCCAATAAAGTGAAATTAGGGAAGATGAAAGCAGGAGTAGGAAACTGATTTGGATAGGAAACTAGGAAATTCTTTTTTACAGATGGCATGAGACGATGCCTGTTGAATGGCCAAGGAAAGGGAGTTACAAGAACAGGGGCCCCAGCACCAGAGTCACCAAGTTTGTCACATACTGATCCATGCGCCGACCAAACGGTGCATGGGAGGGGACTGCCGCCAGCTGTGGCACAGCTTGCGGCATTGGTGGCAGTGATGGTGACATGGTGGCCAGTCACCCTAGTGGCTGGTGGGTCATCCAGAGGATGCCCTGGATTGTGGGGTGGAGGAGCAGGTCTGTCTGGGGGTAGAGAGGTCACAACTGCCCCCCATGTGGGAATGGCAGGGACAGTGCGGGTTTGTGGGGGGGGGGGAACAGGGGCATCAGTGCTACCATGGGGGGGAGATTGCGGGCTCTCACCTGCCATGGGCCATTGGCCACTCCAGCAGGGGTCTGTAAGGTGTTAGGGACTGTCTGGGTGCCCTCTGCTGGGGGGCACAGGGTCTACCCCCACCAAGTGAGGGCTGCAGCAGTGGCAAACAGCAGCATAGACCAGCTCTGGGCTGGTCTAACTGCAGGGTTAATGCGCCCCTTAGGGGGGCTGGCAAAATCCCACTGTAGGAGATAGTGCAGTCTTGCCCCAGCACTAGTCCCCATCCACCATGGTGCACCAGTGCAGCCATTGCAGGGAGGCACAAGTCTGGTTGGTGCAGGTGGTCCCCCATGATGCAGGCTACATTTGAAAATCGGGAATGGTACAAGGTGTGGCTCAAGGAGTCCCTTGCGCCATTTCCCCTTGATGCAAACCCCCCTTGCGTCAGTCCTGATCCTTTTTAAATTGAGCCCAAGTTATTTGTTCATATATATTTGACATTCGGCCTAGACAACATGATTTATTTGCACTTCATATTCCAATAACGTATAGGGTATGCAGCTTTTTATTCACTCTGGAATGTTGCCAGTAATGCTACCTAGCAATAAGTGGTAGAGCAAGGTGGAGCAACAGAAACAGACTTTCATAAAGATAGCTTTATGAATAGTTTGTGTTAACTGCCTCCCAAAAGCAAGCACAGTTTAAAAGAAGTAGACATTCATAAAAACATCTTTTCAACAGTTTGGGTTAATCTCTACAACCACAGCTGAAAAACAGCATTCTAAAATAAGATTAAACATTTAAAAAACACCAGTTTTGATGCTTTATTCAAGCCCCTCACCAGCCTGCAATGGACTTCAACAATCTACTCTGCGGCTTTTTTCTTAATTCTTATTTTCTGCAGGTGCCTGGTGCTTACTCAACTAAGCTCTGTCCCACTTGCTCCGACATTTTGTGCATTTAGGGTTCTCCAGCCTAACGCCTACCACCTTCCATCAGTAAAGAAGCTGAGATGTGTACAGTGTATAAGAATGGCGTGAGTGTTAGGCTGGAGAACCCCAAGGTACACCACACACCTGGTTTGCTGCCTGCAGGGTGGGGGCAGGATTTTAGGGTTTGTAACCCTAACACCACTTTTCCCTACTTTTGTTGCTTTAACCCTAACTGATACATTAACAGAGTTGTGAACATTACCAACAGAGAAAATGGAGTAGATAACAAGTGATGTATTTGTATCTAATCTCAAGATATGTCATTGTTCATACTAACATACTAAAATGCCAGCAGAGGAGGCCTAATGGTCTTTCATGTCTACTTGATAGTCAGCCCCCATACCTGGGTACCAACTCTACTGTCCCACCCCCCACCCCCTTGGGTTTCTTTGTCCGCAGCCCGAGATGTTCCCCTTGTACTGTGCGTCATCATTTTCATTCTCACCCTAAACCTGTCCCAGCCCATCTTAAAGGGGCACTGACAGCTTGGCCCCTCGTTTTATGTTCAGTTCCCATCTGACATTCTGAAGGCACACAAGTGTAAGAAGGTAACTACAGAATGCATCCAAATAAAACAAAAGGTAAGCAGCTTACCAATTTTCATAATCTGCAGACTATTTACATTACTGGTGTCCCGACTGTAAATATCCATGCCCCCGGAAGCCGTTCCGCACCGAGAACGTGCATCTACTGGGAGCGCTGTCCCAACCAGCAGATTTTAATACCGGCATGCCAAAAAACAGTTACTCCGTAAGAGAAGGGTATTCTAAGTCATTTAATGTGTTTGCAAATAAAAACCGAGGACTCGTTCTAGCGCAAAATACTTTTAAAAGCTGGTGCCCAAATCCCACACATGCACAGCAGCAGCTTGGAAAAAGATCCCACGCATGCGTGAGAAAGTGCCACTACTGCACATGCGCAGGATTTGGACACCAGCTTTTGAAAGTATTTTGTGCCGGAACGAGTCCTCGGTTTTTATTTGCAAACACATTAAATGACTTACTGTAGAATACCCTTCTCTTATGGAATAACTGTTTTTTGACATGCCGATGTTAAAATCTGCTGGTCGGGACAGCGCTTCCAGTAGATGCACATTCTCGGTGCGGAACGGCTTCTGGGGGCATGGAGATTTACAGTCGGGACACCAGTAATGTAAATAGTATGCAAATTATGAAAATTAGCAAGTTGCTTACGTTTTGTTGTATTTGGGTGCATTCTACAGTCACCTTCTTACACTTGTGTGCCTTCAGAATGTCAGATGGGAATTGAACATAAAACGAGGGGCAAAGCTGACAGTGCACCTTTAAACCCCTCCACAGTCTCTGCCTCCAACCAGTCCCTTGGGCAGCGCATTCCAGGGTTCCACCACCCTCTCAGTGAAGTAACACCTCCTCTTCTCTCCACTGAGTTCCCCCCCCCAAGTTAGCACCCATGACCTCTAGTTGCCCCCCCCTTTCCTTTGGAGCACCCTGACTGAACCCCTCTTATTTGTCCCCTTCATGTACTTGAAGACCTCTATCATGTCCCCCCATCCCTCCTCTCCTCCAGAGTGTACATATTGAGCTCCTCGAGTTTCTCCCTATGGGACCTTTCCCCCAAGCCCCATATCATTTTGGTTACCCTCCTTTGTACCCTCTCCAGGACTGCTATGTCCCTTTTTAAGTGCAGTCTCCAAAACTGCACACAGTACTCGAGGTGTGGCCTAACCAAGCAGTTATACAGAGGGAGGATCACTTCCCCCCTTCTGGAGGTTATTCCCCTAGCGATGCATCCCAGCATCCTATTGGATTTTGCTGCTGCCCTCCTACAAGTCTCAGAGTTATTCATTCTGACATCTACCAACACCCACAGGTCTCTCTCCCTCTTCGAGACCTGTAGTGTGTCTCCCCCAGGGTATACCCATGGCACAGATTTTTGGCCCCCAGGAGCAGAACCCTGCATTTCCCTGCATTGAACTTTAGTTTCCACTTTCTCGACCACCTTTTGAGAGCCACCAGGTCCTCCTGCAGGGCCACTCTCCCTTCCTCCCCATCCACCACTACACCCAGCTTCGAGTTATCCGCAAAGAGATTAATTTCACTCCTGATACCCTTCCTTATGTCAGAGACATAGGCGTTAAACAGGAGGGGCCCTAGCACCAATCCCTGGGGAACCCCACTAATGACCCTCCTTGGAGATGAGACTAGCTCCCCCAACCACCACCCTCTGAGTAGGCTCCAAGAGCCAATTTCCTATCCATCTGATCATCTGCGTCCCAACCCCCATTTCACCCAGCTAAGCCAGCAGGCCACCGTGGGGTACTGAATCAAACGCCTTGCTGAAGTCTAGAAAGAGGACTTCCACTGGCCTACCCTGGTCTGGGGCACTCATCACCCAGTCGTAGAACTCCACAACGTTTGTCTGACACGATCTTCCTGGGACAAAACCATACTGTCTATCATCCAGGTACCCCTTTTTCTCCAGTACCCTCCCAGCCTTTCCTTGACAATACCCTCCATCACCTTGCCCTCCACTGACGTCAGGCTAACGGGCCTATAGTTCTCTGCCTCCTCTTGATCCTCCCTTGTGGACAGGCACAACACGGGCCACCCTCCAGTCTTGGGGTACCCACGCTATCCTCAGAGAGATGTTGAAAAGCTCCACTAGGGGAGCCACCAGGACTTCTGCCAGCTTTCTCAGCACCCTGGGATGTATTTCATCCGGCCCTGGTGCCTTCTCCATCCGAAGGGACTGGAGGGCTTCCCTCACTCTCTCTACCAGGATTTCAACCTCCATGTCCTCCCCCCTTTGGTCCCTGTACTGCCCTCCCCCCACCTGCTGGTGCTGGCTCTTCCCTCTCCCTAGATACGTCAGGACTCCCAATCTCTACAGGTCCCACCCCTCCCTCCGGTTTACTCTCTTCCCCCCTGAAAGATGTAGCTCCTCCATCCTCCCTGGTAAAAACTGAGGTAAAGTACTCATCTAGTACCTCGGCCTGCTCTCCCGCCTCCTGTGCCCATCCCTCCCCTAATCTAATCCTGCTGATCTGCCCCCTCATCTTCCTTTTCCTCCAATGTATCTAAAGAATATCTTGTTTCCCCCTCCTGATCCCCCTGGCCAAGCTCTGCTCCTTTCTTGCCTTAGCCGCTCTCACCACCCTGGTGACCCTCCTGGCCATCATTTCATACTCCCCCTGATCCCTTTCGCTCCTTGAGCTCTTGAAGCACCTATAGGCCGCATTCTTTTCCCTCACCTCCTCCTGAACCTCCCGGGTCCACCAACAGGGTTTTCTGGTCTTACCGAATTTGCGCCTCTCTCTTGCACAGGACCTGGTAGCCTCCTGTACCCCCCTCCTAACGATCTTCCACCTACTGTCAGCATCCATGTCTGGCCTTATCCTGTCCAAATGACCCTTAAGGATCCTTCTCATCCCCCTGAAATCCACACCCCTAAAGTCTATCACCACTGTCTTTGTGCAGCTTTCCTCCCCCCTAGATCCAGGAAAAAAAAACAGACTGCGGCATGGTCACTTCCCGTCAATGGGTCCCTCACCTCCAGGCCCTGGTCACTGTCTGCCAGGACTATGTCTAGTGTCCTGGCCTCCCTAGTTGGCTCCCCCACCTGCTGGGTCAGGAATGCGTCCTGGAAGACATGCAGCAACCTCTGCTCCTTGGCCACTGGTGATACCATAGTCCCCCAGTCTGTTCCTGGCATGTTTAGGTTCCCTATCACCACTACCCTTCCCTTGCCTTGCCCAGTCTACAGTGACCCGCAGTATTAGCCACCAAACTCTCTTCCATCGCCTCCTCCAGTGCGGGGGTCTGTAAACCACCCCTATTTTTACTTTCTTACCCCTGCTGCTGTAATTTATATCTTAAAAAGTAGGTACATTACAATGAAATAATAAACAAAGAGTACCTTTCACAACACAGTCTGTACATCATAACAGCACGGTACAACACTGAAACCAGCAGTTAAAATCAAAGACTAAACTAGTAAACAGACATTGTATAAATTGCATACGTAATGGTCTGACTTAATACAATAGCAAGAAAAAAAAACAAGTATTTAGAACACTCAAGAATAAGCATACTGGAGAGGCAGTTTGCAGGAAAAGTAATACATGGAATCTGTAAAAGGATAGCAGGAAAGAAGAAATATCCAAAATGTTTTGCTCTACGCTATGCTTACTCCAGGTGTTCTAAACGTCCGTTGCCTTGGGATTCTGACTTGGGGCCTGGTTGAAACAAGGACAGCAGTACACTGAGAAGTTCCAAGAAAACTAAAATATATTTTGTCATTCTCATCTTATTCTGGATCAGATGTACAAGTCCACTTAAAAGGCAATGTCTGTTGTGGTGAAGCCTTGTCAGCCCAACTTGCACAAGGATTTGCTGACCCATGATGTCTCACACTGGGAAAGAGATTTTAGAATGTTTATGGTATGACTTAAATACCTAGTTTGTCATCAGCTGGGAGTGGCAGGACTGTAATACTTCACCTGTGGCTCTGCCACTGGTGAGCTCTGATCTGTCCTGCCCCTTCGTGCTTGAAGATAAATTGTATATTTTGAGTCAGTCCATTGCATAGCTCCAGTATATGTAACAAAAACATGTGACTGCATCAGGTTTCACTGGCATATGTTTTACTGGTCATGTCCACGTCAAATAATATGACAGCTATAATTGTGGAAGTACAAAGAATTAAGCTAGAGGGTCATATTGTCAAATGACACTAGAGTTACTGTACCATCAATTGGGTTTGAAACCTGCCTGGGAAACTGTGCATTAAGCTACAAAATGTGTGCTCTGTGCAAGGTAAAGCAAGGCTTAGTCACCCCGCAGGAATGAATAATCTAAGTTTCCTTTTGACTTACTGCTGTAGCTACTGATCAGGCACTTGCTTCAAAGGCAGTGGACACATTGCCAGAAGTGGGTGGCAGTAGACACTTTGCGGTCAGAGTAGCTTACCGCCCTTTCAGCCATAAAGGAAATACAAGTCAAGTGTTGACCACAACAAGAAGCTTCATGTGTGACCTCCTGGCACTGAATTTGCTCTGCCAAAGGGAAAAAGAGGACAAGGAGTTAAGCTGCCTAAAGAAATGTCACTTTAACGTAACACAAAATACCAGCATGACACCTGAAATCTTGTTTTTGCAATGTTACAGATTAAGTCATGTCAACTGCCATGCTTGGTAAAGATACTTCTTCTCTGAGCTACCACAGAAACACAACAGATACACAAGCATTTACAATGGCAAGAGGGAGATGGAAAAAGAGATATGCAGGTGGTAGGAAGAAATGTAAATGGGCAACAAAAGGCAAATAAAGACACACCGGGTCAGCACAGTGGTACACGTGCCAGGCTCCATGCTGACAGCTGGATGACTGGGAATCAAGAATAAAGTTATTAATGTACGACGCATAATTCATGAACCGTACCTATTAAATTAACTCAACATGAATTATATGGGTATTAATTCCATCTCATAGGGTCATCCACTTCAAATCAAGTCAGGTAAATTCAGCACTGACAAAAGTTTTTTTTTTTTTTTTTTACACTCAACAGGTCATTAATCCATGGAATAGTTTGCCAGAAAACATTATTATACATTGCACAAAAACTGAATTTAAGACCACATTAGGCAAATATATTACAAATGGAAGCCAACCAAAATATTACTCTTAAAAATCACAGGAGCTAGTTCATGGGCACTCTGCTTTCTCAGCTCCTTACATCTTTAGTGAAAGTCAGGCTCCTAGGCCTGAGCCTGGCAGAGATTGGGGGCATCATAGAGATGATATGTCAATTGGATGGTGATGGGGAGTAGGAAGGTCTACGGAAAGCAAGCTCTGTGGACAGTTTTAAGCAAGCACTGAAGTGCCACCTATTTAAGCAATATTTTAATCTCCAAGTTTAGTATTTTAATGATAGGGTTTTAGAGTTTTAGCCTATAAATTAAGTTTGCATATTGCTGACTCTTTTAACATTTTGCGTACGCTGAAATGCTGTATTTTGATGTTGCATCTTTATGTAAAGTGCCCAGAGCCCCCGAGATTGGGCGCTGGACAAATACATTTTACTTACATGACATTCACTCACCCTCACCTACAGACTGTGAGCAACACTAGTAGTCCCCTAAGATGGGTCTGTAGGGAGGAAAACAAAGTAATACAATGGAACAAAGAAAATCCGAATAATGCACAATGCAAAATTGGCAGAATAAATTATATTTGGATTATCCTTTTTCTTCTGTATATAAAAAAAATGTAAATAAATTTTAATTGTAAAAAAAATAGAAGAAGTGAATGATTAGACTGCTCTCTTTGCCACCCTAATCAGTTAGTCGATCAATGCTGTATTGGGCATTTACCTTCTCATCTTTTGATTCTACTATTTCTTCACTGAATTTCATCTGTGACTGAAACTTCGGCGAACGAGTGGATTAAGCTCAGGAAATTGAACCATATGGACAAAAGAAACAGACAGTATTGGAGACAAGAAAACACCAGAAAATATGGTTGGACTCTGATTAGGCCACAAAGAAATTCCTTTTCATACCGATATTTTAAATATGTATTTATTTATTTATTAATTATTTCAAAAGTTTTACCAGAAAAAGCATACTGAGTGCTGCTGGGGTAATGCAGTAATAAATCCAACACAATTAGAAGGTACAGAATATCACAGTTAAACATTGCAGAAGTGAAGTACATTACAACAAATAAAAAAGTGGCCACATAGCAGGAGCAACAGTGCACAAACGACAGTACAATGTAGTAATAAATGAAAATAACTGGATACAGGCCAGGACTGACAATGTACAAGTGACAGTCCAATACAGTAATAAATCAAAACAACTGTACATAATGTCAGCCCTGTGGTGTGGAGGGCCAGGGCACCTAGCACCTTACCTCCTGCCACACCAGCGACCTGAGTTCGGGAACAGAGACAGGTCATTTGAAGGCTGGCCAGGGGAGGGAGGATCGAGCATCCCACTGATGGCTCTCCTCCTCGGGGGAGGGATGTTGTGTGACCTGCTGCAGTAGGTCACACAACTCCCCTCCCCCGCTGCTTGTCTGCCACCACGATGTGCCCAGGTGGTAGCACAATTCAAGGACACACACACGTACGACAGCCAAATACAGGTGTTTGAGGATGTCTTCATGGAGGCAGAGCTTGCCCATTATGCCGTGGCACGTGGGCGGCAGTGGGGGAAACAAAACACAGAAGGAAAACCCCTCTGGCCACAGGAAGAAGTCCGACCTTCGCAAGCCCCACCCCGGTGACTGGGAATATGTTGCCTTGGAAACAAAACATAAGTCCCAGAGGGACAGGAATGGTGCTAGGAGGATTGGGTGGAAGGGGGTGAGTGAGCCAGAGGTGTAAAGGGCATACAGTGCCAATGAAAAAAGTAAAACAACAACTGGATACAGGACAAGAGCAACAGTGTACAAACAACAGTGCAATGTAGTTATAAATCAAAACCACTGGATACAGGGCAGGACTGACAGTGTACAAGTGCCAGTACAATACAACAATAAGTCCACACCTGGATACATGGCAGGAATGACTGTGTACAAACGACAGTACAGTGTCAATAATAAACCAGTGTAATAGGTACAGAGTATGGTGCTTGAAACATAGCATTGATGAAATAAAATAATAAATAAGCAGATACAGGGAAGGATTGGCAGTGTACAAACAACAGTACAATGTAATAATAACACAATCAGATACAGGCAGGAGCCACAGTGCACAAATGACAGTACAATGTAATAGTATATCACTACAGTCAGAAACAAGGCAGGAGCAACAATGTATAAAAAAACTGAATTTATTTGTGCATGGTGTCTGCAGTGGAAGTGTGTAACATGACAAAACTGGATAATCTCAGAAGAACCTGAGTATGACTTCAGGTCAGAAAGAACAGACATAAATGAGAAGCATAAGATTCAAGAAGAGGTAAGCTTCGGTTGTAGACTTGGGATGTGAGGTCATGGAGGAAGGCTTTTACGGTTGTAGCAGAAACATAAAAATAATGGGGGAGGTTGGACCAGAGTCCAGAGAATCTGAAGGTGCAGGCAGATTGACTCACAGATGATAAGGGTTGTAGCAGAAACATAGAAATAATTGGGGAGGTTGGACCAGAGTCCAGAGAATTTGAAGGTGAAGGCAGATTGACCCACAGATCATTTCATATGGGCTATATATCTATCAATTATTGAAAATGGTAGCCCAAATCTATTAACATCTTATTTGAGCAACAAAAATTTCAAATCCCAATGGTATCCTTTGTGATATAGAAACTGTTCATGGAAGCAGCCCTGACTGGCAAAAGCAGAGAAATTTTGACCTTATAAAATGGCTTAACGGAGTTCCAGGGTTTCAGTGTTTCAACCTGTCATCAAAGTGCTGAAACAGTTATAGGCATACACCTACTAACAAGGGGCCAAATTTTAAACCATTTGGAACCCTGTGCAAAATGACAATTTTATGTTCACTACTGTGCACAGGGTACTTGAAATAGTTATGTTCACCATCATGCTAACAGTGCCTGTTACTGCAGTATAATGCAAACAGCAAGTCTGACTGTTGGCACTCCCCAATCCCACTTCTGCCAACCTTCTTCTTCCTTTCTGATGCAAGTCTCTGTCCATCCTCTGTATGTCCTACCCCCTTCGGAATCCCAATAAAGCATCCTCCTGCCCAGATGGTCACTCAGCCAGCAACCTCCCTTGTGAGGGTGCACACATATATGTGCTATGCCATGCAACCCTGTTGCAAGGGTTGGAATGCTTTGCACATGGTTGCACTGCAACCCCCTTCTCTGATCCATAGGCACTTGCAAACATCTTTATAGGTGCCTAGGAATCTTTGTAACCCAGGTGAACATAGCTAAATAAGGTCAAAATGTTTTGTGGTCACTGTGCCCACTTAGTGCCTGCATATATGGCTCAAGCTGTCTTTAGATATGTCTACACTTAGAGTTAGGCTATGTGACATTCAAAAGCAAAGTAGTTTCTGATGGGTTGATTTAGAACAGTGCCTATTTATGAACCAGTCTTAAGCAGGTAATGGCAGTACTTAAAAAGAACAAGGCCAGAAGCATGGAGCTGGAGAAATCTGACTGTTGGGCTAAGTAGGGACTTTAGAGACTCCACTGTTAAGCTTCTGGAGGCTCCAGGGGTCAAACTGCCATAGCCAAGGACTCAAAACCTTGTGCAATTGTGACTGTTGGACAGGGTTTATGGCAAAATGCATCCAAAGTCAGCTAGACTGTCAAACTGATGGACTAGCCAACTTAGTCATGGCTGAGCAGTTGTTACAGGCCTGTCGGGGTGAGAGTTGGGGGATCGATCATGGCTGAGCAGTTGTTACAGGCCTGTCGGGGTGAAAGTTGGTGGGGGATCGATCATGGCTGAGCAGTTGTTACAGGCCTGTCGGGGTGAGAGTTAGAGGGGGATCGATCATGGCTGAGCAGTTGTTACAGGCCTGTCGGGGTGAGAGTTGGGGGGAATTGATCATGGCTGAGCAGTTGTTACAGGCCTGTTGGGGTGAGAGTTGGGGAGGATCGATCATGGCTGAGCAGTTGTTACAGGCCTGTCGGGGTGAGAGTTGGGGAGGGATTGATCATGGCTGAGCAGTTGTTACAGGCCTGTTGGGGTGAGAGTTGGGGGGATCGATCATGGCTGAGCAGTTGTTACAGGCCTGTCGGGGTGAGAGTTGGGAAGGGGGGATCGATCACGGCTGAGCAGTTGTTACAGGCCTGTCAGGGTGAAAGTTGGGCGGGGGATCGATCGTGGCTGAGCAGTTGTTACAGGCCTTGTCAGGGTGAGAGTTGGGGAGGGGGGATCGATCATGGCTGAGCAGTTGTTACAGGCCTGTCGGGGTGAGAGTTGGGGGGAGGGAATCGATCATGGCTGAGCAGTTGTTACAGGCCTGTCGGGGTGAGAGTTTGGGGATCGATCATGGCTGAGCAGTTGTTACAGACCTATTGGGGTGAGAGTTGGGGGGGTCGATCATGGCTGAGCAGTTGTTACAGGCCTACTGGGGTGAGAGTTGGGGGTCGATCATGGCTGAACAGTTGTTACAGGCCTGTCAGGGTGAGAGTTGTGGGAGGGATCGATCATGGCTGAGCAGTTGTTACAGGCCTGTCAGGGTGAGAGTTGGGGGGGGGATCGATCATGGCTGAGCAGTTGTTACAGGCCTGTCGGGGTGAGAGTTGGGGGGGGGGCGATCATGGTTCTCTTACAGCTGAGCACTAGCAGAGATGGTTATATGGCAGGTCTCCTTCAGAATGTAGCCAGTCTTAGTGGGAGGTAGTACAGCCATTGGTTATACTGGTGGTTCAGTAGGCATCTAGATAAATGTTCCCTGAGCCACTGTCACCTTGGCTACACTCGAGACTGACACTGGATGGAACAGTACACAACACATTGGAGTGTGCACTGGTCATGTACTGGAGGCATAGCACCCATTACCCTTACTGGCCACAACAGTACTTTGAAGAAGGGTGGGCGTAGATGACTGGAGGATAGCTGATGCATGTACCAACTTGTTTCAACCCAAGGATACAGCCGATATTGTTTCCTGCACCTGCCTTTTGAAAATTGTATCCAGGTGCAATATGGTGCATGCTGTCCCATGGAAAATTGCCCCACATCCAAGAGGTCACAGGGCTTTGGAACAGTCTAAATGAAAGTGTTCGTGTTCTCTCTCTCTCGTGTACATTCTCTCTCTCTCTCTCTCTCTCACTCACATGCAGGTACAAGTCACTAGAATTAAACAAATCTGCCATGATTTACAAGCCTCAGAAAGTGACGGAAGAGACCATTTACATGCTACCCCCCCAACCACTGCTCCGAAATGATGACTACATGGTTTCTGTTCCCACACACCCCAACACCTACACACATTACAAAAGTCCTAGATAGCCAGTTTGGTAGGCAGAGAAAACTATTCGTGTTGTAACTCGCAACCTTTATTTTTTTTCAGGTACATGACAGTCATTTAAAGTAACTTCTCCGAACAGCATTTCCACTATTTTAGAAAGAAAGAAAGGAAGGAAATTGCTAACACATTATTTGCCACAGCAAAGTATGTAAAAACCTGTAGTAAGAAATGCATAATGTGACCCAATTTGTAATTCACCCCAGGCTCCCTAAATAGAGTTCAGGTACACTAAAAATTCAGCTACTAGGCCAGTAGGTTAGCTTGCAATCCTTATGGCCAGGAGATCCTGCAGCCAAGCAGATTTGATGAAAGGATTCTGGTTATGATTTTACAAACCTATGGCAAACTATGACATTTACTCAGGCTAGGAAGAGATAAGAATACAGTCATTTTGATTCAGAATGGCTGCTATTCTGAAAAATAAAGGCAATCAGTAATTTAGTTCAAACTATTCTTGGAAAGAGAGAGAGAGAGAGAGACAGAGAGAGTGCATTTATTCATTTTATTTTCTGGATCCACGGAAAAATGTATCATAAACCAGCTAGCACAAAAGTGCAAATTGCTCTGCTCGGAAAACTATAATAGGCCAGAAGTTGAAAGCGGTATCAACTTCTATGACCAAAGCTGATTATCTAAGTGTGTTGGTGGCAGATCTAAACATGTACACACTTGAGGCAAGAACTAAGAGGGGACATTACTGAAACATACAAATAACCACACGGGTTAAATAAAGTGGATGGTGGTGAACTGTTCAGACTAAGAAGGAACACAAAAGTCAGGGACAACTCCATGAAGCTGGCAGTGGGTAGGTTTATGAGAGACACCAGAAAGTATTTGTTCATGGAGAAGGTAGTGAAGGGGGTTGAATAGGCTGCCATAGAGGTGGTCTGGGTGAGATCAGTGAGGGGATTTACAAGAGGGTGGGACAGGTACAAAGGCGTGGAAAATACCACACTGGAAAGAGGGAGAAGGGGAGGATGAAGAGCCTCCAGGGTCTCTCATTCAACACTAGTTAGGTAGGAATGGGCAGGCACCATGGGCTGATGAGCCTTTTGCTGCTGACAAATTCTATGTTTCTATGGGTGTTGAAGTGTGATGAATTTCAGGGCCCGCTTGTCACTTGCTAGGGTCTGTTGCTAAGTGGTCCCAGCAACCACTTAGCCGCAGTCATGCTATTACACCTCCCCACCCCCATAACAGGTAAAACATACAATTTTAAAAAGTGCAAGATGGTTAAGATTCTTTTTTTCTCCATTTTTTTCTCAATCTTTTTTTTTTTAAATATGCAAATCAAAACAACAATGGGACAAATTTCACAATTCTTAATATACAGTCCTAGCAAATATAATTCCTTTCCCTAAAAATGGATACAGTAGTGATTACACTAGGATTTAATTGGTCTGTACAGTTTGAGTGAGTCTGAAGTATACATTTTTATAAAAACTGACAGTTTTAAATACATGAGAATAGATAAATATGTAGCAGCCTAGAAACATAAAAGATATACTGTATACAGTTTGATTCCCACAAACTGATCCTAAGGACAGTCTTCAAAATATACCCCCATCCAAAGCTCTTTGCACTGGCCCCTATATATCCCAGTATTTTAAAATCTGATTTTTAGATATGTAATAATTTGTTTTCCAACCTCATGGTCTCTAAAAATAAGTTTTTCCATAGGTCAAATTTTGGAGTATTTACATCCTTCCACATTCGTGTAATGCATCTTTTGGCATTCAACAGAGCTAAATGAATGAAAATGTTTTTCTGCCCTTCTGGAACCTCTTGAAAAGAGGATGTAGTCAACAGGCAGAATTCAGGTTCAGACTGGATACTAGTTCCCAATATTTTGTTATTACATTTCAAAACTTGTGACCAAGAAGACCAAAATGTAAGGACATAGGACTAATGCATGAGCAGAGTTTATCACTTCTCCACACCCTCGGTTACAGTACAGTGATATTTCTGCATTGAACTTATTAAGAAGGTATGGAGAGTAGTACATTCTGTTTAAAATGAAATACTGGATTCGATTCACCCTATTATTAGTAGCACAGTTCCAAGTTGATAATATAGACTTCCATTTGGCTTCTGGAGTATCAATCTGTAGATCTTTTTCCCATTTATTTTTTAGTGACTGATTATTAATGTTGAGGTTATTAATAGTAACATTATATCGTTCAGAAATAAGCCTGGCCCTATTTGGGACTGCTTCCAGTAATTCAAATAAGGAATTTTTTTCCAAACAAACTTAACCTCTGGCTTTTAATTCCAGAATTACTGTACGCATCTGTAAATAACTAAAAAACATATTGTTAGGTATCTCATGTTGAGTCTGTATCTGTTGGAACAATTTAATAATGTTCCCATTAAATAAATCTCCAATTATACTAATCCCAAAATTCAGCCATAGCTTTATATATGGAAAGGAAAATACAGGATGATAATTGTTTCCTACAAGACTCATTTTTCTTGATTTATTGCATCTGTTCAAAGGCAATTCTGTGCAAAACTGTGCAAGCTCAGTGCAATACTAAATGTCATTACACTTTAAAGTGGCAAGAAGAGTACTGAGGCGATCTGAGAAAACTATTACAAACCCCCAGTCATGCTCAAAGGGGGTGAGGTCGCAAGCCTTGCCTATGTATTCACAAAGTTCTTTGTGAATGTGCAGGGATGGGTGAGGTTGCTATACTAATGATCCACAGGGCTACACACATAGCATGAGGATGGTTGCAACATCAGTGGTAGAGTTTTGTGACACCACCTGCCCTTAGAACTATTAAGGGTAGACAGTAGGGGTATCAGAATGCTGCAATCAACATTAGAGACACCAGTGAGGGACAGAAATCATTGTGGGTCCCAATGAGGAGGATGCTACCATGGGGAACAGTACTAAGAGGGACACAGTACCACTGTAACAGTACCACCAGGGAGAGAAGGGGGAATGGGGTGCACATGGAGGGCAATAGGATCCCCTGGAGATAATGTTGGGCAACTGGTTTATAGATTTACTTTTAACCCACAAATGGGCCCAAATGTATGGGGGCGGGTGGGTGGGTGGGGAGGACAATTTCAGCAGTGGTGGCAGTGCCTAGGAGATCTGTGCATAGCATGGTGCCATGTGACTGGTCCACTTTTTGTAATTGCTAATCAGTATGTCAGCAGACGCAAACCCCATTTGCAGCCAATAATATCTGTCTGCCTTACTTGCATTACAACGTAGCTGCAAGGGGACTTTTTCTCCTTACAACTAAAATCTCCATTTGTGTAAGCCCAACAGGGTGGTTGATTGCACCTTGATTTGCACATCACACTTGGGGACCGAGACTTGGAGCTTTCACTGTTTTAACAAGAACTTGCTATTTTCAAGTGTAAGAAGCAATTTCATTTTATACATGGCACACTATTTAGGAGCAGCAGACTTAAAGCGCAGGCAGCTGTAATGACAGACTCATGTCAATCTGCAGCTGTAAATGAATGCAAGATCAAGCTCATGAAGGCTTATTGGAAGCTGTTATTAGGGACTCAACACGGGCATTCAGAGGACACCAACACACTCTAACAGGATCTGACAAGAGGGGACAGTTTTGTAGACTGCAGGAGCTAAAGTACAAGATCTGGAAATACAAAAATCCATTATAACGTATAGAAACACAGAACACGTTGGCAGAAAGAGGCCTATCAGCCCATCCAGTCTGTCTCATCAGTTGGTTCCTCCTTGAACAAATCAAGGAGGTCTATAATTACTGCACTGATTTTTTAACTCAACAATCTACATCCAATTTTTTTTTCCCACTTGACACCATGGTATTTTGCATGTTCAGAACTGGTTAAGATGCAAACATTTTTATGCCACCCAAAGAAATGTTTTAGACACAGTACGGTCAGAAGCCTGGACAATACCAATGTTGCTCCAGGTAGATGCCCAGAGCCAGGGGAACATGACTACTCAGTGAAGCAAGAACAGGGGCCATAGGCAGAAGGTCTGCCAAGCCCATAAGAAACTTGTGGCTACTGGCAACTAAAATGGCAGACTCATCACACATGTGAAGTGAGGTTGCAATGTGGAGTCTAGGAGAGGAGCCCACATGATTTAGCTGGAGCTAAATGGCATACAAATTTGTATGTCTTGTGACATGCAGTACTGCAACATCTTCAATTGATATGGCTAGCGAGACTGTATTTCTAAAGGAAGGGCTCTTTTTTTCAGTATTATTAGCAGTACTCTCACTACAGATAAAGCAGCTATGTTCTACACGTCATATGGTATAGCAGCACAGGTACTTCTGACACAACACTTGGAAATACCCTGTGCTGAATGCCCAAGTTATTATCTCTTCGATCAGGGTTCTCATCTCATTTGAAACTTTGACTTTTTCAGTTACTCAATTAGTGAGAGGTCCCTGTTATTGTGGCATCAAAACAACTGACTTCTGATACTGCAAGAACAGCCACATAACTACTTTCAATGTCCTGTGAGCATGCAGGTAGCAACTGTTCCTTCACTAACATGCAGCTGTGCCCTGCTGATAAAGGACAGCCCTGACAGTGTACAACTGCATAAAGTGAGCGTGGCAGAGGTGTGGTGCCAACTTCCAAGCTAGTGGCAGGCATTATCATACAATTATTTTTTAACACATCCCAATATTGATCTTCAGGGGGTTAAATCTATAGCATTTTCCTTTAAAGGAGTTCTTCTGGCTAAAGTGAAGCCCCAACCACTTCACAGACCGGGGCTTCACTGTACAAATTCCCCCTGCAGTCACCCTGTAAAATGTATAGTTTATTTACCTGACCACTCATAAAATTTGGGGAAGCCCCCCAGTGCAGCCGGCATTTTCAATTGTGCGCCTCAGTCCCTCCCGTTCTTGCTAGTAATAACGTGAGATGATGACGCATCATTGCCTCTGCTATATGGGTACCCCAAGTACAGAAATATTATCAATGGTATATATTAAATGCCAATTGTTATTTTTACTCAGTTTGCCTAAATGCCATGTGTATGGCTGGCATACACATGGCATTTAGACAAGCTGTGTAAAAACAGGTGTAACAAGACTGGACATTCTATCTTGGGGTTCTAGTGAACCATTAGTGAAGCTGCCAGCAGGCTCATAAATGGAATTATAGCTTTTTTGGTTTCTTAATCATTTACCTAATTTTAATAATATATTTGGACTGCCAGTTTTATTAATAGGCTACAAAGCTGGCCACCTGACTTGTCTATTGCAGACACAAATATGGTGAATCAACTTTCAAAAGTTAGTTGATGGTCTAGTGCAATTTATCATGGAGGTAATTCCAGTGGAAAATGGCATCTAGATACTTCACAACACCTGTCATTTCCAAACATTACGAGGCAGGAGCCAGTGACAGATGCTGGAGGGGGTGTGGCGAACTAGGCACACACTTCCATATCTTTTTTGGTGTGCCGGCTGTTACAGCCCTACTTGACAGAAATTGGAGAATCGATAGAAAAAAATATTGGCACTCCCATTACCCCTCTAAATCTGAAAATGTTGTATTAGGTCTTCCCCCATGAGGGGTTCATTCCCCACAAGGTAAATGTTTATTTTGCATATTTAAAACAGCAGCAAATAAAGCCATCACACAGTAATGGTTAATTAACAATATGTCACAGAAACCACAGTGGTTGCACAATGTCCTCGGAATCAAAAGTATGGAAGCCATCACAGCCCTTCTCTGGCTAAAATGGGAAATTTAACTCTAGAAGACTGCCCTATTACCTTCACAGGGAAGAGACAGAAAACATCTCTATCACAGCAGCTCTTACAGAGGAAAGGACAGGAAATGATTTCCAATTGGCAGCCGTTTATAGTGTTCCTATTTACAGAAATAATATCCCTAAATTTAAACGATCCATATGCAAATGCACCTGCATAAGAAGTGATGTGAAAAACTGCATTTTGCATTGTTTTGTTTTTATGGATAGCATTGTGTTACAGTTCTTTACATAGAACCAGTGATCTGGAGTTTTAACTATGTCATGGTTGTCTGAGCTCAGAACTCTGAACATGGTTCTGAAAGGACAACAGCTCATGCTTAGCATTCTTTACACAAACCATGACATAGTAAAAACTCCAAATGACTGATTCTGTGAGGGGAACTGTGTGGAGTATTATCCATCAACAGAGAACAATTGAGAAAACAAGTTTTTCCCATAAGTGTTTATTCAGGTACAGTTAAATATGGCTCAGCTGGAGGTGAACCTATTCATTTTTCTTACTAGGAACATTACTAACTGCTTCCAATAAGCACAAATTTCCTGTCCTCTTTAAGTTAAACATGGTGTAGGCTTTAGTCAGCACAGCTACATTTGCAGTTAATTACCAACCTTGAACTAGGACACTCAAATAAGCACCACAGCTCTGTTTGTTTTATTATTTATCGCTATTATTATCATAAAAATGATTTGATTATTTTATTTCTTACTTGTTATTGTCAGATATCTCACATAGCAGTCTGGTCTTGCTTAGCCCATGTACAGTAAGAAGGCTGTTGCCATCCAGACATTAAACCCGAGGACAGAACGTACTTGTAAAAAGATGGCGAAGAGCACAGCGAGTAGTGTTTCAAGATCTTGGCAAGCCAAGGCTTTAGCAGGAACTGGGTTACATAATTCTAATTCTCACTGGACTGCTGTAAATTTCAAATAATGTCAAGTACAGTGCTGTAAAAAAGGGCTTATGTACCTAATAACAGTCGGAGTTATAAAGTGTCATGCAAGTTGTAGGATATGAATTTTTCATTACAATTTCAAGTTTTTTTTAGTTAATCCTAAATACAATGCTGGTACTTATTCCTCCCCATGAATGTGTTTGTGTGTAAATGGATGTGTATTGAGATGGGGGAGAGAGACTTAAAATTATATTTTTCTCCTTATACAGTCTGTTGCAAGTATTAGATGAACATATGATGCCCTGCCTGCCCCTCATGTCCACGTTGGGCTTTCTCCTCCTGTTTCAAATATGGCTCCCAGGCTTCACCTCTGTTGTGCATGGCTGGATACAGTGGGTGAAGCACCCAAGGTGAAACAGGCTCACCCTTCTTTGGGTGGATCAAGCCGAGTGGGCAACACAGTGGTGTATCGTGGGTGACCAGAGTGTCCTGGGAAGCCAAAGTAAGGAGGAGCCTCTAAGGATAGGATGGTGACGAGGGCAATGGCCAAAGGAGGTCCTGGATAGAGGTGCTGAGGGGGGAAAATAGAAAAAGAAACATTTCTCACTGTGATCCTGCCTCTACCTCTATATGCCAGTCATGTACATTTAAAAAAAAAAGGTCCCTGATCTGGTCCTCCCTGCCTCCCTAACCAAGTCTTTCCATACAATCATGTGATGGGCTCTTTCCTTTTCTCCCTGCCATTTTATAAACACTGTTATATTCTGGGGGTTGTGGGCTGGCAAGAAATGTTTATATTGATTTAAAACTCAAATGATTTGCATGCTGTGGCACTGATACGAAGTACCTGCTACAGTGGAGCAGTGGGTCTGAGGGCAATGTGGAGGGAAATAATATTTACTAGTTCATGTCTCAACTTATTTCTTTAATAAATATAATTTAAAAAAAACCTTTAACAGAGGCTGAACAGCATTTTCAGGCTCCACAAAGTTCCCAGAAAATATTCATTAAATAAAAAGTAGCACCACCATGCGCTGCTGCTTCCGGGGAACTGGACATTGCAACTAAGCTTCGCTCTTTGTGCTGGAGCCTTGTCCCCTTGACTGATCAAAGCTGGGAGTTGATTCTCCTCTATGGAGAATGCTGCTCCAGTTATGTGGATGATTGGATTAACATAACAACAGTGTGTTAGTGCACCAACTGGTATTTCATATCCAGCTTTTAATGTAGGTTAGTATGTGTTCAGCACTGCCTCACTTCAGCTCCCATGTTACACTCAAGCATGGTTTTAACTCTTAGTTGACTCAGATTTGATTGAAATGGCATCAGCATTGTCTTTTTACACTGAAATTAATTCAGCCTTTTGCATGGATATTCCCAATCAATTAAGTTGCTTGGGGGGGGGAGTGCATTAGGATTTTCTCTCAAGAATTATTGCAAGCACCTTACTTACTGCCTTGTGCAAACACTTTATGCAGCAACTTGTACATAAATATGGAAACAGTTCCCTCAAGTTCAGAAATGACTTGATCGCTCACTGTCACTAACCAAATACTGTACACAAGTATGCCGCCATCACTCAAGCGATCTCAGCTGTGGTTTCTACCATCACTCAATCTGCGGGATAACCTAAAGCGTGGTAAGTATGCATTAGTCATATCACTTTCAAAGCTTCCCACACTGTGGCCCCAAAATAGTGAAATGAAAATTAGCGGGCATGCTCCTTTTCTTTATCTTAGGAGGGGCAACAAAATGTCTTTAATCATGCCAGTTACCTCATATTGTATTCTGGCAAGCTGAAAAACTATGGAAACCCTGCCTAAAAAGCAATGGCAACAGCCATATCTTGCTGTACAACAATCATTCTGCAAATGTCTTCAGTAACAGGTCTGACTTTGTGGCATACACAGTTGCAGAATGAATCAAACCTACAAAGGAAATGGAAAAAAGAAAGTTTTTTCAACATATTTGACTGTACATAAGGAACCTAACCATATGGTGCACAGTGGGAAAGTACGGACCCATTTTTAATCTGGACCTCTTCCCAGATTAAATGGATCACTTCCATTCACACAGATGGGGCATGTATAACACTAAGGCAGTCCTGGGAAGTTTGTTGATCTGTCTCCTTCCAAGGAGTAAAGAAAGATGCATTCAGTCAGGAATTTCCAGTAATGTTCCCTACTAGAGCTGTCCCTAATAGTCTGCTGCAAACTCCAAACTCATGCACACTCAACAGGTTTGCACTGTGATTCTATCTCCACATCTGCACAATTCCCCAAGTTCTCTTCCCACTTGATTTTCCCTGCTTGCAGCTTGAGAAAAGCTCTGATTTCTATGCCCCCCCCAGTAGATCTCTGATTTCATAAGGCCATGCATGGGGGTCCTGAATTCTATGCTATCTCCAGCAGTGTTTCTTATCTATGCACACACCTAGGTGGAGCAGCTCTCATTTTATTCTGAACCTCCCAACCTGCTGCCAGTGTCCCTACTAGGTTTTCACAAAGGTGCAAAGACCTAAAATGCAGTTAGACTCCCTGACTGAGGCGGCAAAGTGAATTTGTTTACATTTAGCTAACTGTGTTCCTGTGAGCATTACAGAATGGCTACTCCATTTCGTACAGAGTGGAGTGGACGAGTTGGGATCATCCAATTTGGCTTCTGATGCAGTGTTGGGGAACTGAAACTCTACAAGTGCTTTCTGATCCTGTGTGGACATTCTCCTCCCCCACAACATTGTCACTGTCAGGGTCTGGTGCAGGAGGAAATGAGCAGAAGGAGGGAGTTGGAAGGAGGCCAAAGTAATAAACAAACTCTAGGATCAGGGTCAGGGGAGAGAGCTGAAGAAGGAGGGAGTAGAAGAGAGGCTAAAATGATATGTAGGACTGGGGTTGGAGAGGGAGCCAACTAAAGGGCATGAGAAGGTTTTTTTGCCCTTTAAAAACCTATAGGTCAGTCCATTGGTACAGTGGTAGTGCTGCAGCACACAATGCCAGCAACCTGGGTTCATGCCCCAAGCACAGAGTGTTGGAGGGACAACAAGAGTCAATCGAGAGTCTCATCAGTTGCTTGCCTTTACCAGGACGAGACAGCAACACTTGTCATTGCTTTACAATCACATGGTTGAAAATAGATGGCGGTGTAATGAAGATACACGGTTGCACTCGGTAGGGGACAGCAGGGCATGCAGATGCTGGTGCATCAGGTGTTCTGGCACCCTGCAGTGTTATATGCGCACTCTTGGGGTGGAAGAAAAGGGAAAACGGGAACCTCTTATTGGGAGGATAAAACTGTGCCCTAGCCCCCATAGGCAATGCAGGTTTCAATCCCTCCTTCTCCAGAATGCCTCGGTGCTACAGACCCTCCCTGATTGTTGGCCGGACGAAGTGGCAATGCCTGTGGATGTGCTGCAGATTGCACAGCCACAGTCCTAGGGGACCCAGGGCTATGGTTAATGTTGGGTTGCCGATGTAGTAGTGGTCGGACTGGATTCAATGGCTGAAAATGAGGGCACCCTGATTACAGCGGAAAGAGGTCCCTTCAGAGGGCACAAGTAAGACACATAAACAAATGATTAAGAACAAACATATATATTCTGATCAGGGTCTGGAAGTGAGTCTGACCATCCACAATGCTCCACAGCTCCCATATGTAGACTCATAGGAAATAGCTGCACTGCTGCACATCACATACAAGAACCGAAAGACTGCCACGACTCAGTGGTAGTATAAGCACATCGCTTAGCTGTTTTGATTACTGGTACAGCATTTATTATGCAGTACTGCAGCCTTATCTATGGATCAATAATATGTAGTGCTTGCAGCCTACCTACCTCTCTGCCTGTATATCCTGGACATCACTGAAAATGAGGGATTCAAGTTTGGTTCTCCAAAAGAATAAAACAACTCGAACTTCGGGTGTTCGATTCTTTCTGAGTGTGGCAAACTGCCAAGGAAAAGAGGTGGACTTTTGGTTCGACTTGCCTGCCGTGGTCCGAATGGTGTGGACCAGATGAACCAATCAAATCATGAACTGCAGTTTGCAACTGTCACATGAAACATGATAAAATGATCCCAGGAATAACCTCCCAGGAGTCCCAGCAGTTGTGTGCCTACAAAGCACCACTCCCTCTTACCTACTCCATCCATTTCCCAATGCCAACCCAAGGGCTTTGTACAGGGTGAACCAGGGCAAACCGGGTTGCCAGGGTGAGAACTCTGTTGAATCCCAAGCAGTTTGAAGGTCAGAGTTATGGTGTTCGAATTATGGGAGGTTCACATAGCCCTATTGAAATGGGCACTCTCAATAAGTAAACATTTCGGTTAATATCCGATAAATCAATCAATCCAAACCAACCAACCAATCAGTCAATCAATCAATCAATCAATCGATCAATCACTCAACCAATCTCCATGTGGCTGCTGCTCCCAACACATATTTCTCCTTATTAGTGTTGTTTAGTAATTTTACTGGTAACAGTACAAATGGTTAGAGACTTGCAGTCCCCTTTGTGACCATGTTCCAGGGACAGTTACAGAATTTGCAGTAGCACTGATAGCAAATTGTACATTAAATACCTACAGTGATAGCAGGTCAAGATTCTCTCTGGTTGGATCCCAGATCTGGGAGTCCTGCTGCATTACAGGTACCTCTTTGAAGGAGTTACATGGGTGGGTATGAACACATAGATGGGGAGGCTGCCAGGCTTGGATCTTTGTGTCAATCTAGGTATGGACAGCTGGGATAAAACTGAAGCCCACCATAAGGGCTGGGAATCCAAAATCAGCACCCCACCAAGTGAGGCAGATTGAAGATGGTGGCCTAATGAGTGACAGGACACACAAACCACATTCCTGTTTAACTACAAAACCATTCTGTCACCAATAAAACCAAAAAGCAGGCAAAATAAGGCAAAGAACTCCAGGGTCACAGCAGCCAAAAAGTTACATGAACATTTATGTTCTGGCCACCAGATCTTGGCAAGGCACACTACTTGAGGTTACAGCTCTTAATATTTTCCATTTCCTCTGCTATAATAAGAGTTCAGCAATATTTCAAGGATTAAGGCTCAACCAGTGGTTGGGGTACTGTCATTTAATCTAACCCTAGGGGGATCATGAGATACGAGGCAACGCCTCTAGGGTTAGATTTACAAAGATAGCCCAACCCCTGGAGTGCTTAAAGCTATTATTAAACTAAACTGTTTTTATATTTTTAAAATGAATGTTTTTATTTCTCCAGCCATTCAGATAACTACTATTGAATTCTCTCAGCCAATCAGAATGCATAATCTTCAGCCTCTGTTTTAAAATACCAATTCATGAAGACAACGTACATTTAATCTAAAGCATTCAGTGGATCAATAGCCTCCCTTTCCCATGCGAATAGCCTCTCTTTCCCATGTAAAGAACACACTTGCAAAAAAGATAAATAGAAAAGGAATGTGCATGTGTATATATTTATATGCACGTGTGCGTGTGCATGTGTATATATTTGTACATACGTATGTGTGTGCATGTATATATCTGTATGAATGTGTGTGCGTGTGTATATATGCATGTGTATATATCTGTATGCACATGTGTTTGCGCATGTGTATATATGCATGTGTATATATCTGTATGTACATGTGTGTGTGCATGTGTATATATTTGTATGTAGGTGTGTGTGTGCATGTGTATATATATGTTCATGTTTGTGTGCATGTGTATACATCTGTATGTACGTGTGTGTGTGCATGTGTATATATCTGTATGTATGTGAGTGTGCATGTGTATATATCTGTATGTGCGTGTGTGCATGTGTATATATTTGTATGTACGTGTGTGCATGTGTATATATTTATATGTACGCGTGTGTGTGTGTGCATGTGTATATATCTGTATGTACATGTGTGTGTATGCATGTCTATATATCTGTATGTAGGTGTGTGTGTGCATGTGTATATATTTGTATGTAGGTGTGTGTGTGTGTGTGCATGTGTATATGTTCGTGTTTGTGTGCATGTGTATACATCTGTATGTACGTGTGTGTGTATATATTTGTATATACGTGTGTGTGTGTGTATATCTGTATGTACGTGTGTGTGTGTGCATGTGTATATATTTGTATGTAGGTGTGTGTGCATGTGTATATATTTATATGTATGTGTGTGTGTGCATGTGTATATATCTGTATGTACGTGTGTGTGTGCATGTCTATATATCTGTATGTATGTGTGTGTGTGTGCATGTGTATAAATTTGTATGTATGTGTGTGTGCATGTGTATATATTTGTATGTACACGTGTGTGCATGTGTATATATTTGTATGTACGTGTGTGTGTGTGTGCATGTGTATATATCTGTATGTACGTGTGTGTGTGCATGTCTATATATCTGTATGTACATGTGTGTGTGTGCATGTGTATATATTTGTATGTACGTGTGTGTGCATGTGTATATATATTTGTATGTACATGTGTGTACATGTGTATATATTTGTATGTACGTGTGTGTGTGCATGTGTATATATCTGTATGTACGTGTGTGTGCATGTGTATATATCTGTATGTATGTGTGTGTGTGTGCATATATTTGTATGTACATGTGTTTGCGCACACACGCTGGGGTGGGGAGAATACTGAACCAAAACTTAAATTGTAAGAAATAAGACTGGTGAGATTTTAAGTATGGTCAGTGGTTTAAATAGTGGGCATTTGATTAAACTGACAAGTATTTTAGAGTGCTGCTTTTGTTGCACTTTCTAACTCAACACCACACTATCTAATGCCTTACTATCTAGACAACCTAGTTTGCCAGGTGCAGTAGATGTACAAACTATCCAGGTGTGTATTTAAAGCAGCAGTGCAATGAAACTGGGCAACAAATTGGACCCTGCATTTTTTTCACCATTAAAAGATTCCGAGCATGTCATAGTTTTATTTGGTAGTAACATTTTCTAGTTCTAACAACATTTGAGTATTTTATACTTGTTCTAATATAGTTTTTTTTCTAAAGAAAAAAAGATGGGCACTACATTTGGGTTAGAAATATCATTGTAAACCCTGTAAGAGTTGGGATCAAGAAAATGCAAAGAAACTCATGGTGCGTAGAATAGAGAGAAACTATACACGAAGCTAGGTATAACAATGCCTTCCAGACAACAGGGAGTTGAGACAGGGACCCTACTTAGGAAGAAGACCCCTGCTGCACCTGTCCCCCAGGAGAAGGTAACTACTGGGCCACGTTACTGACCTTCTGTAGTCATTTGCGAACAGTTATATTTCGTCTAGAAAGACTGTGCTAAGACCCTTGTACTGTTTTCTGTGTCAGCTGTAAAATATAGAAAGAAGCTTATTGTTATCATTGTGTCATGTGTTTTTATTATGATTGGTACCTCCACAGACACTAACCAAACCTTCCTAACAGCAGCGTAAGAGGCACTGCTGATATTAACTGTAGCTGAAACTAGCCTTTTCAGAAAAATATTTTTCATTGAAGTGCTGTTTTAAGTATTAGACTTGTGTTAATTAGTTTTATAGCTTGGATTCTGAAATCCACAGATAGTTTTTCCACATTCAGAGGAAAATTAGTGACATTTTTAAATTATATATAGTGATACTGAATAAGCATTTTTGAAAAGTGTGGTATATGTGTGCAATAACCCCCACCAGGGCATGCATTTCTAGAGAATTAAAGAGGAACTTCCCCAGTCCTTTTGACTTTCATGCATAAATTACCCCTTCTTGCACTGATTCTGGGATTGTATTTCTTTACTATCCACTGCAGTTAGTTTTTGCATTCTGAGCTGCTAAAAACTGCAGGGTGTACCAGAGCTTCTATAGCAAGCCTGGTGTTGCTGTGGGCATAGGGTTGTACTACTGACATCACTATAAGGCAAAGTCAATTTCACACACACAAAAAAAAACACACTGACAAGGCATTTGGATTTTGAAATAATGCATTGCTAACAGGATGTCTTGGGGAAGAGGAAGCACAGTATGTACACTGAATGCTGGTAGGTTTCCCTTGCAACATTGTTGCAACTGCATGGTACTGCACAGTGTGAGCCACTCCTCTACCCTACAGTGATGTCATCAGGAGCTAGCAGCCCAGCAGCTGAACAGCAAAGGCAAGTGCAGCAGGGCTCAAAAACAAATCCAAATTATGGAAGGCAGAGTAAATATTGGCCAAAAATAACAAATGCACACACCTTTTCAGGTCTAGTACTGCATATGACTACAAGCTATAACTTTTTGGACCATCATGAAAGTTCCTCTTTAATGCAGGTGAGTTTATTTATTTAGTTTTTGTTGACCGGGAAAGGAGGGCTAGACAATTCTGCCTATTTTCAGTCTCAT
This sequence comes from Neoceratodus forsteri, assembly GCA_016271365.2. Lineage (NCBI taxonomy): Eukaryota > Metazoa > Chordata > Ceratodontiformes > Ceratodontidae > Neoceratodus > Neoceratodus forsteri. The sequence goes on from CM028130.1 coordinate 705,608,094, forward strand.
GCTGGGGAAGGGGGAAGATACAGATGGTAACCAACTGAAAGCAGCAGTACTAGATAATCAGGCAAGTGATTATCAAAATTCATTTTTTTGTCTGGAAGCATGCAGTCATAGTTCGGGTTTCCATATCTGTAAATATTTTTTCTAGCAACCTTTAGTTTTTTAGATATTTAACATTTGTTTCCATTGTTGTGTATCCACAGTAAATATGGCTGCTACCTAATTTGCAGCAGAATTCCTCCCTTACGACGCATCACGTCTTTTGTTTACTTCAATCGAACCCTGAGCTGCACATTCCTGCTGTCCCTGTGTAGTGCTGCGAGTCATGCGCATGTGCAGTTGGCAGCAGGAGGTTTCATTTCAACATGGTGGGTGGGAGAAATGTAAATAAAATCCAAGAAAAATGGAGCAAACTGTGGGGTGACAGTACAGTGAAAACAAGAAAGATTACCAAGTAAGTGCTCAACAGATTTTTTTTATCTAGTACTGCTGCTTAAAATTGAACCAGATTAAGCTGTTGGTAATATTTTCTGTGAGTGGGGAAATTTGGCCAGTACACTGGGGAAATTCTCCTACTCCTTTCTTGCCAGTAGGGGGACCCCTTGTCGGCCGCTGCAAGATGGCAGACAGTCAGGAGCTTGGAGTGGAAGGAAGTGGAGAGGCAAACTCTATCTCAGCACAACTTGCTGTTAGCCCTAAGAATGCTGAAACTTCGGAAACCAGTGGGAATGTACATATAGTTTCTACTATGCAACTACATTCAGGTAAAATTTCAGTTGAGCCCCCAATACTGTCTGCTGAAAGTATGAATAATACAACGGTTGCCATGCAAGATTTGAGGAATACTGTGCAGTCAATGGGGGCTTCTAAGACCAACACAGAACGCTTGCGATCTGCAATGAAAACACACCGTGCATTTTTAGTGCAGTTACTACAAGAGGATCCCGAGGAACAGATTGCTGACACTGATATGGAAAACGAAAACACGGAAGCTACAGGGTGTAGCTCAAGGGAGGTACCGACGCTGGTCAGGGAAGACGCAGAATCGCAGGTGGCCACTTCCTTGCAAATGTTGGCAGAGGGAAATTTAGCAAAAGCAACTTTGGGGCTTCACAAGGGGCACTATATGCAAAGCACATTGCAAAGTGCAGTCTGGAGTGCAGCAAAAGTGCTGGAAGGGTGGCTGAGAATGGAGGCAATCGGGAGATGGATAGAAATCGTCCAGCCCAGTTCCCGCTGCAGAAATTATGAACATGACTGCTCGAAACAATCTGGGACCTAACGGAAGGCACTTGAACGATAATCAGGAGCACTAGCCCTGGGGCAGTAACTTATCACAAACGGCAAGCGCTTCTCAGCAGATTGTTAAACGGAGGAATTTAGTAAGTTGCAACTAATGAGAGAACTTGATATTGAACATCATTATCCTGGACTTTCATATAACGGTACTGTACCTCCTTCAGAGTCAGTCTCAGTTAATACAGAAACTGAAGCAATTGGGACCGGGGTAGATGGTATTAATAATGAGCATACTGTTCAACCACAGGCCTCCTTTAGGCCTTTTCGCCTGGCTGATTTATTACAGCAAGTGGGGGAGCCAGCACAACATAGAGATGCTGTGAGGCTGAAATATAGTGGGGATATGCAGGCAGCTCCTAATAGAACAGTTTTACACACTATACGGAAGAAAATGAAGGGTATACAACCCCGTGATCTCCTTGCCTTAATACATGTTAAGGGAGAAGTTTTTTTATGATGTTAGCTTTAAAAATGGCTCCGGTCATGCCTGAAAATGGCCCACTGGATCAGTGCACCTATCTGGTTACCAAAGACATAAATAAATACAAAATAATGTGGCTACTTTACAAACATTCTGGCAGAAGTACCCCCTGGTAAAAGATACTGCTCTTTGGGCCCCTTTTTTCCCATTCCTTTGACAAAACCCATTGTGAAAACCATTACATTACTGTTTAGGAATGAGGGTACCAGCTTTGCAGACGTGCAATACTGGCTGAAACAGCGGTGTGACATGCTAGAGAGGCCCAAACCAATACTGGATGAGGATTTGGTGTGGACAGGGGCTGGAAAGTTAGTCCAACTGAAACAATCAGACAAAGGTATCTCTCGTCTGCCAGGTAGTTTCTACATTAGCAGAGACAGTGGACTGTGCTTTTACCCGGGCCAGCCTCTCACATGCCACAAATGCAGAGCACAGACACATCTGAGCAATGTGTGTGACAAGCCAAGATGCAATCTGTGCCTTGACTATGGCCATACTAGCTATAACTGCCCAAACCCCTTTCAGTGTAATTTATGCAACGAAAATGGCCATTCATATAGGCAGTGCCCCATGGGCAGCACATAATAGGATAGACCGGGCCCCCCAAGACCAAGCACAGATCATAAGTGAAGCACAAGCTCAGACCTCTTTAGCATCAGAAGATCCTCCCCTGCCACTACAAAAGAAACCAATAGTGTAGAAAACAGTGCTCATACCAATATCCCTAGTCCATGAGCAAGTGCCCTTACTTCCCCCCCCAACACCAGATGTGTAGTGACCTCCCCACCTCCCACTACGGCAGATGTCCAGGGGCAAATGGATATTGAACACAATGTGGACCCTATGTCTCCCCCAACCCTATACTGGAAACCCCGATGGACGTGGTTAAACCCTCCAAGAAGGCAAAGGGCAAAAGGAAAGCAGAGAAACTTTCACTCAAAAAATCTATAACTATGAGAAACAGATTCTCTGCTCTATCCAAGAAAAGAAACTGGGGTGATACTGACGATGAGGGGGAAGCTTCTGATACTCCTTTTGCGCCCTCAAGAATGGAAGTGCTCAAGCCGGCCCGTCGCGCGGTGGTTGGATTTCCGCTGTACGCCGGGCGACCCGGTTCGAAACGACTCGGGTCGCCAGGAGGGTTGGCTGGGGAGAAGGATTGAGCATCCCACGGACTGCTCTCCTTCTCCGGGAGGGTTAGCGGCAACCGCGCAATGGAGACCAGCGGAGGCTAGGGAGTATCCAGGCGGCCGCGGCTCACGCCAGGGGGTGGGGAGCGAGCGGGGCGGACGCTGGCGCCATTGCACGCCCCCGCCTCCTCAGGGTGTGGGCCAATGGGGTAAAAGACACGCCCAGCGTCTACATGACGCTTTGCCCGGATGCCCTAATTGGCTACCAGGAACCGCCTCGACCAGTTACCTGCTCCGCGTCCGCTTAGGGGGTCGGAACCGCGTCTCACTCTCTGGGGGGCAAGCCAGGGATGACTGGGGATTCGGTAGATATCCGGGGGCCGGGGATCCCAGGAGCACCGTGACCAGGCTGATTCAGGACGTGGGGCGTCAAAAAAAAAAAAAAAAAAAAAATGGAAGTGTCCTCGGACTCACAGACCTGGGGAGGAGGGAGCTCTGCTGCCCGAAGGAAATTAAGAAGTACTTCTAAAGACAAGAATGTTTAAGGTTAACAGCCATAAGTCCCCCCCTTTTTTCATGTGTCTGAGTAGGCAGCTTCTATCCTTTATGACATTAAATGTATGCAGTATCAAGTCACACAGGAAAAGGGTAAGTACTTTACAATATTTAAAAGGGCTACAGGAGAATATATTTTTCCTCCAAGACACACACCGTAAAACTTTAAATGAAATAGCCTTGGTTAAACAATAAAATAAAAATAGGAGTAAAAACAGTAAAAATAGCCTCCTATTGGTCACAAGGCACTGATTTATGTGTCGGTGTTGGGATTCTTTCTCGGGGTTTTGATTTTCAGGTTCACAAGGTAGTAGAAATTTATCCAGGCAGGGCTTTAATGTTGGATGTTTCTTTTTCCAATATTTCCCTCCAGTTGATCAATATTTATGCCCCTCAAGGAATTGCATTGCGCTCTGTACTATTTCGTATGGTGCAACCATTTCTATACACTGCCCAGTGTGTCATTTTTGCAGGTGACTTTAATTGTAGCCTCTCTCCAAAAACAAAGGGAGGGATTTTTCAAAAAAGTTATGGTGACACAAATTAGCTAAATTCCATCATCAGCACTGCAGGGCTGGTAGATGGGTTTTTCAAGAAAAATCAAATGAGAGCCCAAATCTATATTAGAGGTCATTTGGCTACCAGCATAGATTACATTGTTTTTATCAAAACAATTGCAGATCTCACAAGCACTAACTGTACCATGTGAGACTTCGGACCACATGGCAGTCTCTGTATGGTGCAAGCTACCTAGCTCAAGACCTAAATCTAGGTGGAAGTTGAATATTATTTATTTATTATTTAGTTTTTGTTGACCAGGTAAGTGCACTAGACAAATCCTGCCTATTTTCAGGCACAACCCAGGAGAGCAGGATACAGATGAGTGCCAACTGACACTGAATCAGATTTAGCTGTTGGTGGTATTTTAAGTGAATGAGGGAAATTTGGCCAGGACACTGGGGAAATTCCCCTGCTCTTTTCGATAAGTGCCGTGGGATCTTTAACATCCACCTGAACTACCACCAATCCAGGCAGATGGGACCTCGGTGTAACGTCTCATCCGAAAGACTAGTAATCTACTGCAGGATCCTACATTAGTACACCAATGTAGTGACTTTATTAAAGCAGGGGTGTCTATCATTGAAGCCTATGACTCCGTGACAGACTGGTGGTCTGACTTTAAAAAGGAGTTGCAAATAGCTTTTAAGAAATGGGCTTGAAAAATGCACACTTCTGCATATTTTAGATACTTGCAGCTACGGAAAAAGCTGTTCATATTGATTTCTGATGCTTATTCTTCAAATAATACAGCTGCCATTAGCAAAATGAAGGCAGAGATGGTGGCATACCAGTATAATAGGGCAGAATCCTTAAAAATGGAAGCCCAGTACGGTACACAGGGTCAAAGACCCGTCACAGATATTTCAAAGGTTGTAAAGATTGACTTCAGTCCACTAAGATAGACTCTGTTTATGACATAAACTCTAACCTGGTTCATGACAGCCCAAAACAAATCCAAGACACGGCGCAAGCATATCTTAAAGACATGTTTGGCTCTCCATCCTCTGCAACCCGGTCGGATGGCTATTTGGATGATTTAGAGATACCCGACATTTCTTTGGATCTGCAGGTAAAGTTGACCACCCATACTGTATCTCATTGGGAGAAATGAAAGAAGCCATTTCAGGCCTACGAATGAAATCTTCACCCGGGCTGGATGGTTTGACTGTGGAATTTTATAAAATTTTTATTTCATTAATGGCCCCAGTCTTGACTATAGTGTTTAAAGCTATATTGCAGAGCTCATGACTCCCACAAGATACGGCCCACTCTCTGTTAATCCTACTTTTTAAAAGTGGAGACAGAAAGCACCTTCAGAACTGGAGGCCTATAAGTCTCTTAAATTTAGGCTATAAAATCTTAGCGACTATACTGTTGAAACGGTTAGCACTAGTAGCCCCGGATTTAATATCCTCAGTCCAGACCTGTGCAGTAACAGGGTGATCACTGTTTCATAACTTAGTGATGACACAGGATATTATTCATGAGGGGGCACATAACCAATCTTCTGGTCTGGTAATATCACTCGATAAAGAGAAGGCCTTCGACCGAATAGATCATATGTACCTATACCAGGTGCTTGAGAAGTACCGTATACCCAGAAAATGTATATATTGGTTGCAATTATTGTACCAGCAAGCCTGGGTTCTACCATACATTAATGGTACTCCAGGGACAGCTTTACTTGCAACAAAAGGAGTTAGGCAAGGATGCTCATTAAGCCCTATATTGTACACGTTCCAGACTGACACCTAAGAAAACTGCAGGTCTCCTGCAATATCCCTAGACTAAAACTCTCAAGTGGGATTGAAGCCCCAGTGGTAAGTGCATATGCAGATGACATCTGCATTCTTACTACTGCAGATATTACAGAAACAGTATTGTTACTTTTAATATCACAATTTGAGCTTGCATCAGGGTCGAAACTCAAGCTTTCTAAAAGCAGAACTTTATTTATGGATCCTAGTTCCACTAGTGATCGACCCTGGCAGTGGCAATTATTCAGGTCTCAGAATCACCAATAAAAATTCTAGGCCTTCTTTTTGGCAACCAAGATGATGCTTCCCTGAATTAGAATTATTCTAATAATATGTATTAAGTCTTCAGTGCTGTTGATTTGCTCCTCTGGCATCAAATCCCAATGTTTATCCAATGCTACTAACTGATGTATTGTTTTTTTTTACTATGTTGCTTCTCTGTTTTATATTACCTTTGGAAATGTGTTGTTGATTATTGTGTATATAGTTTTCTGTAATCCTGCATGGAAATGTGCTTTTGATTACTGTACTCCCATCTTCCCCTTCCTCCAGGAGACTCCGTGAGGCGAGCAATTTTATATTGTTCAGTGTGCCTTTCCTGATGAAACTTTTCAATAAATAAATAAATAAATAACAGCAATGGGAGTAAGAGCTGCTTGGAAACATGGGACCAACATTGTTTAACCTCTTTATCAGTGATTTACAAACAGGGCCAAATAACTTCATGGTTAAATTTGCAGACGATACTAAATTGGGGGGGCAAGGTTAATAATCAAGAAAATATTTCTGCATTAAAGAAGGATTTGGAAAAATTAACACTTTGGGTAAATGAAAATCATATGCAGTTTAATCAAGACAAATGTTTAGTAGTGCATTTCAGTGTAAATAATCCAGAAACAATATATCATATAAACGGACTACCACTTCACTCATCAAATTATGAAAAAGATTTAGGGATATATGTTAATAATAAACTTCATCAAATGATCACTGTGTTAGAACTGCTTGCATGACCAACAGACTTTTGAGGCAAATAAAACGCACTTTTGTTAATCGCACTGAACAATGCCTTATTCCATTGTATAGGGCATACATTAGACCGTATCTAGACTATGGCTCCCCTTTCTGGAATCCAAACCAAAAAAAAGACATAGCAATTCTTGAACAGGTTCAAAGGAGAGTAACTAGAATGATTCCAAGATAAACAAACTTGGATTATCAGAACAGATTAAAAGCTACTGGTCTCTTCTTTCTTCAAACTAGAAGATTAAGAGGTGATATGCTTATGGTTTTTAATTTAATAAATTCACCAGATCTCATGGAAAAATGTGGTCTAACACTCTCCAAAAGGAGACATGTTCCGAGACTGCATAATAAACAGCTTCAAGTAAAAACTTACAAAACCAGCAAAAGGGGAAACTTTTTTCCAATAAGGGCATCCATTGTATGGAACACCTTGCCACAAGAATTGGTAGAGGCAACTAGTGCCACTGTCTTTAAAAACAAATTAGATGTTTGGTTGAGGGATAATAGATAAATAACGTCCCACATAGTGTGGGGAACAGTCTTGAAGGGCTCTGGCCTTCTTCTGTTCTTTCATACCAAGTAATACAAGTAATAACATCATACCATTGCTAAAAGAAAACGGGTATGTTTATTGAAAGCCCTGGTTTTGCCAGTTTTTTTTTTACATGTGACACATATCTTCTCCCTTCCATTTATCTTAGAAACAAAAGTAATGAAAACTTTTTTTCAAGGTTTTTGGGGCAGCTGACTCAACCTGATTAAACGGAATGTGCCATATCATGAATATTGTTCTGGAGGGGTTAGAATGATACACCCCATTGTGTTCTTTCATAATCTGTTTATAAAATGGAATATTTCCCCAATTTTGAGTGGAAATTATCCTGCATGGTTTTGATGCTGGCCTCTTGGATTACAGCACTAAAGGAAAAATGGAACGAAGACCTTTATTTGATTCCTCTATATCTAAAAATATTTTATCCACCTACATTTTTTAAACCAATCTTTACTAAAATGAGACAGAGGAAATTAACCACAGAATTCACTATCCTGCATACCCTGAAAAAAATTGTACACCAAAATATTATGGGACTGGTGTTATGAGGCCCCCCAAATACCTGGCTGTAAAGAGGAAAGTTTGCATGACATTTTTCAACAACTAACAGATACAGAGATTCCCATAAAATACTGGGTTATCTCTTGGCTCTCTTGTCATGGTCGTCTTGGTATAGGTAACACGTATAAACATAAACCGGTTGAAAAGATATGCCCTCGTTGTACTTGCCTATCACACATAGAAACAATGAAGCATTTCTGTTTTGAGTGTCCCTTTGCCCCTGCTTTTTAGGATTTATTTTTAAAAACATGGCGAGAGGATGCTTTATACCCGATTACTTACAAAATGGTAGTTTTAGGTTTATTCCCGCCTAGGTTAAAAGAAATTTCATCCTAGCACACTCAAGCTGATTTTTTGCCTTATGCAGGCTTTACATGTGGCAGGCACGGTGTTCACTACTGCTACAACAAAGGTGAGTACACAACTGCCTAAGTTCTGTCTCAGGTCTCCAGTAATCTACTGCATATCTGTAAGTTAGAAGAAGGAAACTTTTCTGGAACAAATTTTAAGATTTACTGGCAAAATTGTTCTGGGTTGTTGATCAAAGTAGGAGAGAGAACTGAAAGTGTATACAATGAAATAGAGAATGATAAACAATGGAAAGAGAGTTCTCTACTTTGAAATATGTGTTATTTGTATGAAGTTTGCTTCTTGTTTTTTTTTGTTTCCTTTTTTTTTTGTTTATATCATGACCTTGAATTGTGAATTTGTATTATGGTGTTGTGTAATAACTGTCCCCTAGTCTTTTCAAGAAGAGCCATGGGATCTTTAAAGAATACCTAAACTATCTTTCTATGCATTTTGTTATTTATTTATTTATTTGTACTTTCTATTTTTCCCCTCTCCCTTCCCCTCCTGCTCTGGTCTCCTCGGGAGCACCTAGGAGTCATCCCTCTATGGTCCACTCCACCTGGACAAGACTCCTTCGCCCATGTAGATGTGGTTTACCCCCGGGTGGGGACAAGGTGGGCCCCAACACCCCAAACTTCTCTGGTAGCATCGGTTTAGAGAGTGCCAGAAGTGTGGCCGCAAATCGAGGGCAAGCTCCGTGCTCTGTCTCCACCTGAGTTGGAAGGGCATTTTTCCTTGTTCTATACAGTGGCTAGTGCCCTGACGTCAAGGCGTTGCCACCGATGTCTGCCACTCCCCGCCCCTTCTCTGTGCTCCAGCGCTTGCTGTGCCTCCTGCTTCCACCAGAGGCCAGCCAAGCGCCGAGCAGGACCCCCTCCCTCCCAGGAGTGGAGATCTGTCCTCCGGAGGCTCGATCCTCTCCTTCCCCTGCCGACCCCCAGCAACCTGGGCTCATTCCCGAACCTGGGTCGCCAGCATGGTGCAAGGTGGGGCATCCAGTACCTCAACCCTCAGCACCGCCAGGCCGACACATTTTTTTTTTTAAATGACTCCATAGTCTTGTAAAGGAGAGGCTGCTGTTTACATTTATACTGAAACTGCCTTTATTAAAGCAGGATAAATGCAGTTTCATGGTATTTGAAAATTGTAAACACAGCCTCTCCTGATTCAAAAATCCTGCTCTAAGAATCCTAAAATGGCTGCCTTGATGATGTCATTGAAGAGAGAGATGCCCAGTTGTGTAGATATATTCTAGTTGTCCTAACCATATTCGAATGTGAATAACTTTAAAATGAAAAAATGATAGCATAATACTGTGATCACAAAAGTTGTTCAGCACAAAAAAATCTACAAAATGATTGTTTCATTTATAGATATTGTTTAGTTTTTTAAAGATTAGTAAAAAAGCAGCAGAAAATTCAATTATTTTTCACCTTTTCAGCAAACAAATGCAAATAATATTAAAACAAAAAATGGTAGCATGGTACTGTGAGCATGGCATTTGTTCAGCACAAAAACATCTACATTTATATGTGCCTTTTAGTTTTTTTATGATTAGCAAAAAAACAGCACAAAGTTCAATTATTTTTCACTTTTTGCAACAAACAACTGCAAATAGCTTTAAACTGAAAAATGATAGCATGGTACTTTGAGCACAAAAGTTATTCAGCACAAAAATATCTATCAAATAAGTTGTGTTTCATTTATAGATATGTTTTAGATTTTTTATAATCTGCAGAAAATGGCAGGAAATTCAATTTTTTTCACTTTTATTGAAGGTATGGCATAAATGGAATAAGCTACTTCTCCACTGGAAATATTGTTCAAATATATTGTTCTCATGCCCTTCTCCAATCAACCAAACTGCAAATTGATTTTTAAATAGCCCCCACTTCTTGCCTTCCAAATGAGAAGGGGTACAAAACTGTTGTACACTTAATGTTTCCATTTCTATTTGCCCCTCCTTTGTCAACCTCACGTGACAAGTTAAGCCACTGATTCTCGTATTCCCACTTTATGTTATCAGCAGTGATTAATGGATATCTGATCCGATAATTTGACCTGATTGGATTTCTGCCATTTTTGACAGCATCCGACCAGACTGGGTTTTGAAATTAAAATTTAAAAGGGTCGGGTACTAGAAAAAGTCACAAAACTAGATGTCACAAAACTCCAGGTGCCAGAAAGTCACAAAACTAGATGCTAAGTTAGACACAGGAGATTGCTGCAATTCAGTAAAACCCACTCCCGGTGCCAGAATTTGGCTGCCAACCGCCCTCCCTCAGCCCACCCTCTGCTGCTTGCCTCCCTCCACCCGGTAATTAGAATACAGAATTAAGCCCACATACAATTGTTCATCTTACGGGCTTTGGGCAATCCTGCATCAAACAATCACTGCCCCAGCCTTTGCGTGTGGTATTATTAACTGAACTGCATTGGGTACTTGCTTCCCTCCACACAGTAATAACAATACAGAACTTAGCCCACAATACTGCAATTGAAGGCTGAGACAGTCACTTGCTGTGAAATTAACTATATACATTTGTTCATCTTACAAGCTTTGGGCAATCCTGCATCGAACAACCACTGTCCCAGCCTTCACCTGCGGTATTATTAACTGAACTGCAATGGTCTTGCACAATATATGATGGGGGATGCCTCCATCATAAGTACTAATAGTACTAAAAGAGCAATGTTTTTTGTAACTGCTAGCCAACTCAGTAAAAACCCGAACCGATCGGATAGCAATACCAATTATCCGAAATCCGGTACCCGGTGACATTTTGGTATTCGTGCATCCCTAGTTATCAGGCAAAGTGATCTAGGACATGTTGCATTTCTCATGCAGCCACCCAGCAACACTTCCTTGTCTTTCTTGCATTTAGTCAGTGCACATGAAAACTGCCTCTGCCATACTACCTAGAGCTACATCTTGCTCCGACACCGTTTCCAATTTTTTGGTTTCATTTTGTGTCATTCAGCTGTGTGCCATTTAAGCTGGAATGTCACCCCTTTTGTCAGTCAATGAAGCTAGGGGCCTCGTCTTCCTCAGTGCAGCTGCCTGCTTACTCTCCCACATCCTTAGCATGTGCTTCAATGGCAGCATAGGTGCCTTTGACACCTGAGTGAAGACATCCACACTTATCAGGTGGTTGATGGCACTCAGCTGCACCTCATGCCTCAGAACCCACCTCACAACTCACCTGGGGCATGCGGTAATTTAGCATGACCACACACCCTGTTCTGTGTTATTGCTTACTTACAATTTATAATGTGATCCTATGGGAATTTCATATTATACTTCCCAGGTGGTTGAAGACACTCGGCTGTGCCTCATGCCTCACAACCCACTTGGGGCATGTAGCAATTTAGTCTTGCTGCACACCCTGAAGTGTGGTACGGATCTCTTAAAATTTATAATGTAATCCTATTCAAATTGTATACCACACTTTCCAGGTGGTTGAATGCACACAGCTGTGACTCATGCCTTATAACCCACCTAGGGCATGCAGCAATTTAGGTTTGCCACATACCTAGCCATGTGTTATTGCTTGCTTACAATTTACAATGTGATCCTATGGGAATCATATACCGCACTTCTCAGGTGGTCGAAGGCATTCAGCTGTGCCTCTTGCCTCACAATCCACCTTGGGGGTGCAGTAATTTAGCACTACCACACATCCTGCCATGTGTTATTACTTACACGTCGTACCTCCAAAAAAGTAAAAAAATTTAATTTCCAGCCATATTTTGCTGATTTTAAAAAATCTAAAAGGTATCTATAAATGAAACACCACGCATTTGATATATATTTTTGTGCTAAACAACTTTTGTACGCAAAGTACCATGCTTTTTCACTTTAAAGCTATTTGACTTGTTTGTTGGAAAAAGTGAAAAATAATTGAACTTTCTGCTGTTTTTGGCTAATTATAAAAAAACTAAAAGGCACATACAAATGAAACACTACTCATTTTGTAGATATTTTTTGTGCTGAACGAATATCGTGCTCACAGTACCATGTTATCACTTTCTGTTTTAATATTATTTGCATTTGTTTGTTGAAAAAGTGAAAATAATAGAATTTCCTGCTGCTTTTTCTTACTAAGTTAAAAAAAAAAACTAAACAATATCTATGAATGAAACACCAATCATTTTGTAGATATTTTTGTGCTGAACATCTTTTGTGCTCACAGTACCATGCTATCATTTTTCATTTGACAGTTATTCACATTTTAATAAGGTTAGCACAGATAGAATACATCTACATAGCTGAGCATCTCTCTCTCTTAAATGACATCATTAAGGCAGCCATTTTAGGATTCTCAGAGCAGGATTTTTGAATCAGGAGAGGCTGAATTTACAGTTTTCAACATACCTCTCAACCTCTTTACTCGTAAATCAGGGACAAAGGCTTAAAAAAATCAGGGACAAAGACCCAAAATTGGGGACACATCTTAAAAATTGGTACTATTCACTCAGAAGGCTGGTAGAATAAGTGGATTAGTGGAAAATGCATTTTCTGAAGAAGAACAAGTCTGCAACTTTAATGTTTGGCATTATTTTGTACTTTCAGTCCCCACTGTTTTGTCACAAAAACACAAATTTTATGAGGGACAGAGGAAAATTCTAAGTCAAAATCAGGGACGTCCCTGAAAATCAGGGACAGTTGAGAGGTATGGTTTTCAAATGCCATGAAACTGCATTTATCCTGCTTTAATAAATGCAGTTTCAGTATAAATGTAAACAACAGCCTCTCCTTTACAAGACAATGGAGTCATTTAAAAAAAAAATGTAAAAAAATGGTTTAGGTATCTTTAATTTCCACCTTAGCAACCACCAGAACAGGCAGACAAGACCTCGTTTAACATCTCATTTGAAAGACGGTCACGAGGCCACTGGCTGAGTGACTTTCAACGCACTTGGGAAGAGTATTGTAAATGTCAAGAAACTCATGCTCTACAGTGGGTTACTGTGCTCATTAAATGGATTTTTTTTCTTTGCTGAAAAAAACATTTAATTTACCTTTAGTAAGCTTGTTTGCTAGGTAGAATAGGTAAGTTTGGTAACAAAAGCCACGAGCCTTTGAATGAACCCTGGAACTGAATTTATTTTGAAGAAAGCTCTATTCCATTGTGGTTCTTTGTGTTTAAAAAGTGGAAAACAATTTCATTTTAATGGAAAAATGTTTTTATTTTCATTTATTAAGGTTGTTGCTAGGTAGATTAGGGCAAGTTAGGTACAAATTTATGCAGTTTCTAGGTAAACAAACAAAGGTCAGATGAACTGTTTTAATCAATTAAGTTGTTCGATGTGGTCAGTGTTTATTCCCCATTTCATAAAAGGCAGTAATTCCATTGAGGGGGTATAATAATGAGCTAATAAACAATGGTAACAAAAGGCAAATTGTATATTTGCTCATTAGATGCCCAAATGACAGAATTAGTTTTTGAGTACTGAGCACATTTCTATCACTTGTTTTATATAATATTTATTTATTGTTTTGTTAACCAGTTAACTTCACTGGAGCACAAGCTCCACTTACAGGAATGTTCTGGTAGATTACACTAAGATATAACATTTAAAAAATAAATCATAACAATAGAATACAGTACAAATGTACATAAGAAAAAAAATCACAATTCATAAACATGTACAGCTAAAACTGTAATTACAAAATTATTTTAACTTTCTTTTAAACAAACTAAAAGTTGAATAATAGATATGTGTATTACAAAGGAATAATACCATTGGGAGGTTCTGGAGACAGGGGAACCTTGAAAGTGAAGCCTGAGACATTCTCATGTCCCCAGAACCTCTTGGTGGTATTACTCCCTTGTGATACCCACTGTCCTATCTGTTATTTTTTGTTATATATGGATTTAATTTGAAATAGAGCGGGTCTGAATTTTTGGTGCAATCCTGTGAGAACAGCCACCCCAGCACACAAAGAACACTCAGTCGCTCTAACCCCCCCCCTGCAGCCAGTCTCTGTGAACTGCTCCTTCCTGCTTGCAATCATGAGCTTTGCAAGTCACTCACCTGTTACTTGTTTGCACAGCTGAGTGAAGGCAGGATCAACCAGATCATTTTTCAAATGTAAAAAGGAAAAAAAAAAATTATAGCACCGACAATATGATGGCTATGAATTATTCTCGCTAAGCGAGAGACAGCTGCCATGTTTTCAAAACTATTCTGCCCCCCCCCACCATGGAAAAGTGGCCAACCATAAAGCACGCTTCATAAATCCACACGTTGCATGTCTAGCAACCAGCTCTATACTGTGACACAGTGCTACACTTGCACTGTTCTGTTTCTCTAATAATACTGTCGTTTACAGCTCCGAACAATATTACACGCTTTGAATGATAGTATTATCACTCTTTATCAATGCTATTATTACTTTTTGACAGTACTATTATAGGTTTTTTTTCTGTATACTTTAGTAACGTATTAAAATGACCTAGGCAGATATATCAAGATGTTAATTCTATTATGGTAAGGGGAATTGATCTATTGATATAGGCTACTAGAAGGTGTAGGAGTTGGTGCCCCCAAAGTATATGCAGATCTTTTGTGGGGATGCCTTTATCTTAGGGAAGAGACTTACTAGATTGACTCTTGCTGAGGGCTGGACCAGGCAAACCTGTTTTAGCTGTAAAATGTCTTAAGAAAAGTCTGTTTCTCTTTAACCAGATCTTATATAATAAGAGATGCTACCACATGATCCTTGCTAAAGTGGTGAATACTACAAAACATTGGCCAATTATGGAAGACAATGAATACTGTACATACACAAAGTTTCCAAGACTGAGGAGTTGAGCTGTCTTTTTAGTCACAATATGTTTTACTATAACCATGCCGTATTTGATTTCTGCAATGACATTGGTTTGTTTAGTAAAACTGTTGCATTTGCTGCTATCTCATGACAGCTACAGATAAAGTTCTATAAATAGTACTATCTGAGTTCAGCCTTCCATTCTGAAGGACCTACTGTAAAAAAAGGCACTTGATTGCTTATGGTCAAGATATTACTAAAATACATTAAAATTGTTTCTGGTCCAATGGTTACATGGGTTGGTAAGACAACGTCACATAGTAACGCAGTATTGTGATAATGGAAGGGAGTTAGACTCCATCTTGTCCACTTCTGCGCATGACAATGACAATACCCAGTTAAAGTATAGACATCATCCAAACTTAACCAGTGGATAGAGTTACCTCTACTTATTTATGAATTTTATTTCAAAAGTTTTACCAGGAAGACATACTGAGCTGATAACAGTTCATTTCCAAATGTGTCAGGGAGGGGGGACAATACAATAAGATGCAACAGTTCCTATGTAACAACCAATGACATTTATCATCAATAATCTTTCTAGTCCTGCTTTGAAAGTTTTAACAGTGCTAGCATCCACAGTCTCATCTCACTGGGTATGTTATTTCACATGTTAACTACCCACTGTGTGAGTGTTTCCTCTTATAGTGTGCCAACACTAAGTTTGAATGCATTCCCTCCAGTCCTCATGCCCCATCTCTGTCTTCTCTTTATTAGGCTGAATTATTTGAATATATTACTTTATTAAATCTCTCCTTGTAGCTTTTGCCTTGTAAGCCACTAATCAGCTTGGTGGCCCTATGCTCTTGACACTCTCACTCTTTTCAAAGTCTATTCTGTATAGCAGTGACCAGAAAAGGATGCAGTACTCCACATGGGATCTAAACATGGTTTTGTACCGTTCTTAAAGGGGAACAGTCAGCACAAAGGGCCCCAACAACCAGGTGTGGGGCTGGTCTCAATGTGCACTTTGGGTGCAGATACATTTTGTTTTACTTACTATTTACAGGAATGAATACCGAGGGTGGGAAGGCCAACTGGACATGAGGGATAATGGAATCATTACCACTGGGAGATTTGGTGGGGGGGAGGGGCTGCAGTTAGGGGGCACAAGTGAGAAGGACTGGTTTTTGGGAGGTGAGAATTAGTGCTGCACTGTGGGCTACTTACTACCTTCTCACACCTGCTAATATGCTGGTGTGTCTATATGCAAACACACTATCAGTGGCTTTGCATAGTAGCACCAGCATATTTTAGGGCCACTCACTAATGAGTCAGTGACTCACTAACCATGCCATCCAATATAGCATTTTGTGGTCCATGCCTGAATTGGGCTAGCAAAGTGGTGTTAGCTAGTTACTAACTAGTTTAGCAATCCCTAAGCTCTTTTGAATATCCTGGCCTCTGTGCACTTTTTCAAAATGTTTCCATTCATTACCGATGGTGACAGAGCCTTTTCAGATTATGCTCCTCACCTAGAAACATAGTCTTTGATGGCAGATAAGGACCGCTTGGCCCACCTAGTTTGCCCATTTCCCTACTTACTGGATAAGCTGCAGATCTTAGTTAACCAACAGCCTATTTCTTCCCCCCCCCCCACAAGAATTGCCTTAGGTCTGTACCATGCATTCTTGAATTCTCCCACAGTTTTAGACCCCACAACCTCCTCAGGAAGGTGGTTCCATGGGTCCACCACCCTCTCTGTGAAAAAATATTTCCTCACATTGCCCCTCAGCCTCCCCCCCATCTTCAAATTGTGTCCCCTTGTTCTTGCACATCTCTTTTTCTGAAAGATGCTACCCTCTTGGACTTTGTTGATTCCACTGAGGTACTTAAAAGTTTCTATCATGTCCCCCCTCTCCCCCCTTTCCTCAAGGGTACACATATTAAGCTCCTTTAGTCTCTCCTCGTTTGGCTTCTCTTGCAGACCCCGCACCATTTTAGTTGCCATCCTCTGGACTGCCTCCATCCTGTCTATGTCTTTGCAGAGGACTCCAGAACTGGATGCAGTACTCCAGAAGGGGTCTTACTAACTGTCTGTATAGAGGGATAACAACTTCCTGTTTTCTGCTGGTGATGCCTCTCCCTATACATCCCAGTATCTCCCCCCAGCCCTCCCTACTGCCTTCTCACATTGCTTGCTAACCTTAAGGTCATCTGATATGATTACCCCAGGTCCCTTTCCATTATTGTTGTTGTTACTACCCCCCCTCCCCCCATTATGTACTCTTCCCCTGGGTTTTTGTTTCCCAGGTGCATTATTTTGCACTTCTTTGCACTGTAAACTTTTCCCTTCCCTTCAGACTTGTACTGACCTTGGTCCATTTAAAAACCAGCTAAAGAAATTTTATACTGCCTGGCATTTGAAACTACATCACTGTTTTTTTAAATTACTATCTTAATTTTATCCCTCACTTGAACAGACCCTCCCATCATCTTTTAAAGGGACACTGTCAGTTTTTTACCAATTTTCTGGACCCCTGTACTGCTTGTGCCACTTAACACAGCTCTTCAATATAATTGCTTACGAGGCATTTAAAATGTATTTTTCTTCCCTGCAATCATTATTTTTCAGCAAAACGGACATTCATTCTTCCCAACCTTATTTTGCCATCTGCTGCTTCCCACACGTCCCTGATAGAGATCTAGCACTGAATGCTGCAGAACTTGTGCAAGGATGAGCTGGGCAATTTTTATGGCATATCAAGTAAATAGCTTACTGTGTTAAAGAAAATATGCTGATTGCAGCAATATAACTTGTTTCAGAAACCAAGGGGTATTTCAGACAGAAATTGCTGCTTGGAAAGTAAAACCTGAACTCAGTGCATGCGCAGCAGCACTAGCGCTAATGCGTATGCACTGAGTCCCGGTTTTACTTTCCAAGCAGCAATTTCTATTTGAACTAACCCTCAGTTTCTGAAACAAATTATACTGCTGAAATCAGCACATTTTCTTTAACACAGCAAGTTATTTACTTAATATGCCATAACAATTGCTGAACTTGTTAATGCTCAAGTTCGGCAGCATTCAGTGCTAGATCTCTATCGGAGATGTACGGGAAGGAGTGGATGGCAAAATAAGGTCAGGACGAATGAACATCCTTTTTGTTAAAAAATAAAGACTCTAGCGAAGAAAAATACATTTCAAATGCCTTGTAACCAATTATATTGTAGAGCTATGTGAAGTGGCACAAGCAGTGCAGGGATCCCAAAAATTGGTAAAAAGCTGAGTGTCCCTTTAATCTCATTATAGACTGATTTCTGTTTTTTGTCCTGGCATTTCCCTCCTAGTTTGGTCTTATTTAGTTGGACACAGTAATGCTATCAGTGTATGTTTTTAACTTGCACTTATCGTGTATTTCCATTGCTTTATATTTCAGATATTATTTACATTTTATCATTCCTATGTGATGTTTGTTACATTTCTCAGTGCTTTAAAATTGTTGTAGAGCACTCTATAAAGATTATTGCTAGTATTAACTATACATTCCTAGATATTCATATGTTCGAATTAATACTTTATCTCAGTGCATGCCCTCTAGTATGTGCTTCTTCATCTTACTGTTACTTTATACTTTGCAAGATGGATGGGATATCACATAAAATACTGAAAAAAAACCTGTCAGAAGTAATTTCTAAACTTAATGTGTACATTTCAATTTATCACTTACTAAAAGTGAAGTCCCACATGACTGAAGGAAAGTTGAGGTTGTATCAACCTCTGTAAAATGTGATGAAGACTTGACAAAAAACTATCACCCAATTAGCATAACTTTCATTGTTAGTAAAATCATGGGAATGTGTATAAAAACTAAAACTGACCTGGATCGTAAATAAAAGGGAAATAAAAGATGACTTACAGCATTGGTTCAGATCAGGAAAATCCTGCACCACAAACTTATTAAGCTTTTGTAAATCTGTAAGTAAAGAACTGAATGAAGGAAATTCAATTGACATTATTTTCCCCAACTTTAGTAAGGTATTTGATGTAGTGCCTTATCAATAAGATGGCAAGATTTGGAATAAATAATGTAATTACTAACAGGGTTTCATCATGGCTGGAAAACTGTACTCAGAAAGTCTAGATCAAAGGTTAGCTCTCCAAAGAGGGGTAGATCTGCAGTGGAGTCTTGCAGGGGTTGTTCCTGGGACCAATTTTGTTTGGTATTTATATAAATGACTTGAGTATTAATGTAAAAAATATTTGCAATAAGTTTACGGATGATACCAAATTTGGTGGAAAGGTTAATACAGCAACTGAATCAAGTGATCTACAAAGTGATTTAGATAAAATATTCCACTAGTCTAAAAGATGGAGGATGACTTTCAATAGGAAAAATGCACACTTATGAACCTTGGAAGAAATAATAAAAACTTGGACTATTATATGAAAGGGAAAAAAATCAAAACCATCTCAAGTGAAAAGGACTTACGACTGTACATTATATCAGATCTAAAAAGTAAACACATAAAACAAATTCTTGTTAAATACAATAAGAACTTTTTTTCCCACAGATTTGAGCAAACCCTACTGCCACTATACCAAACATATGCCAGGCCAGTCACTGATTACAGGTCACAGTTTTGGGGAGGGTTAACAAAGGTGAAAACATTAGGATTGAGAGAATACAACACAAGGCCACTAAAATGATCAGGGAGTTACAGCAAGAAACATATGCAGGTAGATTAAATCACTTGGGATTGTACAGCCTAGAAAGTAACTGGATTAGGGGAGATTTGTTGTTATTGTAAGGCATTCATAATGATCAAGATGTAATAAATAAAATGAATTTTGGTTAGGGACAGAAATGTGTGTACTTTACAATGATATAACAAACAGATCAGACCTAATCATTATAGAAGAAACAATAAAGAACCATATTTTACCCAAAGAGTGGTAAAAAAATCTGCTCCTGACATTTAAACTCCTCTAGTAATGAAAGGATGCTATACCTCGATAAGAAAGCTCATATTTACAGTTTTCTGATCATGACATATAGGCATGTGTGGCAAGTTAGTTTATCCCAGACTCAGCCTGTCAGTGTTACCAGCTTTCTTGAACCCTTCAGACACCTGAAAGGGTTATCAATAGCTGCCTCCACTCAGCATAGACACTCTTTGAGGGTATCTCCAGGTTTTGACCTCTGCAGAGCCACTGCTCACACAGTACCATGCTCCTTGCTCAAGGGCAACCAACCCACCCCTCTATATCAGAGCTGAGAACTCCTTACTTAAGAAACAGAATTTGGTAATGGTAGCCTTCTCTTCAGAGATGGAAATATAGTTTTTTGTCAAGTCTAAATCAGTTAGTTGTACCTCAAAGGACTCAGTCACAGAAACATCATGTATATGAAGATAATTTTTAATACTGCAAGATATTTACACATATCATACAGGATAGTACTCACACAGACTATAGGGAACAGTGATTCTACAGAAATGAAAAGAAATTGTTTGAACAGTAGGCTACACACAGAAAAACCTCTCTCTCTCTCTCTCTCTCTCCTCTCACTCTCTCTCGCTTTAGCAAGGCAGAAGGGCTTACCACACAAGACACTTTTGGTGAATCAGGGAAGACTTGAACCCTTAGGCGGTAGCTTATTCTTAGTCCCAAACCTGACTGTATCTTTCAGGCTCTGCCAGACTTTAAGACCCTCCAGCTGCCCCTATGACATGTCATCCAGTATGTCACTCTGACATCATAGATTAAGCATTCTTTTGTCTTCAGCTGGGTTGGAAAACTAGCCTAATCTAGACTTTTGGACAAGTGCAGCTACTTTATGTCCCAGGACCTGAGCCCAACAGGAATGTTTGGTTTAGCTACCCACTTCCTGACATCAAAAGACATTTTATAAGCTCCTCATAAATTGTTCAGGGGTCCTGTCATGATAATGGACAGCACAGATAGTAAACTGCCATCAGAGCAGTGGATCTGCTGTGATACGAATCCTGACTTTTCCCCCCAGGAATATCCGCTTTGTCAGGTTAGCTGCTACAGTCTAACAAATACTTATGCAGAAAGAATTGGATAAAATAAAAAAAAAAATACTGTCACAGTAAATTGTTCCAGCATGTAACCCTTTTCATTACTTTTTGCCCACATTTAAGTTATAAAAATTCATCATTCTCTAATCAAATGAGAACAATTACAGCACTGTAATACAAAGAACACCATCAATAGAGAACAGGATCCCCCCAACCCCAAGACCATAAAAACAAAGAATGATACTATGATTAATACTGAAGTTACAAAGTGGGCCATTCCATTATTCTGTCTAATTAGTCATCTAAGCTCAAAATACATATAAATGATTACAAATAAAGGTCACGGAAAGATAAAATAAAAAGCATCAGTTTCTGTTGGCAAATGCAATATTAGTTTAGTCATCTTTTACATTTCCACAGATTCAACATTTTATTTGATAATTTTTTTTTTCTGGTGAGCAATTTAAAGTTCCCTGCTTTTCACTAGCAAATTATTATGGCATTATTTACTCCCACAGATAGAGTTCTTCACAATCTTATACACTTGAATCCTACTGAACCATGAAGACTGTTGAGACAGATGGGGGTGTTGGCAATTTAGGTGGAATTTTCATGTGTCCATATACTTAAACTGTGTGTTTTCATGCTAGTTGTTGGCAACCAGAAGAGAACACCGAGCCAAGGCTCATTTCCAGGTGTGACCTGGAGAAGGAGAACAATGGAAAGCAGCAGTACAATATATAATAGACAGTCAGTCAGACATTTGATAAAATAGGTTAGTACAAAATTAGTTAACTACAAAATAGTAGGTACAGAAAATAAAGTGCGGTCACAGTTCAATAATAAACATCTACACAAGTGTAGTATAAAAGTGGCAGTGATACATGGTGGGCAAGACTGCATTGACAACTGGCGAGTGACTTCTAAGGTAAGTTACGGCCTGGCCTTGTAATGTAGGGAGAACAGAGGTAGTGTGGAAATTGACTGAAATAAATTATGAAGGGATACAAAGGCACCCCGCTGCACCCCGTCACCCCCCCAGGAGAGTCACATTTAGTAGAAGGAGTGGAGGGAGGAGGAGTAACACATTTTTGAGCACCAAACTTTGGTGTACCCATTTTATGTGTGTGATAGTAGGGAGAGCTGGCCGTCACCGACTGTCCCTACCTCCAATCTGTGGAGTAGCTTATCAGTCCACTGCTTTGGAGAGCACTGAGAATGTCTGAGTGCTTGTGTTTGAGACTTTGGCTAGAATTTTTTTTTTTGTAGACAAGACCTTTCTAATCTCAAGGAAGGGTGCCACAGCGACACAGTCTGATAGACTAAAATTAAGGAGGGTGCAAATGAACACCACCCCCAAAAGGTGAAAGATATCCACAGCCATGCAATAAACAACTTTATTGATCAGGATAATAAAACCTATGTCATGAAGCAGAGGAAAACTCCGGGTGAAGGAAACCTCTGGCGATCCATGGCTATAGAATGAATTTCTTCTAAGCATTTAAGTAGCACATTATTTTTCAGCCAATTGAAGTTCTTTATGAAGATTATGAAAATACAACTCAAAGCAGTTTGAAGTCCATTGGCCTAAAAGGGCAATAATGTGGGCTGGTATTTGGTTTTGAGATGCTGCTGTGGAGGCACTAATTCGAAATGAGTGACCTAGTTTGGAATGGAATAAGAGCTGAGGATATGTGAATGAGGATCTGGACAAGTTGCATGACTTATGTAAGGATATGGGGCATACATTGGTATCTGTATGGTAATAATGAATGGAAACACATTTTAGAAGCTAGTTAGTTTGGGACGATTTTAGCAGGAGAATGAAGCTGTCATGAGAATTGCATTCAGGCAATACAAAAAGACACAGGCAGAAGGGGATAGGGAGAAGTACCAGGAGAAGCAAAGGGAGGCAGGGAGGTCAGTAAGGGAAGCCAAAGCTCAGACAGAAGAACACATTGCAAAATCAGTGGGTAGAGGGGACAAAACTTTTTACAGGTACATAACTGAAAAAAGAAAGACAAAGGAAGGGATAGTGAGACTGAAGGGGGAGGATGGGAGCCGCGTGGAGGATGACAACAGTAAAGCTGACATATTGAACAGGTATTTCTGCTCAGTCTTTACTGAGGAAGAGAGGGTAATGGGTCTGAAGGGAGTACAAGGGTGAGAATGGTGCAGAAATGGACACAAGTCCCTTTACGAGAAAGGGTCCTGAAGGAACTGGAAGTAATAAGAGTTGATAAAGCAATGGGGCCAGATGGGGTGCACCCCAGGGTCCTTAAAGAACTAAGAGAGGTGGTGGCTGAACTGGCTATCCTGTTTAGCCGATCACTGGAAACAGGAGAGGTACCCAAAGACTGGAGGACAGCAGATGTAGTCCCCTTATACAAAAGTGGGAACAAAGAGGAAGCAGGGAACTACAGACCAGTCAGCCTCACCTCGGTGGTGGGGAAGATCATGGAAGCACTACTGAAGGAGAGATTGGTGGAACATCTGGTTGTCAATGGACTACAGGACCCAAGGCTGTCAATGGACTACAGGACCCAAGGCAGCATGGTTTCCCCAGGGGGAGGTCATGTCAGACCAACCTCGTTGAATTTTTGACTGGGTGACTAGGGAGGTGGATCAGGGGAGGGCAGTGGACATGGCCTATCTGGACTTCAGCAAGGCCTTTGACACTGTGCCACATAGAAGACTATTACACAAACTGGGAATATGGGTGTGGGCAGGACAGTAGTGTGGTGGGTAGGTAACTGGCTGGGTGGCAGGACACAGAGGGTGGTGGTAAATGGCTGTCACTCCACAGAGGAAGAGTGACCAGTGGGAGTACCACAGGGATCAGTGCTGGGACCGGTCTTATTCAACATCTTCATCAGTGACATTCTTGGGACCTAGAAGGCAGAATTTCACTTTAGCTGATGACACAAAGCTCTGTAACAGATAGACACACCAGAGGGTGTAGACAGAATGAGAAGGGACCTGCAGAAACTTGAAGAATGGTCAGGGTTTGGCAGTTGAAATTCAATGCAAGGAAGTGCAAGATAATGCATATGGGGCACAAAAACCTGGCACAATATATCAGTTGGGGGTGAGGATACAGCATGCACCAAGCAGGAAAGGGATCTTGGGGTTATCATCTCTGATGACCTCAAGGTAGGAAACAGTGTGACAAGGCAGCAGGTAAAGCAAATAGGATGCTGGGATGTAGGGCAGGGGCATCACCAGCAGGAAAAGGGAGGTCATAATTCCGCTATACAAGACACTAGTGAGGCCCCACCTGGAGTACAGTGTACAGTTCTGGAGACCATACCTACGTAAGGACATAGACAGGGTAGAGAAGGTTCGGAGGAGGGCAACAAAGATGGTGCATGGATTGCATCACAAGTCCTGTGAAGACAGGTTGAAGGAACTGAACATGTACTCCCTGGAGGAGAGGAGAGAGAGAGGGGATATGATAGAGACATACAAGTATCTTACAGGGAGGAACAGGGTGCAGGAATACACTATTTTTAAGCAAAGATGACTGCCAGGACTACAGGGCATGGGATGAAGTTGGAGGAGGGCGATTCAGAGGAAACATGAGGAAGAATTTCTTCACAGAACGGTGGTGGACAAGTGGAACACCCTGCCAGAGAGTGGTGGGGCTGAAACAATCATGGGATTTAAGAATGCATGGGATAGACATAAAGGAATTCTGGAGGTCAGGGGTAAGGGGCAACAGACTTCTAGGAAAACATAAACTGAACTTATAAGCTCAAATGGGCAGACTGGGTGGGCCATAGGCCCTTATCTGCCGACACTGTCTATGTATCTATGAGAGTCGTGCACAAGATCTGTGAAGTTAAGATGCTGTAATGGATTAAATGAAGCTAATTTGGAAGAACATTTACTTGGTCTGAGGAATTTCAAAACGGCCAGGACCATGGCTGCTTTGCTAGGGTAAAAATAAACTTCATAGAGTAAAACAGCTATTAGATGCTTTAAGAGGTTGAGAGTTGTAAGATGATGGTTTGAAGTTTTTCTTGTTGATGATCTGTGAATACTATGTAAGCAGCAATTCACTGAAGAACAAAACAATATGGCTAAGCATTTGATTCCTTGAAGTTAGAGAGAACTGTGTTTATAGATGTATTGCGTGAGGGAGGAACAGTGACACAAGTTTACTTCTTTGTAGTATGATGTGATGGCAAAAACTAATAAGAATCAGTGAATATATTCTGTTTATAAAAGGTAATGCAAGTAGACCAGGCTATTTGATATTCTAATAAGGTTGATAGTACTAAAGACTAAATTATGGTAGACTGTTTTTTTGTAACAACATATTCACGTCATATTAAGGGGTCAAAGTTGAGATGCCTGAGTTCTAGAACAGTCTGCTGCTGTGGCCATGAGTTGGAATTTCTGAAATGAAAGTTAAAAAGACTATCAGCAACAGGACTGGAGTTTCTGGTATTTGTATAGTTTAATTAAACAATGTCCTTTGAGATATTGCCAAGTGAGATTATGCATAAAAAATTCACAAATCTGAACAGCAGATTTGGTATCAAGTTAAAAATGTCACAGTTGAGGAATGACAGTAAGAGACCCAAGCAAAGCAGCAGCTATGACTGGATACATTTTTAAGCATGCTGAGGAATTTCCAGAACTGAGTAAGTGGGACATTTCAGTTGGCTAAGGATCAGAGAATCAATGAGTACTGTAACAGGAATTGGTATGCGGGAAAACAGTCTATATAAACTTCTGTGTCAGGTTGAAGTCAGATAATTATGAAGGAAGGGGGAGTTTCCATTTCTGTCCATCAAAAAATGAGACCACAAAGTGAAATCTGATCAAGCAGAGTTAGTGACTGAGGCTGTTGAGGTTCACAGTAGAGAAAGCAAGTTCAAGGAGACAGAAATGAATGATCATCCTTAGGAAATAATGCATTTCGCGAAGTTAAACTGGACCAACAAGGACAGTAAGTCTCTTCTAGTGCAGATTTGTTTAGTCAACAGGATGATACTGCAAAGTTGATGCTTTGGAAATGTAATCAGTAGACATGCTTCCAAGGTTATTCCAAGAAATTAAGGACCCACAGTTCGCTCAGGTGCCTAAAGGTATACTTGTGTTGGAAGGGCTTACATAACATACTGAAACGGGAATAAAACCAGCCAATGTTGATACCTTAGTTTAATTCTTTTAGTAGACACTGCAATATACCGTTGGAATTCTGATGTGTTAAGTACAAGTTTTTAAGGTTAATGATTTTTATTCTTTTCATCTTATATATATACAGCAAGCACATACAATAGCATTTCAGTTACAAAGTACAAAACAGATTCTGGAACAGGAGAGAAGGAATTAGACATACTAGCCAAAGTCTTATAACAGATGTACATTAATCTGGAAGGTTATGAGCTTGACTGGAATTCTGAAGGGGTAGGAGGTAATGCCTCTCAACTCTGCTCTGCTCTATAAACAAAAGGAAAATAAACATACTAACATATCCTAAACCGGGTTTCTCCATTATATGCCACTGTAAGGAGGACTATGAAAAGGGGGGTAGACAAATGCACAGACAGTCTACTCATATGTGAGCTAGGCATTTCTATGTCCATTTTCATTTTTTATTTAGAGCTTGGAGTCAGGGTCACACTTATCGGGAGTATCAATAGTATGGGGATAACCAAACGAGGCTGGTCCTATGGTCAACCTATTCCAGTCCTGGGTTTCAAATATGCTAGGAAGGGGGCCCAGCAGTCAACATAAACCTTGGGTTTATTAGACATATTAAGAGATAATCTATCTAACGTAGCAAGGAGTGTAAGAGCATGGTACAGTTCTCGCATAGTAGGCATTTCAGTAGTTCTCCACCAGCACAGTATTAGGCGTTTGGCAGAAATTCCAACAAGGGCCTGCCATCTAATTTGAGAGGGTTTACAGTGCAGTTCTGAGGGGGATAGGCCCAAGATCCAAAGAAGGGGGTCAAGTGGTATACTTAGTCCTGGGATGTCCCTAGCAAACTGGGTTACTGCTCGCCAAAAGGGAGCTAGCACAGAGCATTGTCAAACAATGTGGTACAAATCTCCAGGCTGAGCCTGGCATCTCCAACATACATTAGTATTGAGGAGATGAGGTTTGAATAATACATCTGGGGTTCTGTACCAGTGGTGCAGCAATTTATTTTGAATAAGCTTGCTTCGGGCGTCTGGATAACATGTGTGTGCCAGTTTCCAGATTAAGGCCCATTGAGTATCACTTATTTCCACTTATAATGTTTTTTCCCATTTAGATTTGGAAACCCCGGATTGTGAGGGGACACTCTGTCTAAGATCTGCGTATATGCTGCTCGCTTGTCCTCTCAAGAGTGTAAGCCTGGTAACTAGCTTCTGAGGACGTGCCACTTCGGAGAAGTAGCATTTCAGAAATTCAGTTAGGGAGCTATGGAGCTGAAAGTATCTCCAGAAATCATTCTTATCCAGACAATATTTCTGCACCAGGGCTTGGAAAGATTCCATTCTGGAGCCCGACTTATTAAGGACATCCGCCAAAAACTTGATGCCATCTTTTTCCCATTGGGGCCAATAAAAGGGTTTGTTGCCCATCATTAAATGTTGATTGTGAAAAATAGACGTGAAAGAGAGAGGGGTTGGGTTAACTTGTATCTTTCTATGCACCTTACACCAGATCTGAACCGCTGGAGCAATAGTGGGATGAGACTTTAGGGATGTAGGCAAGGGATTATAGATTAAGAGGGGGAGAGTGTGCACCTGGGCTATAGCCTGCTCCATATGTAACCAATGCAGGGAGGTGAAGTCAGGGGTACTGAACCATTTTAAGGATTGTGCTACCGAGTAGGCCCATGTATATCCCTCAAACCACGGGAGTCCCCAACCACCATCTTTCCAGTGGGAGCGGAGCTTACCCCTACTATAACGTGGCTTTTTATTGTCCCAGAGAAAACTGCCCACAACAGTGTCTATTATATGGAACCATTTAGTAGGTGGGGCTAAGGGAATATGTGAGAGGGTATAATAATTTGGGTGCCTCAATCATTTTAAGAGCGGCGACTTTCCCGGCTAGGGTAAGGTGCAGCATCTTCCACCTTTCTAGTTCAGTTTGAAGGTTAGCAACCAGGGGACTGAGATTGATGTCCCAAAGTCTGGACAGATCAGGGGAAATTTTGATACCTAAGTATACTAGGAATTCCGGGGCCCAAGTAAGCCCATTGGATGAGACTGAATTTGGGGTACAGTTAGAGTTAAGGGGTAGCAGCTCCATTTTTGAGGTATTCATCTGGAGACCAGTCATTTTTGCAAAGTTGGTTAGTATTGATAGGATAGCAGGGAGTGCTATGCTGGCATCTTCAACCAAGATAAGTAGGTCATCAGCATACATGAGCATGGGGTATGATTGTGGCCTAATGGAGATGCCCCTTATCTCAAGATGTTGCCAAATGGCAGCTGCTAATGGCTCCACTGCTAGTATGAACAGGAGAGGGGAGAGGGGGCAGCCTTGACGAGTGCCCCTGCCAAGTTGAAAAGGGTTAGAAATAACTGCGTTGGTCCGGACTCTGGCTAAGGGTTGTTGATATAAGGCTGAAACCCATTGCCCGAAGACAGAGCCAAAGCCAAATCTCTTCAAAACCCCATCCAGAAAGTCCCATTCAAAGGAATCAAAGGCTTTCTCAAACTCTACTGCGATAGCAGCCACAGGGGAGGGCAGTGATTTAGCCTGATATATGATATTAATCAGTGATCTAATGTGATCCCGGTTTAGGCGTCTCGGCACAAAACCCACCTGCGAAGGGTGTATAAGTGCAGATAAAAGGGGGCTAAGCCTAGTGGCCAGTATCTTAGCAAAACTTTTGCTATCAGTATTAATCAAGGAGATAGAGTGATAACTGGATGGTAGTGTGGGATCTTTACCTTTTTTCAGAAAAACCGTGATAATTGCTTCACAAAGAGTAGAGGTTAAAATGCCATTATGCAAGGTTTCGTTGAACACCTGAGACAGTAGGGGGGCAATATGGGGAGCTAGCAACTGCCCTAATTCAGCTGGGAAACTGTCTCCTCCAGGAGACTTGCTGGTATTAAGGGTGTTGACAGCCGCTATGACCTCTGCAGAAGATATTGGCAGGTCAAATTGCGTAGCTTGGGGCGGGGCAAGCTCTGGAAGCTGGAGAGAGGCAAGAAATGTCCCCATATCTTGCTCCTCTATAACTCTAGTGGATGTGTAAAGTGTTTCATAAAATTGCTGCATAATGGCATTGATAGCAGTGGGATCAGTACTAATTTTGCCTGTCTGGTCTTTCAAGCCCAGGATATGATGTTCAGCCTGCTGCTTTCGGAAGTCTGTATGCCAGGAGCTTGCCGGCTTTCTCCCCATTCCCAGTACTGGTGGCGCAGCCTCAAAACTGCTACTTCGGCCTTGCGGGTTAATAGCTCATTAAGTGCTAGGCAAGAGGCAAGTAAATCTCTATACAGTGGAGAGTTTAGAGCTAGACTGGGGAGTTGTTTCGCTCGAGCTTCCAAAGTTTTTAGCTTAGCTTCTCGGGAGGTCTGAAGATGTGCCCGTTTCTTTCATCGCTTAGCTGCGTAGCTAATAATAACCCCACGTAGGGTGGCTTTAAAGGCCTCTCAACGAACGGCAGAGGTGTCTTGAGGTGGACTGTCTGCTAGAAATAGCTTTGTCTCAGAGGAAACCCAGTGAAAAAAAGTTGGGTCTTTAAATAGTAGGGGGTCTAGTTTCCAAGCTAGAGGGTCTGGGCGTGGGTAGGCCCCACAGTGCATGCAGATGTACCGGGGCATGATCTGAAATGACTTTGGGCATAATCTTGGCGTCAACAGCATTCTGGCAGATGGCAGCTGAGATCACTCAAAAGTCCAGGTGACTGTGAGATCTGTGTACCGTGGATGTGAAGGAGTAGTCCCTCATTGTGGGGTGAAATGTTCTCCAGATATCTGGAAGGCCCACTTCTGTCATCAAGTGTTGCAAAGCTAAGTGAGCCTTAGTGTGTTGTACTGTAGAGGGGGCACTACGATCCAGCTGGGATACTAACACCAAGTTAAAATCTCCTCCTAGGATTATGGGTACAGGCTCCAAGGAGATGGAGCATACTGCGTGAGCCAGATGGTGAAAGAAGGAGAGTGCATCTCCATTTGGTGCATATATACTGCTAAGGAGAATAGGGCCATCTGGAGTTTTTTATTAGTGCTAAGACCCACCTACCAGAGGGATCTGTCTGCACTTGTATGATAGACCAGGTCAGTGACTTATGGAAAAGGATAGCAACTCCTCTTTTCCGGGTGGAGGAGGATGCAGAGAGTACTTGTCCCATCTAGTCTTTTTTCAACAGATCATGATCCTGCTTTGTGAGTTTGGTTTCCTGTAGGAAGGCCAGTGTAGCCCTCAGCCTTTTCAGATGAGAGACCACCTGTTTGCGTTTTCCCAGGGTGTTTAATCCCGGTACTTTACAGGTGTATGCGTGAAGGTCAGCCATGATTGAGTGGAGAGGAGCATGTATGAGTTCTTATGATAAAGAAACATATTATACAGGCTGAGGGGGGAGCTGGTCCTTCCCCCAGAAATCCCCCGATGACTCCTAATTTCCTAGCCCATAATATCACTGTAGTGCCCAAAGATCTGAGGTATTTGTGAAAAACCTGGTTGCAACACATTAAACACCATCTATCTGAGCAAACGTCCCACAGCAATAACAAACTATATACAAACAATTTAGCAATATAGTAGCACTTAGTTTTCGGAGGGCGACAGTCAAGTCGGCAGACTAGCCACCAAGGCTATCTATCATCCTCTTGTGGAGTGGGTCGAGATTGTAAGGAGGCAGAGCAACTCACTGCACTCCGTTTGGAGTACTTATGAGACTTTATCAGAATCCACTCTCCCATGTACTCAGTGGGCACAAGAAGGGGTTGTGAGTCAGCAAGGGGCGGTCTCAGTACTGGGGCCCATGCAAAATATATCATGGCTGTGAGAAAGAAAAGCTGTTTGATCCTGCCCAGAATGACATATGTAGATTGTAGCCACTACCCAGACCTGCAAGTGGGATTTGGGAAGCCGCAGCCCGAAGCAATCTGGGGCCTTAGTTTAAGGTCTTACTTTCGAGAACACCCCAATGTGACTGTTACATAATCGAGGTGGCATTATAGAACAGTGTGGGTGCTTTGAGATATAGCGCATTAGGTGCATTTTGTTCCTCCGCCCCCTTTAAACTAAGAGGAGCAAGTTCTAGCTACCAGCTACTTCAACTTAGGCTTAAAGAAGCAATCAGGCTGGTGTTAAACCACACCTGTTGGCCCCTAAATACGGGAGGCAGATATAAGAGACCCCAAAGCATAACTAACACAGGCAATCCACATAGTAATTTGTCAAAATAAACATTTCTTGCATGCACTTAGATACCATGCTTTATGTTTGGAAAGGCAGTAGTCCTGAAAGTGTCTTGAGCAGCAAACAAACACACGCCCACTAACATCTACTGATGGTATCTCACAGGAAAATGAAGGCAGCTACGAGGTCCGAGAAAGGGTAGAATATATCCGCTATCCACAAACAACCGCTTCATTATTGTTCCCGAAAATTAATCAGCCTGTAGGAGGCCCGCCAGGGCCCTATTCAACCCAGCCTCCATTTCCCCAGCCTAAGGAGGCCTACGCAGAGGAACCAAAACAAATAGGCCAGTTACTTATCTGTACTATACCGGGGGAGACTCATCAGCTGGTCGAGCAGGAGAATGAGTTGGTGCTGCCATGGCTTGCCGATCGATGTGCCCCGGAGGAGCAGAGACTCGCTGTGATTGAGTCGGCGGCTTGTCTGTTGCCACGATCGCAGCCCATGATTTGGGTTTTTCTAGGAGCATAACTTGTGTTGGTGCCTCGTCTTCCGACATTGATGCCTCTGGAAGTGTTGACAGGGGAGCAAAATTGTTTGGGGGAGTAGTGTTGACGTAGTTCTGCATGGTCTTCGTCTTCTCCGTGGGGCGGTACCCCATACTGCCTAGTAGCTAGTGCAGTCTCCTTTCATGCCTTTGTGAGGTGTGTCACTTTCTGTTCCTCAGGGAGAGGGAGGCTTCAAAATGAAATAGTGGCGGCTGCTGAGACTCCTGCTCGGTCCTGGTTGAGACATCCATATTGCCACGGGAGGTAGGAGAGGCACTAGAGTTACTGTACAAGTCGGGGTTCTGGAAGTCTTTCGGAAATTGCTGTTGGAGGTAGTCCCTGAGGCTTTCCGGTGTATCGAAAGAGATTGGGGCACCATTAACTATTATTCTCATTGTAGCCAGGTACCGCATGGAGAAAGAGAACTGGTGCACATGCAAAATCTTGCGACCCAGTGCATATGCCTTCTTTCACTCCGTTAGTTCGTGGGAGTAGTCCTGGAAGATGTGAATGGTACTGCTATTCCAGGATAGGGAGCCTCTATCTCTTGCTGTGGCTGTTATCAGCTCTTTTTGGCAAAATTCCAGAAAGCGAGCCAAAATGGGTCATGGGTGCTCTCCCGGTTTAGGTGGTGGGGCCAAGGATCTATGAGCCTGTTCAATTTGTAGGACAGTGGCAGGCAGGAGACCTAATATGGATGGCAAGGAGTCCTGTAGAAAGCGAACGATATCCCTTTGTTCAGCTCCCTCCAGGAAGCCAATGAGCCGCAGATTGTTGTGGCGGCTCCTGTTTTCCAGGTCGTCCACTTTATCTTGTAGGTAGAGTATGAGCCGGGCTTGTTCTCGAGTGGTAGCTGTAATTTCTTGCAAAGCTGCATCGTAGGCCTTGAGATGCCTTTCCATATGGAACATCTGTGATTCGATAGCCTGTAGAGTTTGGGATTTGGAGTTTACAGCAATAGTCATTTGTAACATTTGTGTGAGCAGCTGAGTAAACATTTGTTCTGTTTTTGCAGGTTCAGCTGGAGCTGGCATGGAGGACATCCTGCTGTAGGCCATGATGTAAATGAAATGCCCCTATGAAGCAGATCCTCACAGGTAGGAAGATAATATTGAGATACTGATGCAGTTGGTGAGTCCTTCTTCGCTTATCTGTATTTTCAGATGTTCTCAAGTGCCTCTTGTTGCAGGATGCCTTAGGATTTCAGCCCATACAGAGGGAGCTAAGAGATTATGCTGCCATCTTGGTTAAAGGCTAAGCCACGCCCCAAGTACAAGTTTTTAGATATAAAACGATGATGTCAGAAGAGCACCAGTATAAAACCAATGGAGAGGACGTTTGATGAGGTATGCCACAAATTCCTGATTTGGATGAGATAACGGATATAGGGCTAATTGTTGGATGTCAACAGGTGTAATGATGAGGAAATAGTTATTTGTGATATTGACACAGACTGGTGACAAACTGGTGGCAGATCAGTTTTTTGAATGGGCATCCCCACAACAGCCACAGATGTGGAGAAAATTACACGAGGGAGCTGGACCAAAAGAATTGTTAAAAATTATTAAATATCTTGTATCCTGATGATAAAGCAACTTGTGTCCCTAGTGTTGTTTTGTGAATTTATGGAGTGCAGAAGATGCCTGTGATGTAGGTTTGTGTTCCAATGGAGAAGAAGACTAAGGCATTGGCATGGGACAGAAGGTTGACTGATGCAAAAAAGATCTGCCAACAAAGCCCCTTGTCTAGCATAGTTATAATAGAGCAACTAACAGACCAGGCTTGCCCAACTGAACCAAAGATTAAGCCATTGGAGCATGGCAGCTGCTTTAGCCGAAAGCCACATAGTAAACATAAAAGACTGTTTCACCTGCCACAAACAATGATGGTTATGTATTAATTCCTCCCTTTGGAAACAAGCTGGTGACAGGAGGGTAAGAGAAACATACAGGGCTTATGTAGAGGACTGGAACATTGAGGAGTGGGTTTGCTTGTGGGAAATGCTGCATGCCAGACTTGAGTATGGAAATGTAGTTCTTTGTAATTAAGAGGTTTTATGTATTTCTGGTCAGGACTGAATTTGGAAGAAGACTCCTGATGTGGGTAGCATCTCAATTAACTGACTAGCATTGATCTGATCATTTAGAGGACAAGGACATTCTGCACAACTGGAGCTGAATGAAGATGACTACGAGGGGGGCAATGGTTTTACTTACTGGGTTGGCACAATTTAAGAATTTGTTAACAAACAAGTTTGGGAAGAAGATGGAAATATTTGCAGATGCAGATTGCATTTCATATGCATGTGGCTGATGAAATAAAGCCGGTGTTCAACGGGAAAAAACTTTGGCGTGTTCTGTTCACAACAAGACAAAATGTAAGGTTTATAGTGCAGTGGGGGTAGCAGTAGCAGATAATGGAGCAGAAAGCTGGACCCTGAATACGACACTGACTAGAATACCGGGGTAGTTTTATCTGTAGAAGCCTAAAAAGGCTCATAGGTATGCAATACAGGAGAAAATAAGGGACGAGGAAGTATGAGCAAGGATCATACAGAAGAACTTGCATGTGAAAAGATCCTGAGATGGACACGGCATATATGGATGATGAAAAAGCAACAGATGGTCAAGAAAGTCAAGAAGTGGCTACTGCAAAGCAAGAGGCCATGATGGAGACCAGACAGCAGAAGGAATGGACACACTATTACAGAAAATGCAAAGTAGAACTTCATGGAGGAGGCTAAGAAGGGGGATGGATGCAGTGTAGATTGAAAGGAACATGCCATCTGATCTGAGTTAGTGATGGCTACACATGATACAGTTTTAGCTGCCCAAAAAGAATATTTGCATCTTAGGTCTACAGTCACAGTGAGGGGATTTGGAACCAGTGTGTCGTCTTGTACAAACTGGCAACAGCAGTTCCTAACGTGAGCCCAAATTGAAAACAATCTAAATATTAGCTGATAAAACACTATGACTGTCATTCACAAACTGGAACATGGTTCGTAATATTGCACTGTTAACAAGAATCTGTCTTTGTTCCTTGTTCACAGACTGGGGTACATTATCGAATCAAATTCCAGAAGATGTTTGCTGCCAAAATCTAACAAGTGGACCAAACAAAGGAGAGGAAATCAGGGTCTCATCCTTCCTTTGAAGCCAGCATTTTACGAATGGCATTCCTTTCTTTCATGAGTAATTACAGTGCGTGTTGATGAGTAATAGCACCCTTCATGAGACTCTGTCTCCTTGTTTGGAAGGTATGGTATTCACCATGGCAATTAGTCTTCTTGTTCTTAAGAAACTATGATCTACTTTCTCAGGTGGCTGAAATTTTTTCCCCCTAAAGTTACTGTAGTTTCCCTACAAAATAAAGTGATCCTTACAAATCAGGAAAACACAGTTTGGAAGCCAAACCTTTTAGATCAATTGCAATTAGTTTCTGAATCTGTAGAAAGTACTCTGCAGCAATTAAACAGTTGTTAAATTTTGGCAGCTAGTGCTATGGGAGTTCTCCGGGCTACTGCTTTGTTTTGCATTCAGTGTCAACTAAATTTGGCTCACTGTCTTGTAGTCTGCAGTGCACAAGAGACTTCAGCCATTTTTTTCTTTTATAAATTATCTACCCAGGATAGCACATAGGCAACAATCTCATTTTCAGAGGGGTCCTGCTTCTAACTAAGTTTTACAGCTGGAAGGACCGAAGCTCAAGCAGGTTAAGTGACTTGCATAAAGTAACATAGTAAGCAGCTCTGGTGGTATCTGAACCTGGGTCCCAAGTCACTACAATGCCTCCCAAATTTAATGCAGCAGTATTTGTTAGATGGCAACATAGTCAATCATGTAGTGTTTTAGCAATATTTGTGACATAAGTAGATTCCGCAGCTGTATGCCCTTCTTTCTTTCAGATGTTTTTTAAAACAGCTTTTATTGAAAATGTCATAATTAATGACTGAAGTCATTAAAGATGGCCACCATATCCAATTTGTAAAAAAAAACTTCGCATTTTACATGTAGGATTCATACTGTGGATATATTAGGAATGTGCTAGCACAATTTTCTGATGATAGACAGCACAATACATCTCGATGTTTAACGGATTCATAACTGATGTGGTAAGAGGGCACAGAAACAGAATTTCTTTTGCAGAGAAGGACCTTTAGGGTCATCCAGTCTGCCAATTGTCCCTGCCTATTTCGTCACCACTGACCCTAGTTGGTCATAGGTTTCCCTCCCTCCCACCGTTCCTCTACCTAATATGCCCCTGTGCCTATCCCACGCATGCTTGAGCAGTTATGCAGTAAATCTCAAAACCTCATATCTCGAGTGATGAATGAAATACAATGAAAAGAAAAATGGATATATTAATGTTTTTGACAGAAATACACTATTGCTAAAAAAATCTATTGTTTTCATAAAAACATGCTGCTGTATTAAAATGCTGTGAGCCAAGTCAACTAATGGGGGAACTCAGTTTAGAGAACAGAACAAGTCAGTTGACATTAAAGTTAGAATAAAACTTCTAGAATTTAAAAATAGTTTATGAAGCATCCCTTGCCTCAAGTATGTTTGGTCAGGGAAAAGAACATCCAGTGCTGTCCCTGATGTTAACGCAGCAGTGGCAGTGACAATTTTTTACCCATGTCTCATTAATTATAGAATGCCTTGTCTTCTGTCTTGTAAGATAGCCTTTTTCCCAGGTGCAAGTCTGCTTAAGCATTTTTTATACATCTGAAATAATTAAAGCAAAGCTTTGATTGTTGTGGCCTGGAGTCAGTCCTGTTGTCCCCAGTGTCCCATATGGTGAGGGGAAAGTGTCTGTTACATGCTAATCCACCTTAGTCACAAGATAAGGGATGTGTAATGGGTGTTCAAAAAACAGTTGAGAGTACAGCTGAAAATGTGAGGACAGCCATGTTTAATGGAAACATTCGTGAATAATTTTAAATTTTAAAAAAAAACTTTTTTAAAAAGACTGAAAATATTACAAATCAGAAGAAAAATATCAAACTAAAATAGAAATAAGGGTAATAGAACAACATCATCACCTCAACATGCACTGCTACACAAGGCTAAAACATGCAAACTGTTTCTGTGCAGTTGGATAAATTACAGTATGGTGCTGTGGTAACACCACTAGATTTAGGGCTGAGAAGGCACTTCTGTGTTATGCCCTAATGTATGCACTTTAACACTGTGGTTGTCCTTGAACAGAATTACCTGAAATTTAGTACCTGTGTTCTTGAGCCCAGGATCCATGGATCCTGAAAATTTGGTAATGGTCAGTTTTTATTTATTTATTTGAAAACTGGTAACTGGAAAAGGCACACTGAGCCAAGGCACATTTCCAGGTGCAACCTGAGGGGGCAGAAAGTACAGTTATGTAAGAACTTACTGTAGCAGTACATCTTCAAGAGGAGCTTTTGCAGTAGGCAACACCATTAGGACTAAGCCGCCAGTTGCTAGGACCACAGGGAAAATGTCTAGCCAGCAGTCTACAGCGGGGGACCACCCCTGAGGTTGGCACGGTGATGTCCCCCCTGTAGTATAAAGGGGGTGGTCCCCTGGTCACACCTCAGTTCTCCCACCGGCTACCTGTGGAAAGGAGTGACAGGAGAAGGAGGGGCTCCTAGAGCCCCAGAAAAGGCCCATATGAGCTAGAAAGAGAGCAGGGGGATGGAGGGAGTGAAAAGCATGCCTACTGCTAGAGCGCCTCTCGAAGATCCACTGTTACGGTAAGTTCTTATGTAGCTGTACTATCTTATTTCGAGGGGGCTCTTGCAGTAGGCAACCCCATTAGGACTGAGTCCCCAGTAGCGCCAACAAGCCGAGACAACACTTGGGAGGAGGAAAGAGATCTGCCATAAAGAAGAAAGTGACTGGAGGCCCACAAGGACTGCTAGGCCAAGGCCAACCCTGCTCCCAAAGGTAAAGCCCAGTTGGCACAACTTGGTAAAGAACCCCAAAGGAACTGGCAGTGGGCAACATGATGCCACCTGTGGTGGACAGAACCCGGAGACAGGTTACAAACAGTGCTGGCAGCCCAATGGGGAGGCCCTGACCAACCCTCGAGAAGGGGTTGGTTGCAGTGTCGGTAGCCAGTGCAAAAGGCAACCCCCTGTGACTGGGGCCAGAAAGGTACTAAAGTACCTGTCAACAAGGGCAGTGAGAGGGAATAAAGACAAAAAAGAGGGGCCAAAAGAGCCTACTTCCTGAAAATAGGCTGACTGAAGATGGTTCACAATCAAGGGGGAGGGGGACCCCTCCTGGTAAGAAGGTAAGGGATAATGCACCTGAGGATGCGTAATCCGAAACAAAGAAAACCCGGACACTACGGGGTAGGAACTAGGTAGCAACTGGGAAAGTCCCTCTCTAGCAAGAGTGCACATAAAGCTCCTAAATCCAATAAGGCTTGGAGCTTAGAAATAACTGGAAAAAGGAAACAGCAATTCCCTAATAGGTTGAGTCACGGAACCCCTCCCCACACATGGAAAAAGAGAGAGATTCCTCAGAAGAACCGAGCTCTGCTTCCCAGGAACTGACAGGCAGGTATGCATGAGCAGTGTGCTGGTGTTGGGAAGAGCCCAGATACAAGTGGAACAAAGATGAGAAATCATCCCAAAAGCGGAGAGCTGGCCATCTCATAAGCTGGCCAGATT
The DNA here is from genome assembly GCA_016271365.2 of Neoceratodus forsteri. Lineage (NCBI taxonomy): Eukaryota > Metazoa > Chordata > Ceratodontiformes > Ceratodontidae > Neoceratodus > Neoceratodus forsteri. Next base: position 705,646,722 of record CM028130.1, read on the forward strand.
GACTGAGACTTCCTTAAGGAGCGGTTAGGTATTGGGGCAGCACATGCTGACCCCGGTAACCCGAGAAAATCCCAAGAAGGCCTCCTACAGGAGAAAGCTGCGACACAAGAAAAAGAAGCCCAGCTGGAAGGAGGAGGGACTTGAGAATTCAAGGGCGCAAGTCTCCCCAGACCAGGAAGAGTGAGATGAAACTGAGGGGAAGAGGAATGGGAGGACCACTGCTTCAAGAGGAAGCAGGAGACCATGCTGGGCACAGCACCGATGGCACTAAAGAGAACATTTCCGCCCCCTCTAACTGCAGTTGGAGGGGAAATCATCAGGAAAGGCAGGAAAGGAAAGAGTAACAGACCTTTCCCATGAGGAAACAGCAAGCCCGGGGAGAAGCAGGCAGTAACCAGATGGGCCAGCGTTGGATGGGGGGGGGGGCAGACAGGAAAGGTGTTGCCCTCGCCTGCTCATCAAAGCATGGATCTTCGCAGAAGCCATCTGCAAGACAGAGCCTGGGAACTGCCAAGGATGGACTTCAGGCAGAGCAGAATGCCCAGGACCTCCACTGCCTGGAATTAAAGGATGGTTTTCAGGATAAACTCTTGCATCCCCCTGAACTCCCGGTAACAGTGAATGGTGAGCAACACTGTCCTCATACCCAGCACCGAAAAGAACAGGAAGAACTCCAACTCAACCCCCGCCGACACTCCTAAAACCCACAGGGTGGGCTATGGAAACCTTTGGGGAGCATGGCCAGGAGAACCACAGGGGCTGGCGCCACCCGGAGGCTCAGTGGCCGCAGAAGGAAGTCAGCTGGGAGCCAGCCATGGGAGACAACACATGGAACATGTCCCTCAGGGATCGCTATCCTACCCAGAAAGGGGGAGGGATGGCCCCTGCTAAACTTTCCCAATGCCAAAAAATAGCTGAGAAAGCATAAAGTAAGCTGTGACTATCCCTAGAGGAAGGAACAGCCACAGGTTACAGCCTAGGGTCAGAATGAGATGCTCCAAGAGGAGATTGTAAATCATCAACCATCCAGACTGGAAGTCCCGAAGACTCCTGCAGTCTACGGGCACCAGGGTCACCTGCACAGCTGCCAGGTGAGGCTTCGGGGACCAAAAATAGGCCGAAGGTGAGAAGTTGAATATTAGCCTTCCTCCCAACAATAGGAGCAGGAGGAAATGGCAGGGGACAGGAGTAGTGAGAGAAGTAGGGATGTGTCCTGCGTATCGGGAACACCATTCCCAATTCCAAGGAGGAACTGTAACAGGGAAATCCAGGAATGCCTCCACATCAAGGAGTGAACCTCTGGGCCTGGCACCATGACCCAGCCTCCGGAGGAACCGGGGGAAGGTAACCACACTCTTTATGTCCAGAGGAAAGGGCTCCTTGGTACTTTTTCCAGCAGGAAAAAGGGGAACCTGCTAATGGGAAATCAACCAAAAGAAAAGGCCGAAATGGCTCTAGGGAGATAGAGGAGATTCACCATAAGAGAGAAAATTATCCTCCACCTATTTTCAGGGTGGAGGGCAAGGTAAGCACCAGACAGCTCCGGTAGGATCCACACAAGAGAGAAATCTATCCTCCAGCTGTATGGGCGGAGGGTAAGAAAACCCCTTAACATCTCTGGTGAAATCCTGGACGGAGAAAATAAGGGGGGGGGGGCATGCTAATGAGTCAATGGGTGGCGTAGGCTGTGGAATGTGCTACCGCCTCAGCTCTATGTGCTTTAGGGGCAGGGGCGTCAGGGGCCGAGGAAGCCTGATGCTTGCCCTTTGACCAGGATAGCTGGTGGCAGGTGAGTTGCTCCACTGGGCGTGAAGGAAAGATGGGTGCGCCCCGCGCTGGTGGGTGCGGAAAAGGGGGTGCCCTGAGTTCAGGGCCCTGCCTGAGTCCTGTAGGAAGGTGAGCATGACCCGGATCTCACCACCAAAAAGGGTAGAGCCCCAAAATGGGGCTTACATAATAGAGGATTGAATGCCCGGGAAAAAGTCTTCCCCTGTGGGGGAAGACCCAGCATTGACCACGGCCCCCAGAGGCGAACGCAGCTGAGAGGCGGATCTATCCTAGTCCCGATGCTTGTACTACTTATGTTTTTTCTTAGAAGCAGCAGAGGTCTCTGACGAGGCTCCTGGAGAGGAAGATGCACTCTGGGCCTGCAACTCTTTTTTTCATGGTGACCAGTTTCTGTTGAAGGAGATAGGCTTCCAGGACCCTCTGGCATCATCTCTGTGTGGCCTGGTTGAACTTCAGGCAGACCTGGCAGCCTTCGGTGTTGTGATCGAGGCCTAGACAAATAACGTAAGAGGAATGGCAGTGCTTATCTGGAATCTGTTTACCGCAGGCACACTTGGATTTGCAGGACTCAGCAGACGAAGTCAGCGAAGACATGCAGCCGACGGTGAAATAACAAGGAAAAACTGTTGAAAATAAAGAAGTGAAAGGCAGTCGACTGAAGCAACATTCCACAAGGTCCGATGAGTGCAGGTTGATGGTGGGAAAAGAACTGAGGTGTGGCTGGGGGACTACCCCCTTTATACCATGAGGGGGACGTCGGTGTGCCGACGTCAGGGGCGGTCCCCTGCTGTAGACTGCTGGCTAGAAGTTTTCCATATGATCCTAGTGCCTGGCAGCTAGTCCTAACGGTGTTGCCTATTGCAAGAGCCCCCTCAAAGTAAGATCAGGAAATACATTAAAAAAAGCTACACAGTATCAGTGATTGGTACAAAGTAAAGTGAAAACAGACAATTTAACATGGTACATGTGCAATTAAAATTATACAGAACTAAGCAAAGATACAATGTGCAGCTCTGATGTGTAAACAGAGAACACAGCAAGTGGAAAGATGGCAGTGCAGATGTAGAATAGAAAGGAGCTTGATACAGACTGAGGTAGAACCCAGGGGGAGGTTCAACATCAGGGATGTAAAGGGCTCCAATAGGGTCGATCAGAGAGGGGGCTGACAGGAAACAGGAAGTCTGGTGGTTTGAAAGTTGTAGAGGTTTGAAAACATGAAAAAAAATATTTTTATTTTGCTCTCCAATAGCATATATATATATGGAGGAGAGTTGAAATTTGAAACTTTCAGGTTAGAGTTTGATCGAAGGAGGAGTCTCGCTATCTGGTTGAACCAAGAAATTTGTAGATTGTAACTTTGTGAAAGATAAGATTACATTTTCATGCATGCGCAGTTAATTTTTTTCATAAATGTGGTAACACTAACTGCACTGTTTGTCCATGGCTAGTCGATCTGACTACATTTGTGATATGTTATTTCTCTCTGGGGATTCTCTTCATGAACTAGAATCAGTAACTCACTTTGGTGTGCAGCAGTCTCTTGCACCTGAGTGGCTCCACTAGGAGCTGGCTCATATCCTTTAGCATACAGCGATGCAGCCCATCCAGAGTCACAGAGTTATTCGCCTTCAGTGTACTTTAGCTCTCTAGCACCCTTGTCAGTGAGACTGGATCCTCACTGACACCATACCCTCCCTCCACCACTTTACCATGATGACACATACAGGCAATGTCCCCTTCTCCTCTACTGTGAATACAAAACAGAAAGATTTGTTCAGCATGTCTGTCTTTCCTTTATCCTCCTCGTCCCACTCATTTTTCTTCTTTAATCTGACAATTCCTTATTTATTTATTTTTGCTTCTCTTGTATGTAACAAAAGAAGGTTTTGTCTCCCTTCCTCATACCCTCTGAGTGGGAAGTGGCAATATCCCATAATATATCAGTACCCTGGATGCTTTTGTGGTGCGCATTAAAAATAAAAAAATGTTTTTAACAATATGTTTACTGATTATTTAAAGTGCAAGTGTACATTTTAAAACTAGCTCCCTTACTTTATATTGTCATTAGGTGGCACTGTTGCTGTAGGACCTGTGTCATTTCCTTTAGTACATGGGGATGCAGCCTGCCTGAGCTCATAGACTCATCCACCTTCTGTGCATGTAAGCTGTCTAGTACTCTTGTTACCAAGACTGGATTCTCACTGACAACCTCTGCTCCCTCCCACTTCCTTGATGGCATAGTCAAGCAATAGCCCCTTCACTTGTACTGTGAACAATGAACAGAAATATTTGTTCAAAATGTCCATCTTTCCTTTATCCTCCTCTCCCCATTTCTCTTCTAAGGATCTGTCTCCCTTCCTCATTCCAGGGTATTAATCAGTTGGTATAGCATAGCAAAACACTATGCAAAATGGGGTAATGCTAACTGTTTCCACAAATGCGTAGCACTAGACCGCTATCCATTTTTAAAGGGGGTCTATGAAACAGTAGACAAAAATCAATAAAACTATACCAAATTTTGTTAACCATTCTGTGCCAAGTACTATGCATTTTCACAGCTTATTAGCACTGTCACCCGTAAAATTACTAATCAATTTTTCCAGCTTATTTAATACCCTGCATTCCCTCTGTTGTTCTCAACTCTGCATCAGCCTTAGTCGTCCTCCCAGTCCTGCAGGCTTCCTTTATCCTGGTCTGAAACTCTAATCTATCCCCCACTTGGATGGCTTTGTAATTTTAAGTGCCCTTTTCTTTGCCCTCACAACCACTACAACATCAACGATATACCCAGACGTTCAAACAGAGGTATAGATGGAAGAGGCAGCATCAGTCTCAGCCCATCCACAAAAAAGATAAACTAACCCTTGATGAATCACAAGTTACTACATCTCAACCTCCAATGGGGGATGCCTCTCCTACCACTTACAGCACTGGCAGTCTGTACAACAAACAAATGGATGCTGGAGATTATTAGAGAGGGCATCAGTCTATCTTTTGTTACATGCAAAACTAAAGAAATTCAAGTTATTCACACCACATTCATCAGCAGATATGTGGCAATTAAAACTAGAAGTTCAAAGCTGAAAGCTCTGAATGCTATACAGAAGGTATCAATAAAAGAATGGGAATTTTTTTTTTTTTTATGAACGTACTACCAAACGAAGAATACATTTGGCAGAGTGGAAACAAATACTCTAAGGTGTCTAAACAGACATATAAAGAAATAAAGGTTCAAAGCAGCCACCTTGCAAAAAGTAATTCCTTTTTTTTACAGCACGGGAACAGGCTTTGCTCACTGGATCTGAAGGATGCTCATGTCCACATTCCAATAAGAAAAAGCCACAGGAAATACCAACATTTCAGAATAGGTATGGGTCAGTACAAACATAAGTCAGTACCTTTCGGACTGACCTCTGCTCCAAGAGTACTCACAAAGTTCCTGACTGTAGTAGTAGCAGCAGCAGTAGCAGTAGCAGTTAAAAGGAATGGAGTAACAGTCCATCCCTACTTAGCTACTTAATGTGTGGAAGAAACAGGGTAGGTACCCAGTCATTAACAAAGCAAATAATGCTCTTGATGGAGAAGCTGGGGTTCTTCATGAATTCAGAAAAATAAAACCTGGAACCCATACATAACCTGCACTTCACTGGAGGAAAACTTGACACAGTTCAAGCAAGAACTTTTTTCTGAAAGTAAAGGGTTTATGCACTAGAAGTGTATTCAACATCCTTCTACATGGGACTGTACACAATTTTTTCAGGCTATTTTGTCTCATCATCAAGAACCTTTGTGGTACCATGGACAAGGCAGCATGTAAAAGGAGTTCAACAGTACCTAAAAAAAATACTGTTTTTAAATTAGCAGTACTATGTAAAACCATCTGCACTTTTTTGACAGTTTATTCCCTGTGCTCTGTTGAGCATGTACCTGGTAATCTTTCCCACCGGCATTGTACTTTCACCCTGTAATTTGCTCAGTTTCCCTTGTTTTTGTTTACATTTCTGCTACCCACCATGTTGACAGCAGCAGTAAAAGATAGGCAGCCAAGAAAGCTGCCATATGTTCTGTAGATTTACAACAACTGGAAACCAATCACTTCCTGATTAGGTAGTACTGCTGCTTTAACTCAGGGATCCCCGACTGCCCTGATAAAGACTGGTAAACTCCCTCCAATGGTGGCAACTGGTGTAGCACCCAAGAAAGGGAGTCCATTTTCTACTAGCCCTGCACAATTTAATCCTGATTACAGATGCCTCACTCTCCAGATAGGGAGGGCATGTTTTGCACCACACAGTAAAAGGAGAATGAAGTCCATAAGAAAGGGACATATGCATTTGCTAGAGTTAAGATCAGTACTTCTTTCACTAATATATTTTTCAGTACTGGTCAAGGATCAAGTTTTCCAGATAAGGACAGACAATACCACGACAATGTACTACATAAACAACAAAGCCGGTGCATGATCCTCAAAGCTAGGCAAGGAAGCACTTACTCTCCGTATACACATCTCTGTAGTCCCATGTTGTAGGGAAGGACAATTTCCTGCCAAACTCACTCAGCAGGATGGGTGATGTCACACAACAGTGGTTCCTAATACAAACTGTACTACAGTCAGTTTTCAGAATGGGGGATGTTTCAGAGTTGGATCTTTTTGCTTCATGGGAGAAAAAGAAGCTGCCACTGTTCTGCTGCCAAGCTCCATATCTGGAAACCATCTCAGAAGATACTCTAAGCATGTATTGGGCAAACATGTTCCTTTATGCTTCCCCCCCCTTTTCCCTTTGCTACAGTAAGAGATTCTGAATGTGAGCCAAATGAGTAACCATGATTCTGGTAGCAGCGCACAGGCCCAGACAGCTGTGGAGCACACTGTTATTCCAGATGTAAGGGGACTCACAATTTTACCTCTGTTTAATCCTCTGACAACCGTGAAAGGCCAGGTAAACACGCAAACTTGGAGCCCCTTCACCTAAAGGCACGCTTCCAGAAGGAATATAATTTCCGGAGCTGAAACTTTCTACTAAGGTTTTAGAGGTCCTTAAGGTGGCCAGAAAGCCACCCACAAGGTAAAGTAAAACTTTTGCTTTTAGGCCAACAGAATCTTTGTTTGCACGTCCAGTGTTTCAGAGATGTTTTAACAGCCTCTCACATACTGTATGCATCTCTTTGTGAAGAAGCATATGCCAGCTTGGTACCTGAATCTGGTCCTCTTTCAGCTAAAGACCGACTCTTCTGAACAGATGGTCACTACTGAGTTAACATACCTCACCCGGAAAACATTATTCCTGTTGTCTTTTACATTTGAAAAGAAGGTCAGTGAGTTACAAGCACATTGTATTGAACATTCACATTGCATTACTGACTGGATGTACACAAGAAACAATGTTAGTTTTGGCACCTTTATATTTCAGAACATATTCCCAAAGTAATCCTTAACAACAACAACCCTTCCCCCCAAAAACCCAGTGTACTGCTTGGAGTCTGCACAAGTTTGACTAGTCTGTTTTAATTCACGTAGCTAAAAGAATAAGTTACTTACAATAAAAATATATATTAATTCCTAATGGAGTAAAACAGCAAAGTCACACTAACCCTTTCCTGCCTTTCCTCTTTTTAAGATAGGGTAATTGGGTTCTTCATATCATTTATTACTATTTAAAGCTTGAGCTTTTAATGATTGCTGTTGCTTGTTTTGTGTCAATAGAACCCTTTTTAATCTGAAATCTATGTTGTTATAATAGGAATATCTTTTTCAAATTAGATTTGGAATAGTCTCCAGGCATTTAAGCTCAAAGATCTACTGCTGGAATGCTGGGAGGATAGAAAACAGCATAATAAGACAGGGCACCTATGAAGATTTAAAATTCCAGGACGCCATGTACCTGACAGAGATGATGTACAAGCTTACTGGGCTGATGTAATCCACAAAAAAACAAACAAACAAAAAAAAACTTACTAAACTGTGTGACTTTTTCTTCATGCTCTTTGGCTACAAACATTTAATGGCTTGATATACATCATGACTTAGAGCAGAGCCAGCAAATCTTGTCACTAAGCAAAGAATTATACAAAAAAGTTCTGAAATGGCCCATAAAAATCACCAAGCTGTTTGCTTAAACAGGGCTCACTACGAGCACAGCTGAATCTGAGTATTTGTTAGAGGTGGTCAAGCCAGAGCAAGCTCAAGCCTAGCACCTGGCTTGGCTCAACTCGACCTCTAGAAGCAACTAAGAGCCAATGTCCAGTCAAGCCAGTTCTAATTATCTGTTTCTGTAGCTCTGATAAAGGGTCACTCATACACTGTAATTACTGCTATTGCCATTGAATGACTTCACCTATTTATTCTGTATGTATATATACATTTTATCTATTACTACTTACTGTAGACTATCTATGTTTACCTGGCTCTTTTGAGACTCTGTACATTGCCCTTCTTGTTGTTATGTACCCTGTTTGAACCTGTATTTTCATTGTACTCTCCCGGGTCGTACCTGAAAATAGGCATATTACTTGTCTAGTGTACCTACCTGTTCAACAAAAGCTCAATAAATAAAATAAAAATCAAAGTAAGCATTTTCATCAGCCTGAGCAGTCAGTGTACAGTAGTGTCTGAAATGTTCAACTCCTATGTAGAGAACAACCTGCAGTAGCCAGAGTTTGGATCATGTTTTGGCTCATACCAGCTTGGCTCTAGGTGAAAAATTCATGGCTTGCCCACCTCTAGTATTTGTGTGGTGGCATGAGTGGCAGGTGCTTCTCTCTCGACATTTGCACACACACACACACACACACAAAAAATATATATATATATGTGTGTGTGTGTGTGTGTGTGCATAGTAAATAAAATCCCCTGGTAAAAATCAAATGGGATGTGTGAACACAGGGTCTATCATGTTTAAGGCAAAGGTAGACATTAGCTTTATATAACAATATTCAATCAATCGATCAATCAAATTCTTTATTTATCCAGGTGAACACTACTGAGCAAGCTCATTTACAAGGTGGACCTGCATTACACAAGTCAAGTAACAATGCATTTACTGTATATACAGACAAATAGACAGTAGATGCAAGAGTACAACAGTACAGGTAGGCCTGCAATAGACAGGATAAGTACAAATACATTTGGGTTCAGGTAAAAGACAGTCGGTAAGGGTATACATAACAATAGGGTAGCAAGTCAGTAAAAATGTATACCAGATACAACAACGTACATGGTTTAGTATTCCTGTAAGGTAAAGGCATTACAGTCCAGCGAAGAGACTAGTTGAAGTGGATGCTACAAGCAAAGAGACATACATAGTCAGTTTAAAAAGACCCAGGCGTATCAAGGGGGAGACATGTGTCGGGAGAAGTGGGCAGCCAGTGTGTGTGTGTGGGGGGGGTGTCCTAGAACTGTTATAATACTAGGAGCGAAGGAATGAGATGCTGTGGGTATACATGGAATAGGTGGGTGACGGAAGGTGAGATTTAGTGCGGTAAATAAATAGGTGGCTCAGGGACAAGTTGTGCACTGATACAAGAAGGAAGGAGGATGGGAAAAGCAGGGAGGATGTGGAAGGGGGGTGTAAGTAAGCTAGGATCATTGGAAGCAGCTGCAGGCTTCTGTAATGTATTTTGAGTATAAGGTCTTAAACACAGTGAGACTAACAGGAGTCCTCAGTTTGTGATTTCTGTAGCACATTCCAGAGTGACGGTAGAACAAATCCTATGGCAGCTCTCCCAAAAACACATTAGGGCTTTGGGCACTTCCAGAGAAATCAGTGAACAGCTTCTTAGGGCATAGGTTCTAGGCATATTGAGAGTCAGGCAATCAACAATGTACTGTGGAAGTTTGCCAGTGATAGCTCTGTATGTCCAGAGAGTTGCATTTTTATTTTGTCTGTAGTGTAGGGAGGTCCAACCTACGGCTGCATATAAAGAGCAGTGATGGGTGGAGAAGGGGAGACCAGTGATGGAGCGCAGGGCTCTGTGGTAAAGTATGTCCAATTTACCAAGGTATGAAGTAGCACATTGGCTATATATAAAGTCATCGTAATCAATTAGGGAAAGGAATGTAAACTAAACTAGCTGTCTCTTGGCCTCTGTAGTTAGTAGGCGGTTTAACCTGAAGAAGAGACCTAGTCTCTGCCTCAGTTTTTTTTAACAAATCCTCCAGGTGGTCTACAAAGGAGAGTCTGAAGTCTAGCCAGACCCCCAGGTATTTGAATTTCGGCACAAATTCCAGGGTTTCTCCCAGGAGGGTGGTGATGGGAGGTAGAGCAGGGTAGGCTGCATGGTTAACAGGTGAAAATAGCATCGCCTTTGTCTTTTTGGCGTTAAGTAGCAATTTATTACTAAGGAGCTAGTACTGAAGTATGTTGAAGTCAGCTTGCAGGTCACTACAGGCAGTTTCAGGAGTTGTACGGCTTAGGTAGATCACTGTATCATCTGCGAACAGATGAATTTTCGCCTCATTGAAGCCCGAGTCTATATTGTTGATGTAGATGGCAACAGAGTGACCCCAGGATGGATCCTCATGGAGACCTCTTTTAACAGATTTGAGGGGAGAGTTCACCGCCTTGACCTGTTGGTGCCTATCAGAAAGGTAGTTGTGGAACAAACGCAAGGAGGTAGAATCTAGACCAACAGCTTTAATGAAGAAAGAAGGAGGCTGTGGTCGACAGTGTCAAAGGCCTTACTTAGGTCTAGAAAAACGGCGCAGACACATTTTTTGTTCTTTAGCTCATGCTGCCAGTCATTTGTCACCTTGGCCAGGGCCGTGATTGTACTATGTTCAGTTCTGAAACCAGATTGCATTGGGTTTAGCAGGTTAGTATCGTCTATGAAAGATTTCAGCTGAGCATTCACGATTTTATCCAGAAGTTTTGATAGTACCGGGAGAAGGGAGATGGGCCTGTAGTTGTTTAGATCACAGGGGTCTCCTAATTTAAACACAGTTTGGGGAGGGTCCTTGAGAAAAGGACAAGTTAAATAGATGCATAATAGGTATGGCCAAGACATGATAGGCAATCTTTAGGTAGTATGGATCGAAGGTGTCAGCGCCAGCACTTTTTCTGGTGTCCTACTGGAGGAGGAGATCTTCAACCTCTTTTAGTGAGGCAGGAGAAGATGAAAAGACTGCATCTGAAGGACTAGATTCTGAAGGTTACATGGTAAGCTGGGAGCATAGGTTGCGTGCAGGTGAGTTATCAAAAGCTAGCCCTGCAGTAGCAAAGTGATTGTTGAAGGCTTGTAGTATCTCTTTATTGTTGTTGATAGTTACATTGTCAGAAATAAGTTTTGAGGGGAGAGTGTTTCCTGTGATATTACCAGAAAGTTCTTTTATTGTGGACCAGAACTTGGTAGGGCAGTTGGAGGCAATGTCGAGTTCAGAGTGATAGAAGTTGGACTTGGTTTCCTGAATTAGCTTTGTACAGTGGTTTCTGGCTGTTCTGAAAAGATGCCAGTCTTCGGCTTTGTGGGATTTGCGTGCTAGCTTCCAGAACTTGTATCTCTTTAATAGTGCTGCCTTGATGTCTGCTGTAAACCAATGGCACTTTCTAGCCTTTATATGGGTTCTGACTAAGGGTGCTTGGGTGTTAAGATCGCTGGATACAATTTCGTGGAAAATGGCATATGCTGTTTCTACTGATTTGGCTAAATAAAAGGTCTGCCAAAGCAGGGAGGCTTTCAGGTCATTGATATATGCAAGCGGGTCAAAATTCCGTTTTGATCTTTTGGTAGAGAACTTTGCTGAGGCTGTTGGTTTAGGGACTGCTCTTATGCCAGCAATAAAGCAATGGTCACTAACATCGGCAGAAAAGATCCCAGCATGGGAGAAAAAATGGGGTTTGCTTACTAGAAGTACATCTAATAGTGTACTTTTCATAGGGTTTTTCTTATTGATACGAGTAGGTTCATTAACAAGTAGAGTGAGCCCATGAGAGTCACAGAAGGATTTAAGTGGAAGAGATGCACTTGACAGCCAGTTGTAGTTAAGGTCCCCTAGTATAATTGTTTCCATTGTGTCGGTACTCATAGTAGATGATAGGTGGGACAGGAGCTGTAACAATGTTATTTCAGTTTCAGATCTGAAATGCTGAAACAACAGCATTTTATGCTAGAATCCCCAAACCTGGATAACTTTATTTATAGCCAGGCATGCTAAAAGAAAGTGAAGACTAGCTTCTGTTAACGTTCCAAACTCTGCTAGGTTTAAAACGGCAGCATACTATTCAAAGTGAAACCTCAATACTTTAGACCAAGGGAAATGTTTCCATTTCAAGGTTGTTTTAAAACCTGTAGTGAGTTGCTAAAATGGGAAATACCAATTTTAAAAATGATACTTGGCAATAGAATGTACTATCCACATACAAAAAAGAAAAAGGCAGCTGAAAAGTTTAAGATGACATAATATCTTTTAAGAAAATAAATGTGATGGAAGCTGCACCACTGAGATCGGAAGCCTGTTTCTCTGACAACGTGCACTGCAATGGGCACAGCATGGACAGTGCAGCTCCACAGCAGGAAGCTTTCATGCTGTGGCAAAGTGATTAACTTTCAGGGCATTAATCTGTCATGGAACTCATCACAACAACATTTGGACCCCTTGCCCCTAATGGAGTCCACTCTGAAGAAAGAGGGGTTACTAGTGGGGTACCGCAGGGTTCAGTACTGGGTCCAGTCCTTTTTAATGTTTTTATAAGTGGCATGGCAGAGGGACTGGAATGAAAAGTATGTCTCTTTGCAGATGATCTGCAACAGAGTTGATACACAAGGAGGCATGGCAAGGATGAGAAGGGACTTGGCATGGTTGGAGAAATGGTCAGAAGTATGGCAGCTTGGATTTGATGCAAAGAAGTGCAAAATAATGCACCTGGGAAACAAAAACCCAGGGGAAGATTACACAGTGGGGGACGGGGAGGTAGTAACAACAACAAAAATGGAAAGTGACCTGGGGGTAATCATATCAGATGCCCTTAAGGGTAGCAAGCAACGTGAGAAGGCAGTAGGGAGGACTGGGAGGATACTGGGATGTATAGGGAGAGGCATCGCCAGCAGAAAACTGGAAGTTTTTTCTCTCTCTGTACAGACAGTTGGTGAGACCCCATCTGGAGTACTGCGTCCAGTTCTGGAGACCCCATCTCTTCAAGGACATAGACAGGACAGAGGCAGTCCAGATGAGGGCAACTAAAATGGTGCAGGGTCTGCAAGAGAAGCCATACGAGGAGAGATTAAAGGAGCTTAATATGTATACCCTTGAGGAAAGGAGGGAGAGGGGGGACATGATAGAAACTTTTACGTACCTCAGTGGAATCAACAAAGTCCAAGAGGGTAGCATCTTTCAGAAAAAGAGATGCAAGAACAAGGGACACAATTTGAAGATGGGGAGGGGGGCGGTTCAGGGGCAATGTGAGGAAGTATTTTTCACAGAGAGACTGGTGGACGTGATGGAACAGCCTTCCTGAGGGGTTGCGGGGTCTAAACTGTGGGAGAATTCTAGAATGCATGGGACAGACATAAGGCAATTTTTGTGGGGGGTTAGGAAGAAATAGGCTGCTAGTTAACTAGGATCTGACCTTATCCTGTAGGTAGAGAAATAGGCAGACTAGGTGGGCCAAGTGGTCCTTATCTGCCGTCAAAGTCTATGTTTCTATGTTTCTTGCAAAAGCAATTCCCTCCTTCTGCCTCTGCGGTATTAGCCTGCAAAATCATGCACCTAAAAATTATCTGTGTTTCACATGTTTTACAGAATTACATGGTGAAAAAACAGGAACTGTCTACTTTCGTGCAAAGTCAAAATGTCATCAAGTCTGAGGCTACTAAATCTGTAAACATTAAAGAAGACCCTATACACAGGGACCGGTTCCCAAAGCCAAATTTACTTGCTATAGTACATAATAAAAATGCACTAGAACCACCATTTATAAAAACCGGCCATGAAAATCCTGTAACCTCATTGGTTAAAATATGTCACATGATTGTTGATTATTTTCTGATAACCGCACACCTTACCTAAACTACGTAGTTTTGAACAAATGAAAAACCATTTTATAGGTGGGATAACATACACCAGAGTGAGCAATCATAAAGGAATAATTGTACTTCTCAGGTGGTTATGGCTACACCTTACACCTTACAACCACCAAAGCAGTGCATTGCTTTTCCTGTTTCTATGAACTTCATTACTTGTACTTTGATTTTATTGTTTTTGTACATGTCAACATAATCATAAAACTTTATTTTTATCCAGGTACATAAGGTTAGGACATAAAATCCTATTTACAACTGCATACCTGCTCTATGCAGTACTATGGCCATTACACAATATACACAAAGGACACTACTAAGAACAGGATACAATTACAATACAATTATACATATTAAAAATGCAAAAATGTTTAAACAGGATCTCGATTTATGCAGTTGCGTGGATAAGCTATTGTTTATTTTAAAAGCTGACTGGATTTCATGGACTCGGTTTTTTACTCTGCACTCACTTGGGATCTGGTTCCATTTTTTTAGGCTACAGAGGCCTGTAAAGTAATATCACCATAATCTGATTTGGTACAAGGATGGGGCAAGTTATATGATATGAATTTCTGAAACAGTACCTGGTATTTTTATTGCAGTTAATCTTTTTATTGGTATATATAACAGAAAAAGAGATACATCTTCCACAACACAACAATATATGTATAATGATATGGTTGTACAATACAGACAATAGCACATATCAGTACAGGGAATGGTAAAAGGAAGGTGAAGGAAATAAAGTCTATGCAATTGTGTACGTATCTGGTATTTTTAGAATCTTTGGTGTCAGCAAGTTTTTTCAGGAGGTGTTTTTTTGTCATTTATGATCTCAAATTCAGCTTGAGAAGGCCATTTCTAATAAGGGTAAAAGTAGAACATTTCAACTCACACATATGCTATTGGAACGAGTTTACCCAGGTTGACCAGCGTAGTTCTCTCTTTCCATTTGGCAAGAGCCAACCTAATTGCCCAAACATCAGACAGTGATGAGTGCGATAGCCACAAGACAGTACAAATCGAGCAGTTTTGCTGTATGATTTGTCAAGTTTTTGGAGAGCTGTTGTGGTTGAGTGTCTGCAGACTGAGTTTTCATAGTCAAGGACTGGCAACAACAATTGTTGCAGAAGTTTATTTCTTTACGATTTTGGCAAACAGTGAGAGACTCTTCTAAGGACCCCATGTTTATTGTTTGTTTTTATGCGGACTACGTAAGTCAACTTGTCATCAACAGTTACTCCCAGGTATTTATACCAGGTTGTACTGATCACCAGTTGCCCCTGTTTAAAATTCAGAGTGGACACTATTAGGCTTGTCCAGAGAGCTTTTTTAGTTGGGTTACCGAATTGTAAGTATTGGGTTTTTTTCAAGTTCATGAGAAGCACTGACTTGGTGAACTGCTCTTCCATGACTAAAAATCCACTTGTAGTTTTGCTATTAACTCACTTGGGCTTTCAGCGGATGCAACTATAACAGTATTATCTATGTATAATCTTACTTTGCAATTTTTCAACAAATCTGGTAGTTTATTGACATATAGGTTGAAAAAGAGGGGGTACAGGATTAAGCCTTGGGGGACAGCACTCTTAATGAGGTGAGGTGAAGACAAAATGTCCCTCTGGATAAACATTTGTTTCCTGTTTGTTAGGTAGGTGTGAAACCATTTAAAGGGTTTGCAATGGACTCCCATGGTGGCCATTTTTTCTAGAAGGATGGAGTGGTTCACCAAGTAAAAAGCTTTACTCAAATCCACGAACACTGTCCCCGTGTATAGTTCAGAATCCAAAGGTTTCAACCCTAATTTGTGAAAATCAGCAAGGGCAGTGTCCATGGATCATCATTTATGAAATCCATACTTGGAGTTTGGGAACATATCATGACTTTCTATACTGGTGTATAGCTGTTGGTGTACAATGCACTGGAAAACTTTCATGATTACTGGCAGTATGGCGATAGAAACATAGAATTTGATGGCAGATAATGACCGCTTGGCCCACCCAGTCGGCCCATTTCCCTACCTAATGGATAAGCTGCAGATCCTAGATAACCAGCAGCCTACTCCTTTCTACCCCCACCCCCTAGAATTGCCTTATGGCTGTCCCATGCATGCTTGAATTCAACCACTGTTTTTAGCTCCACAACCTCCTCCGGAAGGCCATTCCATGCATCCACAACCCTCTCTGTGAAGAAAATATAGTTCCTTACATTACCTCTGAGCCACACCCCCCATCTTCAAACTGTACCCCTTGTTCTTGCACACCTCTTTTTTTGAAAGATGCTACCCTCTTGGACTTTGTTGGTTCCCTTGAGGTACTTGAACGTTTCTATCATGTCCCCCCTCTCCCTCCTTTCCTCGAGGCTATACATAATAAGCTCCTTTAGTCTCTGCGATGGGGTGATAGAGGGGTTTGAAGCATCACCTGCTGAGTTTCCAAGACTTGGGATAAACACTTTCTTGCAGGCTCCAATTACAGAGATAGGTCAGGGTTGGAGCAATTATATCTGCTGTCAGTCACTGAGCACATACTATATACAGTACGCACTCATTCAGAGCTCAGTTGGTGGCTGGCTGTGGTGGTGAGCGGTGGGCTGTGCCAGTCGCCAGCTCGTTTATGGGTTGTGGGAGAGTGGAGTGGTAGGGCACTGTGGGGTGGGGGTCCACAAAACTGCCAAGAAGTTTAGGATATCATGTAATGGCAGACTGGGGCTGGGGCAGTCTGCTAGACCACCAGGGTATGTAATTATTATAAAAGAAATAGTACTAAATATCGTAAAAGGGATCGGAGCTTGGGGGGCAGGGTGCTAGACTACCAGGGATAATAAATAATTAATTATACATGTTAATACCTATCATAACAGGAGATCAGGGCTGGGGGGGCACTAATAACTTAAAGTATTACGAGGGATCGGGGCTTAGACAGGCCGCTAGACTACCAGGGATAATAAATAATTGATTATACATATTAATACCTATCATAATGGAAGATCGGGGTTGGGGGGTGCTAATAACTTAAAACATTAAAGGGGATGGGGGCTTGGGGGTCATTAGAGTATCAGAGATAATAAATAATTGATTATACATATTAATAACTATCATAACAGGAGATCGGGACTAGGGAGTGCTACTAACTTAAAGCATTAAGGTGGCTTGGGGGGGCGCTAGACTACCAGGGATAATAAATAATTGATTATACATATTAATAACTATCATAACGGGAGAGCGGGGCTGTGGGCAGGGGTGCTAGACTACCAGGGCTAATAAATTAGACCATTACAGGGGATCGGGGCTGGGGGAACATTGGCGCACCCACCCAGAGGATTTTTTTTTTTCTTTTGCGGAGCTGGCAGGTGGCTCCGGATCCCTCCCTCAGAGGGGTTCGTCTCTCTGGTCCCGGCATGAAGGCAGCAGTGCCATCATTTTTCTGATGCCTTGCCCCGGGCCCACGATTGTGCAATGGGCGGAGCAGTTGGGCTGTGCCTCCTCGGAGGCAGCCTGATGCTCTGAAAGGCCCTCCCCATTCTGGCAGCATGCCTGTACTAACACCCAGCCACCACTGGGTGTCAGGCAACAGCGCACTGCACTAACCCCCCTCCCCTGGGAAAGGACAGCTGTCTGCAGATGCTTGATCCTTTCCCGCCCTTGCTGATCCCCGAGCAACCCGAGTCCGTTCCCGAACTCAAGTTGCTGGCATGGGGCAAGGTGTGGCATCCAGCGCCTCAACCCTCAGCACCACCGGGCTGGCCCCCAGAGGATTTCTAAGTACAGTTAGACCAGCTCTTGGCTGGTCTAACAGTACTTAGCCAATTAACCTCTGGGAGGGTTTTGAGAATACCAACCGAGGGGATATGGCAGCTTGTGTCTGCCGCAAGCCCCCTAGTGCCATGCCACAGCCCATTTTGTGGTGCAAGGCTGGTGCAGGCCCCCTTTAGCACAAGCGCAACCTGCCTGTGTTTGAGGCAGGCTGCTTCTAAGAACAGCTCAGGGTGCATTCTGTTATGCTAAGTGCCACTTGCATCATTTATGTTTGACACAGGCACCTTGCGTCAATCTAAGGGCTCTGAGAATTGGGCCCTATGTCCTTTCATACCTTACATTATATCTGAAGGATTCAAATGAAAATGAGCAAGTTATTATTTTGATAAAGGTGCTAACTTTTGACATCATTTGATGTATTTATATATACTAACATACTATTTGCCAGCAGATTAGGCCTTACGGTCTATCGAGTCTGCTCGAACCTAGATCCTTAGTTGGGTGCCGAGACCCTCCCATCCCTTGTGCTCCAGAAACCCCTATCATCCATCCCCACCCCCCCGGGACAGGCCATCATCTGAGACATCCACTTTCTGTGTCTGTCCCACCCTCTCTTGAAGCCCTCCACTGTGGATCTCTGAACCAGCTCACCAGGCAGTGCATTCCAAGGGTCCACCACCCTCTCAGTGAAAAACCTCCTCTTCTTTCCCCCTCACCCTTCCACCTTCCAACTTCAAACCATGCCCTCTGGTGATACCTCCCTGCTTTAGTCTAAAGATCCCCTCCATGTTTACCCTATTTATTCCCTTGAGGTACTTGAAGACCTCAATCATGTCCCCTGTCTCTCCTCTCCTCCAATGAAAACAGGCAGAGCTCCTCAAGTCTGTCCTCATAAGTCAAATCCCCTAGCCCTCGTGATCATCTTTTGTTGCCCTCCTCTGTACCCTCTCCAGGAGCTGTATGTCCTCTTCAAGGTGGTCTCCAGTACTGTACACAGTACTCAAGGTGTGGTCTAACCAGTCCATTGTACAGCGGCAGAATCACTTCCTTGCTCCTAGAGGTGATCCCCTTACGATGCATCCCAACATCCTGTTTGCCTTGCTAGCTGCTCTCCTGCACTGCTCAGAGTTATTCATACATGTATCCACCATGACCCCTAGGTCTTTTCCCTATTGAGGCCTCCAGCACCTCCTCCCAGGGTGTACCTGTGTTTAGGGTTTCCCACCAAGATGCAACACCTTGCACTTGGTGATATTGAAATTTAATTTCCATGTGTGAGCCCAGCTTTCCAGGGTGTCCAGGTCCCCTTGCAGGGCCAACCTCCCCTCTTCTCCCTCAACTACTGCTCCCATCTTGGAGTCATCCGCGAAGAGACTCATTTCACACCCTATACCCTCCCTGATGTCCGATATGTATGCATTAAACAGGATCGGACCCAGGACCAAGCCCTGTGGTACCCCACTACCAACCTCTCTAGGGTTCGAGAGCTCCCCACAGACCACTACTCTCTGAGTGCATCCAGCTAGCCAGTTTTCAATCCATCTGACCATCAAATGGCCTACTCCTAACCCCATCAGTTTCTCCACCAGACCATTGTGGGGGACAGAGTCAAACGCCTTGCTGAAGTCCAAGACTATACATCCACAGGCTTACCCCTGTCCAGTTCTGATGTTACCCATTCATAGAACTCCACAAGGTTGGTTTGACATGTCTACCTGGCACAAACCCATGTTGCCGACTATCCAGACCTCCCACCTCCTCCAAGTACACCCCAATCGTTCCTTTAGTATACTCCATTAATCTTCCCACCACCGAGGTCAAACTGATGGGTCTATAGTTACCTGGTACTTCCCTCGACCCCCCTTTATGGATTGGTACCACATGTGCCTCTCGCCAATCCCTAGGTACCCTCCCTGTCTCAAGTGACCTGCTGAAAAGCTCCACCAGGGGTGCAGCCAGTATGTCCGCCAATTCCCATAGTACTCTCGGATGAATGCCATCCGGCCCAGGAGATTTGTTTTTCTTTAGGGCCTTGAGGGCTAACCACACCCTTTTGGTGGAGATAGCATCATCCGTCCCCTCCACCTTACTGGTCTTTTTATCCTTATCCAGATGTGACACCCTGGGTACCTTTCCTCCTCTTGCTCCATTTCTGTTGCTCCCCTGATCCCACTCCCTGCCGCTTCTATCCCTTCATGCCTTGCTTTGTAGATATCCCATCCCTCCCTAGTGAACACAGAGGCAAAGTACTGTAAATACCTCTGCCTGGTCGCCTCTTCCACCCACCCTCCTTCTGATCTCAATCTGCTGAGATGGCCCTTAGTTTTTCTCCACTCCCCAGTGTACCGGAAGAACCCCTTTTCCCCTCCATGTATCCCTTGTGCCTGGCACCTCTTTTACTGGACTTGCTCCCCTCACCATCCCGGGTGACTTTTCTAGATGCAAGCTGGTACATTTCCTTATCCCTATCCCTCTTGTTATTTTATATTTTTGTAGGCGCCTTTCTCTGACTGCTACCTGTACCTCACTGGACCACCAGCATGGTTTATGTGACCTTGCTCCTACGCTTCAATTCGGCAGATCCTGACTGCCTCATGAAGTCCCCGTTTATGACCTCCCATCTCCTTTCCACACTTGTCATTGAGGTAATCCCCTTCAAGTGATCCTTGAGAATATTTCCCATGCCCATAAAGTCTGCCCCCCCTGAAGTCCACTGCCAGTGTCCTAGATCTCACCCCCCCCATGCTTATTTGAGAACCAGACAGTATTGTGGTCACTCCAGTCAGGGGGTCCTGTACAAACCATGTCCTTACTAGATCCCCATCTGCCAGAACCACATCCAGGACATGCCCCTCCCTTGTGGGCTCCATCACATGCTGTGTTAAGAACACATCCTGGAAGCCATCCAGCAGCCTCTGCTCCTTGGCCACCTTAGAGGACATGGTTCCTCAGTTTGTACCTGGCATATTAAGGTCCCCCATCAACACCACTCCTTCCCCTTTTGGACCACACTGGGCAATGATGTTGTCCAGCAAACCATCCTCTAGAACATCACCATCCCGGGGCCTATACTACTCCCAGCTTGACCTTATCTCCTGCTGGGGATCGTGGAGTGACCCATAAGGCCTCACGTTTCCCTCTGCCTCTTGTACCATAGCAATTTCTATATCATCTCTAATGAACATAGCCACTCCACCCCCTCTGCCCTCCTTTCTAGCCTTCCTAAGCATAGTGTACCCCTGTACATTTAGGTCCCAGTCATGGTTTTTGTTGGCCCACGTCTCCGTGACCGCCGCCACATCCACCCCCCCCCCCGAACAGCATGGCCTGGAACTCCGGCAACTTGTTTCCCAAGCTCCTGGCATTTACTAACACCAACCCCACCCCTTTTCCTGATCCTCTTTCGAACCCCACCCAGATTCCTTATACTTCCATCCTCCCCTGCTCCTCCTGAAACCTCCACCTCCAGTCTGTTTCCCTCCCTCTTGGGCTTGAAGGCTACTCCCTCATCTGGAGGAGAGGGCTTCTGGTCAGCCCCTCCCTCATCCCTTCCCCCTACAAGTTTAAACCCCACCTTTCTTGTATGTAGTCAGCCATCCCCTGTTTAAGGACTTCCTTCCCTAATGGGGCAAGATGAAACCTGTCCTTGGCATATAGTCCCTTATCCTCCCAAACTCCATTCCAGTTCCCTAACACCCCCAACCCATTCTCTTCACCCCACTTCCTGAGCCAGTCATTAACCTCTGTAAGCTTCATTTTTTTCTCCACTGAGGCCTTTATGCTCCCTCTATATGAAGAAACCCTCTATAACAAACTCCCTCTTATAGTGAACACCTTTGATGGCTTCCATTGTTCCCAAAATAAGCATATTAACACCTCACTATAGTGAAACTAGCTATGCTGGCTCCCAAGGTGTTCACTGTAGAGAGGGGACCACTGTATATGTTTACCTTCTTGTTAAACAGAGATGCTTTGCAAATGATATTACATATACTGCTAATTAGCAGACACCCACAAATTAGACACAAAACTGATCCACTTGTGAGTCCATTAAATATTTTTAATACATTGTATATAAATATTTTATATTATTTCTTTATATATGTATACATATGCAAATAATACAAATAAAACAGAATGCAAATGTTATCTATTAATTCCAGAATGAAAGCCATATTTTTGATGAAGTAGCGTTAAGTTTATACCATTTTAAGGCTTTTAAATAAAATGAAACACTGGGTGAGTGAGACAGTCTCAACTGGTGTTCTTTTGGAGAAATCAGGATGGGGACAGCCTTCTCTTTGGTGTAAGTATTTCTTCAATTTTCCAGGAACCAGTCTCCAGAGGTCCAATTGTTATTTTCCTTTTGCGGGTCATAAGTTAGGCTTCCATTTTCTTGCATTCCAATTTGTGGTTTTGAAGTTACGCGGGTTTATACATTTTTTGTTAGGTGCCAGTGTTTTTTTAGATCATTTGCTTGGCTTATTTTGTTATTGTAATACTTTGATTTACCAATTCTTACAGTTGTTCACGTTTGCATCTCCAACCTTTAAAGGCCTTCCAATCCTTGGGGTCCTTGGTTCACCTAGCTTCCCCCCCCCCAAGTACTTTTTAATCTTGATTATTGTTTGGATACTGTCAGAAATCCTCTGTTGGTGACCTTATTTCAGTTTTTTTTATAAGTGTGTGTCAGTTGCACATTTGCACAAAAATGGCTGCAAAATCATCTACTGCAATATCGAGATCGGATCTATATTGATCCTAGTGTTCACTCATTAAGCTTGCTCGAAAGACTACCAAGTCAAAACTGTTCATATCAGTATAAAGAATTTCAGTAGCAGGTGGGACTTTTCACTTAGGAATTTCTATAATACTTCTAATGGGAAAGTGGTCTCCTAAGTTCAATGGAACAGGAAAGTAGTCTCTTAAGTTCAGTGGCAGTATTTTGCTTTCTAGGAGCTTTAGATTTTGTGGGACACTTATTAGAGCTATTGTGGGGCCTCGATGGATTGCACAGACAAAGCGGGAAGGTTCACTTATAGTTTACTTGAGTCCCACTGTTCCTAGATGTTCCTGAAGTAGTTTCCCTCTGCTGTGTCTAGGCTGAATTAATGGGATGGATTTTCAAATGCCTGAGTTTGCCGCAAGCCCTGGGCGTGCCACAGGTATGACGCACTGGGCTTGTGGCATTCTAAAGAGATTTTCTATTCCTTGTGGCAACTGATACTCTATAGATCATCTTTTTGTGGACTAGCTTGTGTCAATAATGGGAACCGTTTTAATGGAGCTTGCATCCAAGATTTGGCACAAGCTGCCATAAAATGGGTAAACTGTCATAACTGCACCCAAGACTGTAAAATCAGATGCATCTGCGGCAGATGGGAATGGTGTAGCTGTGGCAGTTGAAGGGTTTCACACAGGGCTTCACACAAGCGCCGTGTCACCCTTTGAAAATCTAGACCAAAATCTCCAAGAAGAGTCGATTAATTTTCCCCTAACTGTTCGCGGATTTTGTTTGCCAGGGATTCAAATGTTTTTGTGTTGCATTCTGGGGGTAACTGTTGTCACCTTGCTGTTTCACTTCCTGCTATATTCCCTCCCCTGGACCGTACCAGGAAAGAGCTCCAGTTCAGTGTACCTATCTCACTCATCAAATTTTAAATAAATAATTTCCTTATAAAACTTCACACCCTGTCATATGTTATCTTGTACACAAAAACTGAAGTCCAGACTGGCAGTGGATTGGGTTCACTGCGGTTAGGCACTCAGCTCTTGGAGAGGTTATGCAGGTCAGTTGGCATTTCTGTACACCCTGCTGGCTAACCACCGAGTGACACAGGGATTGACTGCAACAACAGCTGCTTAACCCACCCTTCCAGCTGGAAGTCAAGGCATGCCCTTGTCGAAGCTAAAGACTGGGGATGGAATTAGGGAAAAACTTGGGGGGGTGTTGTTTGGTCAACGTAAAACATACAAACTTCCAAAACCTGAAGTCCATAATAGTTCGCTACAAAAACAGTATTCAGTCTTTTTGTCAGTGGTCAGTTACTATTGGCCAGTGTTTGATTGACATAATACCTGTCGTTGGACCAAAACAGAATTCCTGTGGAAAATCTACAGGACTGTAACGTTGATTGACTGAATGAGCATCTATGAACTGACTAGTGTCATTTCTAGAATTAACTATTTTCGGAGTTTCATTTTTTCCTCAAGAGCCTGGAATTCATAAGGATATGTAGTAAATACATTATGTTTTGAAATCTGTTTGCTTCTTTCTTATTTGCAGAAAATACATGATTTCTCTTATGACCATCATGTTTTAATTTATTTGCCCAGGATTGCCTAACTAAAATAAATTACCTCATATACCATGCAGTCCTGCTTCAAACTGAATTTCCATCTAGGGTGACATGAGCACTGGGAAGTCAACTGATTTGCTTAAGGCTGTAGGATGAACTGATTCTGATTATGTGACATGAAAAATACATGCTCCAGCTATACGGCATAGCCCTGTCTATACAGTAGAACCTTGATTATCCAAACCCCGATCAACCAAAAATCCATATCTAATGAACCGGACCCTTACATTGGGGATGGATAATTGGTGTTCTACTGTCTAACTATCAGGGATTACTCAATTTACTCAATTTCAGTTATGCCACCAGGGGTCGCACAAGCTATGTGCTGCATGTTCAGCCATCCTTACTCTCTTACTCACCAACCTAGCCACACTGCAGTAGAAGTGAACCGGGGGGAGAACACAAGGGTCAGAGAGAATCAGAGTGTATACAGGACTACCCATCAACCCCCACCCCTGAGTAATGTTGACTTTTTTCCCCAGTTTATTCTCACACTGCTTATTAAAATGTATTGTGCTCATTGCTGCCACAGTTTTTGTATGGAGTTCATTCTACTGAACTACAGAAATCCTTGCTGCCTACATCCCTGCTCACTAAGCTAGCCACAGTGTCAGAGGGAATGAGATGGAGCAGACATCAGCTACAGTGCAGTACTGTACTCTGAGAAAAGCTGAAGTTTTTACTGTTGGTTGTTGCTGCTGCTCCTTTCAAACTCGCACCCACATTCACTAGCTCGGACAGTAGTGTGTGTACTGTACTGGAATGTTTTCAAACATTTTTCTGTGAGGCGGATTTTGGCAGTTTCTGTCTGACTCATCAATCAAGAGTGGTAGCCGATGAAGGCAGCAGAGCAAAGATGTGAGGATGAGGAATTCTGTGCTGAATAGTGTGGACAATGTGTAATAAATTGTGTTCAAGTGTGTTCAAGGTATCAATATGAGCCATACTGTAGTTTGGCACAGAAAAGTTTGTAAACAGCTGTTTTCAGCGCCACGTGGATGCTATCCTTCTTTTGGTTTTGCTGGGCTTTGGGGATCAGAGGTGAGCTGTTAGCTGCTGGCACTACAGGGAAGGAGATCGGAAGTAAATTTCTATTTCTGCTGCTACGAGGGAAAGAGGGGGATCAGACTTTTGGCATCTCACTGAAATTAATGTAACCCTGATCTTTAAACTTTTGATTACCTGAGTTGATCTTATGTCGCCCAAGCAGTTTGGATAATCACGGCTGTACTGTACTTGTTTTATTGGGATTAACTCTGTTTCCTATCACTGTCAAGAGATGGTTCCTGAGAAATAGGCTACTACTCTGTGCCCAAAAGGCTAAAACAGTGTTATTTGGCTCTAAACCAAAACTCTCCAAACAGTCTTCACCCTAAATCTGATGGCCAGATCGGGGAGCAAGCACACACTTTCATATACTTAGGAGTCACAATTGACCCCTCTCTCACCTACCCAGATCATTTTGATTCTCTGAGTAAAACAATGAAGAAAGAATCGGGTTTAGCATACAGCGTGAATCAGTCCATGACAATGGAAGTTTGCCTCACCATTGCAAGAAGTACTATGCTGCCTCTACTGGATTATGTCTCTCCCATTTAGTCACAAGCAACTGTGAATTATATCTCCCGGCTAATCCTAGTTCACAACAGAATATGCTGATTTGCCTCATTTGCCCCTTTTAGAACATACCAATGTGACCTTTACAGTAACCTTGGCTGGCTCCCCCCACAGGTGTGCATGGACTTCACTCTCTGCTGCCTGCCTGACAAGTCACTATGCACCTCCTAACCTGTCTTCTCTGT
This sequence comes from Neoceratodus forsteri, assembly GCA_016271365.2. Taxonomy (NCBI): domain Eukaryota; kingdom Metazoa; phylum Chordata; order Ceratodontiformes; family Ceratodontidae; genus Neoceratodus; species Neoceratodus forsteri. The sequence goes on from CM028130.1 coordinate 705,672,440, forward strand.
CGAGGTTCCTAAGTCACAAAACAATCCTCATGACTTGCCCTCCTCTGATTGACTTCTACTTGGGGTACCATGAGTATATTCTTAAATGGTCAAAATGGTTTTCTCCTCTGCAGGCTCATCCTTCTGGAACACCCTTCCATTAGGAATTGAAAGTGCCCTCTCCACCCTTTTTTAAAAACACAGCTTCTGGGTCACCCATTCAGTGTATCCTACCCACTGCAGTTGTGCAGCCTAAGATACTAGGTACAGGCTTGTCAGTTTATATCTACTATGTTAGTTTATATGCACTATGTTAGCACCACTTGTACTCACTATGCTATATCAGCTCCAGTATTGCATTCTTATGAAACGTAACTCATGTGTTTTTGCTCCACTTTAATTGCAACTGTAGCCATGTTTTTACTTTGTTTTTATCTATACATTCAGTTACTTGGGACCCACCGCTCTGGGCAAACGCTCGACCTGGTGTTCTCCCTGGGGCTCAAAATTGACACCATTGAGATTGAGCCAGTCATTAGGTCAGATCATAGCACCGTCTGTTCATTTGGTCAGATGATAGCACTGTCAGGTTCAGCTTCAGAGCCCCCCTGAATGTCTCGTCCCCTGTGGAAATGGTTTAGTTCCGCTCTTTGAAAGGGTTACAAACAGAGGGACTGTTGGTGGAATGGTACATTTTGTCTGTGCTTGAGGCTTGCGCTGACAGTCCAGGGAATGCAGTGACGGCCTATAATAGGGCTGTCATGGAGGCCCTGGATTGCCTGGTGCCGATCCATGTACGCCTGCTGGTTTTGCGCCTCAGCTCGCCATGGTTTGATCGTGAGCTAAGAATGCTGAAAACCAGGGGGTGGAGGCTGGAGAGGCGTTGGAGGAAAACCAAGTCCCAGGAGGACAGGCTGGTTCTGACTGCTCATTATGATGAGTATCAGAATACAGTCACCCAAAAAAAGGTAATGATTATGTCTCGGATGAATGCCGCTGGCAAGAACCGACTGGCTCAGCTCTTTCGGGTTGTAGACAGGGTACTACATCCGGCCTGTCTCAAACCCGTGAGAGCTTTTTCAGCTCACATGTGTGAGGCATTTGCTCGGTTCTTCTCAGACAGAGTGTCCTCCATTAGGGCTGGGATTTCTCCAAGCAGAATGCTATTCTCAAACAGTGGCAGACCCCAGGTGGGCAGATGCATTCGATTGCTCTGGGGAGAGTTCCGGATGGTGATGACAGTGGAGGTCTATGGTGTGATCTCAGGGCTTAAGATAACGTTCTGTGACCTTGACCTGGGTTCAACATGGCTACTTGTTGGCTGCATTGAGATTCTGGGTCCGATGCTTGCAGAGCTTGTTGGGAGTTCCTTGTCAGCGGGGGTTTTCATGGAGTCCCTTAAACAGGCTCTGGTTAAGCCCCTGCTGAAAAAAACATCTCTGAACCCTGACTTCTTGGCAAATTACTGACCCATCTCAAACCTTCCCTTTTTGGGAAGGTTCTTGAGAAGGTGGTTGTGGAACAGTTCGAGAGACACCTCAGGGACTTCCAGATTTATGAATCATTCCAGTCCGGATTTAGGGCTATGCATAGCATGGAGACCACATTGGTTAAGGTGCTGAATGACCTGTTCAGGGTGAGAGACAGAGGAGAGCGATTGATTTTCATTCTCCTTGATCTCTCCTCAGCGTTTGACACTGTGGACCATGGAAGTAGTTGGATAGGCTGAGGGAGTATGTAGGACTCACCGGCAAGGTCATCAGCTGGTTTGAGTCCTTTCTCCAGGGCAGGTCTCAAAGGGTGATACTGGGGAATCATCCCTCAAGCCTGATAGACCTGACCTGTGGTGTTTCCTAAGGCTCTGTCCTTTTCCACATGTTGTTCACAGTGTATACGCTGCCCCTGGTGAGGTCATAAAGGTGGTATGAGCTGAGTTTTCATTGTTATGCTCATGATACTCAGCTCTATCTGTCCTTCACACCCAGGAGATCTGACATGGTTGACGTGCTGAATGATTGCTTGGCCAAGATCTGGGCTTGGACGTCGTCAAACTGGCTGGGACTTAATCCGGGGAAGACTAAAGTGCTGGTGGTTCAGCCGGGATGAAGGGGAAGAGTGGAGGCCTCTGGGGATAGGTTAGGGCTCCTTATTGGTCTGACCAAACTGGAGGCCTCCCCTCAGGTGAGGAATTTGGGCATTGTTCTGGATAATGAGCTGTCACTTGAAGCCCAGGTGTCAGCTGTTGTCCGGACTGTTTTTACCATCTCCAGAACATCTGAATTAAATCCTTTATTTCCACTGATGGCCTGGCTATGCTGGTACATGCATTTGTCACCGCGAGGCTCGATTACTGTAATGCACTCTGCCTCGAGGTCAGAGGAGCTGCGATGTGGTGCCTGCAACTTTTGCAGAATGCAGCAGCCTGGTTGTTGACTGGACACTTAAGGTTCAGTCACACTACCTTAGTGCTGCGCAAACTGCACTGTCTGCTAGTGTGCTAGCGCATCACCTTTAAAGTAGGTCTTCTGACCTATAAGGCCCTACATGGGTTGGGTCCAGGCTACCTGAAAACGCTTCTGCATCCCTACACCCCATCTCGCTCTCTTAGATTGGCTGGAGTGGCCCTCCTGGAGATTTCTAGGACTAGGTTAAAATCTTCTGGAAACCAGGCTTTTGAGGTGGCTGCTCCAGTCCTCTAGAACTCACTACCGGGGTACCTCTGGGAGGCGCCATCCATAGAGATCTTTAAAAAAACATCATTTTTTTCCCTGAACTCTATTTCTCTCCTACCTCGGGGGCCTCTCTCTGGTGTGGATTCTTGGTGCTCGGTTCTGATGCCCGCCTGAAGCCTCCACCTCTGCACTCCTGGGCAGGCAATCTCACTCGTACCTCACCCAGCCACCCAACCCCGCGGCTCTGAGCCCATCTCCTTCCGGTGCTCTAGCTAGAATCTAGATGAGCGACTGGAGAGGAGGAGAGAGATCAGAAACACTTGTTGGTAGAGCTCGATGCTGGGCATGGGACCTGGCCACTGATCCTACCATTGCCTACCCCTGAGGCAGGGGTTTTCCTCCTTGCTTACCCTGGGAATGCGGACGTACACTGACGTCTAGCACAACATGGGCCCGCTCCCGCCCCCACTTGCAGGATGTCTGCTGATGTTCTCTGCCCCTTGTACACGCTCCATATCGAGCTGCAACTGGCAGACTCCACCAGGGGCTGCTGAAGCTGCGTGGAGTGGCAACCTCCCTCTCCAGGAGAGGAGAGCAGTCCTCTGGACGCTCAATCCTCTTCTGCCCCCGGTGACCCCCAACGCCAAAGTCCATTCCCGAACCAGGGCTGCCGGTGTGGCGTGAGGTGTGGCGTCCAGCGTCTCAACCCTCAGCGCCACTGGGCTAGCTAAAAAACATCTTAAAACCCTCTATTTTGAACAGGCCTTTGGGACCTGAGGAATTTACCCTGAGATTTCTGGACAGCATGGGAATTGTCTGTATGTGTTTTTAATAGGGCTTATCTTTGGGTTTTATATAGTTTTATATGACTGTTTCAAATTGCTGTTTGTATTCATATTGTTGTAAGGGAGCCCTGAACCTATGGGGAAAGGCGCCCAAAATAAATAAACTCTACTACTACTACTACTGGAAATGTATTTCCCAGCTTGTTTATAATCATGTACCTCTTAGCTCCATCTTTTTCTTTGCCTGTCTAGACCCAGGATGTTTTTGAAAAAGTCCTTTGGACCAATGCACTTACCCAATCATCAAGCAAGGGGTCATACGATGTCAATGAAAGCAGGAAGATTCAAAGGAAATTTCAGAAAGAAAACTTCACAGAACATGAGTGACACTCAGAATGTAATCGGAGAGCAGGTGGTATCAGTGGCTATAGTACCAACCTTCAGGAGCAGAGACAATGTGTACACTGTAGAAAATGCGTGACAGGGTATTCCCACTGAGTTGGTGGAAGGGAAGAACTTGATAGACCAATGGCTATCTCTCTTCCTTAAAAGTTATATGTATGGATACAGTATGTAATCAAAATGGCAATAGCAGGTAAACATAATAAACATGTCTTCCCTAGGAACAGGGCTGAATTAGCCATGAATAAAGTAATCATGACTGCAGGGGATAAATCAAACACACTCTTTCTGTTAAATGTCAAGTAGCACTTAAAAGTGTTTTGTGTGCATGATGAAAACACAGCATATGCATCTGTTTAAACTCAGTTTTGTATTTCGTGGTCTAATTATGAGCCTATGACTCTGAAACGCTAGTTCTGTTCTTTAAAGAATTTTTTAATGTAATAAATGGTATCATCAGCAACTTTTTGTTCCTAGTAAATACATGCTATTACCAGGCCCCTGCCCTGCCTTGCAAGTAGGATGTCTCAGTGGAGATGCACCCTGTTTAGCATTTGTTTGATCTTTCCACATTTGGCTATCGAAGGCCAGTATTTTTCAAGTAAGGCCACCAACTGAATGTTGTACTGTCTCAGGGGTCATTAGCGCTCTAACTAAAAATGGAAAGGAAGTGGCAACTATGCAACTTAATTCAGAAGTTGGAGAGTTCAATATCTAGGGTGCAGACAGTACTACCTGGATAAGAACATACTTTAATGGAGAAAAGAGAGCTCGGATGGGGGTGGTACAAGTAAAAACTGCAGCCATGAGTAAGTTCTGGTACATGCACTTTGTGGCTACTATTTTTTTTTTAAAGCAATGCATGACAGTGGTAAAAATTTTAATCTATACTTTTTTTTCTGTTTTAGATTGCCCCTTATCTTCTGACTTGTATACTACTAAGCTTTCTCCATTTTGAGTCTGCTTTACACTTTTTTTGCACTTGAAATAATAAAAAGATCATTCCTTTTAATATGGCTCAAACCATGTTATCATAAATATTCTCTACTGTTTCTGTATACCTGTTGCTCTGTAAGGTCAGAAAGCAGTGTCTACTGCATGCTACTTCATTATAGTCACAAGACGAAGTGATCGTAACCAATGGGTGTTCAAAAACAACACAGAATAGTAATAAAAACCTGGTCCGTGCCATATAAAGGAGTGCTCCTTTTATTAGTTCAGCTGTAAATAAAAACTGGTAAAACATGCTCAAACTGGGGTAAAAAAGGTGTCATATAGGTCAGGAGATAAGGGGAAATTAAAAACCAAATAAAAAAGTATAGGTCAACATTTTCACTACTATCTGCGCTGCTGCTTTAAGCTACAGAACAGCATCCTTGATTTTTGCCTTCTTCTGACTTTCTTTTCTTCTCATGTGATTATTTAAGTCATATTGTGTGATTCTGGGAGCAGGATCATTGCTTCATATCAGCTATAACTGCAGAATTTGCTCCCAGTATCAATGTGTTCAGCTCATGCATTTGACCATTTATTTATGTATTTATTTATTGTTTTATTTAGTTATTTAACCAGGTGAGACACACTAAGCTGAAAGCTTTTTTACAGGTGCAACCTGGGAGCACAGGGAAGTTAAGTGACTTGCTCATGGTCACACAGTATGCAAGTGGGATCTGTGGGATTTTAAAACTATATTTCTGCAATGTAGCTTTTAATTAACCTGACTATTGCCTGATGTGTAGTGCATTGCTGAATATTTATGAAACATTCTTTCTAAATGCTTTTTGATGTAATAGTGATGAATATTCCCTATACAGAAAAAAAATGTTCAAGTAATTCCAAGTGATAGGAAAGCATTTTGAGATCAGTTTTTTTTTTTGTCTGCATGAGAGCTGTGAGTGCCTTAAAGGAATAAGAATACAAAATAACACTAAAAGTGTTGTTCAGTTGTTTAAAACAGCTTTAAATGGGCTGTATTTGTATTTTTATAGCTGGTCCCTAGCTCAAATGCAATCATACCAGAAGCAGATCCAAGAATGTCCTATTGAAAATTATGGCGATACAGCAGACTCTTGTCAGAAAATGACAGAATGCTAGAGGGTGTCCATAGGTGATGCTGTTCCATTGATTTCCCATTGATGAATTCTCCTCACACATGCCTAAATTTACCAATGTTTTGTTCCTCCACAGCATGCTCCTTCCTAAGGAGCCATCCAAAAAACAATTTAGTAAGAAAAATACCATACGCCTGGTTTGTCTCAATCTGCAGTTTATTATCCTCCCAAAATGGCGCTGAGGCATGGGTCTCAGAGGGCAATTATGAAATCATTATGCTAAAACATGGCTGTCGTTAAAAATAGAAGACTCTGTCGAGATACCTGGTTATATAGTACACAGAAAGGCTCAGATTGGGGGGGGGGTTAATTTGTATTTTAAAATCTTTAGTAACTAAGGAAATTCTGTTTGAACATACTTACTTGGGTTGTGAATTCATTTCTAATTATCTACTATTGATAGGTAAAAAAAGTCAACTGTAAGTACTATTTATATTCCCCCAGGTTTTCTTGATGGTGGTCTTGGTATTTTGGTTGAGATTAAGACATTTTTACCCTCTAAGAAAGAATCAATCATTCTTGGCAATTTTAATTGTAATTGGGCTGATGTTAGCAGTAACAGGGTGAAGGAATGTTCTGTTGAATTAGGGTGCAACAAATTATTGCTGATACCACAAGGACAAACTATAGGACTAGTACTGAGACAATGTTAGACTGGACAGAGGTCATTCACCCAACTAAGAATGTTGAGTTTGGGGTTCAACCTAATAGTCTGAGTGACCATTATCCAGTGTATTGCTCTTGGGGATTTAAAAAAAAAACAGAAGTGTTTCCTACACATATTAAAACCAGGAAAATATGAACAGAACTTTCAGATGTTTTTAATGATGAAATACTTAAAACTGATTGGGCATTTCTTAATTTCATCAAAGACCTTGATGAGGCATGCTCAAAATGTTGTTCAGTTTTTCTGGAAATCTGTAACAACTTCTTTCCTGAAAGAAAGTTGAGAGTTATGGGGGTCAGAAATGAATGGATGGCAAAGGATTTGGTTGAACGTTTAGCAGCAGAATAAAGTTTGAAAAGAGTTTAGGAAAAACAGAGATCTGAAACTTTTAATTGACTATAAAAATCTAAGAAACAAATGTAAGTCAGCATGTAGACTAGCTAACATTAGTTTTTACAAAAATAAACAGATCGATAATTTGGGGAATTCCAAAAAAAAAGCATGGCAAACTTTGACACAAATGGTGGATAGAATGAAGAAGTCATCACACATCTCAATGGGCACAATGGTGAGTTGACTGATTCCCCTGAAGAAATCTCCAGGTTGTTTAATTATTTTTTTTGGCAGTCTGAAGAATTGCAGAAAAAAAACTTTTCAGACTCTGTGTCTCATGTAGAACAATGTTATTTTAATAATCTTTTACCTCACTTTTACTTTAAGATTTTGACCCTTAAGTTGTTTCTAAGTATGCTGTAAAAATGAAACCTAAACCTTGCACTGGTTCAGATTTGGTTGATTTTCTTTTTATTAAGATGACTAGTACCTCCATATCAATTCCTTCAACTTGTATAATGTATCATGTCCTTTGTTTTCATATACTACCCAAGATCTGAAAATTTGCGATCATTAAGCCCATGCATAAATCTGGTTCAGTCAATTTAATCTTAAATTACTGACCCATTTCACTTTTACCACCTTTATCTAAATTATTTGAAAAGATAGTTTTTGACCAAGTGAATGGACATCTGCACAAGTATGACCGCCTTATTGGGGACACAGCATAGCTTCTGAACCGAGCATAATACAGAGACATCCCTGACGGGGTTCACTGACTTTGTACATCTTACCCCTGACAAGAGTTTCCATGTGCCAGTTGTCTTTGTGGACCTCACCAAGGCCTTCAATGTTGCTGATCACATGTTTCTATTATGCTCTTTAAAAAAGCTTGGATTTTCAGAGGGTACTGTGTCCTGATTCAGAGGGTACTTGTACAAAAAGGATGCTCTGTACTATTATTGATCGAAATAGCTCAGGAAACAACCTCAGTAATGTAGAGTTCTCCAAGGGCCATTTTGGGCCCTTTATTGTTCTCTTCATCTTTGACCTCAGTCCATATGGTGTGTTCCTCTTCAAACGTATACTTTATGCAGATGCTGCTGCTATTTTTAGTTCTGGTAAAGATGTTTTGGCCCTGAAAAAAACTCTTCAAAATGATTTTATCAATTTGGATAATTTTATTGTCTAATAAATTACTATTGAATTAAAAAATCTCATCCCAACTGATCTTCTTTTCACAATTTTCACATTTTTGATTTGTCAGGTGAACTGACTGAGAGTCAATCATTTTTGTTACTTGGGTGTAGTCTTAGACAACTTGTTAATGTTTAAAATGCACATTAATCAATTAATTACGACACTACATAAAAGACTTGGAATGTTACAGAGGACTTATTAATTTTTTTTTCTCAAACTCTGTTTATTCTCCCTTACCAATGGCCTCTCTCTGGCATGGTCACTTGGTATGTCAGCTCTGCCTCCCTGACCTGAAGCCAAGACATCCTATTTCGGTGAGGGGCTCCTTTCCACCAGCTCGGCGAACCCTATCCCCCCGGATCTGAGTTCCCAAAGGAAGGACCGTCGCACTCCTTTCTGGCACTCTATCTACAGTACTGAAGGTCTGACACATGTAGGATGAAGGACCGAAGTGAATGTGAACCCAAGATCTTTATGTAAGCATTTGAGACAATCAGAGTTGTGGGCTGGAAAGTATGCAACATGCAACCCTGAACTTGAAGGGGAAGGGTGACGGATGCCCAGACAGGTGGTACCAGTGTGGGACAAATGGCAAAGAAGAATATGGAGAGCGCACCGCTGATACCAAACATCAAGCTGCCGGAGCCCTGTGAGCTGGAGAAGTGCTCTGCCCTGGTGCTGCTGAGTGATGGGCAGGGGATGAATAACAGTTCTCTGGTACTGTTCCCCCCCCAACTATTATAGCTCATCCAGACTTGTAGCCCCCATTACAGGGACAGGGAGCAGCTGTTTCTATTGTGCTCAGACAGTGCAACCCACCTGAGCTCTCCTTCCCCAAAATCTTTGCTGGTATCCCTTAAACTGGGTTTTAAAAGTTCACAAATTGGTTTGTCCGGGAGCTGCTCTTCTTGCTCCAGGTTTGAGAGGGTGAGCAACAGGTTCTGGTATGGATGCCGAAAATCAACACCAGATTGGGGGGGCTAGCTTGCTAAATCCTCCAATCGCGGAATGATTATACTTGCTCTAGTTTGGTAACTCAGCCCCTGCCTGGATTCAAATTACTCTGTGGGACCAGCTATTGTTGGTATCAAGCAAATCGTTCCAGATTGTTTCCCCCTTCATTGCTGTGTAATCTGTTCTCTTCAGAGCCTGATGCTTTGCAATAAGTTCTACAGGGGTATCTCACTCTACTGTTCTAGGTGATCAAAAGGGAAAGAAAGGAAAGCATACTAGAACATTTTACCCATCTCTTACGTACCACACAAGGCTGATGGTCTGGACAATGAACAGAATGAATCTGATGGCCCAAAATTTAGTTTCTAGAATATGACAAGCCCAAAAATACTAATGAGAGACATGCTATTGAGAAACAAAGGTGGCATTCAAGCCACCTTTGGGACAGCACAACCTAAATCTGATGAGTATAATGGTGTGATGTTTGTTTGCCATTGTATGGAATACAATTAAGTCTGTATGCTGCTTACACTGAAGTGTGGAGTATTAAGGACATTTTCTATCTCTGGGGTGCTCAATCACCAAGGAACTGTCTTCTCATTAGGTGAGATCCTGAGATAGGAAAACAGTGTTTCAGAATAGACGATAACCCTGAGCCAAAATGCATTCAGTTTTTAAACTTTTGTGAATCTACAATAATTAACATCGCCAAGAAAGACAATAAAGACTTTTCTATTGGCCCCACAGGCAAGTAACAAACCAAAGAGTGCTAGCCTGTCTGAATAATATTTACATGATCCAATCAGTCCATTAATTTATTTATTTTTATTTTATTTAACAAATTGAAAAGACCTTTGAGCCAAGGCTCTTTTGCAGAGGTTCCATGTCAAGTCACAAGAATAGCAAATTACAATGGTTTCAGTAAGTAGTACAACATGAGGAAAGTAATTACATAAACAAAAGTATTGTGTCAAGTGCAGCCAGTGGCCTTGCCTGAAGAGGGGTGAAAGGGATTACAAGGAGAGAAGGACAGGGGGTGAATTGGGGAAGGGAGGAGCAAAATAAGAGTAAGGAGGAAGAGTCCACAATGAAGCTTAAGCAGGAAAGACCCACAGGGGCAGGGGGTAAAGGGAGAGAACGAGGTGAGGAAACAGTGAGGGAGGGGGACGTGGGAGTGGAGGGTTAAAGGAAGGGGAGATGAGGTAGGATGAAAAAAGGGCAGGAATGGGAAAGGGATAAGGGAGGAAGTGCTGTGAGTGGAATAGCGCAGCAACAGGATAGGGCTATGGTAAAAGAGGGAGGTCCCAGTGCATTTAGCTGTCAGCAGAGATTAGGTATAGCAGTCACAAGATGTGCTGGAAACTAGGAATTGATGCAGCTTCAGCTTAAATGGTCCCAAAGTTGCAGTCATCACAATCTCAGGAGGAAGGGAATTAAATAAATTAGCAGCTCTAACTGCAATGGGTCACTGTTGGAGCGAGGTTCAGCAGCGAGGGACAGTAAAAGTTTGGCTCACAGAATTTTGTGTGCTACAAGTGCCCTGGAAGGGACTGAAAAGCTGAAGAGAACCTGGTGGTAGGAGACCAAGATCTGTCTTGTTAGCCAGAAGGCAGGCTTGATATTCAATGCAAGCCTGGAATTGAAGCCAGTTTGCTTGTTCGTAAAGGTCACAAGTGTGAGTATGATATGCTGCACCAGTTAGTAGACGGCATACCTTATTCAGAGCTGTGGTGAGCCGATGTAGAGTTGTGTCTGTGGCGGAACCATAAATGACCAAACTATAGTCAATTATAGACACAACTGAACTTTGGATAGCTAATCTGAGGGCTTTGTTAGTAAGGCAGTGTTTATGCCTGTGTAGAAGGCCTAGGCGAATGTTAACTGCCTTGGCAACATTCTCAACATGGTTAGAGTAGGAGAGCATACTATCCAGAGTAACTCCTAGGTATTTAAAAGATTGAGTCTGATCAAGGACAACACCCGCACTGTGCTTTTGCTTGCTGTGGGTACCATGAAAGAGCATGACCTTTGTTTTTTTGCAATTAAGCACCAACTTATGAGAGATGAACCAGGACTCAGCTTCAGTAAAACTTTCTGAAGTTGGACCTGAAGAAGGATAGGGTCGATAGGGTCAGCAGTCTTTGAGAAAATGACCGCATCATCTGCGTACAGGAGTACTGGTTCGGAACAGGATGCCAGAAGATTATTGAGGAAGGTGCTAAATAGAGGGGGTCCCAGTATCGATCCTTGAGGAACCCCAGAGCAGACAGGTAGTTTAGCAGAAAGGGCAGACTCTATTCTCACCTGTTGAGTGCGGTTTGCTAGATAGTTGGTGAACCATTTTTGGGCTTCTGAAGATATACCAAGCCCAGCAAGTTGATATGTTGGCAAATGGTGATTGACTGTGTCAAATGCTTTAGACAGGTCAATAAAGGTTGCACCAACAAGCTGACCCTGATCAAGAGTAGGGTGAATGAAACCTGTACCTGTGCTGTAACCTTATTAAATCAGTTTGCTGGGTTCCTGGAAAACACTTGCTGTTGATCAACAGGGACTCAAATTCCTAACATTCAGAAGGAAGGAAAAAAAAAAGGCTTTGTACAATGTTTTTCATACTAACTGTATCCCACAGTGTTTTACAATGAAGGAGATGGAAGGGAGAAAATGCTGCTGCCATTAGGCACACAGTGAGATTCAAACACCACTGACTGAGCAAGTGAGAAAGACAAAGAGTGAGAGGGAGAAAGAGAAAGGCTATACACAGGAAGGTTATGAGAACTGCTAAGTGCCACATAGTAAATGACAGCAGTGGGAATCAAACCTCAGTCTCCAGGTTCATGGCTCTGTGCTCTATTAGACTGAGTTGCCTTTGTGTGGACTAGACTAGAGAAATCCAGTCAAAACAGCAGTGTGGCTAGTCACCTGGATCAGCCTAGATGTGGTGAGCAATGAGTTAATCCAGTCTGCCCTCCGACGCCAGGGGACACTTCTGAACTAGGCATTACTTCTGATTTAGTCTAGCAACAAAAAACAAATGCATCTAACTAAAGTGTTTCCATTACAGTACAGTAATTACATTAGTCAGATGGCTTTCTCCAGACACGCCCAGCATTCTTCAACCTATCTGTGGGAAGGAGTACCTTTATTTATTTGCTTTTGGTAACTGGGTAAGTGCACTAGACAGAACTGCCTACTTTCAGGCATGATCCAAGAGAGTACAAATCAAGGAACAGGTAAAAACAAATACATACACAGTGTTGTACAACAAGAGATTCAGTTATATGAGAGGTGCAAGTTACGTAGTACACAGAGAAGGTACATATAACACATTATAATAGGAACAAAACAGACAAAATGGAACAATTTATAGTTAATAATGTACAAAACATGACAGTGTGGTTGGTAAGTGAGCAAGGAGAAAATTCCCAGGCAGAGACAGGGAACAAAGTGTGTAGCTGCAGCTGACAAAGAGTGGGGATGGGAGGAATCAAGAGGCCACAGGGAAATTTAAGTTCAGGACAATGGTAGATTATGCATGACTCGTGAAGCTAGGGACATTTGCAAATGTCAAGGGAGGCAAGGTAATTGGAGAGGCCTTTCTTGAAAGTGGGGTGGGATTTGGAGAGCCTAAGATCAGGTGGGATAGAGTTCCAAAATTTAGGGGCATAGAAGGAGAAGACAAATTCACCCATTCTGGAACAGCATTTTGGGACAGATAGCAGAGCTAAAGATATAGAATGGAGGGAACAAGGGCAGTCAATGGGGGTGAGCATACCAGCGAATGTGGAGGGGATAGAAGAACGAATAATGTTGTCAGTCAGACAATCTAAAGAATAAGCCTGATGCGAGGAAGGAGACAACCAGTGGAGGTCAAAGTAGACAGCACAGTGGTGTTTAAGACGAGGAGCAGATAGTGCAACTCTACAGACACTGTTGTAGGCAACGTTCCACATTTGCAAGATGTTTGCCTGTGCCATAGCGAAGACAGGCAGAGTGTAGCAGAGTCCAGGGAGAGAAGGCCTTGGGCAACAGAGATCCTGGTGGCAGGGGTCAAAAACTGACGGACTCGGTAAGCCAGTCCAGTTTTAGAATTGACTGATTTGCAGACAGCTTTGACATGCACAGAGAAGTTAAGAGTTGGATCCAGTGTGACCCCTAGGTATCTGAAGGACTGAGTTAATTCCACAAAGGAGCCATCAAGACAAGAAACCTGGAGAGATGAAGTTGAAGCGAGAGATTTCCTTTGTGACCCAAAGAGCATAGCCTGGATCTTGGCAGCATTTAGCACCAGGTGGTGGGACGTAAGCCAAGTTTGGATATGATGAAGATCAGAGGAGAGGTGGGAGTTGATTTCATGAATAGAGCTGGAGGAGACGTACAGAATCAAGTCATCGGCATAGAGTAAGGAGAGACTGTGGGAGGGCACAGAAGGTAGGTTATTGATGAACAAAGAAAAGAGCAGTGGCCCAAGTATGGAACCTTGTGGGACACCTGACGAAGCAGGGCAGGGGCAAAGAGAACTTTATGACAGGAAACAGACTGGGAGCAGCTCCACAGATAGCTGGAGAACCAGGCAAGTGTGGATTGGAAGGCGCCAATAAAGCCTAGTTGATGCAGGAGCAGGTTGTGTTTAACTGAGTCAAACGCCATTGACATGTCAATAAAAACAGCCGCAGTAAGCTGGCCTTGGTCCATAGCAGATTTGATGTCACTGGTGAATTGCACTAGGGCCGCTGTGGTGCTGTGATTTGGCCTAAAGCCATGCTGAGGAGGAGATTGCAGGTTAAAGTTGGCAATGAAGTCAGACACCTGGCGATGGATAAGCTTCTCCAAGAGTTTACTGAGGGTTGGCAGGACTGCAATAGGACGGTAGTTTGTTAGGTTTTTTTTGGATCACCCTTTTTGAAGACTGGGATAACCCTGGCATTTTTCCAGGAGAGGGGCACACTACCCGAGCTAATGGAGAGGTTGAACAATTGCATGATGGTGGTGGTAAGAAGAGATGTGCCTAATTTGAGAATTCTGGGTTCCAGTCCATCAGGGCCTGTGCTGCCATGGGGAGACATCACGTTAACAGCTCATACGATATCCAGCCTGGAGACCGGGTGGAGAATCAGGGAAGGATGGGATGGGGAGGAAGTCCGGGGGGCTGTCAGCATCAAAACTAGGGACGGCGGTAAAGAGTGAGCTGAAAGCATTAGCTTAGTATTAGGGTTGTTACAGAAGACAATATTTATTAGAAAGTCATGGGGTGTTTGGGATGTGGTGCGTCCCATTATGCGGTTTATTTGTGCCCAGTATCTTTTTGGGTTACCAGAGGTGGCGTGAAGAAGACCTCTATAGTAATTGCTTTTGGCAGTCCGTAGCGCTTTCTTACAAGAGTTACGAAGGGAGCGATATGCAATGAAGTCGGAGAGCAGGGAGGAGATTTTCCATCTGGTCCAGAGTTTGTCCCGAGCTTTAAGAATACGTAGAAGAGGGTTAGTTAACCATTTGGTAGGCAGGCCCCATGCCCTGTGCCTGATGGAAGGGGGGGGGGTAGAAAGGATGAGAAGGGGCTTGGCAAGGTTGGAGGAATGGGCAGACATATGGCAACTTAGATTCAATGCAAAGAAGTGCAAAGTAATGCACCTGGGAAACAAAAACCCAGGAGAAGAGTACACAATAGCAGGGGAGGTACTAACAACAACAAAAATGGAAAGGGACTTGGGGGTAGTCATATCAGATGACCTAAAGGTGGGTAAGCAATGTGAGAAGTCAGTAAGGCGAGCCAGGGGGATACTGGGATACATAGGAAGGGGCATCACAAGTAGAAAAAGGGAAGTGGTTATCCCTCTGTACAAACAGTTGGTGAGACCCCATCTGGAATACTGTGTGCAGTTTTGGAGACCCCAACTATGCAAGGACATAGACAGGATGGAAGCAGTCCAGACGAGGGATACTAAAATGGTGCAGGGTCTGCATCAGAAACCTTATGAAGAGAGAGACTGAGAAAGCTTAATATGTATACCCTTGATGAAAGGAGGGACAGGGGGTACATGATAGAAACTTTCAAGTACCTCAAGGGAATCAACAAAGTCCAGGAGGGTAGCATATTTCAGAAAAAAGATGTGTAATAACAAGGGGGCACAGTTTAAAGATAGAGGGGGGACGGCTCAGGGGTAATGTGAGGAAATTTTTTTTCACAGAGAGAGTGGTGGATGCATGGAACCGCCTTCCTGGGGAGGTCGTTGGATCTAAAACAGTGGGGGAATTCAAACATGCATGGGACAGACATAAGGCAATTGTAGTGGGGGGGTTGCAGGAAGTAGGCTGTTGGTTAACTTGAATCTGCAGCTTATCCAATAGGAAAGGAAATGGGCAGACTGGGTGGGCCAAGCGGTCCTTATTTGCCATCAAAGTCTATGTTTCTATGTGCTTGGACTGCAAGGAGCGGAGATAGTTGGTAAAGCATTCCACAGCCAAGTCAATGTTATTTGTCATGAATATGAGGGACCAGTCGACATGTTGAAGATCCCTTAGAAAAGCTGAGGTGTCGAGGGCAGAGAAGTCAGACATGGAGATGGTTTGGGGGGCTGGCATCCCAGACACAGGTGACAGGTAAATGGTTGCTAATGGAGTCCGGTAGCACAGTCACGGAAGAGATTCTGTCTGGCCTGTTGGTAAGTACCCAGTCAAGGAGGGTGTGACTATTACCATTGCTGGAATGTCACGTAGGCACCGAGACAAGCTGGGTTAGGTTGGCCTTGCTTATATTAGAGTCAAGGACAGGGAGGTTTGGGCCGAGTCAATTCTGACTGAAGTCACCTAGACAAATCACTTCATTGTTTTTGGTGGCCTGGGGGAGAAAAGCCAGGAATTCCTCAAGCCCATGTTTGCAGGAAACTGGATGTTTAAGATGCATAGCATTTGCTTTTTACCAGAACCCGCTCTCGTTTAATAATTTGCATTTGTAGCCTACAGTATAAGAGCTCTGTTCTTCAACTCAGCCATTGTACTGGTGCCTGACATTTACAGGGACCCACATTTCCGCTTGACCCCTCCACTCTGTTTTTGTAGACTGCTTTTCTGAGTGGCTGTGGAAGGTCTAAACTGGGAATATTTGAGAGTTTGGGACCTTGAGGACACAAAGCCACTAAATAAACATTCTGTGCAACACAAAAATCGTTTGTCCTACCAGTTAAAGAGCAGATACAGTATATACTAAAATTGGTGAGGTAGTACAGAATAGAAGTAAGAGAAGCTGTGAACCTGGAGATCCTGCAGACCGGGGGCTACCCATGCTCTAGCCACTGCCGCAGGATGAAATCTCCACACCTACGTGTATTTTCAGTGGGTGCCTGCGCAGCTATGCCAAAAAAACACAGCTGCAAGCTGCAATAAATCATGAAGCCGGTTGTAAACCAGCTCCATCTTTGAGAATAACAAGGCTGCAGGAAAAACTGCGGCCCCGCAACTGGAAACCCACTTGCACGAGTTTTTTTTCCTGCGGCTGCTGGGATTTCAGGGGGCTTTGAAAATCCAGCCACTGGGTTTGAAACCCACAATAAGCACTTGTTGTGTAACCCTGATCAAGCCACTTAACGTCTTGTGCTTCCAGCTCACACCTGAAAATGAGCTGTGACTTAGTGTGCCTTTCCCAGCCAAGAATTCTGACATACATAAATAAATCAAAAAGCTTTAAACTGTTTTATTTACAGCAGTTATATTTAACATTAATAGGTTCTAGTTTTTGGAATATCATCCTGTTATTGGTCTTCTAAATAATTTAGATAATATATTACATGTTACCTGTATTTTTAAATAGCATCTGACTGTCCCTATCTAACCTCACAATTGATGTGTCTGTGACAGCACAGTCTTTTGCAATGGAAAGCACTATAGGTGTGTTGACACACACAATGGTTTTTGGCACTGTTGCAGCATCGGCGTGTGAAGTACACTGTTGTAGTAATTTCCAGTGCGTCCACACATAGGGGGCGTGGAGCTGTGCAGAAGCTGTGGAAGTGTTGCAGGTGGCCTGGCCTCTCCTCCCCTCTGGGTTTTATTTATGTCCCACTGCTGGCTTTCAGGCCTGCAAATACATTGCTGCCAGTAGGCAGCCTCAACAGAGAGACTGAGAACTCCTGCACCTTTTCAGTTCCCCATTACTGCAGCATCTCACAAGAGCCGAAATGGATCAGCTCGTAACACTCCCATAAGTGTCTATACTTATGCTTTGGCAGCAGGCCAGTGACTCTGCACCACTCACAAGGGTGCTGAATGTTAAGTGTAAATGGGCCTTATGAGGTCATAAACAAGAGCACTATGAGATCAGTTGGAGAAAGACGTGTTTTTATACAGATCTTTTGACTAGGCTACAGTGATGTGTTACAAGTGCTGGAAAGGAATACTAAAAAATTCAAAAAGTGTATTCTCTAGTAAGTCATAATAGCTGAAACGGTATACTAATGTAACCACCCCCCACCCCCCAAAAGTATGAGACTATGCCTGTCTGATAATACCAGGACACAATCAATAAGGCCTTCGGGTGAATGGTGGCAAGGCTCGGTTGGTACTGGAGGTAATATAAAAGTGGTGTGGTGCCTCCACCTACGGGGATCCTTTTGACAGATAGCTGTCAGGGTACTGCCCCATAGGAAATGAATGCAATCCCCACCCTCATAGCAGGGAACCTTTATGATTATACACAACCCCCAACTTATATTGTATGCACACAAACATAATATGCAGAACACAATAAGTTGCAATTTAAACACAAAGGATATTTATTAGGGGGGGGATACGAACAGGCTTTCAATGGTGGAGCATGATGGATTAAATGCAGTTAAACAGTTCTGAGATCACTCCCTAAATCCCACCACCTTCTGGGCAGTACCAACACGGTTTTTACTGTCTCCCCTATTGGTGCACCAGTACCCCAAAGTCCCTTGGAAGCTCCCAATGCAGTCCATTAATTGTGTGCACACAGTGGCATTTGCAGGCCTGATGTTGGACCATGGTGCCATATCAACTGAAGGCTGGTGGTTGGGACCCCAAACAAGGCATTCAACACAAATGCTAATTACTTCTGGCTGTTGAAGTTCTATAAATGAGCCCTGAATAATAATCGCACAGAAAGTCAGAGGCACCACATGACGGAAACAAATAATGAGGACATATCTATAACTTCAAACGAGGAACACGCTGCAAATCAAGGACGTACACAGGAAACACAGGAGCAGCAACATCCATCACTTCACCCAAAACAGCCCCGACTACATGAAAAGCCCATACAAGAAAGTAATACCATACACAACAGGGACATAGTAGTAGGAGGGGATTCCATTATCAAATATACTGATAAAACAATAAGCAGAAACAGGAAGGATACTACTACTGTAAGCAGTCTATCACATGCTGGAGTACGGGACATAATTTGGAGGGAATATTAAGTGGCATACAGGAACCAATTGTGGTATTGCACTTGGGAACAAACAATGTGGGGAAAAGAAGGGAACTTGAAATCCAAAGGGAGTTTGAAGAGGTAGGCACTTCACTCAAGCAAAGAAAATGTACTGTTGCGATTTCTGAAATTTTATCTGTGCTAAGAGCAGGCACAGCAAAAAACAAATGCAATTGAAATTTTAAAGTGATGGTTACGGAGATGGTGCTTGAAGGAAGGGTACAATTTTATTAGGAACTGGGACAGCTTTGAAGGAGTCCAAAAATAGTTTGTGATGGACGGACTGCTTTTAAACAGACATGGGACTAAGATACCGGCAGGCAGAATAAACGGAACTGTAAGAAAGTTTTTAAATTAGAGGAGACGGAATGGGGGTGGGGAAGTACAAATAATACAACAGGAGAAGATGCAGGCTAAGTTCCAAAAAGGAAACAAAGGGAGGACAAATGGCATCTTTTACTAACAAATGCCTGAAGTCTAGGAAGTAAGAGAGGTGAACTGAAGAACTTACTTCATAAGGAAGATGTACAGATCTGTGCAGTGACAGAAACTTGGTGGTAGAAGGATAAATGGGGGACGATATAGAGGGATACAGCATTTCCCCCAAGGACGTGAATGCAAAACAGGGGAAGGTGTTGCGATATATATTAAAAATAATATGATGGCATCCCAGATTGATATTCTCAAAGACAACAGTGGTGAGGCTGTGGCACAATTATGGATTAAATTAAGCCCAAATAATAAGAGAAAATAGCAATGGGTATATGTTACGGCTCTTCCCTCACATCACAGCAAAATAAATAATTCCTACTTATTACAGACAGTTTAGATCTTGGCAGCAGACTGATACTGCTTGGTGACTTCAATTTCCCAAACATCAAGTGGAACACAGGCAAGGGGTGCACACAATTTGAAAATGATTTTAGCAAACTGATTAATGCTTTAAGCCTGAAGCGATTCGTGAAGTCTGGTACAAGAGGGAACAATATTCTACATTTCGTGCTGAGCAACATGGAAGAAGAAATATCAGACTGTACTGTAAGAGAACCTCTCAGTGGCAGTGATAATCAAATATTGCAAGTCCTATATTAACAACACAAGGGCAAAACAAACAGGTTCAACTAAGATCAGGTGTTATAATAATAAGGCGTAATTATACCATAATTAAAACGTTTCTAAAAAATAGGACTGGGAAAATTATTTTAAGGAGCTTACTTTGGACAGTATGTGGAACACGTTATGCTCACAGCCGTGTTCATTTGTATATTCTTTTTCTCCCCCACCTCCTCGGCTAGCCCTCATCAGCCATGCAATGCCCCCCTGCCCTGTCACCTGTCATCGCTGGGACTTACAGCTCCACTGCGTACAGTGCCTCATGGATTTCCTCTGTGGCGAGGCCTCCCAGGTGCCCCAAGTCCAGTTTGAGGCTATTTTATGGGATATTGCAGCAGGCAGCCCAGTGGATGGTGCAGAGCTGGTGGGAGAGTGTGGTGCCATTCCGCACAGCTTTGGTTTTTCCACCATTTCTTCCTTCCCCTGGGGCACCCCGTGGGCGTGGACTGAGAGAACACACACAAATGCATGTGACCCAGTCAGGAGACACCCCGCCCCTTCTGGCTCTGCTCGTGGTACCACCTGTGGTCACCCAAGTGGCAGTGTTGCAGCGGAGACCATCGTCCTACTTCCTGAGAGGAGGAGGGTAACTGTTGGGACGTTCAATCCTGCTCACCTCGGCCAACCCACGAGCAGCCTGGTCTGTTCCAAAACCTGGTTTGCTCAAATGATAACAGGTGAGGGGTCAGTGCCTCAGCCCTCTGTGCCACTGGACCAGTTTTTAATTATTATATTCCTGAAAGAACAAAATATAATTCCAGAGGGAAGATTCCTGCTTGGTGTAATAAAAAGTGAGTAAAGCAATAAGAAAAAAGAAAGAGATTTATAAGGCAGCAAAATGAAGGCCTTCATCAGAAGCATGGGAAGAAAACAAGGACCAAGTAAGGATATGTGGAAAATATATTAAAGAGCTAGTGTACTGCCTGGAATTAATAGTAATTTTCAGATGCAGTCAGCTATCACTTCCTATATCTGAAGTATTTTTTTTCTTTTCTGTTTGCTAATTAGAAGATTTTCCACCTGGCAGTATGGGGCAGATGTGTGGAGCAGCACTTTGTCCGGAGGCTAAAAAAGTCAGTCCTGTTCCTCACACCACATCATCAGAAATGTGAACAAACACACAGAGGCACCACAAGCCTTGCAGCCTGAGCAGTGTCTTTCACAATTTACCAATCGAAATGCAGTAAATTGTGACATCACTAGTATCCAAGCAGAGCCAATCCCTGCTGCTTTATGTGAAGGACAATAATCTGAGCATAAGAAATGGTTCTCCTTGGTTACTAGTGATGTCACAGTCTATGGTCTCAGTGTTCATGATGCAGTGGGAGGAACAGAACTGACTTTTTTTAGCCTTCAGACAGAGTGCTGCTTCACACAACACCCTAGTACTACCAGGTGGCAAATTTTCCAATTGGCAAACAGAAAAGAAAAAAATACTTCAGATATAAGAAGTGATAATTGTCTACATTTGAAAGTTACTATTAATTCCAGAGCAGTATACCAGCTCTTTAAAGATGCTAAGAGGGATGAGGAATATAGGTTAGCAGAAAATGCTAGGGACAACAAAAAATCTTTTTGTAACTACGTAAATAGTCTAAAGAAGGGACACCACCAGATTGGGCCAATAATTAAAGATAATACTCGGACAGACAGGGATGCAAACATGGTGGATATTTTTAATGAGTATTTTCTGAGTGTATATCAAGCCAGTGAAAATCATAGAGAATTTAGCGCTCTTTCTAAGGAAACAAATACCATGACAGTGATGGAGACGGAGGTACATAAGAAATTAAAGAACTTAGATCCTGATAAATCCCCAGGCCTGGATGAACTGCATCCAAGGTTCCTTAAAGAACTAGCTGAAGTAATTGCAGGCCCTATTACAAAGATCTTTCAAACATCACCTGACAAAGGGATAACAGAGTCTGCCTAGAGGGAAGCAAATGTAGTCTCTATATTTAAGAAGGGTAACAGGGCTAATTACATGAACTACAGACCAGTAAGCCTCATTTTGACAGTAGGTAACGTATTAGAAAGATTAATAAAGGAAGAGAGAGAGAGGCATACAGTAATTGAATGAAAGGTGGATCCAGCTCAGCATGGATTTGCAGGGAAACGATCTTGCCAAATGAACTTATTACAAATTTTTGAACCAAGGTAGAGCTTTAGATTATGGAATGCTTGTGGATGTGGTATTTTGGACTCTCTAAGGCTTTCAACACAGTTCCCCACTTAGAATTAATTAATAAAATGATACAAATGAATGTTAACAACAATATAGTGAGTTGGCTATCATCTTGGTTGAAAGAGAAAACAGAGAGTAGGTATCAAGGGACAATATTTCAAGTGACGCTGAGCTCAGCACAGTTGGTACCAGTAGAATAAGTGCAAAGGTGTGCTGTTCTACATTGTGACACTTAAAATTTACATTCTGGCACATAGATGTCGCCGTAGCTTAGCCTGCACGCATCAGAGGGCTACTGTGAGGGACACTGTTAACAACTGTACGGCGGGGGGGATTGCAGGATCAACCACATACAAACTAAAGCTACAAAAAAGGAAGTAAAAATGTAATTTTAGGCTGTTCTGCTTTTTTTTTTTTTTTTAATTCCTCCCCTTCTAGGCCAGCCCTTGTTCCTGCTGGTCCTCCCAGCTCCATCACCTAGGCTTCTTCCAGGACTTACCTCTTCCATATCCCCCATGGCTTGCCCTCTGTGGAAGGGAGCAGGGATTCCCTCGACCTGCCAGAATCAGATGCAGATTCCGGGAGGCACCTGAGTCACCATGTGCGGGGCCTGCGGAGGCTGGTGGTCATCCTGCACAACCAGGGTGTTTTCCTCTTTTGTCCCCTGGGAGATGCAACATGCACTGTCGTCAAGGTGCACATGCCAATGTCTGCCATGTCTCCCTACCTCTGTAGCCCAGGCTGCTTCGCCTGGCCTCCAGCAGGGTCGCTCGAGCTCTGAGCTGTTGCCCACCCTCCCTCCCAGAGGAGGAGAGCAGTCCTGTAGATGCTCAAGTCTCTCCCTCAGCCAGCCCTCCAATGCCTCAGGCTCACTTCTGAACCCATGTCATTGCAGCTGCAAGCAGTAGTGCTACAGCTGCACTGACAGCCCAGCGTTAAGGCTGTCCTGCTTAATCCAGACCTCTGTGCCCCACAGCATTACTGTAGGGTAGATAAGCATTCCCCTTTAATGTTACAAATGCAAAGTGATGCATTTTGGTAAATAGACACAAAACTCCAGCACCACCAACTGTTTACCAAATCAGTCAAAGGACATAAATCAATCAATCAATCATTATATAGCCAGGTGAAACTCCGTTGAGCAAGCTCATTTTCAAGGTGGGCCTGGTAGGTACAGAATAAATAATACAGCAGCACAACAGAACATATACCACAGATGGGCAAAGTAATACAATACACAGCAATAAAAACAAGGTACAAGGATAATCAATGAGGCCCGGTCGTAAGATAAAGCCTTATCCTAGTAAGCAGTACAGCAGAGAGGTGGAAGCAAGTCAGCACCAATGTGCCGAACCAGTGATTTTAGACACTGCTAGCTCTAGTAGAGCAGAGTTAATGCTAGTGACAGTGCAAGCTGGGGGCTCAGCAGCAAGCAGAAAGCAAGGATGAATCCAGGAAGATGGCTTGGGGTAATTCTAGTGAGAGGATAGAAAGTGTAGAGGGTTGACTGTAAGAACGGCAATGTATGGCTACAGTTTAGTGACAGGGAGGGCACTGACAAAGGCTCCAAGATGTATCTCGAATAGAGAGACTTGAATTCTGCAAAACCAGTGACAGCCAAATAGCTGAAATTTTATACCAGTAGTGAGCATTCAGAACCTCTTACCTCAGGGAGTCCCTGAAGACACCTCTGGGCGAAACAGGTAGGTGGTGTGGGCTGCTCCTCTGCTCCCGGGTGAGAGGTTCTGAATGCTCACTACTGGAATAAAATTTCAGCTGTTTGGCACTTATTTATTTCCTTTGACTGATTTAACAGTTGGTGGTGCTGAAGTATTGTGTCTATTTGGTTTAGTGTTTCCCCATGCACACCTTTTACTCTGGGGCGGTAATTTGTCTCACATTATGCATTTTGGTGCAAGAATTACAAGGGCGGAGTACATCTTAAATAGGAAGGTACTGCAAAAAACTGAATCAGAGTAAAAACTAGGAATACTAATAACTAATAAGTTGACCTTTGACTTACATTGCAGAGAAGCAACTAAAAAAATGTAACAAGATACTGGGGTGTATAGGCCACCATATCAATAGCAGGATAAGAGAAGTGATTGTGCCTCTGTATGGAGCACTGGTCAGGCTACACCTTGAGTACTGCAGGCAGTTTTGGTCCCCTCACAAAAACAGGAAGTATTAAAAGACTTTTAGTATAAACAGTCTAACCTATGAGGATGGATTGAAGGAGCTAGACATGTATACCCAGGAGAATAGGAGGCTAAAGGGTCATCTCAGTCTGGTGTATAATGCATATAATAATAATGAACTTTTGCAGTGTGCTGGTCTGGAAAAAAGGGAACATATTAAAGGTACTAGGCAACATAATTTATAGTTAAAAGGGAGGTACATGGTTTAACCAGAGTGGTATCTATCTGGAACAGACTCCTGGACAACACAGTCAATGTCAATGGTGGTATGATGGATATCTTTAAAAAAAAAATATTAGATGACCTCCTTATTAAAAATGGTATACCACCCGGCCCAGTGGAATGGAGGGCTGAGGCAGCGATGCCTTACCTCCTGCTACGCCGGCAACCTGTGTTTGTGGTACAAGCGGGTCGTCAGGGGCCAGCCGGGGTGGGAGAGGATCGAGCATCTAGAAGACTGCTCTCCTCTTCTTTCCCGGGGAGGGTGAGAAACAGCAGCCGGCAGTTGCCTGACACCTAGCAGAGGCTAGGTGTTAGCATGCCAGGCCAATACAGTGGGGCACGGAGGCGGAACAGCCGGCAGGCACGCTACGTGTGGACGCATGCGTGGCACACCCATTGTTGGCACTGCACGCTCCACCACCGAGAAAATCAGAAAAATGGCAGCCATGGTTGTGCGGCTTGATGGACGTCTGCCTAGCGCCCCATCTCCAAGGGCACCACCCATACTGGATCCAGTCCTGGTGGGGAGTTGGGGACTCCCTGCTACCCCACCACGGGGGGGGCAAGCCATGGGGGTAGCAGGGTGGTGGCCCGACTGGAAGACGGATGCGGATGGACAGCAGCTAGAGGAAGAGGATGCCTGAACTAAGGTGCCGACCGGGAGCCACAGGGAAAAAAGCAAGGTAAAAAAAATAAATAATTGAACACCAGGAGATTACCATTGAGAAATGATGAGTAATTATGGCTAGTTCTACCTGACTTATAAAAAACCTATGAAATGCCCAGCAATTCCTATTATCTTTTCCTGACTAACAGAAGAATTGGAGGCAGTATTGACCCAGTACTCACAACCTAAGCAGACTCTGCAGGCTGGCTCTGTCGGGAGGTCTCCCTCAGGGTTGCAGATGCAGGCGATGGTACAAGTGTGGTGAGCCCAACACACTTCTGGGTGGCAAGGGGTGCAGGCCATGCTGGTGTCCAATATCCTCTTCACCCCACAAGAGACATGCCTTCACTCACCCCAAGGAGTAGGCAATCGCTCAGTGCCTCGGGCGACTTAGACCCTCTGTCAGGATATGTCCTGATAAAATCTCACAGAGCCCTGGCAGGAGCTTTGGTGTTGTTCCTGGAGGAAAAAGCAATCTTTTTGCGAAGAGTCATTAAACAGCTTTTTTTCCAACCTTGTGACTGACAGCTGACTCATCTCTCAGGTCTTTCTCCTTGTGTCTCCCCTCAAAATCTGATTTAGTGCACAATGTCTCTCCCTTGTGCAGAAATCCAAGGATCAAATTATCACTGGCAAGCATCCTATGCATTATTCATTATGCTAAACCCCAGGCTTTCAATGGCTGTCAATTCCTGGGGAAAAGCATGCATACAAGTACTAAGCCAGTTTGCAATGTAGCTGTTTTGTAGAGCTGAGGTAGCCTCCAAACTTACGTCTGTTGCACAGGGACAGAATGTACTGAAACCTGATCTAGTCTGCTGGCTGGCTCTGCAAAGCTAAACATAGGAGCATCCAACATTCTCAGCGATGTTGTGTGTCCTGTGAACCCCTTCTCAGTAGTCTTGGGGCTAGAGAAACTATAAACATGACTGCTTTTGTAGTTTCACTTTATGTTCTATTTTAACATGTCTCTGTCCCTTGGTGTGGCTTCTGGCCATCAGGATCAATATCTCCCAGTCTCTGCTGTCATCTGTTAGGACTGGGGGTGAATTGGTGGCAAGGGAGCACTGCTGAGTGCCCCCCAAAGTTTGTGTTCCTACGGGGAAGCAGTTTATCTCTCTGTGCAGTTTTAATAGCTGGTTGAAACTGAGCAACTTCCTTGCTGTTGGCTTCCCGACCCAGAAGGCAGTCCAGAAGCCAGTTAAGTGAAGGGAAGTGGTGATGTGCCGGCCATGCTGAGAAGGGTAATGAGCAAGCCCGCAGAACAAATGACAGTGTCCTGTTCAGCCCCAGGTCCTGCAGCTACAGTCTGGATCAGGACAGGGTGAAGAAGCAGTGCAGGGGAAGGTGGCAGCAGTGCTCTTGAGGAAGCCAAAGGTAAGCCTACTTTTAGGAGGGGGTTACATTTAGTAAAGTACATAGAGAAGTAGATACCTGGGGTCTGATTATCAAAGGTCCTGGCATGGCCCAGAAACGAGGTCCCCGTACACAACTTGGTGATACAGGGGTAAATTCTCACGTTGGCAAAAAAGCTGGACAACGATGACAGATCTACCATATTTATTTAAACAGCACCAGCTTTGTTGCTCTACAAAGGCCCCTAGTGCTGGCTTACATCTGGAGGACTTTATTAATCAAATCATCAACATTCAATGTCTGATTACGTACTGGAAGGGATCGTAATTTGGCTCTAAGAAGCCATGCACCTCCAGCCCTTCCTCTTCTTTAAGTGCTGGCCTCATCCCACTGTGCATGATCAGTTTGACTATGCTGCGGCAGATGGTTTCATGCACCTCGAGCTCACTGTTCCTTCCACATGCAACAGTGTACCATGTTTGCAAACTTTTCCTTGCTTCACGACAGACTGCAGTAGTTTTAATGCACCTATGCTATGCCAGCTGTGACCATTACATCATTAGCACAGAGCGGGGATATTTGACACCCCTGCAGATGAACTGAGAAAAAACACCAGTTTACCTGCCAGTTGCTGGTGTGAAGATTATTTCTCAATGCTGTGTTGCATTTCCTCCCCTTAGCTGTCCCACCTCCATACATCCTTTTGGCCCTCTGAAAACCAGGTTTCTTAGGTATGGACAGATACTTAACTTAGCTTTTGCACCCTTTATAGGCCCTGAAGGGCAATACTTTGTACACAGTTCTACCTGTATCATCAGTTAGTAGACCAAAGGTGCACCAAATTCACCTGGAAAGGTAGAGTTAATTGCTCATCTGTATGGTTTTTAACACCTAACTCCCACGGGGCAAATTATTAAAGAGTGTCTCATAATTTACCGGCACAGGAAGGGGTGTTTCATGTTTAAAGTGCTTGTCTCACAAGAGAAAGAGAGAGACAGAGAGAAAGAAAAACGTAGGTGTTCATTATCAAAATGCTAACAAAAAAAAAAAAGATCAAAAGGCCCTCGCAGTTCACATATCCCTTGAGGGTGATATTCTAGACTTGTGAGCTGTCCTGCCTGCTTCAGCCCACCTCAGAAAAAAACCTACAGAGAAACTTTCACGCACTCCTGCTGCCCAGTCTCTGTTTACAGTAAACAAAAAAACTCTTACAGCCAGACTGTCTCTGCTAAAAATGAAAAATGATGAAAAATCACAGTGGTCTAGCTTTAGCTCATCAGAATATCGTAGCTGGACCTGCATTCTTATTACAGTATATTAAAAATAGAAATATATTTAACCGATCTGCTAAGCTCCACTGGCAAATTGACTAAAAATACCTAACAAAGAGCTGAGATAACATTCAGCATTGTTACAGGACAAGACTGCTGTTTGTAGAAAAGTGTATGATGGTGTACGGTGGGAAGCACAGAATACTCTCACTGCCACCCCACATTCACAGTGGGCTTTTGTGGATGATGATCCCAACGCTGTTACAAATATATTACATATACACACATAGATATATATATATATATATTTATATATATATGTATTACAACACAAAGATGGTACAGGGATTGCATTACAAGTTCTATGAGGACAGGCTGAAGGACTTGAATATGTACTCCCTTGAGGAGAGGAGGGAGAGAGGGGATAAGATGGAAACATACAAGTACCTTACAGGGATGAAAAGGGTGCAGGATTACACTATTTTCCAGCGAAAAAGATGTTCCAGGACTAGAGGGCATGGGATAAAGTTGGAGGGAGTGCGATTCAGAGGAAACGTGAGGAAGAATTTTTTTCACAGAAAGGGTGGTGGACAAATGGAACACCCTGACAGAGGAAGTGGTGGGGGCTGAAACACTCATGGGATTTAAGAATGCAAGAGATAGACATATGGGAATTCTGGAGGTGAGGGTAAGAGGCAACAGATTTCTAGAAAAACGTAAAGGGAACTTACAAACTCAAATGGGCAGACTGGGTGGGCCATAGGCCCTTATCTGCTGACAGTGTCTATGTATCCGTGTATCTGTGTAACCTATAAGTACCACTAGGAAAACAGTCTATGCAAAAATTACTGGAAACAGATACCAGACATGCAAAGACAGATGCTTAGGCTAATTGTTAATGGTGCAGGTGACAGCCTGTTAGTGCAGCCATTATTATGTTACAAAACAGACTTATCATGCTGCTAAGCCACAGACACCGATATGCCCATGTGCAGATGAAGGTTTCCTCCATGCATGTAGGGCGCACTGGTATCTTTAATGGTTCCTGACATGGCTAACAGGCTGCAAATTCAGGACTTGTTACTGCTTCCAGGAACCAGGTTTTAACAACATGTTAAATACAGTATTTCATAAAAGCAATGGGACCGAGTGTGTACTCCCTCCCCCTACCCTGTGTCCACTGTCAGCACAATCTTTTTCTCTGTTGTCCAGTCATCCCTTCTCCCTCACCCAATCCAAGCTGACAGTGTAATAAATATGGTTTTCTGGTGCCCAGTGGTCCCTCTGCCCTCCTGGTAGCCTAAAACCCATCCTCACCACTCATACCAGCTCCTCCCCCAGAGGGCTCAATTCACCTCCCTGGCCGGCTATTGTCTGCCCAGCACAAGTCCTGTATCGCAGGTATTAGCAGTAGCCTACTAACATCCTGTAGTCTTATCTGCATTACGAATCCTCCCCCGTGACTAAGAACAACATTTATGTGCCACAGAAAAATGAGGGAGAGCAACGTGGCAGCTGTAATTCCACATTCTAACTGCAAAGGTGTAAGGAGTCCAGTATGTGCAATGGTTTTCCTTACAAGTAATGCAGTGCAGTGCTTTTATAAGGGGAAATGTCACCAGCTGTGCAGTATGAATTCATCTGTTTGTTCTTTCTGAAAAATGTTTTCATGCAGTGAAAAGGTAAATATCCTTTCCTTATAAAAAGTGGCAGTCTTGCCTGAGAGAAGAGAGATAATAATTTGTTTTATTTAAAACAAATTGAATAATTAGAATAGAGTAATTTATAAAGACAAACTAGGATAGTTGAGCTAATTATATTAGTCATCTTAAAAGGCAGTCTAGCTTACATTTTTGGGCATGTCTGCTACCGGGGAAAAAAAACAGCTGTACGCAGTAGTATTTAGGGGTGTAATAAGCAGGACAGCAGTTCAGAGGCCAGGCTGTCTGGTTCAAAGGTCATATACTCTTGGCTGGCCCCAATAAAGAATGGTCTAAGATGCAAAGCTCTGCAACAGAGAGCACAGTGGGCAAAGTTCTACTGTCAGCACAGTGTTGCCCATGTCTGCACGGGTCACTAAGAGGTCCAAAACAACAGAGAAAACAGTGACTCAGTACTGGACTTGCAAAAGGCAATCAGTGTAGCGTGCTGTCTCACAGGGTGATTAATCAAAATGCAGGCAGCAACAGGTCTAAGAAATATGCTGAAAGCTTGATTGGTGGCAGACGGCATTCTTTCATCAGTGCATCATCGGATTATGAATGAGTCTCATGCTGTGCCCCTCACTGGGAAAGGCAGCGATGGCTCCATAAAGGAAGTCCAATCCTGGATAGCCTGCCTGAACATATAGGAAGCATTCTGCATAGTCCATGAAGAACGGGAAACAAAAAGGTAACAGGAGTTAACCACAAACCAGCAAAGGCAAGAAAGGGGTCCTGAGCCAAAAAAAAAAACAAGCACTTGTCAATGCGGAATGTTGGTCACGTGCACTGGTGTCATGTTGGGGGGGATGTTTGAAAATTGCATCAGTAAAGTTGTTTGTGAGGTGGGGTCCCAAAAAACATATGTTGAAAATTTGAGGCAGAAATATTTAAAGGGAATCTGTACCATGCAAGCTCACATTGTAAATATATGAGCCTTACAAGGTCATCTGTTAACACATGTTAAAAACTAGAGGTGCTAGAGCCCCTAAATATAAGTTTTATAACCATGAACACCCCCAAAGCACAGCACCACACAGCGCCATTTTCACTCCATTCGGGCATTCTGTGCAGCAAACGTGGCTCCCGTGATGACGTCCATGCCTCACCACCTAGTGAGAGCATGGGCGTCTGCATACTGAATCCTTACACTGAAAGCACATTGAGCTCATTACTCCAGTCCCCAGTAACAGTGTACATACCCCAATGCTAGTGCCACTGGTCCTCTATTAGCTTGTGTGTGGGAAAGCGGGTGAAAAACGTCCTTCTGTACTTAGCAAATTCATTTTGTGTGCAGAGCCCGCATCTCCATTGATGTCGCAGCTTCTTTCCGTGGCGCTGCTGGCCCCACACGCTCGGTAGTGAGCATGCTGCGTCTATGCCTGCCTGCTATCTTTATAATGGAGCAGATTCAAAAAAATTTAAACACTCATTATTAATATGAATTTTGGTACAGGACAGCTATATGAGCCTCTATTGTGGTGTCTCCTGTTAAACGAGATGCTGGAATTCACAATATAACAACATTGAACCACTTACCTCAGTTCACGGTTGGGCTTTGAAGAGTGAAGACGTGCCTGCAGTCCAAAGTAGATTATGGCGCTGGACCTCCGGTGGGTAAGTATGGGGTACTGTGGGTGTGGGGTTGTGGGTCCTGAGTGGGAGGGTAGGGGGTTTGGCAATGGTGGAACGGACAACATTGGACTTTTTTTTTATAGGGAAAAAAATGAAGGACAGTTTTCTTTTTTTCAGGGAGTTTGCTGAACAGATGAGGACACTGGGGGACTGGGCACCCCCAGTGTCTGTATACTGTTTAGGGGAGGGGGGGGTTACACAGCGGACAATGATGGACGGTTTTCTTTTTTTCTTTAGGATAAAAAAACAAGCATTTGCAATGCCGAATGTTTAATGTATTGAAAGATGTCCACCTCTGCACCTTGTTTATCTCCTTGAGGTACTTGAATGTATCCATAATGTTCCCCCACGTCCTCCTTTCCTCCAATAAGTACATATTGAGGTCCTTTTAATCTATCCTGGTGTTGCAAGCCATGTATCATCTTGACTGTCTTTCTGTGGACTGCCTCCACCCCGTCAATGTCTTCGCACGGTTGCGGCCTCCAGAATTGCACACAGTACTGTAGATGAGGCCTCACTAGTGCATTATACAATGGCATCACCACCTCATGCCTTCTGTTAGTGATACCTCTGCCTACGCACCCCAGCATACCACTGGCCATCCTTGTAACATTTGTGCTCTGCTTTGACACCTTTTGTTCATCAGAACTGATAACTCCTAGGTCCCTTTCTTCCTTGGTGATCATCAGCACCTCCACCCCATCCTGTAACTCTCCACAGGTTTCCCTCTTCTCAGGTGCATTATTTGGGCTTCTTTGCATTGAACCTCAGTTGCCACTCCTCGGACCATTTTTCAAGCCTCTCCATGTCCCTGCTCATTTTCGCCATGCCTTCTGGAGTATTCTCTCCATTACAGATGTTGATGTCATCTGCAAACAGGCAGACAGACTTTTACTTCTCGCCCTTCCACAATGTCTGTAATGAAGACATTGAACAGGACTGGTCCCAGGACATATCCCTGAGGTACCCCACTGGTCACCCCCTCTCCCCGGATTGGATCCCATTACCACCACCCTCTGCCTCCTGTCCGTCAGCCAGTTTCTAACCTAGTTTATCAGCTTGTGTCCCGTTGCCAGACTACTCATCTTGTTAATCAGCCTTCTATGTTGGACATTGTTGAAGGCTTTGCTGAAATCAAGGTAGGTGACATCAAACATCTCTCCCTGATTTACTTCCTTAATGAGGCACTGCAGTTTCCAACCCTTACATCCCTCCCCCACCCTGCAGAGACTGACAGGCATTGGGGTGTCCCTTTCGGTCATCGGCAGTAACGCTCACGCCATTCCTCCCCCACCCTGCAGACACTGACAGGCGTTGTGGTGTGCTTTGAGGTCATCGGCCCTAATGCTCATCCCATTCCGTAGTGAAATAAGCTGAGATGGGTGCAGTATAGGAGAATAGGGTGAACGTTTGGGCCAAAGACCCCAAGGCACACCCCAATGCCTGTCACTGGCTACAGGGTGGGGGTGGAATGGTGTGAGCATTATGGCTGACGACCCCAAGGCACACGCTCAACACCTGTCAGTCTCTACAGGGTGGAGGGGTGGGGCGTTACAGTTGGAAACCCGAACGCCCCAGATGTTTGTTGGCATTTTCACTCCAAATTTGCAACATGGGCTTTTTGGGACACCACATCATGAACAGTTGCACTATTATTTCGTTACTCAATCCCACCAAGTGATTTCGCTCAGCAACTGAGCCATTCGGCGCCACAGGTGCTAAAACACATTTTGGGTAGGATTTGAAAAATGACAGTTGTACTGTTCATGAGGAGGTGTGAAAAAATGGCAATGCTGAAAATCTGGAGTGAAAATATGAGAAATTGGCAAAGTTACGAGTGTGCATAGAAACTGTACAATGCACGCCCATTAAGCGGTCATTTTTTGGAATTTTTTCACCAAATTTTCAACATGAGCTTTTTGGGACCTCCACTCATGAACAGTGGCATTGTGATTTTGTTATTCCATCCCAAAAGTTTATTTCACACAGCGACCGTGCCATTCTGTGCAACTGGTGCGAAAATACATTTCAGGCAGGATGTGAAAAATGACAGCTGTACTGTTCATAAGGAGGTGTGAAAAAATGGCAATGTTGAAAATCTGGAGCGAAAATATAAAAAACTGGCGAAGTTACGAGCATGCGTAGAAACTGCGTAATGCAGTAATCTTTTGGAATTTTTTCACCAAATTTGCAACATGGGCTTTTTGGGACCCCACCTCATGAACCCACCTCATGAACAGTGGCACTGTTGTTTCGTTACTTGGTCCCAAAAGGTGATTCCATGCAGCGACTGCAGAATCACCTTTTGGGACTGAGAAATGAAAATGACAGCAACATATTCATGAGTGGGGTCCCTAAACCCCACGTTGAAAAATTAGCGCCAAAATTCTAAAATGGCTGAGATATCAACGTAAGTTGAAACCCCCATTGACTCCCATTATACGGCTTACCTTTCATTCTTTCAGTTTGCTGGTCGGCTTTGAAGAGTGCAGACGTGTCCCATTCTGCAGAAGATCGCGTCTGCCGACCTCAGAGGATACGTATGGGGTAAGGGGGTGGGGAGGTGGGTGTGCAGAGGGATGGTTGGGATGGGGAGGGGGACGGGGGAGACAACTAGGGATGGTTTTCGTTTTTACAGGTGAAAAAAAAAAGACAGCGAGAGAAGGTTTTCCTCATTTACAGTTAAAAAAATAAATATAAATTTAGGCACACCGGGGGTGGGCTCCCAGTGTGCCACAACAGTGGTGGGGAGGGGGGGATGCCGACATGGGGACTGGGCACCCTGATGTTGGCTATGGATATAGAAGGAATGGGGGGCACAACAGACACTGGGAGTGGGCATACCGGTGTCAGAAAGGGAAAGGGGACATTGTTTAACAAGGAAAGACACACTAAGCCACAGCTGAAGAGCTCGCAGTTCAAAGGTCAGCATCGGATCTGTCCTTTGAAATGTTTGCTGAGACAAGCCCCCCAGCAAACCAGTGTCATCAGGACACTGCCTGCTGATTTACCAGCCACAGACCGGCCCCTGCAGCACCATTGGCCACTGGGCTGGCACCCCCACACCTCTCTCTAGCAACTCTCATATCAACATGTTCATCTGCGCTTGCAAACATAAGAAGTGTAAAGTACAAATGTGAAGACCAGATTCTGAGCCAAAATTTAGAGGTAAAGAAGGGACCCTGATCCCAAAACAGAAAGGTAAAGAGGTAACCCCAATCCTAAAATATAAAAATGAAGGCACCACTGATCCCAAAATAGAAAGGCGAAGAAGGGACCCCATATCCTAAAATAGAAAGGTAGAGAAGGGCCCCGTAATCCTAAAATTGAGAGGTAAAGAAAGGACTCCTGATTCCATCACAGTAGTATGAAAAAGGGACCCCTGATTTCACAGCAAAATGGTGAAGAAGGTCTCCTGATCCCAAAATAGAAAAATGAAGAAGGGACTCTGATCCCAAAATAGAAAGGTGTAAAAGGGACCCTGATCCTAAAACAGAAAGGGTAAGAAGGGATCCTGATCTCAAAACAGAAAGACGAAGAAGGGACCCATGATCCCAACACAGAAAAGTCATAAAGAAGGTATTTCATCAGGCCCTAAAAAAGTAAAGAAATGTGCTTTTAAAAAGTCCAACAATAGAGCTTTGCTGTCCCACACTTAGCCCGGGCTTATTTTAATGGTCCTTAAAAAGCAACAGCTGAGCTCATTCTGAAGCAATCCCCACTCCCCCCGTGGTAGCTTACCTACCCAAGACTTAGACAGTCCATTTTACTGAATGTTTCCATTTCTTAATTTTTGTAGGGGAAGGGATCATATTTCTGCTTGCCCACCTGATTCCTTCCCCTTTCTGGTTTCTATTGTCAAAGGCTCCACCCCGTGCCACTCCAGCGCTCTGATGTTTTGTGAGGAATTAGTTTGTAGAGTGCGGGATGTGCCCTATTGAAATAGCAGCAGAATTTGCAGTTATATTATTTAATAATTTATGGGGTCACTGGGGATCAAATCAAAGCCACAGTTCAACTAACAAGTGCCTTGTTAGTTGAGCTGTAGCTTTAATTTGACCCCAGCGAAAAATAAAAAAAAAAAAAAAAATTTTATATTTCCACTTGAAAACCAGTATCAATATGAACATAAAAACTGACAAGTAAGGCTAGCTTTTAAAGTTATTCTTTAAACTGACTGAACTTTTTGTGACAGATATCAGCTATGGCACATGTGTAACACTAGCCCCCTTCATGTCTTCTCTACCACCATGCTCTGTAAAGATGTGGGGGTGGGGAATAACCTCAGTGAGGACTCTCGTGTCTAGTGGTAAAGTGATGGTTTGTCTCACCAGGAACCATCCCCTTTGTGTAGTTGTACAGTTCTCAAGCTTAGCTTTTTCCCACACCCCTGGAGGTGTGGCCCACTGACTACAACTGTCTCTTTGCCACCCACTAATTAGAACTGCTGTGGCCACCACTATCTGTGCCCCTATCAGGGACTGCTTACCTCTGGGTTACTTATTCTTCAACACACCCACAGTGTGGCCCCTTTCTTCCCGTTTTCTTTGGGTGCTGGTCACACACCCACTGCAAGACTTCTTATCATGTGCTTCTTCCTTCGGCTCCAAGGACAAATACAGTTACACTTGGTTGGTCAAAAAATCGATTTCGATATGGCACCACACTGTGAACTGCTCATCCCAGAATTACAACTTGGGAGATCTGCAATTTATTTAACTTTAATCCATCAACTTAATTGTGGTTGCATTACTAAACTCTATACCCTTTAATAATAACGCTGGGCACAGGGCATGACACTTCAGGCATAATGTGGCATTTCAGACTCCAACTATTTATACAGCATGTGCTTATTGCTGGGTGGTGGTGGTGAGTGATTACACGATCAGAGCCCTGATCGATACCTCGCCTAGGATCCAGTCCTAAATCAGAATTAAGCATTTCAGCATCAAGTTGTATTTGTTCTGGCAGTCTATGATCACCCTTAACAAAACTGTATCCATATCCACTGCTGGTGTGATGTATCTGGATCTTTTGTATATAGAGAGTATGCTATCACATTGTGCCTTGTTTATATCCTCTGCCTCTGTATATCAGTCTACACTATGATATTCCTTGGAAATGTCCTGCTCCTCTTATATTCTACTATAGAATATGGTCTTTGTACATGTTCTGTATCCTTCTTTCTGCAGCATGCCAACTGATTTTTCTGTACATGGATCATTAGGACTGCCATGTAAATAAGCATCACTCAACAGTGCCTTTTACTGGTAAAACAAAAAAAAAAAGTACAAATACAAGTCAGTATTACTGTACACAGTCCTGGACTAGCCAGTCATGCATTCGAGCCTTAGCTGCATTCAATATTTAATATAGTTACATAGTGACATGTTTGTCAGTTGCACTAGTGGCACCTTTTATGGATTGTAAAACGCTGACCATCACCTCGCAGCTATGAGCAGGACAAGAGGGGCCTGGGGTGTACACTGTCAGGCAAAGCTTAGTTGAAGAAGCCAGGCAAAGCTTAGCTGATGGAGACCTAACGGTCGAAGTGCAGGGGCATCTGGTTAGAAGGTTTGCCTGTACTACTTTATTTTGTAATCAACATTAAATCCTACTTTGTTTGCATAAGTTCTATGCTTGGACGTTCCTGTGTTTGGCGTGCAGACACTTCTGAATCCTCAGAGCTTAGTTTGGTGCCTCTGCTGGAGGTTAAATACATAGACGTGTATACCCTCACAAGGTAAGCACTAGGTCCAGCCGGTACATTAGCCAATGTTAAGGTAGCTTTCCTTACTGGCTGCCACCCTTAACTCCCACCTCTGGGGGTTTGGAATCCAGCGCCAAACTGGTAAAAGCTATAGAGGTTTACTGTGCTCACCATATTGGTCTCTTTGTCCAGGCATTCAGATCATCGGGGCCTGCCAACAGCACTGAATTTCTGCAAACACATACTGTTAGCCCACAGGCCTTCAGTTGGAACAGGTCTCTTCTCTGTCACCTTCACCTTGCTGGAACATTAGTTGCGGGAACCATCAAGTGGCTCTCCTTGAGGATGGACCTCTAACAGGCACCTGCTGTCCCCAATCTTGGACCCCAGTCAATGCCCAAGCCTCAGAAGACTCACACCAGAGAGAGCCAGAGCCATGCCAGACCACCCTGCCATCACACCTAGGCCACCTCCAGTCAGTTGCACCCAGAAAAGCACATCTGGAGGTGCCCAGAATCTGAAGGGCTTTATCTGGAATTCAGAATTGTAATGCAGAGAACTGAAACCACTTTGGGTGCAACTGGAGCAGCTTTATATGCTATGCACAGATGGTTGGAAATAAGGCTCACTCATAAACCAGGTAGACAATTGTTTACACATGGGTGCTAGAATGAAGAAGCATGCTTTTTTCCTATTAGCAACAGAGATCTGCTGGCTCGCTAGATGCTGTAGGAGCTACAGTAATCTTCTCACCAGTAGCGAACTTTTAATTGCTGGTACAATACTTTCATTTTAAAATGAGAAAGACTTGTAAAATGTGGGTTTCTTAGAGTCCCTTTGGAGATTAAAGAGCCTTGCTATCTGTTTAGCAGTACAGGAATAAAAGTAATGCCTTGCTTCCCAGCTACTACCAAAAATGTTTTAAATAAGCATTTTGGCACCTTCTCACATTGTTCACTGTAGTGAGCTGCATAAAGCAAACCAGTTAGCTGCCATAGGATTGACGGGATGTGATTAGGACAGTTAGCATTGGCCAAAAGTAACCTATATTCTGACTTAGCTTATCTGGTTTTCTACCTCAGTTGTCAATTGTATCAAGGCTTCATTCAGAGATTTTTTTTTAATTAAATTATGTTGCTACTATACACTACAGTGCTTGGCAGCCCATTCTATAAAGATACAACTCCTTGCTTGATCCAGCCTCCCCTTGGTGTTGTTTTCGTAATTTTCACCCTTTACAGTCCTTTCATGACCCCTTACCATCCTCGCGTTATTCTTAGCTTCGAGACCTAAACATTACCATAAATCTCTATTTTCGAAGGCCCTGTATACCATGCAGATGTCTCCTCTAACTCTTCTATAGTTTAGGGAGTATAATCCAAGGGCTTGGAGTCTGTCCTCCTAGGTGAGATTTTTTAAGTCTGTTACAAGTTTAGTTGCTCCATAGAGAAGCACAATATTCCAGGTGTGGCCTCACCAGCGCTACGTACAGAGGCTGTAAACACCTCTCTGCCTCTGCTTCATATGTTTCGCTGATACATGCCCTAAGTCCTTTTCCCCATCTCAGAACAGACCACAACTTGGTTATTTATGTAATAATGTGCTTTGAGATTCTTCCTACCAAAATGCATTATTTTGCACTTTTCAATGTTTAGGTCCAGTTGTTTTACTTTTGCCCAATTTAATAAAGTTGTTATATCTTCTTAGAATTTTTCAGTATCCTGTTTGTTTGCTATTACAGACCAAAGTTTTATGTCATCAGCAAATTTACTAATCCATGTATTTCCACTAAATTGAATCGATGACACAAAAATACTAAACAGCATAGACCCTAAAACGGACCCTTGTGGGACTCCACTGGATTCTGAGGCCCACTCAAAGTAGTGTCTCCCTAGACCTGCCTTCTGTCTGCTATTTGTCAGTCAAAATCCTATGCCATCACTTCAAGTCAGTCTTCCTCCCTTGTACAAAAAGATCACTGTAAAACAGAGTGCTTTTGTGGTCTTCAATGACATCTCAGTCTACTTTAGAGACAAGGCTACACTGAGAGAAGATCCCAATTGAACACCCACACTGGTAACCTAAGCAGTGTCATATATCCAATAGTAGACATCATACATGATGGCCAGGAATTGGGGGGTGCAGGTGATGGTCTAACTTGTAGCCTAACTATAACAGACCCTGTGAAAGTGCACATAATTCTGTAGAGAAGGAAGCATTCATTCTTAGCTGTTCTTGCTCCTCTTCCTCCTCTCCTCTCCTCTCTCACATTTTCACAGACTACGACACTTTGCTTGCGTTCTTTTTCCAAACATTTACAGCTTCCCCTCTTTAAGGGGTGCACACCAATAGGTCACTTTTACAACAGAAAAATGCACTTAAGGGATGTCGCACTCTTTCAGTTATACCATTTGTTGTACTGAATAACATTACATATACTCTACCAGTTTAGCTCAATATTATTATTAATCAGATTCACGAACAACAGATTGGTTTCCATAAAACTAAGTTTGTTATTGCAATTATTCAGATGTATGTGTTCTGTTTTGCATGAAAACCAATACACTCTGAATTACAAAGGTGGGGGGTATTCTTTGGATCCATACGTCAAAGGTGTGTGGACAGATATTTTAAAAATGGTCTACTGCACATGTAAGAAATAGTTTGTAAGTTACAGAACGAAACGTGCACTGAATGGACAGAGTTGTTTGCCATCTGAAGCAAATGTTTTTTTTCTATTTTGATCTTTATCTCCCCCTAGCCTGCCTGCCGCCTGGTGTCCTTCTCCGCCTGGTCACGGACCACTGGCTTCTGCTCCCCACAACGGCCTCGGGCCCTCCGATGCCCCGTGGCTCCCCACAGTAGGGCTCGGCCTCCCTCGCATGCCGCAGGCGTGTAACTTAGTCAGAGGGCTGGCCTGGGGAGCCAAATCAAAGCCGTGGTAGGCTTCATGGCGGCGGCTGGCGGCTAATTCTTTTCATTTTTTTTCAGGGGGCGGGGTAGTGCAATGACGCGGGCGTCCTGCCCGCCTCCAGTCGTGCTCTGTGCCAGCAACGCAGCATGACTCCTGGCCTCACCAGGGGTCGTCGAGCTCGGATATCTCCCGTCCCTCCCCGGAGGGAGAGCAGTCCCTGGGACGCTCGATCCTTCTCCCCGGCCCGACCCTCCAGCGACCCCAGTCCGTTCTCGAACCCGGTCGCCGCATCGCATGCGAATCCAACGCCGCGCCGGGCGCAGCCCATCTGAAACAAATTTATCTTAGTAGTTAAATCCAGCTGTGCTTGGAAAAGCCTTTCCGTATTTAAAATCAGCTCAGCTTCGCTAACTTCAGTTCAATGGCGGATTTTCAGCTTTTTATTTACTGTTTTTGTACTAAAAGGGTTTCTAATTTTCAGTCTATGTATTTTGTAGATCAGGACCTAGAACAATATTTTTTAATTATGCTGTCACCCGGGCTGAGTTCTTTTGATTCATTTTGACTTTTCTATACCATATTTTTCACTCTCTTATGCCTCTCATTTCTCCCTGGGGTGTCCGGGACCTCGATCAGCCAGATGCAGGTTCTCTCTAGCCAGGTATAAATACTCTGTCAAACAAAGGGCACTCAGGATCCTCATGTAAGCCTCTGCAAGTCACCGCCTAATCTGGTGAGGCAAGGGGTTACCGGAGACACTACTATTTTCTTCCTTTACCTTTCTTCTCCCACCCAACAATCTGTAGGCAGAGCTCAAACCTCTACCAATCCACAGCCTCCAAATATGTCTCAGTAACTTTGAAACACCAGGTGCAGCTTTGTACAGGAGGTCCCTACTGATCCTTGTCTATGTCTGTGAAACATGCTTTAATTAATAAAATTAACTTTAGGGGAAAAGGGAGTCCCTACCTGCACTCTCTAGAGGGACTCATTATTCTCCTCTTCCTATCAGTAGGTTGATCCAAGCTCAGGATGTGAAAACAGCATGCCAAGATGTAGCACTTTAGCGCTGTGTTCCTGGGCTGGACAATTATACAATTTTTATTCTTTTTTTTATGTCCAGCAAAGTTATTTTTTGAAGTGTAAATCTATTTACCCTGATGATTGGGTTTGTTCACAGACAATAAACATCTCTTTTGCTTCTTTACCACTTTGGTACTGTTCTGTCATTCTGTGAAGCTAAGTCCTCTTTGAACATAGCCTGCTAATCCCTGTTCATGAAGTCCTCTTTCTTTTTTCAGACATTCCAAGTGTGTACATTTAAAGACAATTAGACATGCACCTGGAA
This sequence comes from Neoceratodus forsteri, assembly GCA_016271365.2. Taxonomy (NCBI): domain Eukaryota; kingdom Metazoa; phylum Chordata; order Ceratodontiformes; family Ceratodontidae; genus Neoceratodus; species Neoceratodus forsteri. The sequence goes on from CM028130.1 coordinate 705,713,307, forward strand.
CCCCTCAGGTTGATCATGGACCCTTAAATACTGCAGTATTATGCATCCTTCAGAATACAGGGTGCACAAAGTACTTACTAATTCCACCTTTCCTCTTACTTTCATCTAGCAAGGGAACTAGACAAGGCTGTCCCTGTCACCTTCCCTGTTTATTTTAGCTATGGAACCCCTGGCTGCTTGTTTATGTCAATCCACTGGCATTATGGGCATACCTGTGAGCAATTCAAGATATGTTTCTCTCCTACGCTGATGACCTCTTTACTCGAAAACCTGAATGAGGCTGGGCCCCTGTTGGTTGATTTGCTTAATAACTTTACTAAAATTTCTGGCCTTGCTTTGAATTATGGCAAATCACAAACTATGCCCCTTAACGACCACTGTAAAGGCTTTATGAACATACCTCTTGTATTCCGCTGGTCACCACAGGGTATAACATATCTAGGAATCAAAATTATTAGTAACTTAGGGAAGATATGGGACATTAACTTTAACCTCTTATTTGATAACATCAAGGGAAAAGGGAAATTGTTTAACCAGGAAAGGCACACTAAGCCGGAGCTTGTTTCCAGGTGCGACCTGGGAGCACAAGGAAGTTAAGTGACTTGCTCAGGGTCACACAGTATGCAAGTGGAAGCTGTGGGATTCAAACCCAGGTCTGGTCTGCTGGATGTCACCAGATTTGCAGCTCAGAGCCTTAGACCACTGCGCTATACTGCCTCAAAACAATTCTGGACAGATGGAAGCTTCTTAATCTCTCTTTCATGGGGAAAACTGCAGCCATTAAGATGTCCATTTCTTCCAAGATTCTTTACCTCTTTGCCAATATTCCTTTAGTCTTACCATCCTCCTTTTTTGCTAAAATTGATAAATTAATAGGTAACTTTATCTGGGATGGAAAACCACCGAGATTTAACTGCGACAAACTTTGATCACATTGGAAAAAGGATTCGGACTCCCTGGTTCAAAGGCTACCTCTGGGCTTTCTGAATGGCCCAAACCATTAAATGGTTTCAGTAACCTCCCTCACTCACCACTATGGGTTGCAATGGAATCCGCATTGTGCCGGAGGAGTTCCACTTCCTTCATTTTTAATCCTTCCTCTAAACTAAAATCTCACCCGACTATATCATCCTCTGTTCTTTATTGGAAACTAACCCACAAATTCCTGAAATCCAATCCAACACCATGGTTTTATGCCCCCTTATGGGGCAAGTCACTGCTCACTCTAGAAGATCACCCAATTTTCTGTCGTACATGGAGGAACAAAGGCATATTCTTTCTTGGAGATATCTTGGACCAGAATTCACTCACTCTTAGATCATTCTCAGACTTGCAGGTCACATGGAAACTTCCTAAACAGGACTTCTGGAAGTTTTACAAATTCAGGCAGCTTATCGCTCTCTCTCTAGTTTAGTGTATAGGCATACTCTTCTAAACCCATACATCTAGCACTGGACTAATTTATCAGTAAATTAAATAGCTCTATTTACAAAGACATTATTGATAATCTACCTGATCAGTCTATACAAGCCAAAAATAAATGGAGTACTCTTCTTAACTACAATATTTCAGACACACAATGGAGTAACTGTTGGCGTATTGCACATAACACCTTTAAAGATGCCCGTAGTTCTTTAATACAAACTAAAATCCTACATCCGTGGTACAGAACCCCTCTGTGCTTCAATGAATGGGCCTATTAAAGAATAACAACTGCTGGTGCTGCAATTTGGCCAGCGGGATCTACTTCATATCTTGTGGTCTTGCGCTCTCATTAATAAGCTCTGGCATAAAAGTCTGTTTACTTGCCTCAGAGTAACAGGACAAAAACTACCTTTTGACCCAAGCTATTCCTTCTAAGCATCCTTATCCCCAATAGCTCTCTCCTCTCACATGCATTTTAGATGGCTAAACATACCTTCTCTTGTGGTCAAAAGTCTGATTCTTATGAAATGGAAATCAGCTCTGGTGCCTTCTCTTTCAGATGTTCTTCAAAACCTCTCTCAGTATGGCTCTCTAGACCGATTATCTCATGTTGCTCATAACCGACCTCAGGTCCCTTAAGACGGAGAAAGCACTGGGGCCAGATAAATTACATCTCAGAGTGCTGAAGGAACTTGCGGATGTCCTGGCGAAACCCCTGGCAGAGCTTTTCACCATCTCTCTGAGGACAGGGTGGGTGCCCCAGGACTGGAAGGTGGCGCATATAGTGCCTATCCACAAGGAGGGATCAAGGGAGGTGGCAGGGAACTACAGGCCTGTCAGCCTGACATCGGTGGTGGGCAAAGTGATGGAGGGCATTGTCAAGGAGAGGCTGGGGGGGACCTGGAAAAGTCAGGGTGCCTGGACGATAGACAGCATGGATTCGTCCCAGGGAAATTGTGTCAGACAAACCTTGTGGAGTTCTATGACTGGGTGACGAGTGCTTTGGACCTGGATAGACCAGTGGATGACCTCTTTCTAGACTTCAGCAAGGCATTTGACTCTGTTCCTCATGAGGGCCTGTTGGATAAGCTGGGAGAAATGGGGGTGGGGAACCAGATGATCAGATGGATAGACAATTGGCTCTAGGACCAGACCCAGAGGGTAGTTGGCGGGATAGTCTCATCCCCAAGCAGGGTCATTAGTGGGGTCCCACAGGGATCAGTCCTTGGGCCCTTCCTGTTCAGCGCCTATGTCTCTGACATAAGGACAGGTATCAGGAGTGAGATGAGTCTCTTTGCGGATGACTCAAAACTGGGGGCTGTGGTGGATGGGGAGGAGGGGAGGGTGGCCCTATAGGGGGACCTGGAGGCTCTGGAAAGATGGTCTAGAAAGTGGAAGCTGAGGTTCAATGCAGGGAAATGCAAGGTACTGCACCTGGGGGCCAGAAACCCGGGCCAAGTGTACACCCTGGGGGTGGATTGCTACAAGTCTCGATGGCTGAGAGGGACCTGGGGGTGGTGGTGGATGTCAAGAAGAACAACTCGGAGACTTGTAGGAGGGCAGCAGTCAAGGCCGACAGGATGCTGGGATGCATCGCTAGGGGGATCACCTCCAGAAGGAGGGAAGTGATACTCCCTCTGTATAACTGCTTGGTGAGGCCACACCTCGAGTACTGCGTGCAGTTTTGGAGGCCACACTTAAAGAGGAACATTAAACTCTTGGAGAGGGTCCAGAGGAGGGCAACCAAAATGATTTGGGGCTTGGGGGACAGGACCTATGGGGAGAGGCTCGAAGAGCTAAATATGTACGAACTGGAAGAGAGAAGGGACTGGGGGGACATGATAGAGGTCTTCAGGTTCATGAAGGGGGTAAATAGGGGAGGAGCAGTCAGGGTGCTTCGAAGGAAGAAGGAGGGGCAACTAGGGGGCATGGGTGGAAGTTGGAGGGGGAAAGATTCAGGTGAGAAAGGAGGAGGTGCTACTTCACTGAGAGGGTGGTAGAGCCATGGAATGCGCTGACCAGAGGGCTGGTGGAGGGGTTCAAGAGGGGTGGGACAGGTACAGGGAAGGGTTCTTGAAGCAAAATCCAGTGCAGCGAGAATATCTGGAACTGGGAAGGGAGAAGCCAGAGAAGGCGGAGTGGGACAGCAAGGTCAGCTCCAGGTTGGGGCTGACCAAGCAAGTAGAGGACGAAAGACCGTTAGGCCTATTCTGCTGGCATTTTAGTATGTTAGTATATGACAGATGTTGGCATGCTTACTTCAAGTACATGAACCTAGTTCTTCTAGACCCTAATTTTTAGGGATATTTAGCCCTCCTTCTTATTTTGCTCTCAAATTAGGTTTTCTCGAAACTTTCTGTGCAGAATTTCTCCTCTTTTTCCCTTCTTCCCTGTTTTCTCCCTCACTCCTTCCCTTCTTCCTTGCCTTTCTCTCCTCTTTCTTTCCTTGCACTTTTCTCTTATCTTCCCTCTCCATTACTGAACATTGTTCATATTACCACATTTATCACGTTTTGCAATTTACTGAATGCCTTGCCATAGCCTGCCCTAGCATGTATTTCATACATGGTTGCTATTTCTGATCCTATAATACCCTATTGATTGCAACTCTTCTGCTCTCCACTTACATCCTGTCTAGGTTTGTGTTTTATTATCAATACATGTATATAAGGCTTCTCCAATATGTTTACCCCAAATACTGTGTTTTGTTAAGTGATATTTTATACCTTACATGGAGGATAGTCTTCTATTGTATAAGATGTGCTTTCTTATATACAAATTTCAATAAAAGATAAAAGTGAAAAAAAAGAATACAGGGTGCACAATAAAAAAGACCCTTTTAAGCAAACATTTGCCTTTTATTATGGGTTCTGATTTTCACACCATTTTCCTTCCTCCCTCCCTCCCCATTTCCATGTGATCTCTCCTCCCACCATACATTGACTGTTCCAAGGCCCACCTGCTCCTGAGTCCTTGAGCCAGCCCCACCACAGCATGCCTAACTTACAGCCATGTGAGAAATATGCAACTGCTGTGGTGTAAAGGAAAGACGCTCATTACAGTGCACACTGGATTACTGAATCTATGCCAAGGCCAGCCCACACGTCTCGCGGTACCAGGTAGTTTTTCATTAGTAGCAAGACTTTCTTCCCCCTGAGCGATCAAGGGGCAGCCATGCTGCAGGAGACAACACTCTCTCCCCTCATAGGTCACACATGACTGACCAGGACTGTGCTGCTTCTACTGTCCACCTAACTGGGATCCCCAGGCTCAGGACACACACTCAGGTCTCCTGCAAAGCAATTAGGCTGCAGTGATGGCCCTGATTTGGCCATTTAATTTGTGCATATTTTTGGACTACTGGGCCCTTGATATTTTGCAGTTTATACAAGTTGTCAGACAAAAGCATATTAATTACAACATATCTAAAGCACTGTTTTAGCTGAACAGCTTCTGAATTAGGTTTCAGACATTATGGCAGTTAAGGGTTTAGTTAAATTTCTGACAGACTTAATGGTATGGAAGGGACAGGGATGGTATGATAGAGACGAGTTCCTGAGGGGATTAAACAGAGTGAACAGTGAAGGCCTGTTTAGCTAGCATAGGGATGCAGTCGCAAATTGACATAACTGAAGGCTGGGGGAAGGGGCAATTCAGGAGGGAGGTGAGGAATTTCTACTTCACTGAAGGGGTGGCTGAGCCATGGAACAGATTATCGGCTGAAGTGGTGGGTGCAGGGATTATAAATGGGTTTGGGCATGGCTGGGACAGAGATGCAGGACTAACAGTTCCACTAAGCGGGAACTAGGGATGTAGGGGATTTAGGAAGGAAGCAGGAGTACATACCCCTTCAGGGCATAATGTCATTCGGTGAAATAGGTACAGCTACACTGGCAGACAAGATGGGCCCTTCATCTTTATGCCACCAGTGTCTATGGAAGTAAGTTCCATATCATAATGGCGAATGTGGAATAGTGATCACCGTTACGGTGAGAGTACATTGCCAAAAATGAATTTCAGCGATGTACACTCGCGGCGAGGGGAAAAAGCGCACCCTAGAGACCCATGGGTTTTGCTGTTAATGCTGGGGGCTGTCCCCTCCACCCCCACTTATGGACTCTCAACTCCAGAGGGGTGAAAACATAAAATTATTCAAGCCACCTGCCAGGAAAAAAAAAGCACTGCGCCAGACCTGAACCCTGCACCCTATACTTCCCAGCCGACCACCTCACCACTATGCTACCAGACCATCTTGAGAGCTGTCCACCACACCCTCCCATATACAATCCCTCCCCGCCTTCTCCCTATGCATGCGTATACGTGCATAGTTCCTGTCGTTGTATGTCGCCCACACCAGTATCCAGTTGCCACCCCTGCCAGGTATCCCTAAACATAGGCATCGTAATTGAGTAGCTGTTTTTGTAGGTGCCCAATTTTAGTCACCTTGTTGCAGTCTGATGAACAGCAGGCCTTTGTAGGTCCAAAGAGAAACTCTAGGAGACTGAATCTGTCTGTTTATGAAGAACAGAAAACTGAAGCAGACTGGGATGAGGCAGTGCAGCCTGGTGGTTAGAGTTAAGAAATACGAACCAGGAGAGTCATGCTGAAATCCCTACAGCAGTACTTCTTCACCGTGAGACCCTGAGTAACTTGCAGTCATACCTCAACGGTCCCACATTATGGATGATGCCCCTCATTTTTCCACTCCAGATTGTTCAGTCCCACTTCTGTCCCACACGGCAAAGGTATTCCCCACACAGTGAAGGTGCTGTAATCTCACACTTTAAAACTGAAATTCTTAATACTTCATGATGTCACTTGGCAACAATAAAGGCACTAGCTTCTGATCTTCTGAGCTTGCACCTCCATGTTTGATGATGTACCCACATTTTCCTGCATTATGAGTCTCTGTGCTCCTCATCTCAGTGATATAAAACTGAGAGATAAAGAGTGTGGTCCAGTGCTTCAATCCACCAGGTGTACAATTCATCAGGAGCAGGATTTCACTGAAAACAAGAACTTGCTTATCCGCTGAGCTTTAATGGGTATAGAAGTAGTGAAAACAAGCATTTGTCAATGCCGAATGTTGTCTTACTGGCATTGGCACTGGTAGTGCAGGAGTTAAAGAGATGCATAATAGGAATGGCAGTGAAGTATTGAACTGATGCCAACCCCACCCCCACCCTGCAGAGACTGACAGGTGTTGGGGTGTACCTTTGGATCATCGGTCATCATGCTCATGCCATTTCACCTCACCCTACCCTGCAGGAACTGACAAGTGTCGGGTTGTGCCCTGGGGTCTTCGGGCCTTATACTCACCCCATTCCATAAGGAAATACACTGAGATGGGTGCAGTATAGGAGAATGGGGTGAACTTTGGAGCCGAAGACTCCAAGGCACACATCGATGCCTGTCACTGGCTGCAGGGTGGGGGTGGAATGGCATGAGCAATACAGCCGACGATCCCAAGTCACACTCCTGTCGCCTGTCAGTCTCTACAGGGTGGGGCGTTATGGTTGGAAACCCTAACACCATGGGCGTTTGTTGGTATTTTCACTCCAAATGTTCAACATGGGCTTTCTGTGACCCCACATCGTGAACAGTGGCGCTATCAGTTCGTTAGCCAAAAGGTGATTTTGCACAGCGACTGTGCCATTTGGCGTCACAGGTGCAAAAACACATTTCGATTAGGATGTGAAAAATGACAACTGTACTGTTCATGAGGAGGTGTAAAAAATGGCAATGTTGAAAATCTGGAGTGAAAATATGAAAAATTGGTGAAGTCACGAGAGTGCGTAGAAACTGTGTAATGCAATTATTTTGGGGATTTTTTTTAACCACATTTTCAACACAGCTATTTTGGGACCTACCTCATGAACAGTGGCATTGTGATTTTGTTAATCTGTCCTACAAGTTGATTTCCCTAGCGACTGTACCATTGTGCACCACAGGTGCGAAACACATTTTGGGCAGGATGTGAAAATGGCAGCTGTACTGTCATACAGAGGTGTGAAAAATGGCAATGTTGAAAATCTGGAGTGAAAATATTAAAAATTATCAAGTTGTAGTCGTGTGGAAACTGCACAATGCATGCTCGTGAGCGTAGTCATTTTAGGACCCCACCTCATGAACAGTGGCTCTATCGATGCTTAATGGTCCCGAAAGGTGATTCCTGCAGTGACCACAAAATCACCTTTCAGGACCGAGTAACAGATGACAGTGCATATGTTCATGAGGTGGGGTCCCAAGAACCCATGTTGAAAATCTGGCACCAAAATTCCTCAAAATGGCTGAGATATCCACCTGAATTGCCCCCACCCCTCCAATTGCCTGCCATTATAAAGCTTACTGCATTTTGTTCAGTTCCTGGTCAGCTTTTGAAGAGTTCAGACATGTTCCCGCACCACAGAAGATCGCAAGCACCGGCCCTCTGGAGATAAGTATGGCGTGGGGGTGGGTCCAGGGAGGTGGGGTGTACAGAGGGATAGGCTCGGGTTGGGGGGGGGACGACAAGGGGCCTTTTTTTATTTATTTTTTTACAGGTGAAAAAGAAGCCGGACTGGAGGAGCGTTTTTCTTTATTTACAGAAAAAAAATATATATGATTTTGGGCACATTGGGGTGAGCTCCCAGTGTCCCACAAGTTTGGTGGGGGGGCATGATGTCGATAGGTATTTGGCACCTCCTCAAAGAAAGTGTGTGTGTGTGTGGAGGGGAACATGATGCTAATGGGATTGGGCACCCCATTGGCAAACAAATTGAACTTGGGAGGACATACCACACGGGATTGGGCATCCCTGATGTCGGCTTTGTGGGGATTGTGTGGTGGGCGGCAGGCCGCCATATTTATTGGAATGTTTCACCAGGAAAGGCACGTTATGGAGCCTTGTCACTGATGCTCCAATGAGGAAATTGCACCTCACAGGAGCGGCAGATTTCTTTCAACTCCGTGACTCTCTCTGAAACTGCTGTCATCGCCAGCATGCTCACTGATTGGTGGCTCAGGGACGAACCCACTAAAGTGTCTCCTGCACTGGCAACAACACTGACACACCTCTGAATGTGCTACTACTGCAAGACACTGCTTGTGCATATGCAAGACAACATAAAAAGGAGGCAAAACTATGAACAGACAAACTAGGCAGCCATCTTAAGCCTCTAGTGGAATAGAGGGCCACTGTAAGAAGGGACTCTCATGTTGGTGGAAAATAAACACAACAATTAGTTGAACTAACTTCGTTCTTGTGGTTTGTTGGTTTTGGAGTGCTGCACTTTGGACGTGCCACCATAATATGTAGCAGCCACTGAATTTCCCTGCCGTAATCCCAGCTCAGAAACAGGCAGCCCAATTCATTATTTATTGACCAGGTCCCCATAAAGCCTAAGGGGTAACAACAACAGCAAAAATGGAAAGGGACCTGGGGGTAGTCATATCAGAGGACCTAAAGGAAGACAAGCAATGTGAGATGGCAGTATGGAGGGCTGGGGGAATACTGGGATACATAGGGAGAGGCATCACCAGTAGAAAACAGGAAGTCGTTATTCCTCTGTACAGACAGTTGGTGAGACCCCATCTGGAGTACTGCGTGCAGTTCTGGAGACCCCATCTCCACAAGGACATAGACAGGATGGAGGCAATCCTGAGGAGGGCAACTAAAATGGTGCAGGGTCTGCACCAGAAGTTGTTCAAAGAGAGACAAAAGAAGCTTAATATGTATATACTCTTGAAGAAAGGGGGGGGGATGATAGAAACTTTCAAGTACCTCAAGGGAGTCAACAAAGTCTGAGAGAGTAGCATCTTTCAGAAAAAGAGATGTGCAAGAACAAAGGGGAACAAACTGGAGATAGAGGTGGGACGGCTCAGGGGCAACATCAGGAAATACAGGTTACTCACCTGTAACAGGAGTTCTAGGAATGGTATATGTTGTTCATCCACACTGTCTGGCAGGTTCCTTGCCGCTTTAAATCTTGCCGGAAGGTCTTCAAACTGGCTCCTCCCACCGGGTGGTAAAACTCTCAGCTCCAACCCCATGACGCCAGAATCTGGCCCGCTGGAAGCTCAGGTTGTGCGTCGAGCCGGGAGGTCAGGAATATGGATGAACAAATATACCATTCCTAGAACTCCTGTTACAGGTGAGTAACCTGTATTCTAGGGACATGGATATGTTGTTCATCCACACTGTCTGGCAGACTCCTAGCAGTTCTCCGGGAGGAGGAGGCAAGGCACACACCCCTACTTAGGGAATAAAGACTGAGAACCGAGGCCCCAAAACCAGCATCCCGGCATGACTCAAGGTCGATGTGGTAATGGGTAATGAAGGTGTGTGCTGACTTCCAGGTAGCAGCCCTGCAGATTTCCTGGATAGGGACGTCCCTGGAAGCAGCCACTGATGCAGCAGTATGGCGGGTAGAATGAGCTCTTATCCTCTGGGAGGCTCCATGCCCGCCAACTTGTAGCAGAGATCTATGCAGGAGGTGACCCACCTGCTTATCGTCCGCTGGCTGCAGGTCTGCAGAGTGCGGCTAGCGGGTGACAAACAGCAGGCGAACCTCTCCTCGATTTCAGCCGCATGCCCTTATACGGGCGAGCGCCTTCCAGGGTCCAAAGTATGGAGCCTGTATTCGGCCTCCCGAGGTGTGATTGGGGTAGAACACCAGCAGAGTCAACACCTGGTTAAGGTGAAACTCCACACCACCTTCGAAGGAATTTCGGGTGGGGGCGCAGGACAACCTTGTCCCTGTGGAAGACCAGGTAAGGAGACTCGATGCAGAGCACCTGGAGTTCTCCCATCCTTCTGGCTGACGTGATAGCCACCAAGAAGGCGGTCTTCCACGACAGGTGAGAGAGTTCACACCTGTGCACTGGTTCGAATGGCTTGCCCATGCGCTTTGCCAGTACCAGCAGTAGATCCCACGGAGGTGGAGGTTCTCGCATCGGAGGGGAAATGTGAGCAAGGCCTTTGAAAAAGCGCCAGACCACCTTCTCCTGCGCCACCGACTGCTCCCCCGCCCGTCCCGTGCAAGGAGATGGCTGCCAGTGCACCCTAGGGTCGTCGACCCTAAGCCCTTGATGAGAAAGGGACCATAATAGTCCAAGATGCCTGCCAAAGGACAGGAGGAAGGGTCCAAGCCCTTACCCTGACACCAAATGGAAAATCTTTTCCATTTGAAGGCATAGCATTTCCTGGTCGACTCTTACGGGATGCCTCAACAACATTGAGGACCACGGAAAGAAACCCAAGGCCTGGAACTCTAGCCGCCAGGAACCAGGTCATGGTGCAGGGACTGAAGGTCCGATGGAACACCTTCCCTGATTGACTGAGAGCAGGTCCGGCGAGCTGGAAGCTGCCTCGGGAGCCTGGAGCTGAGGCTGAGGAGATCTGGGTACCAGAACTGGCGGGGCCAGTCTGGGGCTATCAGAATCACCTGCGCCTTGTCCCTCCTTGCTTTGAGAAGCACCTTGTGAATCAAGGGAAATGGGAAGGCGTAGAAGAGGCCCGGGGTCCACGGCCTCGAGAAGGCATCCCCCTGCAGCGAGCCCTGCTGAGGGGTGCGGGCATGAAACAGCCTCAGCTTCGAGTTCTCCCTGGAGGCAAACAGGTCCACCTGAGGTGTGCCCCAATGGGAGAACAGATCTTGTACTACCTCCGGCAGAACAGACCACTCGTGAGATGCAGCCCCTATCCGCTCAGGGCATCGGCCAGGGTGTTGGAGCTCCTGCCACATGAATGGCTAGGAGATCCGCCTCCAGCTGTGCAAAGCGATCAAATCGGAGAGCTTCCTTGCATAGAAGCATGGAACGCCCCGCCTGGCGGTTTAGGTAGACATACTGTCGTGGCATTGTCCGTCTGACCGGACCACTTGACCCTGGAGAAACGGAGCAAAGGTGGTGAGAGCTAGGCGGATCGCTCGGAGCTCCAGCAGGTTGATGTGGCATCGGGACTCCCTTGGGGACCACAGGCCGTGCGCCCGGTGTTCCCCCAGATGGGCACCCCAACCCATCAGAGAGGCATCGGTCGATAGAGAGACCGTTGGCTCGGGATGGACAAACGGGATGCCCTCCTGCACATGAGATGGAACGGTCCACCACCAGAGAGCATTTCACATCTCCTGGGTCACCGTCACTAGCTGGTCCAATGGATTGCAGCATTGTGACCACTGACTGGCCAGTCCCCACTGAAGGGGGCGCATGTGCCAGCGTGCCCAACGGACCACGCTGGTACAGGCCGCCACGAGACCCAGGAGACGTAGGAAGTCCCGGGCTGGGCACGATTGCCCAACCAGAAATGATTGGGCAAAGGAGGTAAGAACCTCGGCCCTGTCCACCGGGAGCCATGCTCTGGCTCGAAGAGAGTCGAGCTCTGCCCCGATAAACAGAATCACCTGCTTTGGCTCGAGTTCTGACTTGGCCTCGTTGATGAGAAGGCCGATTTGAGAGCAAACCTGGAGGGCCAGATCTCTGGACCGCTCCACCTCCTGTCTGGAGGGGGCTGCTATCAGCCAATCGTCCAGGTAAGGGTACACCCGGACCCCTCAGCGCTGCAGGAAAGCTATCACCACTGCTATGCATTTGGTGAAGACCCTGGGAGCTGGAGACAGGCCGAAGGGCATGGCTCAGAACTCGAAAAGGGATCCCTTCACTCGGAAGCGAAGGAATCTCCGATGTGATGGACGGATAGGGACATGAAAGAACGCGTCCTGCAGGTCCAGAGAGCAGAACCACACGCCGTGTTCCAGGGATGGTATTATCTGAGCCAGAGTGACCATCCTGAAGGTTCGAGACCTTAGGAACTTGTTCAGGTCGTGTAGGTCTAGAATGAAGCGCCAGCCCCCCATCCGCTTCGGAACCAGGAAATACCTGGACACAAACCCGGTCTGAGGGAGAGTCCACCACCTCTGATCACCTCCTTTTGGAGGAGGAGGCGATATCGCCCGACGAGCCGACAGTGAGGCTCGGACCCCGAGGCCCCAGGTGCGACGCTCTGGAGGGGGGCCTGCTCGAATTCTAGAGGCAGGCCTTTTCCCACCACTCTCCAGCACCCACCTGTCCGTGGTAACAACGGACCAGGTGGAAAGAAATGCGGGCCGCTCCCCACGGGGAACCTGGGGTGAGGTGGCGGGTTAGAGGCACACCCCTCAGCCCGTCACTGGGCAGGCTTGGAGGAGGACCGGCCGAGGGACCTCCTGGGCCTTTACCTCCCTGCTTCCTGTTGAAGGAAGCCCCGGGCTTGGGTTTGGGATGCCAAGCCCGAGCCGGCTGGCCCTGACATTGCTGGCCGGACGCACGGCGGGCGCAGAAGGACGAAAGGGCTTAGGCTGTGGTTTGCGGCCTTTGTCCTTCTGAGCGGAAGAGACCGAGTCCAAGGTAGCATTGGACTTCTCGATCCTCTGCAGGTGACCTTCCACCCCAGGGCCGAAGAGGTCGGTCCCCAAAAAGGGAACATCCGCCAACTTGTGCTGGGTATCCGAAGTAAAGGTGGATATCCTCAGCCAAGCCCGACGACGCATAGCCACTACGGCCGCCACAGACCTGGCACATGAGTCCCCAATGTCTAAAGCAGTCTGGAGCTGCTGTTTGGCCACTGCCCTGCCCTGGTCCCGCACCTGCCTGACCCGCGGTCTGCAGATCCAGCGGGAAGATGAGGAGACCTCATCCAGGGAGCCCAACAGGGCATGAGAGAAATATGCCATGAGGACGGCCAAACTGGCCTAGCGAGCCGAGGAGAGAGACAGCATACAGACTTTTCGCCCGCATAGTCCAATTTCTGGACTCCTTGTCGGGAGGTTTGTCCACATCCCTAGCGCCCGGGCACGCTGAAAACGCTGTCGGTAACTAACCCCTCGGCCGAGGGTGTTCAAAACCAGACAGGAACCGTAGGGACTGCATACTTCCTGGCCATCCTGGCTGAAGGCGCGAGGGCAGGAAGCAGGGCTCTGCCAGAGCTCAAGGCCGGGCCCACTATGGCCTCGGCCACCGGAAAAGCCTCCGTGAGGGGAATCCCTCGGTCCAGAATCTCCGTGAGGATACCTGGCCCTTAAAGCGGTTGAGCTTCATCCCGTGGACTCGAGATGAGCGAAGCAATCCAAGGAAGACGAAGGGCTATCGTCACGACTGTCCTCCTGAGGACTCCAAGTCCATTCGCTTGGAGAAAAGGAGGAATCGTCTTCGACTCGGAAGAGTCCTCAAAAACTGCCTCGGGCCTGAGCCACCTCCACCTGCCGAGGTCGATCGGGAGTGAGGGTGACAGACAGCCTATGGGGCAGTCCCTGAGCCGACCGAGAATTTTTGGTCGGAGCCCCAACTAACGGCTGTGGAGGCGGAGGTTCCACCGGAATCGGTGGGGCAGCTGGTTTTGGCCGAACAACCGGCCTGGGAACAGGCTCCTCGGATAAAACGAGGGGTTGTTTCGGCCGCTCCGGTGACAGCCACTTAATGGCCGGGGAAGGCGACGGCGTCGGCTTATTCCCAGTCAGAAGGAGCTGTTGCCACATGAGTTCCTCATATCTTCGACGCAACTTGCGCCGAGGCCTCCCCTCGTCCGAGGAGGAGGAAGAGGACGAGCGGTGGTGCCGAGACCGAGTACCGCCTATGACGGCGGGATCGGCTGGACCGTGAAGAAGTCCGAGACCGAGAACCTCGGCTTTGCTGAGGACGGTGTGGGGAGGTGTCGCGGGGAACTGGCACTCCCCTCGGTTCGGAAGATTCAACTGAAGGCTCCAGAACCGGAGGCACAGACGAGCCGACGGGGTCCTCAACTCCCACCGGGGGAACCGGGGAGAGGGGATTCTCGGCTTCTCCAGCCAACAACCCGTCCAACGGGTCGAGAAAAATCTCGACTGCGTCGACGGGAGTCTCGGTCAACTGGCCTGACGGGGACACCGTGAGACCAGTGGCCGAAGCCGGAAGTCGACGGCCGACAACTCGAGGAGAGGGATCTTTCCCACTCCCAAGAGCATCGACGGTGAGACTTACCCTTGTCTCTCTTTTTGGACCGAGAAAACGATCCAGAAGAAGTTGGTCCCTCACCTTTAGTAGAGAGGGTCAGACAAAGCTCCTTAAAAGAAGCTGAATAAGAGGCACCGAGAGAGAGCGGGACAAATGCCGCAGCCGAGGTAGAAGCGGCCAGCGCGCCTCCTCTTCGAGGCGATCATCTGCTCGAGCTGATCTGCCGAGCCCCGCCCACCGGACACTGCCGACCGGGCCTCTTTTGACTTTACCGAGGAAATCGCTCTCGGATGCCCCAGTTGTAAACGGGCAGCACGGTCTTCGGGGACGTAGGTCGAGTGGAAGAGCACAGGTCGCAGGCCTGTGGTCGTGCTCAAGGCCCAAGCAGTAGACGCATCGTGGAGTGCGGATCCGTCTGAGACATCTTCATTCGCAAGGGCATCTCCGGAAACTGGAGTCGATTTGTCCATCGCAGCCGGGAGAGAAGACCGAAGTCTTTTTAGCAAAAACTTTTAATTTCGAAAATTCAAAGAATTAGGAAACAGTCTTATACGCAGAGCGTTAAGGAGGGAACCTGAGCTTCCAAGCGGTAAGGAAGATCTGGCGTCATGGGGCGGAGCCGAGAGTTTTACCACCTGGGTGGGTGGGAGGAGCCAGCTTGAAGACCTTCCGGCAAGATTTAAAGCGGCAAGGAACCTGCCAGACAGTGTGGATGAACAACATATCCATGTCCCTAGAAGTATTTTTTCTTGGAGAGGGTGGTGGAAGCATGGAACAGCCTTCCTGAGGAGGTTGTGGGGGTTAAGAACAGTGGGGGAATTCAAGAATGCATAGTACCATAGTATCATAGTTTCATAGTCAATACAAAGCATCATCTGGACTTGTACCCATTTTGCTTGCCGAATAACATAACTTTAATAGAACGTTTGTAATTTAAAACTCATACATTTTATTTTGACTGTAGGTGTCCAATCTATCTTTGAATATTTCTAATGAAGGACTATCTACAACTACTTTTGGAAGTGCATTCCAATGGGGAACTACCCTCTGACTAAACCAGTATTTATATTTTAGTAGTCTCCATCTTTGTTGACATAAGGAAATTGTAGTTGGGGGTAGAAGGAAGTAGGCTGCTGGTTAACTAGGATCTGCAGCTTATCCAGTAGGTAGGGAAATGGGCAGACTGGGTGGGCCAAGTGGTCCTTATCTGCCATCAAAGTCTATGTTTCTATGTCTAAGTCTGACTACAACCCTAGATGTTGTGTGTGTACCATACACAAAGGGCATTCATTTGTTCAGACTGCAAGAATAAATAAATAATCTACTAGCTCTAGGAAAATGCGAAATCATTATTCCCAAAATCTACAAAAAACCATCCAGATTATCTCTTTATTTCCAATTATTTTTGATGTGATAAGGAGGATTTCTAAGCAACGTGAGATTATATAGAGCTGGATACAAGATTTAGGCCAGAATCCACAGAATATCTCCGACTACTGTATCAGAGCACTGACTACTGTATCACAGCAGGACACAAAGGCTTTGCATTAGATCGTATTGAGACATGACAGTTCAGGTACTGGTCTCTACAGCCAACGTTCACATTCTCAGTTCAGCCCTGCAGCCAAAATCCACTGGTTGCATTCCTGCTACTGCAAATCACATTCTTCTCGACTTTACAACAGTTAACAACCAGTGTTTTCTACAGGTTTACAAACTGTACAGCTACTTCTGCTATACAACACTACTGTTTACATAAATAGTTCTTCTGTCATATGCAGGAGAGTTAGAAGTTTAGTAGTAGGAGAAACAGATACAACACACAACAGCAATCACTCCCAAATCCGGATAACAACATCACACTTCACTGTGGGCGGGGCAGCAGTAACCATTTACTTGCGGATGTCTTCACACAAACTGTGCACGTTCTCTTTTTCTTGATGATGTGTGACTTTGGAAGATGTAAATAAAAATGAGGGAAAGAAAACTACAGCCTGAAATAACAGTGTTCCACACAAACAACAACAAAGGCACCGAGCAAGTTTTTTTGAGAAGAATGCAGTTTGTTGAAGTAAATTATTGTTCTTATATTTCTCCTTAATGATCACTTCATAGATGTCTAGAAAATGTGCAGTCAGTAATAAAAACCAAAAACTCAAATTTCCCCCATATACTTTTCTTTCAGAACGATGTTCAGCTCTCATCCCCCAGGGTCAGCAAAACAAAATCACTTAAGACTGTCAACGAGAATTAGAATGCAAGTTACATAGAAAGAACAGATGGGAAGCATCACAAATGCACACTGATTATTTTCAAGCTGAGCCCAATTATGACCTCATGTCACCCTCCACAATCTGTGTGCAGAGGATGACTTTGCCTGCTTGTCTGCAGGTGGGTGGGCAGCCACCCGCCAGAAGTGACCACAAAGTGAAGGCTTTATAACCATGGTGGCTGTCTTGCAGTGGAAACTGTGAGGGTTGAAAATGAGTTGTAACCCAAAAGCTTTGCAGGCAAATGGTTCACCAATGAAATAGTCAGCATCTCTCTTGACATGCAAACAATTTCAAGCCATTTAACAATGGCACAAAAGCAGCAAACTTCACCTCAAGGTGAAATGGTCTGACAGTACTGCCTCAGCAATTAATCACGATGAACCTGAAGTAAGAATAACATTAACAGGAGCTCAATCCACCATTAACTATGGTTTGCACAGAGAGTCAAAGGGATAGTCTGCCACTATGGAGAGCAAGCTGGGGTATCTCAACATCTATACAGGCAAAGCAGCATAAGTATACTGTCTCGGAGTATGTAAAGTAGCATGGAAATGAGGTCCTAAGTTGTCTCATACCAAGTTATTCTCCCTTTGATCAAGCCTCAAAAATCTTGTCTAAAGTTTTGAAGTCTGAACCCACGTAACTCAGAAACTTCATGCTATCGGCGGGGGAAATTAGGTATTTGTTCTGATATCTATTGGTTTATTCGCATTACCAGTTATTAAATATGATCACCCAAGTAGACTACAGAAAATCCAAAATGCACCCTGGAAGCCAGAACTGTAGTGCTGCCACATTACTTTGATAGTTAAGAAACATGTGAATAGTGGAAATCTGCTAATCTTTTTCCATACAGGCAGACTGTTAATCTCTTTCCTTAACAATGCAAACTTTTATACTTTCAAGATGTGTCTAGCATGCTTAGAATCATTTAGGTACGCCTGTAGAGCATGGTTTTCCTAATGTGGTTCCTCTTTGATGTACATTATTATCCGCTTCTGTATTCATATATTCATGAGAAACAGACGTCTTTAACATACCCTATGCCCAAGTGCTATTTAAGTCAACCATGGCACCAGCTGTAGCATGGGAATTAGGTCCTATGCTGGCTTATAGCAGCCTACCTTCAACCTGGGGTTGTTTAAAATAATGTTTAGCGTGCACGGCTGTGAACCTGGTGACTAAGGCTTGAGTCCTACCTCTTACCCACAGATTCTAGGGCCAAAAACAGCATGAGGTACCTGGGTTAATACCCAAGACAATGCCTTTGAGGAAAACTGTAATGTGAGCCCCTCGGAGAACATTCTGAGGGAAACAAATGGTGATCCCTTTAGAGGGGCAGACAATATGAGCTCTAATTCTGTCCTGCCATCTCAGTACTATATAATTAGACCTGTAAGGTCACCTGGAATCCTCCCCACAGAGTTGAATATCTCCACAAAGACCCCTTCCTTGAACATCAGCATTCATACACGTTTGCTATTTGCCTGCAATTCACAGCACTGCCACTGCTGAGTAAACCAGGATCTTACTCTGCTGTAGGCTGTTAGAGCTATAACAGCATGTTCTATATATCTTTAGATGAAACATTATAAACAAAATCAGCAACACAAATCCCTCCCCATACCAGGCTG
This sequence comes from Neoceratodus forsteri, assembly GCA_016271365.2. NCBI lineage: Eukaryota > Metazoa > Chordata > Ceratodontiformes > Ceratodontidae > Neoceratodus > Neoceratodus forsteri. The sequence goes on from CM028130.1 coordinate 705,731,584, forward strand.
GATCTGAATTTGTGGCTTTCCGACCCAGAGACATGTGTTACTCGGTGTCACATCTGTGAAGAAATAAAAGCACAGATTTTTTAATCTAAATATGCCATTATATTATAATCAAAATATGAAATTTGATAATAATCATGTTTGCTGTTATATAATGTGTCTTTTGTAACAGCAGATAGCCAGTCAAAGATTACTACTAATACTGCAGTATCCTATATGAATAAACCCAAGGTTTCTGGAAGGTATGGTCAACCCTCTGCCACGACTCACATAAATGTAATTCAGCACTGTGATTCTCTTCAGAGAAACAGCTCTGAGACCATTTTTTGACACTGGGACATTTTAAGTTATTGATCTTAATGCCACAGGTGGAATGAAAGGACAAAGGTCATCCAAGCCCAAGACACTATCATATTATACTAACCTTCACAAGCTCTTTCCTCAAATCCAGTGATAAACCCATCTTCTGGGGATACTGAAGGAAGATAATCCTTGCAGAGCGAAATTAATCTTTTATTGACACCCTCCAGCAGAAAAGTGATATGAGCTCTGCTTATTACTCACTTCGAAGGATGACAAGATGTTTACAAAGACTATGACTGTCACTAATCCCTGAAAACACGACAGGACTGCCTGGGAGAATTCTGAAGGGAGACTTTTCTTTTCATTTGGAATTAGCTTCTTTAATGCTTTATACCAAATGCAGCTGAGAGTGGCAGGTTTTATCACATCAGATAAAATAAACCTGTTAATTAAAGTTTGCAATTCATTTTGATACCTCTAAGGGCAAATAAGTGATATGCCAAATGCCCCAAATCATCAACTTGAATCCCTTTAGAAACTCTTGGCTAAAACAATGTGATTATAAGATACTTACAATATCTATTAAACAATTACCAACAGCTATAGTACCATCTTGAGGATTTTTCAGATATTGATTTTGCATTTTTTTTAATGTAAGCCAAATAAAGTTAGGAATCTACGATAAAATATTTCATTAAGTGGTATAAAAATGAGTGCTATTTTAAGTGTATTTCAAAGATCTGGCTATGGGCTTTATAGCTCATTACTTTATGGCTGTGATAGTCATTCCTGGCACAAACTTTAATTTTTCCATCAGTCCATTTAGGAAGAGAAGGGACTGTACATCTCTCTGCTCCAGTGATCACACGATCCCTTCCACTTCCCTGTCTGCCAGTCCCACCCCCACAATCAGATATTTTAAGATGTCTAACCAGGGAGATTTGGGGATGTCTACTGTAGTCTATGGGGGACACTTTCAAAACTTTTTTTATATGTTAAAGTAAAGTTTTATACGTATGAAGATCACCGCTCAACTAATAGGGGTTCTATCAGTTGTACAGTGGTTTTCATTTAAATAAAATGTGACTTTAACATATCAAAAAAAGGTTTTTAAATACCCCCATAGACTACAATGGAGCTTGTAACATGGTCAAAATAATAGTAGCGCAGGGAGGTAACACAATTGGGTGAACCGCGTCAGGTGGTACAAGAGCAACATGGCATAATTCCAGCACTAATGCCTTGTTGCTACTGAAGTACCAAACCTAGCTGCAGTACAAAACAGCAGTGTTTTTGAAGAGCAAGCTGTGAGTAGAGGAAGGATCTTATCCTTCCTGCCCACCCACCCAAATCCTCATATGACTCGCACCAGCAACAGAGAGGTACTGTGGCACAGCGATATCACAAGAGTAGCGGACACTGACTGACATGAGAAATGGGTTTTAGTGGCATAACCTTGAGTGTGTCAGCAAATATTAGAGTGGATGGTGCAGACAGTGGAAGGTGAAGCCGAATGATGGGGAATGCAGAGCACAGGAAGAGAAGGTCAGAAATATGTAAATAAGTTACGGAGCTACAGAGAGAGAGAGAAACAGAGGTGCACGGCAGTCCTCCTAAGCAGGCTATGAAAATAATAGCCGCATTGATTTAAAAACAAATCTGCCAAGTAGTTTAAACAAACAGCAATGTATGTCTGTGCAAAAAATAGTATGTGGCATGTAATTATGTACACAAACATCTGCAGGCACTGTTGAAAGTGCAGTAAAGATGTATTGCAAAAGAATATACCTGTAGCATCTGTCTTACATTTATTATTAACGTGAAATTCTATTTGTCACACTCATAAGTATAGCACCACCATGTTACAAGCACATTAAACCACTCCGAAGGTGGCATCTAATAGGAAATTAATGCATGGTTGGGCCTTTGTACGCACTCGGCCTTGGCCTTGTGCCACAAATGTCCTAACCATGCATTAATTCAATGAATAGCCACCTTCGAGACTAACTTCTTACTAATCCCCTGCGCTCTCCCTGGTTAGATGCCATTAATGTCTGAGTGCAGGGATAGGGCCAGCAGACAGAGAAGAGGAAGGGATTAGGTGGCCATCAATTCAGGGAGATGTACAATCCCTTCCCTTCCTAAATGAACTTGTGGAAAAATGTAAGTTTTTTTTTTTTGCACCACCCTGCCTCCTGGAGCCCCACTCCTTTGAGCTCCCCAAGCTTCTGCACCTCAACTGACCATCTTATACCCTTGCTGCCATCTCCTACCTCCAGACTCCACAAGTTTCGCCAACACCTTCCAATGTTCTGGCTTATCCCTGCCTAGGCGTCCTGCTGCAGCCACCAGTGGAGAAGCACCCATGTCATTGAAGGTGATGGTCTGGGGGGGGAAGGACAGTGCACTGGGTGGATGGCGGCGTAGGGGACTCCATGGGAGGCCGTCATCTAGAGCCCCAAGATGGGACATTTTCCATCTTTTCCCTCTGCCCCATCTCCCTCCCACGTGACAGCTACATACTCATGGCATCCTGGGAAGGACACATGGTGGTGTGTAGTCACCCACATTGACAAGTGCGCCTGAACCACCACCAGGTGCGAGAGTGGTGCAGGCGAACCCTCTCTCCAGGGAGGACAGTGTCTGCGTTGATGCTCTTAACTTTCCCCGCCGGTCTAGCTCCTGTTGTCCCAGGCCAGAGTGCGAACCTGGGTCACCAGCATGCTGAGCAGGTGCCTCACTGGTCTGCACCACGGAGCTGGCAAAAAAATGTAAGTTTATGCCTCCCTCATCTCTCCCATCTGCTTCATACCCCCTTTATTCCAGAGATTCCCACACTTTCTCCCTTCCACTCTCAATCCTGTACTGTGCAGTCTGCTTTCTCCTGTTGTCTCCCCTCCCCTCCCTCTGGAACCTCCTCCCTTTTACACTCCATCTCTCATCCTCACCTACCCCACTTAAACACCAGCTTAAACTCCTTTCCTTCCACCCCCCTCTTGCTCCTATCAGCTCCCTTCCTGACCGGTCTTTCAATCTTCCCTTCCCAATTCATGCCTCTTCCCTTGGGTTGGTTGCATTCCTCTCACTTCTCGCACTTTGATTTTTCTTCCAGTTGCTTAATTATGTTTCAGACTGTACAGTTTGTTGCTCACTCTTATTTCCCATATCTTGTATATTTTGTACTTTGCCATACAGCACTACTCTTGTTTGCACTTTGTAAACATTTTATTCTATTGTACTTGTTTGATGTATTTCCTCTCCTCTCTCTCTCCCCCGGGCCGCACCTGGAAATAAGCCTTACCTCAGTGTGCAGGAAAGAAAGAAGTGAAAGAAGGAAGGAAGGAAGGAAGGAAATGCAGATACAAAAAGCTGGAAATTTCCTTTAAAAAAACAAGCAACAGGCAGTTTAGGTGTCTGGGCAGACTTCCTTGAGTGAAAGTAAGTATAATCTCTTTTCTGGGGCATAAGAAGTTGGGTTCAAGTACCACATCAGGGATTTGGGCCTAGACTCAAAAGTAACACTGTAGTGGACACTGTCTTGATTGAGGTCTAGCTGGAAGCTCAAGTTCCTGTGACAACACTGTTTCTAAATTAACTATACAACTCTGTCTAGGTAAACTACTGTATTTATTGTCTAGCTTTCTAATGTTTCTATGTCTTAATGTTTTGTCTTTTGTAACTTTTGCCGACTTTGCACAGGACTGTCTTCTAAACTGGACCTTGGTCCAAATGACGTTCCTGTACAAAAATAAAGTTAATTTTACCTTGTTACCTACAACACCTTTCTAAAAGTCTAGAGGATTACACCAAAGCCATGGCCAACATGCTTTCTCTCCAAAACAGGGTTAATACATGGCCTGTGATCATCTCTGCAATGTTCTACAATGTGTAACGCAGCACAGCTGTTTCTGCCTGTACTCACTGTATTACTACACTGTAGTACCTGTAGTATATTAAATTGGCCTTTAGCAAACCATTACTTCTGTTGGGTCTGTATCACCCACCAAAATCAAATTATCTGGTTTTTGAACAGGTAGAGGAATTATTGGGAAGTTACACAGCTAGTCATGAATTGATGCTGGCTGGAGACCTTGATGTGAATTGGAAAAAGGTGGACCAGTGCCCTGAGTTGACTGATATGGCTATTACTCTTGGTTTAACACAGTTAATTCAGGACATTACACAGGTAAATAGCAAGCATCCAGAGGCTTCAACAACATTAGATTTAATATTTGTCACTAACTCTGAAAAGTACTTAAGTTTTGGGACTCTGCCAGACGCAATGTCTGATCGTCAAATGACTCACTGCATTTGTTTTTTTCGCAGCTACTTTATTTCCTCCCCTGGAGTCCTCTGCCAGCATCTGACATCCCCCCCCGTGTAGACACCGGGTATGAGACCCCCTCCCCATAACCCCACGAATTACCCTTCGTGGCAGGGGGTGGGGAGCGACTCAACCCACCGGAGCGGATGAGCGTTCGGGGAGGTGCCTTCCCGGGCCGTCACGGATGGGGACCATTGTCATTCGCAGAGGACTCCATATTTTCTGTGTTTACTATGTTCTCCCTCGAGGTGTGGTGTGCAATGGAGCCAGCGCGCATGCTCCAGTGCGTATCCCAAGCGCCTGCCGCACTCTCGCCCTGCATTCAGTGCTGACGTGCCACCTCCTAGCCTCCGCTAGGGTGGCAGGCAATCGCCGAGTCTGCAGTCCCCCTCTCCCGAGAAGGAGAGCAGTCCTAGGGACGCTCGATCCTTCTCCTCCCTGCCAACCCCCGGCGACCCATGTCCATTCCCAAACACGGGTTGCCGGCATGGTGCGAGGTACGGCGTCCAGCGCCTCAGCCCTCAGCGCCACCGGGCCACATGACTTACTGTATTAAACAAACTACAAAACAGGAAACTCCCAGGAAATCTGTAATCATTACAGATTATAAAGCATTTAATTATGTGGCGTTTATAGTGGAATTAGAAAATGTAGAGTGGGAAAGAGTAAAATTAATACCCGAAGTGAATGATATATGAGATTTTATATCTAAAGAGTTTATAGCAGTATGTGATAGACATGGTCCTCCAAAAATTAGGAGAATTAAAAAGAATAATATTCCATGGTATACCACAAAACTATATAGGTTAAAAAGACAAGAGGGATAAATTGTGGAAAATTGTTAAATAGACTTTTAACTCTGAGACTGGTTAAAATACAAGCAATCTAGAAACTTATAAACAAAAAAAATTGAGACAGGCTATACATGATTACTATAAAACCAGCTTACACATACTATGATAAATAACTCCCATAAATTTTGGGAAACCATTAAGAATGTTCAGGGTTTACATAGTTCAGAGTTCCCAAAAAATTTTGAGATCAATAATGTTGATGTGCCACTAGGAATAAATGTGGTTGATGAATTTAATGAATTTTTACATCTGTAGAATTAATTGCTCAAAGCACCTTACCAAAAGTTAATCAAAAGGGAAACTTTGACAATTTCCAATAGGAAGTCATACAGAGAAATCTGGTATGACACCAAATATATTTGAGCTTACATCTATTGAAGTGCATGAAGTTATAGAGGCACTAGGAAAGATAGATATACATAAGGCTGGAGGGGACGATGATATACCAAATCTACTGTTAAAATATGCCACTCCTGTGATTGCTTACCCTTTGACAGAGATATATAACATGTCATTAATTCAATCTGAATTTATAAGTATGTGGAAAATTGCTAAAGTAGTCCCAATATATAAAATCATGTACAAATGAGCAAATAGGACATAACAGCCCCAACTTTCTTCTACCAGTGACTGCAAAAACTTTTGAGGGCATAGTTGCTAAGCAGGTCCAAAATTTCCTTTAGAAAGAGAACATTTTAAATAAGTACCAGTTGGGTTTCTGAGCTGTATATGGTACGACTTCTGTACTTTTGCAGGTTACTAACTCCCTATCTGGAAGCCTGGACAGGGGTCTATCTGTGGGGGTCATATATGTGGATCTTTCAAAGGAGTTTGACACTCTGAACCACAACATTCTCCTGTCCAGGCTTCGGCATATGGGGTTATCAAATCGAGCTATAGACTGGTTTAAATCATATCTATCTGATAGAGGACAGTTTGCAGTAATTGACCAATGGAAATCACAAATTTGTCAAATAAAAAATGGGTGTTCCACAAGGCTCCCTATTGGGTCCATTGTTGTACAATGTATATGTTAACTCTATGAAGTTCTCAAATCCTGAAGTAAAGTACCATCTATACGCTGACAATACAATAATCTATCTGTCTGGACTAGTGGATGCCCAGAGAGAGGGTGAATTACAAACAGCATTTGATGAACTGCAGAGCTTTTTGGTCTCATCCAAACTTACCTTGAATTCAAAAAAATCTCAAACTATGTACTTTCAAAAAAAGTTTGGTAGGAATCAGACTGAAGGGGTTCTGCAGATCAAGACTATAGATGGGCAAATTTTAGAACAGGTGGAATGTTATAGGTATTTGGGGGTTTATTTTGATTGTTTCTTAAAAATGGGATAAACACATGGAACAATTGATAAAGATAATTAAAGGGAAACTGTTGTTTGCAGGGGCTCCTGCCCCTGCAAACGTTACCTTCCAGTTAAGCTTTTTTGGAAAAAGCTCCTTTTTTCATGCGGCGCAAAGTAATGTATTTTAATTTCTAAAAGTCTGCTACCCAGAAGTGTAACGGACATTGGAGCAGTGCCATTAAGTGTAATGGTGCAGCACTGCACCATGTGCTTCCATGCATTTGCTGCAGGGAAGAAAGACCGGCTTGACTCTTTCACATAGTTGACAGTTCTTCCTTGACAAGGTGTTCTCTGTTTGGTCCGGGATTTTCACAAGTGGCCTATTATGGGCTAGCAATGTCCAGTCAAGGATGGGCTTGGGTTATCTGCCAACCTGGAGGAAGATTAGGCCAGTCTTGGTGAATGAGGTGATCCAGGTGATCTCTCTTGGTGGATGGAGTGTTCCAGGTAATCATGAGGCTGCACTCCTGTAACCCCCCTGCAAATGGGGGTTCCCAAAAGACTTCCAGGAGCTTGCTTGAATGCTCGAAGCCTGAATGGTGTTTGGCGTTAAAGCCATTTATCTGTGAGTGTTTTTAGAGCCTCTGGTACTGTCTCTTTAAGAGCTGTCTGCTTGCAGACATAATTAGTTTGTATGGGGGGACTGTGTGTTTCTTTGATTGAGTACCACTCGAGCTGCTGCCAATTCACTCCATTTTTGCAGTCACTAGGAGTGCAAAGGGAACCTATCTGAAAGATGTAACTGTTTGCCAGAAATCATTTAGAGTAATAATGAAAATACAGTTTGTCTAACCTGCTTTCTTTGCAGTCAGAACTGTTTGCCTAGTTCCCCATTCTAGTTTTGAACTGCTGAACTGGACCAATCAGTGTGGGTTAAGGTAGCTCTAAAATGGTGCCTTGGACGAATCAGAACTTGGACTCGTAATCTGAGCCAGCCACAAGAGGATTGTATGGGCAGTGACTCTGGGAGATGTAGTTTGGACTTCGGCGCCTTTTTGGACCAACAGAGGCAGTCTATTGTGAGTGACAGCCAATCCAGCCAAGAACTGGGAGGAACTCAAAGGAAGTGCCCGGTTTTGTCTGCTGGAGTTTCAGTTGAGCTCTGGCAGTGAAGAGGGAAGGAGCCCTGTGCTTTTTCAGTGTGCAGTTTTAGTCGGGAAACGTGTGTAAGGCCCAGAGTTCCGGTCTGCAGCTTGTGTAACTGCTTGTTAGGACTGAATCCGTCCTGTGAAGAGAATCAAAGGATATCTGAAGAGTAGAAACCAGGCTCACCCTGTAGAAGACTGGAGAAATTGCTGAATTGCGCTCGGTCTGTCAGGAACTGAATCTGCTGTGTGTTCTCCCGGGTATTGTGCAGTAATTGCGATCGGGATAGAGAAGCAGCCTGCCTGGTATAGTACTTTCTTTTTACCATATAAATGTGTGAGGAGGCTTGTGTAGCTCAAGTGAATCCTGCTGCCATTAAAGGACTTTCGCCTGTTACTGTTTACCATATAAATGTGTGAGGAGGCTTGTGTAGCTCAAGTGAATCCTGCTGCCATTAAAGGACTTTCGCCTGTTACTGTTTACCATATAAATGTGTGAGGAGTCTCGTGGAGCTCAAGAGTAGCCCTGCTGACGTTGAAGGACCCTATCTTGTTTGGAGGTCATGAGTACTAATTCAGGGTCGCTCCCTGTTGAATTGCCACATTGAATCCAAATGGAATTAGTGTACTGCTGACTGTTTAACTAATTTTTCTTTTCTCTGTGTGAAAGAGCCCCTACCAGCTGCCAGGTTTGGACTAGCCACTAGGGCTTGGGTACCCAGGGACAGTAACTGGTAGGGATAGGCATGCACAGAGCCATAGGTAGATGAGTAAAGTGATAAGCTAATTAACCTGATTTCCTCCTGTCCTTGTTATATCCCCTAAATAAATCAGAGCTGCTTGTTTCAGCAAAGTTATACTGCCTGAGGTATTTGTCTATGTTAAAGTATTGTACTGTGATTGTTGCACTGTATCTTATTTTACAGGGATCCCAGTGCCTGAACCAGTCCTGGGGTAAGTGTATACTGTGAAGGTAATTCTGATATATTGTGTGGGCCACTAGTGGGAAGAAAGGGGTTGCAGTGTCCCAGAGGGCTGTGACCAAGTTAGTTTAACTATTGCAAACCCTGACCTCTGGGTGGAGGCACCCGCCATCGGATCCAGGCCCTCAACCTGTTAGTGGCAAATCAGGCAGAGGTAGTAGCCCCTGGGATAGTGCCATCTAGGGGTTACATCTTGAGGCTCACCGCTGGGATTGTGTGTCCTCTAGTGGCCATATTTGGACCACTGTTAAGAAAAAAAAATGGGTACCCGACAGAAGTGGCTGTGCACCGGCTGGTGGAGTGGTGTACTGGGGAGAGATTGACCCCAAAATGCTATGCTTATCCTGGACATCCCCTGGGTATCACTACGGACACTGTACAGGGAGTACTTTCCAAGGTGGAAGGTTTACAAAATCCTGTGGTGGTGGGTCGGCATGCTAATCTGCTCACCCACACTTTCCTGGCCTAGTAGAGTTTAAGGATCCCACAGATAGCTCCAAAGTGCCACAGACCATTATCCCAGAGGAGCCCTCACTGCCTGAGAGTGATAACTAAGGACAGTAAGACCGGGGAATGAGCCCCCACCACTGTCTGAAACTTTTGAGGAGAATTTGCTAAATGGTTGCTGGGAGAAGGAAAACTGTGGAGGACTGTGAAGAAACTATTTTGCCACCTGGGGGTGTTCCTCCCCAACACCCTCTCCGCTCCAGTACCCGTAATGGTGGCTGAACCAATGCAGACTCCTATTTCTGCACCTGCCATTAGTCACAACTCTTACCGAAGGTTGAGGATCTTCTCTGGCACCCTTCCCACCCCCCAAGGGGAGGATGACTGGGAGACCTGGATAGACTATGTTGCCCCCCAAGTGCTAGAATGGCAATGCTCAGAAGCCGAAAAGCGAAAGAGGGTTAGTGAGAGCCTCTGAGGTCCTGCCCTGGCTACCATCCATGCTAAACGGGCCAGTAACCCTGAAGTGACTGCACAGGCCTATCTTGAGGCCTTGGAGAATGTGTATGGGAGCCCAGATTCTGATGAGGATCTATGGTGGAGAGTAAGAAATGCACAACAGTACCAAGGGGAGTTGTTGTCTGTGTATGTATCTCGGCTGGAAAAATAGTTGCAAGAATGCCTCAGAAAGGGTAGTTTGCCAGCGATTGAACTGGACCGAACCAGGCTGGACAGGATCCTTAAGTCTGCCCCCTCTCAGAACTGCTGTTGCTTCAGTTACCGGCAAATTGACTGGAATCCCACCCTCCTATGATGAGTTAATGAGAGAAATTGAGGAGTTGAGAAAAGGCGACCTCGGGAGGGACCTGCACCAATAGCTGCGGCTATGACCCCAGTGACTGAGGGTGGCCCATCAAGTGAAGTTCAGGGGCAGAGGTTGGCAGTCAATGAGTGCTCTGACAAGGAAAAAGATATTCCACAATGGGGCGAACTGTTGAGAGAGATCCGGGAATTCAAAAACAGTCCCTTTATGAAGGCCACGCCTGCAAGTACGGGCCCCGACCTATATCCGACTGCATCTGCTATGGGGGTGGGGGTACCACCCATGTATCTCCTGCTGATAACAGCCCAAACTCAATTCCTTGACCATGGAAGTGGAGAAACTGACGAGATGTCTCCAAATGCTTATCACGCCGCCAGACAGAGATGGCACCAGGTTTCCAGTTAGTAGTACCCCGCCCTGGCTCCCAGTGTGGTGCCTCAGCCAGCTCAAACTCCAGAAAGTATGTTTTGCTATAATTGTGGGAAGGATGGGCACATGAAGAGGAATGCCAGTCCCAAAAGACACGGACAAAGTTGCATATAGGCTACAAGGAGAGCTTCGGAGAACAAATCAGTGGTTAAGAGGTGCACAAAATGATCCCAGTGAGGGCACCAAAAATGCTAACTCATGTCTTTCTGTGGCAAGGTCAGTTGCCCAGGCCCCCCCCCCACCGCCTCTCCAGACTGGTCCAGAATAGTGGGTCCCTCCATGGAGACCACTGTAAAGGTGAATGGAGTGTCTACAAGAGCTGTATTAGACAGTGGCTCCCAAGTGACAATTATGTTCCAGGATTGGTATCAAAGCATTTGTCAGACGTACCCTTACAACCATTAGAAGGACTGCATGTATGGGGGTTAAGTGAGAAGGCCTACCCTATTCGGGTATATCCGAATTTGGCTGTCTTTCCCCACCTCCGTGGCTGGAGTGGCCGAACAAGTAGAGACCCTAGCCTTAGTGTGTCCCCCCACTGGACTGTATGATGGTGTCCCTTTGTTGACTGGAACAAATGCTCATATGTTCGGAAGGCTGGCACAGTTGTGTTATGAAAAACAGGGGTCAAAGACTAGTAGAGCTTTAAGAGTTCCGGCTTTAATTAAGAAGGCCTATGAGGCACAGAGAGATGCTGAAAAAATAGAACCAGAGGAACGGTCGGAATTGTATGGAAGAAGGATCCTGAGTCTCTGATCCTGGTGCCAAATGCCCAGTGTACCTTACAGGAGAGGTCCGTATCAGAAAGGATGTTAAGAATAAAATATTAATGTTGGATGCACCAGGCGATGGAAAATTGCCAGAGGGACTGCTGGTCAAGCTTCAGTATTTTGCCCGCTAGAGCCCATGCTTATGCCAGAAGGGTAATGGTCCAAGTTCATAATGTGTCTGAAAGAGACATTCGGTAAATAGAGGTTGCATCCTGGCTAATCTGCATTGTGCAGACACTGCAGTGCTACCCAGCAGCAAGAGTTCGAGGAAGAATGATAGAAACGCCTGACTTGTTTGATTTGGCGACTCCCGTTGCCAGCTGCATGGAAAGTGAGGATCAGTGAAAGCTTGCCCAGAGAGCCAGGTGTTTTCTTTAAAGGAATGGGACGTGGGATGCGTGCAAGGAGCTGAGCACAATATCCGGCTGCATGACGAAACCATTTGTGAGAGGTCTCGACGCCTGGCACTTGCTGATATAGATGATGTGAGGCGCATCTGCAAGAATGTTAGCTGCTGGTGTAATACAAGAATCCAAGCCTTATGCTTCCCCATTGTGGTAGTGAGGAAAAAGAATGGGACAGTAAGGATGTGCGTGGATTATCGCACCTTAAACCGGCGGACTATCCCTGATCAGTACACAATGTCCCGCATTCAGGATGCTTTGGACTGCCTAAACGGGAGCAAGTGGTTTTCTGTGCTGGATCTCCGCAGTAGGTACTACCAGATCCCAATGGCCCCAGAGGACCGTGAGAAGACAGCCTTTATCTGTCCGCTTGGCTTCTATGAATTCATGAGGATGCCTCAAGGGATTTCAGGTGCCCCAGCCACTTTCAACGATTGATGGAGCGTGCAGTGGGGACATGAACTTACCTAGAGTGCCTGGTATACCTAGATGATGTTATTGTGTTTGGCAGCTCACTGGAGGAACATGAGAGCAGATTATTTAAGGTATTGGACCGACTGGAGGACTTTGGCCTTAAACTGTCCATTGATAAGTGTCAATTCTTTCAAACATCAGTAAAGTATGTGGACACATAGTATCCACCGAGGAATAGAGACCGACCCAAGTAAAGTTGGAGGCCTTGACCACCTGGCCACAGCCAAAAATCTAAAAAGAACTGCAAAGATTCCTGGGATTCTGTGGTTATTATCAGCGTTTCATCAAGGACTATTCAAGAGTGATCAGCCTTTACTTAACCTTACTCAAAGGGTATCCCCAACCCACAAAAAATACCAAAGTCAGCGTCCCTCAAGACTGAAGAGTGTATTTTAGTCAAGTAGTATTTGGGGTCCGCTGGACTCCTGATTGTGAGACTGCTTTTCATGAGATCATATATCAACTTACCCATGCTCCAGTGCTGGCCTATGCCGATCCAAGAAAACCTTATGTCCTGCACACTGATGCTAGCTTGCAAGGGTTGGGGCTGTGTTGTACCAAGAGCATGAGAATGGCCTGAGACCAGTGGCCTTTGCCAGTAGAAGCCTGACCCCATCCGAAAAGAACTATCCTGTACATAAGTTAGAGTTCCTAGCTTGAAGTGGGCTATTGTTGACCAATTCCATGAGTACTTGTATGGAGCTAAAATACTAGTAAAACTGACAAATCCTTTGACCTATGTGCAGACCTCAGCTAAGTTGGATGCCACTGGCCATAGGGTGTCTTCTGCATTATCTACATATGACTATGCTCTCGAATACCGAGCAGGTCTGAACCACATAGATGCTGATGCTCTCTCCCGGAGGCCTGTTCCCCAGAATGATTGGGTCAGATTGGCAGAACCTGACATTCGGGCACTCTGCGGAAGTTTGACAGGGAGGAACAAATGTCCACGGACGCAGTGGTCTGCATGGTGGATTGCTTGGGACCCTCTGAGAATTGCATACCCTGCTTGTTGCCACTTTTCTGCAATAGACATTGGTGCACTGCCTCAGCTGGACAATGACAGTATTCGTGGGCTCAATCCCGCGATCCCATGATCAAAGCAGCTTTAGAAGCCCTCTATGCAGGAAAAGATGTGTCCAAATACGCTCCACTGATTTGAGAACTGCACTGTTATACAAAGAAGGTCCTAAGTTGAAACTGATCAATAAACTGTTATACAGAGAAACAGTAGACAGAGGGGACAAGTAGACAAACAACAACTAGTGCTGCCCACTGCCTTTCGAGACTCAGTACTGATGTCCTTGCACAACCACATGGGGCACCTTGGTATAGACAGAACACTTGACTTGGTGAGATCCAGATTCTATTGGCCTAAGATGGGGCTGATGTGGAGCAACACATTCGAACTTGTAGTCGCTGCTTACAGAGGAAAGCTTTGCCCCAGAGGGCTGCCCCTTGTTAACATCACCACCAGTGCACCCATGGAGCTGGTCTGTATTGATTTTCTGAGTTTGGAGTCAGATCAAAGAAATATCAGTAATGTGCTGGTGGTCACTGACCATTTCACGAGATATGCCAAGCTTTCCCACCAAAGACCAGAAAGCATCCACTGTGGCCAAAGTACTTGTAGAAAACTTTTTGTTCACTATGGGCTCCACAAAGAATCCATTCTGATCAAGGGAGAGACTTTGAGAGTCGTCTGATCAAAGAGATGCTTTCTCTGTGGGGAGTGCGAAAGTCCAGAACCACTCCTTACCACCCCCAGGGGACCCACAGCCTGAACGTTTCAACCACACTTTGCTAGATATGCTAGGCACCCTGCACCCAAAAGACAAACCTAGATGGAGCCAACAAATTAGCACCCTGGTACATGCTTATAACTGCACCAAAAGTGATGCCACTGGGTTCTCCCCCTACCGGCTGATGTTTGGAAGAGAAGCTCGACTACCGGTAGATGTGTGTTTTGGGGTCTCTCCTGATGGGGTTCAATGACAACTATTTACAGTATGTGTAAAAGTTAAAGGCCCAGCTAACTCATGCGTACCAACTGAGCTCAAACCATGGCTGCCAAAAGAAATCTGGCCAACAAAGAAAGGTATGATAAAAGGTGGAAGCACAGGAACTCCAGGAGGGAGATCGGGTATTGCTAAGAAATCTGGGACTGCATGGCAAACTCAAGATTGCTGACAGATGGCACCATCTCCTCACATTGTAGTGGGCAAACTAGATGATCTGCCTGTGTACAAAGTAAGGCCTGAGAATAATTCAAAAGATGTAAAACAATGCATAGAAATCATTTACTGCCCATTGGACAAATCTTGATTGAGTCTGAGCCCCAGAAGATGCCCCTCTGGACCAGTGACTAGAGCTGCTAAGAAAAGATCAAGAAAGTCTGCACCTACAGAAGCAGAGTTAAAGTGTTCCCTCCACAAGTCCCAGTTGAGCATGACTGTCAGTCCATATCAGAAGAAAGTGAGAGTGACTTGAATACTATCCTTCTACGAACTGAGTCAATTGTTCGGGCAATCCCTAGTCAATACTGGAGACGAAGCTGGGCCTTCTGGACTGTCTAAGCCCCAGCTTCATCCCTGGAGCCAATGCTCCCAGAAAGTGAAGTGCAAAGCATCAGATCAGATGAAATGGAATCATTGTGCATGGTTGAACTGTTTGAGCTTTCAGGGGAGGAAAATGATGGACTGGGGCAGACTGGTGATACACCAGAACAAGAAGAGTATTTTGAGTGCCCTGACAGTCCACTGCCAGTGTCTGAAAGCTCTCCATGTGAGCCAAATGTTGTGGACTCAGAAACTGTAACTCCTGGAGCTGAAAGTGCCCCAAGTTCTAGCCTCTCTACCCCCATGGAGACTCCTCTGACAAGTGAGGACAATGCTGAAAATGAGGCTCAGAGTGCAGAGACTGTAACAGTTCCCCCTAGAAAGCCTGATCGAGCTGTAAAGCCTGTGGTGCACCTCAGTTATGATTCCCTTGAGAGGCCTGTGGACTTGCCTCTCAATGTTGTCCATAAAGGAGTGTATGTGTCCCCGAGCTCATTGCCCAAACTGAGCGTCAGTGCTAACTCCAAGTTACTTGTGTTGCCCTCTAAGTATGGTGCCCTTGCCCCGTCCAGCCCCAAGGTAACTGATAGGGAAGGGCCCCCTCTCTTCAGGTTTCATGTACAAGAGGTAATAACTTGAGTTATGGTACAATGTGTGTGTAATACTGTGTAAAGAGTGATGACTGCAATGTTTCAGAAATGTGTTCTTAGTAAAATGATATATTGACTGATGATTACATGTGTGAGCCTAATGCAAATGTATATGGTTGCAGTTGAAACTTATCAGGTGCCTAGCTGCACGCGGACGTCAAGCTTTCCCAGACCAGGAAGGATGTAACCACCCTGCAAATGGGGGATCCAAAGACTTCCAGGAGCTGCCTGAATGCTCCAAGCCTGAATGGTGTTTGGCGTTTAAGCCATTTATCTGTAGTGTTTTAGAGCCTCTGGTACTGTCTCTTTAAGAGCTGTCTGCTTGCAGACATAATTAGTTTGTATGGGGGACTGTGTGTTTCTTTGATTGAGTACCACTCGAGCTGCTGCCAATTCACTCCATTTCTGCAGTCACTAGAGTGCAAAGGAACCTATCTGAAAGATGTAACTGTTTGCCAGAAATCATTTAGAGTAATAATGAAAATACAGTTTGTCTAACCTGCTTTCTTTGCAGTCAGAACTGTTTGCCTAGTTCCCATTCTAGTTTTGAACTGCTGAACTGGACCAATCAGTGTGGGTTAAGGTAGCTCTAAATGGTGCCTTGGCTGAATCAGAACTTGGACTGTAATCTGAGCCAGCCACAAGAGGATTGTATGGGCAGTGACTCTGGGAGATGTAGTTTGGACGGCGCTTTTTGGACCAGCAGGGGCAGTCTATTGTGAGTGACAGCCAATCCAGCCAAGAACTGGGAGGAACTCAAAGGAAGTGCCCGTTTTGTCTGCTGGAGTTTCAGTTGAGCTCTGGCAGTGAAGAGGAAGGAGCCCTGTGCTTTTTCAGTGTGCAGTTTTAGTCGGAAGCGTGTGTAAGGCCCAGAGTTCCGGTCTGCAGCTTGTGTAACTGCTTGTTAGGACTGAATCCATCCTGTGAAGAGAATCAAAGGATATCTGAAGAGTAGAAACCAGGCTCACCCTGTAGAAGACTGGAGAAATTGCTGAATGCGTCGGTCTGTCAGGAACTGAATCTGCTGTGTGTTCTCCCGGGTATTGTGCAGTAATTGCGATCGGGATAGAGAAGCAGCCTGCCTGGTATAGTACTTTCTTTTACCATATAAATGTGTGAGGAGGCTTGGTAGCTCAAGTGAATTCTGCTGCCATTAAAGGACTTTCGCCTGTTACTGTTTACCATATAAATGTGTGAGGAGGCTTGTGTAGCTCAAGTGAATCCTGCTGCCATTAAAGGACTTTTCGCCTGTTACTGTTTACCATATAAATGTGAGGTCTCGTGGAGCTCAAGAGTAGCCCTGCTGACGTTGAAGGACACTATCTTGTTTGGAGGTCGTGAGTACTAATTCAGGGTCGCTCCCTGTTGAATTGCCACATTGAATCCAAATGGAATTAGTGTACTGCTGACTGTTTAACTAATTTTTCTTTTCTCTGTGGAAAGGGCCCTACCAGCTGCCAGGTTTGGACTAGCCACTAGGGCTTGGTGCCCAGGGACAGTAACTGGTAGGGATAGGCCTTGCACAGAGCCTTAAGATAGATGAGTAAAGTGATAAGCTAATTAACCTGATTTCCTCCTGTCCTTGTTATATCCCCTAAATAAATCAGAGCTGCTTGTTTCAGCAAAGTTATACTGCCTGAGGTATTTGTCTATGTTAAAGTATTGTACTGTGATTGTTGCACTGTATCTTATTTTACGGGATCCAGTGTCTGAACCAGTCCTGGGGGTAAGTGTATACTGTGAAGGTAATTCTGATATATTGTGTGGGCCACTAGTGGGAAGAAAGGGGGTTGCAGTGTCCCAGAGGGCTGTGACCAAGTTAGTTTAACTATTGCAAACCCTGACCTCTGGGTGGAGGCACCGCCATCGGATCCAGGCCCTCAACCTGTTAGTGGCAAATCAGGCAGGGTAGTAGCCCTGGGATAGCGCCATCTAGGGTTACACTCCACTTACTGTATATTTGATGCAGGGCCCACTTGGCTGCTTGTCAACTGCCAGGGGCCCTACACTGATTATCATTGAGACTGTCAGGTGCTTCTTCAAGGAGGAGAATTCCAAACCACCAGCAAGAAAGCAATGGTGAGAGCCTCAAAAGAAGTCACATTTGGGAAATGATGCTCATGTAAATTACATGCCTGACTCAAACCTACCAGTTTTGGGGAAGGTAGTCGAGAAGGAGGTGGTTGTGATGCAGCTGGAGACTCACATGGAAAAATATGATATCTATGAGCCTCTCCAGTTGGGGTTCAGATCTTACCACAGCACAGAGACTGCTCATGTTAAGGTGGTCAGTGATCTACTCTTTGCAAGAGACAGAGAGTACAGATTTTACCCTGGTCCTTCTTGATTTCTCATTTGCATTTGTCATGGTTGATGATGGTGTACTGCTAGACTGTCTAAGGTACTACGTTAGACTCACTGGTATGGTGTTATGGAGGTGTAAGTCCTACCTCACGGGCCTGGCTAGGTCCAATCATGTGACCCCAGTCCTGCAGGCTCTGCACTGTCTGCCTGTCAGGTGGTAGGTAATTTTCAAGATGCGCTTGCTCACCTATAATGCCCTATACGGACTAGGCCCTGGCTATCTGGCTGATCTTCTTACACCTGCCACCTCAGTCCATTCCCTGTGTTCCTTGGCTTGGGGCCTCCTAGCTGTTCCTAGGGTCAAACTGAAAACATCAGGCGACCATGCCTTTCGTTTCACTGGGCCTGCCCTATGGAACACTTTTCCAGCTGCTGTTAGGGAGGCCCCATCAGTCGAGTCCTTAAAAAAGGGTCTGAAGGCTCACCTGTTTGGTTTGGCTTTCTCTGATGAAGGCGAGTGACTAGTACAATTTAATCTGTATTTTAATTATTCTGAGATTTGTTGTTTTATATATTTATCTGTTGTATATGGTATTTACAGTTCATATATATTCTATTGTTGACCTTACCTGTTTTTAAGTAAGGTACCCAGAGCACCAGGGATTGGGCACTGTATAAATAAAATTGCCTTGCCTCACGGGAAGGGTAACATAGATTGTTCTAGGTAACTATCTCTGAAACAGCTATGCTAGACTGGAGTGCCACAGGGTTCAGTCCACTCTCCCATGTTGTTCATGGTGTGGATGCTGCTGTTGTGTGAGATAAAAAAATGATATAGAATGGAGCTTCATTGTTATGCTGATGTTATCCCGCTGTACCTATCCTGTACACCTAATGGAAATTATGTGATTTGGTGCTGAGCTGCTGTCTTCATGAAATCAGTGACTGGATGGCCTCCAACTGGCTGAGTCATAACCCAGGAAGACAGAGGTGTTGCTTTGTCAGGACAGGTTTATTTGGATGGGCAATGATGGGTGATGAATAACAGTACATGAATCTGGACAATTCTGGACAAGGGACACCAGGACCGGACTGGCTGGGAGCACGAAAAAAAAGGAGGATATGTCCTCCATAGAGAATTCGTACAGACAAATCAAAATGCTAGGGACAGAAGTGAGGCTTAGCAGGCTGTTCCAATCCCTTTTGACCCACTGAGCTGGGGAGGAGTGGATCAGCAGGGTCTTTTCACATGGTACCCCCTGAGGATACAAATGGGTCATGAAAGATGGATGCTGATGATACATACATATAGTACATGCATTCATCCATACAGCTTTAGGCAGGAAAGAAGATCATTTTTTCATCAAGTTCCTCTATTCCACTATCTCTGTTGGATTAACCTTTCCACCCTATCTGTACATACATACTTACAGCTTACGAGAGGAAAGAAAACCACTGATCCATCAAGTCCTTCCCTCACAGTAGCTCAGTGAAATCCACCACTGACATTTATTAATTAGTGACTTTAAGTAAGTCTTATATTCCCTGCGTGTTATCGCCCCCTCCCTCCTTCCTTCCTTCTCGCCCCACTGTCTCTGTGCTTACCTCCCTGAGCTTTCCTTTTTTTACAATTTAGAAAAACTGGCATTTTCAGCTAAGATGCAAAATCTGATTTTCAGTGCAGTCCTGCTGTTAAACAACTTTACAGCTGGCAGTGAAGCTCAGGGAGGTTAAGTGACTATGTATCTTGTTGTAAGGGTGCCCTGAGCCTGTTGGGAAAGGACACCACATATAAATAAACTCTACTACTACTATTTAAAGAGCTACTGACGCCTCAAAGAAAACTTTAAAAAACACAATAATTAGGTACAATTCTGCCTGCATTTCATTTATATTTTACATATTTCTCCTCCCCATTATTTACTAAGGAAATTTGCATGAATATATGATCGTTATCCCTTAGAGTTCCTTTACAGTCCATCTGCCTCTACAGCTTACTCCCTACTTCAAGTCATAATCCTCTGTTGTGACATCACAATCTGTTGCCATGGGAGTAACTGTGATGTCACAAGCAGTGCTCTATGACTTCAGGTAGGGAGAAAGCAGCAGGAAGAGACAAACTCTTCGGGAGCAAAGATCATGTTTTCATACAAATTACCTCAGTAATAAATAATGGGGAGGAGGAATACAGCACTAATGTGAAATACAAGCTGGACTGTGTCTAAATATTAGGTTTTGTTAAAGTTCACCTGAACGTGTAATCAGCTCTTTAAGGTAACACAATGAGTAAGTTGCCCTGGTGAAATCTGAACCTTGGCCTCCTGGTTCCCAAGTGTGTGCTGTAACCACTAAACCACACTCCCACCAACCACTACACCACACTGCCTGTAATCATCACACCATGCACCCTCTAGTAACCTCCTTAATCTTTCCTGTGTGCACCTACAGGCAGCTAAAACTGTTCATAGCTGGTAAGGTGCCTTCAGATACAGTATGAAAGACTCTATAGAAGCCACATTGCTTTTCTTTAGCAACTAATGAACACAGTACTGTATAGCTGACATTTTAACAGTGATCAACATTTGCAAGTGCACATAAATATATTTTCTAATTAGCACAATGTCATATGCCGATCATACTGCGACACCGTTACATGGACGACAGTACAGCGACACAGCAACAGGTCACTGTACTGTCACAGCGGGACCCCAGGACTAGAGGGCATGGGATGAAGTTGGAGGGCGGCGATTCAGAGAAAGCGTGAGGAATAATTTCTTCATGGAATGGGTGGTGGACAAGTGGAACACCCTGCCAGAGGAAGTAGTGGGGGCTGAAACAATCACAGAATTTAAGAATGCATGGGATAGACATAAGGGAATTCTGGAGGTTAGGGGTAAGGGGCAACAACCTTCTAGGAAAGCAAAGTAAATTTACAAGCTGAAATGGGCAGACTGGAAGGGCCGCACGCCCTTATTGCCGGCAGTGTCAATGTATCTATGTATCTATGTAAAAGAGGCCAAACCACAGGGACAAGCCATTGGGACCAGAGCTTGGTGGAGGTTTAAGTCAAGACCTACAGTGGTAGTAGGAATGCCAGCGGGGAAAGCCTAAGCAGGCCACTAAGCTGGGAGATAGAAGACTCTTCTGAATGCAGTGGCAAGGCAGGGAGAAAGTACAGTGATAACAAAGACTGTTCTACTTTCATTTGACTTCTGTTAACTACTTTATATCCAGGATGACCCAAAAGGAAAAAATGCCTTTATCTGATAGATTAAACAGAGAGAATGAAACCTAGTAATTTTCTATACCTTCTGCAGTGACCTACTGTAAGTGAGCTGCCATTTCTGGTGTACTCAGCTGTAACATGGACACTAAAGCCAGTCATCCTTCACTACTGTAAATAATGACTGCTTGTTTAGAATGGGAGTTGCCTAAATAGCCATTGCTGCTATATTCCCCTCATAATCCTTATTTTTTTCCAATTTGGCTACAGATTACAATTCCACTTAATTACAAAGCACACATTTGGTTGTGTCTGGTGTGTGTGTGTGTGTGTGTGCACGTTCGTGCATGTGTCTGTGTGCATCTGTGTATTACAAGTAGTTCAAGGGGGATCCTTTCTTTCTGTAACATTTAGTCTAAAAAGCAGATATTTCTTACATACAAACATACGATGAAGCCAGCAGAAGAAGGCCATTTGGGCTATTAAGTCTGCTGTACTGCAGGGTCCACAGCTTGAGCTACTGTCCCTGACCTCCCTCCTTCCAGCTTAAGACTGTGCCCCCTTGTGTTATGGTTGCCACTCAACTTAAAGAGACTGTCCTTATCCACCTTATTTATCCCTTTCCAGTACTTGAAGGTCCCAATCATGTCCTCTCCTCACTCTCTCTCTCTCTCTCTCTCTCTCTCTCTTATATATATATATATATATATATATCCTCTCTCTGTCTCTCTCCTGTCTTCCAGGGAGTACATGTTCAGTGCCCTCAACCTCTCCTCATATGCCTTACCCTACTGACCCACTGTTATCATTGTAGCCCTCCTCTGAACCTTCTCCAGCAGATTAATGTCCTTTCTGAGGTGTGAGCACCACTACTGAACATACTCTAGATGAGGCCTTACCAGGGACCCATACAAGGGCAGTATAACCTCTTGTCTCCTACTACCAGTCCCCCTAGATAAGCATCCCAGCATCTTGTTTGCCTTTGCTGCTGCTTTCTTGCACTGTGTGGAGTGATTCAGGTCACTAGTGATCATCACTCCCAGGTCCTTCTCCTCCTCTGATGCAGATATTCGGACTCCACCCAGGTAGTACTCTGTCCTGGGATTCTTGGTTCCAATATGCATAACTTTGCATTTCTTGGCATTGAAGCCAGGCTGCCAGATCCTGGACCACCTCCCCAACTTTTCCAGATCATCTTTTAAAACTTTAAGCTCTTCAAACCAATTTCAGTTCAGAATTGGCAAAATAAACACTAAACGTTGGAGTTGGGATGTGTTAGTTGCATTTTATTCCCAACAGGCCAAATACAGATGTGTTTTCCAGGCTCAAATTTGGCTCCCACTTGAAGAAGCTAATTAAGCTAACTACTGAGAACAGTCTTACAGTAGTGCCCTAGACGCCTGTGCCAGAAACCAATACGTGCTTTTAAGAGTATCTGAGCCATTACTGATTTATACAGAGTAGTGCTTTTTCTGAGAAAAATCAAAGTATTATTCACACTATAGATGTGTCAAGAAAGGTTATATATGTTTGCAAAGGTTTGACTAGACTGAAAGACTCCATGAAGGAGGTGGATCAAGGGGTTATCCAGTGAAAATGATGACTGAGATTGAGCAACTCAGATTTCAGTGACTCAGTCTCAGTGCCTGTAGTGTCAGTGACCCCACAAAGGGTAGCGACAGGGAAGGACAGGGCGAAGGGAAGAGCGACAGACATACCGGAAGAGGAGGGAAGGTATATGAGGGTGGTGAGCTGGGAAGCCACCGAGCTGGCTGCATGGCGTGGTGGTGAGGATGGCTGGCTACAGTGGGGAGGGTACGGGTTTCAAGGCTGGGGAGGAGCACAATATTTTGTGCTTTTTTGGAGCAGGTGTTAAGTTTGTTTTTTTTGGGCGGTTCTCCCCTTCCCTGACATGCACCCCCTCCCTCATAGTTTGTTATTATTAGTGAGGGAGGCGGGGTGAAACCCACACATAAATACTAAAAGCGAAGTTGCTTTTGCTGCACATCACCGCTTTTATTTTCGACGATGTACACTTGTCCTTACAGCAATCGTGGATTTTACATCGCCATTATGACATAGACCCAATTGAAGGGAGTGGTAGATGTTGCTTACCTTGATTTCAGCAGGGCTTTTGACACTGTTTAGCATAAAAGACTGGTAAACAAGTTGGTTAGCCTGGGTGCGGGCCACAAGGTGGTGAACTGGGTTAGAAACTGGTTGAGGGACAGGAAGCAGAGGGTGGTGGTGAATGTGATCTAATCCAAGGAAAGGGGGTGACCAGTGGGGTACCTCAAGCATCAGTCCTGGGGCCAGTCCTTTTTAATGTCTTCATTAGTGGTACTGCAGAAGGGCTGTAAGGGAAGGTTTGCACATTTGTAGATGACACCAAGATCTGCAACAGGGCAGACACTCCAGATGGGGTGGAGAAAATGAGGAGGGACCCAGGAAAGCTGAAAAAATGGTCTGAAGTGTGGCAACTACGATTCAGTATAAAGAAGTGCAAAAGCATGCACCCGGGGTGCAGAAAGCCCACGGGGAAGGGGTTGTTGCTGACTGTTACCAGGGAAAAAGGGATTTGGGGATAATCATCTCAGATGACCTAAAGGTGGCCAGTGTATAAAGGCTGTGGGGAGGGCCAGAGGCATGTTGGGATGCACTGGAAGGGGTATCACTAGCAGAAGAAGGGAGGTGGTGATACCACTGTAGAAAACACTGGTGAGGCCCCATCTTGTGTACAGCTCTGGAGGCTGCATCTTCATAAGGTCATAGACAGGGTGGAGGTGGTTCAGAGAAGAGTGACTTAGATAGTGCAGAGGTTGCACCAGAAGACATATGAGGAGAGATTAAAATACCTCAATACGTACACACTGGAAGAAGGAGGGAATGTGGAGATATGATAGAAACCTTCAAGTATCTTAAGGGCATAAACAAGGTGCAAGTGGGTGACATTGTTCAGTATAGGAGAGGTACAAGAACAAGGGGGCACAATATGAGAACGGACGGAGGCAGGATAAGGGGGAATGTGAGGAAGTTTTTTTTTTCATGGAAAGGGTGGAGGATGCATGGAACAGCCTACCCCAGGAGGTGGTGGCAATCAGCACAGTGGGGGATACAAACATGCATGTGACAGGCATAAGGGAACTCTAGAGGTGGGAAGGAGAGGCTAAATCCGTTGAACAAGTAGGGTCAGCAGCCTCTGATACAGAGTAACGGTATAAGGGCAAACTGGATGGGCCTAGCAGTCCTTATCTGCCATCAATTTCTATGTTTCTATGATAGTCCGTTAAAGTGAAGGTCCCCTCAGCCTATTTTCTGTATACCTGTGTAGTCTGTAGGCATGAACAATGATTCCCTCTGTTGCATCCCCCTAATTTCATCCTCCCAATTTAAATATAAATGAGGTTGCTTCACTCTGTTTTGCCCTGATATGAAAACCTGTTTGTCTCCATTGCAAAGGTCATGACCCCACTCAGGCAAATCATCTTGGGAGTTCATGATGCGCACCTGCACATGCCAGCAGAACTTATACTCTCAGTCAATTCTGTTACATGTCTTGTGAAGTCCCTGTATTTTCTAAAAGCATTTTTTTCTAACACAGATACACTTTAAACTACAGAAAACAGACAGGGCACTTACTATGCCTTGAAAGTTTCATGGTCAGCATAAGACAAGAACATAGGGACTGCAGAGGACAGCAACAGCACTGAATAATACAGTATAACTACTGGAGACTTTAGCACTAAAACACCATAACATTCTAGGAAACAGAAACATAGACTTTGACAGCAGATAAAGCCCT
The DNA here is from genome assembly GCA_016271365.2 of Neoceratodus forsteri. Taxonomy (NCBI): domain Eukaryota; kingdom Metazoa; phylum Chordata; order Ceratodontiformes; family Ceratodontidae; genus Neoceratodus; species Neoceratodus forsteri. The sequence continues at coordinate 705,756,384 of CM028130.1, forward strand.
GGCCCACCCAGTCTGCCCATTTCCTACCTATTGGATAATCTGCAGATCCTAGTTAACCAACAGCCTACTTCCTCCTACCCCACTAGAACTGCTTTATATCTGTCCCATGCATTCTTGAATTCCCCACTGTTTTGACCCCACGACCTCCTCAGGAAGGCCGTTTTATGCATCCACCACCCTCTCCATGAAAAAATACTTCCTCACATTGCTCCTGAGCTGACCCCCATTTTCAAATTGTGCCTCCTTGTTCTTGTACATCTCTTTTTCTGAAAGATGCTACCCTCTTGGACTTTGTTAATTCCCTTGAGGTACTTGAATGTTTCTGTCACGTCCTCCCTCTCCCTCCTTTCCTCAAGGGTATACATATTAAGCTCCTTTAGTCTCTCTTTGTATGGCTTCTGTGCAGATCCTGCACCATTTTAGCTGCCCTCCTCTGGACTGCCTCTATCCTGTCTATGTCCTTGCAGATATGGGGTCTCCAGAACTGCATGCAGTATTCCAGATGGGGTCTCACCAACTGTCTGTACAGAGGGATAACAACTTCCTGTCTTCTACTGGTGATGCCTCTCCCTATGCATCCCAGGATCCCCCCAGCCCTTATACAAGTTGGGTCATGACCTTTGCAATGGAATCAAGCAGGTTTTCATACCAGATTTAAGTACATTAATTTACACTTAAATCCTGATGAAATTAGGAGGGTGCAATAGACGCAATCATTGTTCATGCCTATGAACTACACAGGTAAATAGAATAAAAGACTGAGGGGACCTTCCCTTTAAGCTAGTAAGAATAAACCAACCAGGTTTGGCAGCAGACTGAAGTTTCTAGACCTTAGACAAGCAAATGTTTAGGACAGTTTTACAGTGGGAAACTGCAGAAGCCCCTTTTTTTTGTTGGGGTGGGGGCATGGTAAAAAGTAGGAAACAAACACCACTGTCTAGCAAAGAGTGTTCTGTTCTACAGGAATACCCTGAACTATATACATATACATACATATCAGCAGGAGCTACCCTGATAGCGAGATTAGTAGAAAACCTCATTCATCTACATGATGGCGTCCAACATCTTAAATGGCACTGGTTTAGTGCTCTTGTTTACTAGAAAAGAGCGCCTGTGCAGGATGCGTTTAACTGCCACTGGAAGAAGAAGAAGTCGCAGCCCACTCAGTGAGACTGCCACAGCATTTTCTCCTGGAATGAGCCTGTGAGGTCCTGTGTGAGCAATTAATGTCTGAAACAAAATATCTACAGCGTGTGGTCTCAGCTGGTAGAGTGGCCTTGATGTGGTGCTGTGCTCAACCATTCAATTTAATTTGAATCCATGGGATCAAGTACTTCTGAAATGACTTTGAGATTTGTACAGCATTATCGTAACGGCTCTATTACTTTAGCTGAGAAGGTAAGCAGCCTTATCTTGAAACAGTATGTAAACTGCCTCAGACTAGTCAAATTGGGCTAAAGATGATGATTAGACATTGAATTTGTTAATGAAAACTGCAGCTTGATTGGCTGTCTGAGGTTTGTATGTATGTGCACATGCTTACGGGTATGTATACACATAGATGTGTGTGTATGTGTCTGTGTGTGCGTGTGTGTGAGCATGCGTGTGTGAGCACATGTGCACATGCACACATGTGCAAACTTACAATACTCCCATGCAGTTTTTTCACCACCGGTTTCTTGTTATACACAGCACAAGACAGAAAAACACAGGCAACCACTGAATTTTTCCTTACTGTAGAAAATTAGTTGTGGGGAACACAAAGGTCACAGTTACATGATTTTACTATGCAACCCTTGTCTGAGATTCTTGAGAAAAAGAAAAACAATCTATGGGCGATTTATCAGAAAAGCTGTAGCAAAGGGTAGCAGAAAGCTCAGAAAAATAGCAACTTCTGTTTTCGGTAGAGATCTTGCATGACTGCATTCTGAAAAGAATTAAAGCCAGCTGGTAAAGGAAGACAGCTAAAACCCACAGTTTCTGAGGGTTAAAGAAACATCAACAGCCTCTGTGTTTATTTAAATCATTCTAATGTAATTACTGTGTGGAAACCACCCTCTATTCAAGTACTATTTTCTTTCTCTTGATTATTTCACTTTATGTCTGAGTAAAGCACCCCAGCGATAATAACATAACACAGGCAGTACAGCCTCCTGCTCGGTTGGTTGTGGTTGGGAGGGTAGGCCTCAGCCATGAAGGAAGCAGCCATCTTGTCACCATAGTTGCTCATCTGAGCATCTAAGGGGTACCCTAAGCTTCTGGTTCTCTACAGAAATCTCACTGGTTGTAAGTCTTATGAAATCCTGTTTTCTGAGGCTACTGAAATGTAACACAGGGGTGTTAATGTTATCTTAAAGTAAATGTGTGATTTAAACAAAATCAGAGTTTGGGCTTCATTGCCCGCTACTCTGGGGCGGCGATAGTCCCTCTGTGTAAAAATATTTTTTTTTTACTCACTTGATAATGTTTGGGAAGGGATCGTAATTTTGCCTGAACTGGGAACCAGACGATCCCTTCCCACTTCCGAGTTTGCCTGCTCAGCCCCCGCGCTCTCCCGTTTTGTGACGTTTAACCAGGAGAGCATGGGGATCACGCCTAATACAGGTCTATGGGGCTAACTTTGAAAAGCGATTTTATTAAACTTTAAGCGAGCGTTTGATTAAAATGAAAGCCACTGCTCAACTAATGAGGACCCTATTGGTTGAGCAGTGGCTTCGCTTATCAAATGTTAGCTAAATTAATAAATAAGGTTAGCCCCACAGACCTGTATTCTGTGCTGGCCCCGCACTCTCCTGGTTAAACGCCACAAAACGGGGAGCAGCAGCATGCAAACTCGAAGTGCTGGGGATCATCTGGCCCCAGTTCAGACAAAATTATGATCCTTCCCAAACGTTAGCAAGTAAAAAAAAAATTTTTTTTACACAGAGGGGCTATGGCTGCCCCAGAGTAGCGGGCTATGAAGCCCAAACTGTTAGCTCACACAATTCCTTTAACTATGTTTTGCATAAAATATTGTGTATTTTAAATGTTATATTTTTTTCGACAGTATTTTAAATGTAATTATCTTTTAAGGTTGTTGATAGTACAATGAATTTATAATAGTTTTAGTTTATGATGTTTAATAATATTTACATGTATATAACGGTGGCATATATTTGAAGTTCTCCTGATTTGTGCTTGGAACTTCAATGTACCCTTCTGGTAATTGCAAGTGTGAGATTAAATAAACTAAACAAACACAGAATGCAGGTCAGAAAAAAAAAAGGCAGTGAATGCTCTAATGCCCAATAAAGCCTTTGTCATTTGCATATGCAGCCCATGATGCTTTGCATTGTGGGGGCATGTGTGATTTTGTATTTATTATAAAAAGTAGCTATTTTTAATGTAATTGTTTTGAAACTTAGCAATCTGATTACACGCCATTAATTCACAGAGAATGCTACACTGTTTAACATTAAAAGCCTTACATTACTTCATAAAAGTTTTGAGAACTGAGAAAATTAGCAGGCCCATAAGGAATGAAAAGCCATGGTGCAATCCGATGAGCAGTTAGCAATGCTGACAAGTGATGACTGCCAGTTTGGGATTTGAGCCACTTAAGTTTTATTACCATATATACTGTCCTGTAAGCAGACCTCACAAATAAATTGAGCCCCTTATTTTACCTTGGCAATTTTAGCAAAATTACAGCCATCATTTTGCTGCCCTAACCGCTACAAAATCTGTTTTTGACCGACACGGCACAGAAACTGTTTTTGTGGCCAGATCTGGACAAAAATCAAGTAGCTGCAAATGTGTTAACAATCGTTAACCTTGCAGAAGGGACTATCTAACACAGAACTTCAGTCCTCCTTATCTGTAGTCTATTTTAACGCCTAAAAACAAGACATATGAGTACGCAGTATTTACTGTAGATATTGGGGGTTTACTGGTCATCAACTTAACAAGGCCTTCTTATTCCATGTACTGTAACTAAAGGAACACTGTTAAACACCAGGTAGGTCTAAAAACAAAGCATAAATCTGAACCCTGTAACAGACGAAAGTCATTTCTGTGTTAATTTTCTTAATACTGAAAGGTAACCCCTTTAGCAAGCTGCCCAGAATGCAAGGACTTAACTTGCATGGAAACTTTCTGAGGCATTTGGCATCAAAAAACAGATTACCATGGCCGGCCCGGTGGAATGGAGGGCTGAGGAACTGTGCTCACTTTCACCATACCAGCGACCTAAGTTCAGTAACAGACTTCGTCGCTGGCGGGCGGCTGGGAAGAGGAGGATCAAGCATCTGGCAGACTGCCCTCCTCTGGGGAGGGACGGCTGCAGATCCTGGCACCGCCTGGCCTCCTAAAGGAGGCTTGCATGCATGCAGGCAGCCAGAAACAGCAACTTGGGGGCATGGAGAGACGGCAGCTGGTGATATCCCATGCACGGGAGCATGCATGGGCATATCTGAATGGCACTGCACATCCGTTGATCTAGGGAGGAAAGTGGAAAATGGCCAAGTGCAGTGCAGGATGACACCGTCCCTCGCAGGCTCCACGCCGGCTACAGGGCCCTCTCCCAGAACCGGATCAGTTCGTCGGTGGTAGGGCACTGACCGTTGACCCTTGCCACATGGGGTAAGCTGGGGAAAATACCGGGATGGATGTAAGTTCCTGGGATGCTGGGTGATGGGGCTGGGGAGGGGGTCAGGGAGAAGACTAGCCTGCACCGCGGAGGATGACAAACAGACTAACTTTAACAAAATAAAAAACAGATTACCAAGTGTCCGACCGCATGCATATATTACTGAGTCAACCTGGTGCTTAGTGTGCTTGAAGTGTTTGTTTACCTGTATGTAAACACTGCTAAGTAATCCTTGTAAACACTACTGAGCCACCTGGTGGTTAACTATAACACTACTGACTCACAAAGCATTTGTTTGTTTACCTGTACATAAACACAGCAGAGTCCCCATGTAAACTAAACATTACTGAGACACATGATGATTAGCCATATGTAAATATGCCGGATTACAGTGTTTAACTAAATATGAACTCTGCCGAGTCACCCTTGTAAATAACACTGAGTCACCTGGTGCTTTAACTATATGTACACACTGTTGAATTATAGAGTGTTTGCTTGTTTACCTGTGTGCACACACAGCAGAGTCACCCATGTGAAGAATAATGAGTCACATGATGCTTAGCTATAACATGGGTACCTAAAAGAACTGTGACTGGCTGACTCCTGTTACATGACCGTGCAGTGACTTGGCCCGCTGCACAGTCATCGTGGTACTTAGCCTCATCACATCTCACTCCACAACCAACTTTTAAAAACATTATTTGCCAGCCATTTTTTTTTTGACTCGCTAAAGCACATCAGAAGACCCGACCAGAAAAGAAAACATTTTTAAAACTTATTTTCAACTCCGCATCCTCCCCATCTAAAAAAATTCACAGAACATACAAATAAATATTCATGTAACTAAGTTCCAGTTTTACTGCCTTTTTTTTCTTTTGCATTCGTCACCTTGAGTGGTCACAATCATGTCTGCAGCTGCAGTAACAGTTCCCTGCCCCCCACACTCTCAATTTTCAAAAATAAGGGGAATGAGTAGAATTAAAGTGCAAACCTTTATTTTTTTGGTTTTTGCAGCTCTCACAAGGAAAATACTGATAATTAGGGCCCATCACTGCCACAGCACCACAAACCTGTTTCCTCCTTTCTACCCGCACTACCAGTACCGAATGCAAACCCCATTTCCTATTCACCCTGCGCACGGTAACAACACGGACAACACTGGCATTCTTTATTTAGGTTTCTCCTTGCTGTTCTCCCTGCTGCCTGCATAATCCCTCTGTGTTTAAAGATAAATTCTTGTGCTGGTGGATGGTGGGGTGGTGGGGGGTGGGGGGGGGAGGCGAGACACATGCAATTACTGAACTACAACTATGGAAGCCACAACAGGAAAAAAGTCCAAAACTCAAAACAGAAAGTAACTGAAGTTCCCACAGGCGGAGGAACTATTTTATAACAAATTTACATTTTATTTATTTATTGAATTTTGCTGACCGGGTAAGTCCACTGAGACTAAGTGTCCCTTTTTCAGGGGTGACCCGGGTTTAGTTACAAAGAGGTACAGATGTTGTGCATTCAGTCATTGTTGAGGATTACATTAGGTTATTTACATTCAGGATATAACAGCAGGAATTCATACTTCATTCAAATGATACTGCATACATTTGGAGTCAAATACTTGAGAAAACAACAATAAACCAGTTACTCTTACAGTTTAGAGGAGGCCAGGCAGAACATGCCAGCAGCCGGATAAATTGATCAATTAATGGTACTAAGACTAGGCAAGTGCTGAATAGAGGCACAAATACTCTTTTGGTGGAGAGACCATATCAACGAAGACAGTTGCATATATTATGCTCAAGAAGAGAGGTCTTTAGCCCTATTCTGAACCTCCCCCCCAAGGGACATGCAGTCTTGGAGGGAGAGCAGGAGGTTGTTCCATAGTGGCAGGGCACTAGTGGCAAAGGACCTTTGACATATGTTGGTCCTTACCCTAGGAACGTCCAGTAATGTATTGGTTGAGGACTGGAGACTCCTTCTCTGTGGCTTGACAGTCAGAATATCCCTCAGGCTAGGCGGACCGGGGCCTTTTAGTAATCTGATGGTCGAGGACCATAGAATCCTTCTCTGTTGTTTGACAGAATATACCCCAGGCTAGGCGGAGTGGGGTCATTTAGCAATTTGAATGCTAGGTTCAGTAGGGGGTATTCTAGTCTGCCCTCCAATGTGGGCCAACTGAGTAGTGTTAGTATAGAGCAGTTATGCTCTCTGTTTGGGGAATCTGCAGCAAAGTGAGCAACTCTATGACATAGCATTTTGAGGTTTTGTATTTCAAATGCCCTGGCAGCTGTGACTACTGGGGCACCATAAAGCAGAACAGGGAGCAAAGTGGGGTTTATAATCGCAAGCCTAGATTCTTTGGTTAAGTAGTTATTGAGACGATAGAACAACCCAATTTTTTGGTGCATAGTTTTGGTTAATTGCTCCACATGAGATTCTAGTGACAGTTCTTGGTCCAGGTAGATTCCCAGGTATTTTATGGACTCCACCACCTCAATGGGAGAACCGTCAAGAGTGTTACTGGTTAGCAGTTTCTGCAGGGCTACCCCTTGGAGCCTGGGGCCAAACAAAATAGCCTTGTTTTTTTCTTTTTGCATTTAGGATTAATTTCTTGGTGTTTACATATTAAATTATGTATATTACGAGTTAAAACACATTTACTACTTAAAACACATTTTGTAAGCATAATAAAACACTTGGACTGTGCATTATGCTAGACTGTTGCACCTCCCAGGTGGTTGAAAGTAATCGGCCTGCGGCTTTGTGCCCCACACACACCTGGGGCATGTGGTAGTCTAGCACTATGCACACCCTGCCATCTTTTACTGCTAGCATATAAACTGTGGGATCACAGTGTTTACTTGAACAGAAACACTCCTGAGCCACCCTTGTAAACAGTACTGAGTTACTTGGTGCTTAGCTATATGTACACACTGCTGGTTCAAGTGGTTTCCTTAATATAAAACACGCCTAGTCACTCCTGTAAACACTACTGAGTCACCTGGTGCTCAGTAATACGTGTAAACACTGCTGGATCACAGTATTTACCAGAAAATAAACACTGCTGAGTCACCCCAGTAAACACTAATGAATCACCTGATGATTAGCTCTGTGTAAACATTGCTGGATCACAGTATTTACCTGAAAATAAACACTGCTGCGTCACCTGGTGATCAGCAATATGTAAACACTGCTGGATCACATTATTTACCAGAAAATAAACACTACTGAGTCACCCCAGTAAACACTAATGAATCATTTAATGGTTAGCTCTATGTAAATACTGCTGATGACCAAATTTTTGAGCCCTCATTCACCAAGTATCCAGGTAAACATTCAGTGGGACTGCACCACCCAATTCACCCAGGCACAATTTCCGCTGACACATGAGGCCAGAACCAGGAAAAGCTGAACCATCTTTAAGATGGTCTACTACCTACATCTGGAATCAGCAGTATGTGTCCCAATCCAGATGCACACTGACATATAATGCATGCGAGTTTAGAAAATGGCATCTGGCTAGCCTGTCAGTGCAGCGGTTGAATTTCCGCTTGCAACACCGGTGACCCGGGTTTGGGAATGGATTCGGGTGCCGGATGGCCGGCCATGGGAGAGAAAGCTTGAGCATCCGACGACTACTCGCCTTCTCCTGGGGGAAGAGTCTGTGGCCCGGCGTTGCTGGCTCCTGGCAGAGGCTGGGAAAACAGCAATGCATCAGACTCCGCTGACTAGGGAGCATGACGACGCTGGAGTGCGCCCTGATGTCAGTGGCACACCGTGCTTCAAGGGAGAAAAATGGAAAATGGCACCTGCGACCAAATAGACGGCCGCGGACCCTCACTGCCACAGAGCCCTGGGCAGCGGTCCTACCCAGCAGCACCGGCCAACTGGTTCGCCTACTGGCACTTCCTCCCTGCAAGGAGAGGACCGTCCCTGATGAAGGGATACGCGGGTTACGGGGGCTGACGATATGGGATGGCAGATGTCGGCGAGGGAAGTGGGCAGTGCAGGGGTCCTAGGTGGCCTGAAGGAGTGGCTTGCTGGGGTGCAGGGACGGGAGCATTAAAAAAAAAAAAAAATGGCACCTGATTTGTCCGGGTAGGTAACGGATGCATCAGGAGCTGCTGGGTGATGATGCTTCTCACAGATGCGCCTTCATATTGGATTCTGAAAATTGGCCTCCTGGTGCTTTGCTATTCAGAAATACTACTGAATCATGGACTGTTTACCAGTATGTAACCACATTTGAGCCACCGGGTGTTAAGGTTATATGTAAACACTGCTGGATCACAAAGCGTTCACCTGAGTGCAAGCAGAGCTGAGTAGTCTTGTGGACACCATTGAACCACCTAGTGCTTAGCTATATGAAAACAGCGCTGGATCATAGTGTGTTTTTCCGTATGTAAAAACTACTACTTTACCCCTTATCAACACTTCTGACTCACCTAGGGATCAGTATTCGATGGTTGTTCTACTACACAAACAAATGTGCTATTCATGCAATTCATCATTGGACTTAATTGTTATATTTAACATGACATATGCAAGTGTATACAGGGACATCACCCGGTGCGTGCAGATAGCAGTTATATAAGGCCAATCCAGCTGTGCCCGCAAACCATATGTGCTGCTAGAGCACGGTGGGCCAAATGTCAAGACCAAAAAAGAAGTCCATTAAATGGATCAATTTTCTAAGCTATTTTTTGCCCATTTCTGGACAAGGAAAGTAATAACATATACCCAGACTAGCTTCCCAAAGTAGATCAGGGTAGGCAATATTCATTTTAGTGCCCAGAAACTGGCAGAAAATGAACTCAGAAAACTGGTACAATCAAATGATTAGGCTGTCACCACTGGTTTTGGTCCCATCCTACAATGTTTTTTCATTGTGTCTGCATATGTGTGTTTTCCTAAATAACAGTCCCTGTCTTCCCACACAATGACAATTACTCAGGTGGTGGAGTGATTAGTGTGATAACTGCAGACTAAGTCCTCAGTGCACATGAGTCACCATTCAGACGGGTTTGCCTCCATGACTAATGAAGTCCTGTCTTTTTCTTTGGCAGTCAGAGACTTGTGTTAGCAACATGTATCGGGGACAAGTGCAACCCAATGTATGAGCGCGTGCACCTTATTTATGAATACAAAAAAGGTATTTTGCATCTGCAGATGGAATACAAATCATTTAAATACTTATTTGAATACCAGGCTAATGGGTGCCCAGTATTCAAACGTTGACCCACCATGAGCAGAGAAAGATAAATTTTTGGCCACTTGGGGATCATGTTAAGAACATGTGTTGCTTATGCATGGGGCCATTGTACAAATACTTCCAAATATGTGAAGAATGAAGCAGTATGGTCTTATTTGTACAGCACTGATTTGTGAACCATGAGACCCATGTTCAGATCCCACCAGAGCCACATATTTTCTGTGTGACATTAAGCAGGTCACTTAACCTCTCAGTGCTTCTATCTATCTGTAGTGGACCACCAGATGCCCTCGGGGTTCATCTCTCCAAACCCCCAAAAGGGACAGCCTGGGTTGTCTAAAGTTGTATTACGTTGGGTACTGGAGCCTAAAAGTGGCACAGTGCCTCCACCTGGTGTAGCAATATGGGGTACCTGGATGCTGGCACAAAAGGCACTAGCTCTCAGAAAATAAAGTATAAGCTTTCCACACAGTCCTGTCCCAAAACAAGTGACAGTGTAACAGCAAAAACAACCCCCAAACCAAGAAATGCAGTTCAAACAATTTATTTAAAAGTTACCATTAATGATTTTCTATTTTCAACAGAAAATACCAGTAAAAAACAGAATTTGTAATTTTTTAAACAGCACTTAGGAGCCAATTTTTCAGGAAAAAAAAACACACACTTTGCACCAGCTTTTTGGGCAAACCCTTTTATTTTATGCCAATTGTTTGTACAAAACATACTGATTTGCCCTCAATTTGGGGGAAAAATGGAAAAAAATGGATTATAAGATTTTGTCAACTGCAGTTGGCCATTTCTTAAAATGGAAAATCACTGGCTCTAAAAAGTGGAGGATACGGAAAGAACAAGAAGACAGACATCACAATGGGAGCAATAGGGTAGCAGTAAAACCCTTATACTCCATGCAGTAACAACAACAACTGCCCCATACAATCTGCTCACACCCCAGGCAGTCTGTCAACCTCCAGTCTTGCGCACCCAACTTAAATCCCCCCAAAGACCATGGGCAAGAGCTCTCTTTTTAGTTGCAGTGGGCACCTCACAGGGGACGCAGTTGCTGCTAGCAGCATAGGAACTTGCTGGCACACATTAACTGTTGCAGGCAAAACACTTTAAAACACAAACTGTTGCTAAACAATGAAACCATAAACTGCAGAAAAGGGGCCCCTATTTGTAATCCACACATAAATGGGTGGCAGGATGACCTCCACAAGTCCTCTGCCTGGGCCTATAAAAGTGGCAAGTCCTGACAAGGGCTTCTCCCCTCAGCCCTAGCACAATCACAGCTTCCCATGTTGAGACGCTAAAATCACGATGGGTTTTCATGGATTTGTAGCTTCACAGATACCTCTGTTGTCTGATGATGTCACAGACCAGATGGCTGGATGTGCTCCTCAGTGGACAGCAGACTTCACCACAGTTGTCTAGTGTTCACTCACCGGTCACTGTTTTCTCATGGTTGGTCTAGTGCTGCAGATAAAGGGAGTCCAGGGACCCTGAAGCAGGCAGTGGCTTCTAGGTCGGTTGATTTTGATGGAGCTCATTCCACAGAGGGGAAACTCATTGGTGGGGCAGGAAAACCCCAGCTCCAATCCTCCCCTTCAAACTGTTAGTTTTTAAAACAACTGTTGTTTTCTTCACAAAATAGTCAGTTATTAGGATCCCGGACTTCTTTGCCCTGGTGGGCTTGCAGAGCCTGGCAAGACAGTGACTCACTCACCCACTCACAGAGCCTCTCTGCCACACTGGCAGAAACTCATCCAAATCTCTGGTAGCAGCCCCTTTAATAGGGGATGAAACTCAATCCCTTATTGGTCAGTCTTGTTCCTGGGCAAGCCGCCTTTAGAATGTTAGCACAGCCGTGCTGGACTTGAATGCACACTGGAAAACAATGCAGGTTCCTGACAGGTTGAAATTCATTGGCATTTTGTGTGCCGACCTTCGACCCCTTTCCCAGCAGATTTTGCAGAGTCAGAGAGAATACATGAGCATTGCCATGTTTGTTCATTTGGTGATGTAGTATTTAGCAGCTTGCTGATGTTTTACTATAAGCCCTCCTGGGGTGATTTTATGTTGCCCTGTCCTGAGGCCAGAGAGTTGTCTATTTATTCAGGCACTTAGCCTAGTTTTGTGTCAAGGGCTCGGTATGGGAGACAGCCTTTGCCTCTCTCCTGAGTCCTGTGCACATATGCACACTTTCACTTTTTTCTGTTCCTGGCCTGCTACCAGCCCTGGGCCAGAAAACACTTTGTTGGGCACCCAATGGCGTTAACGTACTCTGGTCCTGACTTCACCACTTCCCTGGAGCCGGGAACCTTGTGAAAGGCAGGGGCATGGCAATGTGGCTCCAGCCATGAAATTCATGAGTGGAGCCCTGGTTTGGCTCCTGCCAGGGCTCCCGGATGCCATCACTGCTGCCCTGCCAGTCCCCACCTTGGCAGTCTCTGGGGACTGAAAGGTGAAGACAGAAGGTGAGGGCCGGAGAAGAAAACCACAGGTAAGCCCCCATACCCTACTGTAAAACTGAATAAAAGCAGGACCAATTGAAAACAAGATACTGCATCTCAGCTGAACTATATTGGGTAAATAAGGAAGCAGTATAGCGCAGTGGTCTAAGGCTCTGAGCTGCAAATCTAGTGACATCCAGCAGACCAGACCTGGGTTTGAATCCCACAGCTTTCACTTGCATACTGTATGACCCTGAGCAAGTCACTTAACCTCCTTGTGCTCCTAGATCGCTCCTGTAAAAAAGCTTCCAGCTTAGTGTGCTATACCTGGTTAAACAACTAAATAAAAAAAATAAAAATAAATTGGAAGAAAGTGTGTGACTGTCCCATTAGTAGACAGTAAACATATGTTTTGCATCTGCAAATAGGACACACCTTTTTTTTGGATATTAAAAATATGTAACCACTGATGAATCCCTACTTGTTTTTACAGATAAACCCTGCTGAGTCACTCCTTATTTGTCAATACCGAAACAACGCTGAGTGACCTGGTGTTTACTAATATGCAAACACTGCTGGGGTACTCGTTGTGGAGCTGTACATAAACAATGCTGAGTCACTGTTTGTTTGTCTGTACAGAAACGCAGTGGAATGACCAAATGTTTACTAATAGGCAAATGCTGCTGAGTCACTTCTTATTTGCGTGCACTTTAACACCATTAAGTGACCTGATGTTTACCAATATGCAAACATGGTTGAGTCACTGCTTGTTTGTATGTAAACACTGCTGAGTCACGCCTTGTTTAACTGTACAGAAACAAAACTGAGTGACTTGGTACTTACTACTATACAATGATCGCTAAGTCACCCATTGTTTACTTGCACGTATCACTGCCAAGTCATTTCTTTTTTATCTGTATCTAAACAAATGACTTAGCGTTTATCAATGTGCAAACACTGCTGAGTCACTCATTGCTAGCCTGCACATAACTCTGCTCAGCCACATCCTTTTGCACTAACCGTTTACGTATGCAAACACTGCTGAGTCATCCTTTGTTTACCTCTGTACATAAACACTGCTGGATAACTCGGACACCAGTTTTCAAAGGCCTGAAAATCGTGAGCATATGGCAGGATTATTGGCACATTAGGAGGTCTTGATGCACTCCTGCAACTCCTGTCGCATTCATGACATTTTCAAAGGGGATGCCTTTCTATGATCCTTTTACCAGTGTACGGCAGTTTGCAGACATTTTTCTACACACATGCTACACTTGGTAGAGTGTGTGCATAGACAAGGGGAAAATGGTGCTCTTGCAAAGAAACTGCAGAATGCAACAGCGCCTCCACAGGTCACCAGTGTAGTGTTTTGATACCACATCATTGAGTTGCACAATACACTCAGTTCCTTGTCCATTCCCAGACCACTGAATGTTGGGTCCTTGGTGTTTATCAGTACACAAACACTTAAGCAATAAGGCATGACCAGAGGTTATGTTAATGGTCTGTTAATCACCTTCTAGGGGTGTAATGTGGCACAAGGCATAACTGAGTGCTAAATGCCCCTAGACGGTGATTAACTGACCATTAACATAACCACTGGGAGTGCCTTATTGCTATAATAATAAAAATGTTTTTTTTAAATAGTGTTAAACCTTGTTCAGCATATGATTAGGCTGTACATGTATGTTAATCAAAGATTAACACTGGGCTGATAGAATGTTTACAACCAATCAGAAAGCTCTATTTCTCAGACCCTTTTTATAATACAGAATCACTACCTTCTTTATGTGTCCATAGCACTGCTGAGTCACTCAAATCTTTCCATATATAAATACTGCTGAATCACCCTGGCTCCAAAATTCTAAAGTTGGAGCTCCCCTCACACAAATTTTCTTTTTCAGGAATGAACCGAGTTAGTGACAGAAACCACACAGTAAACATGACTTGTATACCCACATACATAGGCCACAACAAAAAAATAAGGCGTGTAGAATACAGGCTAACAAAGCAAGTAGATAATTAATCATACACGTTAACAGCAATACAGGGGTATATAGACAATTGTGTTAATGCATTACTCCCAAAATTTAGATTCTCGTTCAGTGGGCTTAACCTGCCATATTTAACCTGACTTGATCAAGTAATGGTAGGAGTCTGAGCCACCTGTACAGGCAGGCCAATGAGACCAATACAGCTGTGCTAACACAAAACACTTGGGCACCAAAGCTTCAGGTATTTCAATTTTTGAAGTATCTCACTTTCAAAAATATGCTAAAATCTGTCAAAAGGAAAAGGGGGAAAAATCCAACTTAGCAGGCACGCAAGTCACAAATGGTCGATTTTTTTTCCAGAAAAAAGGGCATTTTACCAGTACTACATTAACTTCCACAAATTGGTCTCTTACTGAATAATAGTTTTCTGGAACCTTAAAAGTATTATTATTTCCACTAAAAATGGAATGACCAGCTATGCAGCCCGTCGGCGCAGTGAATTAGATTCCACTTGTGGCCTTCAGCGACCCAGGTTCAAGAGCGGACTGGGTGGCTGGAAGCCAACCGGGGAGAAGGATAGAATGTCCTATGGACTGCTCTCCTTCTCTGGGAGGGCGGGTAGTGCCCGCACAAGATGGAAGCCTGGCGGAGGCTGGGAGCTGCGCAGCTTCCGGCACTTGAATGCAATGGAGACGGGGCAGACGCTGGATGTCATTGCACGTCCCCACCCCCCGGAGGAAAAACAAAGAAAATGGAGGGGAGAGCCTCTGTCTCCATGAAGCTCTCCCCGGGCTTCAATTAGCCACTGCCGCCCGAGTCCCAACCAGATACCATGCCCGTGGCCCGGAATTTGGGAACTGGAGCCGCAGCCCCGGCCTCCGGGGGGTAACCGGGAGATTGCGGGCATAGGCAGTTGGTGGAAGCTCCGGGGGCCGTGACCAGGGCAGAAATTAATGGAGGACCTCCCGAACAAAGGAGAAAAAAAAAAAAAAAATGGAATGACTTCCAAATCTGGACCCATGGAAGTTTTGACTCTGACCGAAAAAAACATTACCTAAACCCCTGCACCCAGGTTTATGTAAATAATGTCAGGCAAAATTAAAACAAAAAGAAGCTGCTCCATTTATCACACTGGGACAAATGCTTACACTGATTTTTGCCCAGATCTGGGGCAATGAAAGTGATACTACATGCCTGATATACTTCCTAACACAGATTAAGGAATCATATACTCCCAGGATTCCACACCTGACATATTTCACTCACCACTGTGGTCCAGTGGTTCAGCAGGAGGGTGATCATTTCCACCGCATACTTACACCCGACATGAACAGAGTCCCTTAGTGGATACAACAATCCAGTCATGCTTACCCTCCTTTGCAGACTTATTCTTTCTCCTCCCCTTAATGATGACTGGAGATCAAGCGAACCTAGCACAAGCACTTCATAATGTTGCAGGTACATGTTAGCTCGATTTGCTGTTTTGGCTCAGTAAACTGGATGCAATATTCTCAATGTAATACCTTCAGTTTTTACAAGTATGCAAACATTGTTGGGTCACCTACCTGTTTGTACTTGTAGAAACTGCTCTGTCGCCCTGTGTTTACCTGTGTGATGTAAATGGCATTTAGTCACTTAACATTACTTACACATAAACAATACTGCATCATCTACTGTTTACTGTACTGAAACACTACCGAGTCACATGGTGTTTACCAGGATGTAAACAATGGCAGCCAATCAAAAGTTTTAGGTCTCAACCCAGTGTGGGTAACCTTTTTGCTGTGCACATTCAATGCGGGATTAGTCTTCATTTACCTGCAGGGGTGGGCCATATAGGATCTCAATTCTTAGGTCAAGTCTGAAAACTGGATGTCTTAAGATTAGTCCTGAAATTTAACATACGCTTATTTTTTCCTGTCTGTCTTTTTCATACTGTCCTTGCCATTCAAGCTTGACCTCTGTGCAAAAACAGGTTTTGCTAAAATGCTTGCTTTTCAAAAGTCTGTGATAAGATACAATGTCATCTTGAATTTTAAGAACACCCAGATCGATAAGCAGGACTTGTCTGTAAACAAGTACATCATTTATTTAATCAATTCTGCATAGCCATCTTTCTGTCTAATGATGCAGACAGAAAATGATTGCTCTGTAAAATGTACCATGAGAGAGGGGGGTGGCATCTCTCAAAATCCGGAGATGCCATCCTCAGTGTGGTGTTGAATGGTATCTTTTCAAATATCCAGCAATGCCATCATTATTGAGATGTGCAGCAAGGTGTCTGAACACCTAGGTATCAAGCATTATCACCATGGTGCCTTTCAACATCTAAGGATGCCATTATGTCAGCAGCAAGCAAGGAATCTGACCGCAACAACTTCAAATCTAGGAAACTGCAGGACAGAAGCAACCAAAATGCAGTCTCCTGTGTCATCTACTGAGCCTCAAAATCATGACGGGAGAAGCCAAGAGCAACTCCCTCTTCCACTAAACATCTACTTTAGATCAGACAGGAGAGCAAGGAGAGAGATCACTTCCTCCTAACATCTACTTTCAGATCAAATATGAGGGAGAGAGAGAGAGAGATCAGAAATGAGGGAAAGGGAGAGAAAGACAGAGAGAGGGAGAGAAAGACAGAGAGAGGGGAGAGAGATCACTTCCTCCAAACATCTACTTTCAGATCAGATATGAGGGAGGGAGAGAGAGGGGGAAAGAGGGAGTGAGAGAGGGAGACAGAGAGAGGAGAGATCACAACCTCCAAACATTTACTTTCAGATCAGATATGGGGGAGGGAGGGAGACGGAGAGAGAGAGAGAGAGAAAGATCACTTTCTCCAAACATCTAGTTTTGGATCAGATAAGAGAAAGAGAGATTGCCATCCAACACCCCCATGAACAAGGTAAAACAGCAGTTTATAAATGACCGAAAGCTGCCAAACAAAACTTTCTAATTAACATTTTATGTTTGGAAAGTGAATAAGAGGACTGGGAATTAAATCCTACTTGGGGGGGGCACAGGTTCATCAAGTGGCTAACTTATGTACATAATTTGCTAAGAACTGTTTAAGTTGTCATCATCTGGACTGGGCATATGATGCAGATCCAAGTGAGGTGCTGCACAACTGCATCTGCATCCACTTGCCTTATTTTCAAAAAGATTTGTCTGTTTACAACCAAAAAACACTCAAAATGCATCACAAAATGATTTTTTTGCACCGTGTGCATATTTCTTTGGATGTGAATGAATCCAAAACTTTGATGGAGTTAGATTATCTAATAGGACTAACAGTTTGGATGGATACTCTCCTTTGAAAATATGGTTGGGCAGATCCTGGACTGATCTCTGGCAATTCTACCCTCAGCTTTTATGTGGATGTATACAATGCTACGTCACCCTGAGTTTATGTATGCTGTATATAATTACTGTCTCACTTGTGTTTCCATGCACGAAAACAATGATGGGTCACCCCGTATACGTAACCATGCTAAGCTGCCCCACGTGTGTGTAAGTAACCCTAGATCACTCGTGTTTCCTTGCACGAAAACAAGGACAGGTCACTAGGTGTACATAAACAACGTTAAGCTGCCCTAATGTGTATGTAAGTAATTCTGGGTAACTGGTATTTATTTGTACAAAAACAATCATGGGCCACCCAGTGTAAGTAACCATGCCAAGAGCCCCTCCCGCCATGTATATGTAAGTAATTCTGGATCACTTGTGCTTACTTGCACAAAAACAATGATGGGTCATTCACTGTACATAAACCATGCAAAGCTGCCCCATGTGTCAGTAAGTAATTCTGAATTACTTGTGTTTCCATGTACAAGAACAATGATGGGTCACCAGGTATACATAAACAATGTTAAACGACCCCAAGTGTCAGTATGTAATTCTGGATCACTTGCGTTTCTGTGTACAAAAACAATGATGGGTCACCCTGTGTACGTAAACAATGCTAAACTGCCCCATGTGTCAGTAAGTAATTCTGAATTACCTGTGTTTCCATGTACAAGAACAATGATGGGTCACCAGGTATACATAAACAATGTTAAACGACCCCAAGTGTCAGTATGTAATTCTGGATCACTTGCGTTTCTGTGTACAAAAACAATGATGGGTCACCCTGTGTACGTAAACAATGCTAAACTGCCCCATGTGTCAGTAAGTAATTCTGAATTACCTGTGTTTCCATGTACAAGAACAATGATGGGTCACCAGGTATGCATAAACAATGTTAAACGACCCCAAGTGTCAGCATGTAATTCTGGATCACTTGCGTTTCTGTGTACAAAAACAATGATGGGTCACCAGGTGTACGTAAACCATAGTAAGCTGCCCCATGTGTATGTAAGCAATTCTGGGTAACTTGTATTTACTTGTACAAAAACAATGATGGGTTACGCACTGTTTGTAAACCATACTAAGCCACCCCATATTTATGAATATATAAGAAATTCTGAGTAACTTCTGTTTATGTGTAGAAAAAATAGTGATGGATCAAGGTATGCCTGCAAATTTCTGCTTACCAAAGGAATCCCAGGGTACCCTGGATAGGAGGGCTGGTGGAAAATCCCTATTTATTTGTACATGTCTGAACAGCATACTTTTCAGTCCCAGCTTATGATCAGGGAATGTTGGGTCTTGGTAGACCTAATGTCCCCTGCAACCTTTAAAGAGGAACAGTCAGCACTAAGAGCTGAAATCTGGATTTTTTTTTAAGAGCAGGCCTGAAATTCAACAAGCTTTGATTTTTCTGCTTCCTGTCTTTTTTTTATATTTTCCATGCTATTCAAGCTTACCATCTATGCAGAAACATATAGCTTGTTAAACTGCTTGCTTTTCTAAAGTATATGTAAGGATACAGTGTCATCTCGAACTTGATTTAAGAACACCCAGATCACTGGCTCCGTGGTGCTGAATGACAGGTATTCGCTTAGCACGCTGGTGATCCAGGTTCGCCCTTTAAACTCGGACGTCAGGAGTGGAGACTGGCAGGGAGGGAGTTAAGAGCATCCTTTGGACACTTCCCTCCTGGGAGGGGTGGGATGGTGCCAGGGCACTTGCTAGGTGGCTCCTGGAAGTGGCTTGTGGTAAGGCGCTGTTGGCGGTGTGAGCCTCAACATGCCACTGAATGACCCCGCCCCCCAGGACGCCTCTGCGACTAGACCAGAATGTGGGAGGTGGGTGGGCTGGGGAGAAAATGGATAATCGCCACTCGGCCAACTGGATGACAGTTGCCCAGATCCCTTCACACCATGAATCCCTGGGAGTAGCCTCCAGAGCCATTCCACTTGTCATGCACCTGGTACGGATTTGGAACCCTATCTCCACTCTTGTGGGCCCAGAGAGCGGGGCACCCCCCTTGATGAAGGGATATGTTGGGTCAACCAGGGTGCAACATGGGGGGGGGGACAGCAGATGGTGCTGAGAGGAAGATGCTGTGGGACGGGGGTTCATTGGCAGCCTGAAGGAGTGACTGGCCAAGGGTGCGGGTGGTGCAAAAAAAAAAAAAAAAAATACCCAGATCAGTAAATGAGACCTGTCTGTGAACAAGTACATAATTTATTTTATCAGTTCTGCATAGCCATCTTTCTAATGACATAGAACAGAAAATGACTGCTCCATAAAATAAACTCATAGCAATGACCCCAAGGACGGAAGCAACCAACATGCAGTCTCCTGTGTCATCTACAATACTGCAAAAGCATGATGCAAGAAGCCAGGAGCAACTCCCACTACACCAAACCTCTACTTCTAGATTGGATAATTGAGAGACAGAGAGCGAATGCCAGTTAGCACCCCCACTCCCCACTGGTTACTGGCTACAAAACAAATGGGTCACCCAATGTATGTAAACCATGCTAAGCTGCCCTGTGTGTATGTAAGTAATTCTGGGTAACTTGTGTTTCCTTGTACAAAGGTAAGGGGCTGAGGCAAACTAGGAACTTATTCAGCAGCATATTATGTACCACTTAGGCTTATTTCTTTACAGTTTTGTACAGACAGATGGGAGAAAAGGCATGTAAATGTGTGCTGCCTGACACAGTGCTTGTGTTTACATGTACATAAACAAGAGTCTTCTAGGCTCCATCCAGTATCGAAACAAATATGTACATCACATTATACACAGCTTGTCGTCGGGGATTTTAGCAAATTCAGTTCTGCAAATCTGCCATGTTTTATTGTCAATGGAGAGATTTCAAAAAGGTTTTCCGGTTTTCAGGAAAAAAGAACATCACAGTTGCCAGCAGCAGAACTCAGTTACACAACATACCTCAAAAGTTTGGATTTCGGGACCTTCTCTTTTCAGTGTTGAAGATAATTTCCCTGTCTCCTTTTCTCTTAGAATTAATTTGCTCCTACTGCTTATTACCCCTGCTCTGAAGTCAAAACCTTCTGCTTACAACATCAAAATCTGCTGCTATGGAAATGATTCTGGCACCACAAGCAGAGGATTGCAATGACTTCTGGGCTGGCAGCATAGCCTAGAGGTTAGAGGAATGAGGTGTAAATGAGCTTAGTACATCCAGCAGACCAGGCCTGAGTTTGATTCTCGCAACCTCCACTTGCATACTGTGTGACTCTGAGCAAGTCACTTAACAGCCCAGTGCTCCCAGGTTGCCCCTGAAAACAGGCACGTGGGCCTTACCCGGTTACCAAAGACTAAAATAAATAGAAAAGTATAAATGTCATAAATCATAAACAGATGCTAAGAGAAAAGGTCATGCTTTCATACAAGAATATTTTAATAGCAAACAACTAGAATGTCCAGAAATTTAAATTCTTTTCACGTTAGAAGACTTCTAATGCCAACAATCACTGTTTTACATAACCTTTATTGGTATGTTTTAAACAACAAAAACACAGTGTATGTAATTTGGCATCCATGAAGAACATAGATTGTTCTCAATTGTGAACAGTTAGTAATATTTCAAGTGTGTATTTTTGGATTGCAAGCTTTATGGTGTCAGACTAACATCTCATAAGTAGCAATTATTGTTTTGCTGGAAACTTGAACATCTCATCTCTCATCTTTCAGGGGTTATCTGTTTTCCAGCAAAAAACAAACAAACAAACATCCCATTTGGTGGAAAATTATGCAACCCACCCCCAACTGGAATTTCAGGACCTTCCGTTTTTTTACACTGAAGAACTTTTCATTAAAACTGCACTACTTCCCCTTAGACATCATCTATTTGTGTTGTTTAATTCTGTCATGAAGTCATAACCCTCTGCTTATAACATCACAACCTGCTGCCATAAAAACGATCTGAATGTCACAAGCAGAGTATTATGGTTTCAGGCAAGAAAAGCAGCAAGAACAGCTGAAGTCTAAGAGGCAAAAAGCCTACTTGTATAAGTTTCTTCAGTAATAAAGAATGAAATGTCCTAAAATTCAAAAGGTTTTTGAATGGTTTGTAATTTAAGCCCTGCCCACAACAACTGTCATTTTTTTTTTTTACTGTTACCTTTATCCTCCTTGGCCACGTCTCTGCCTCCCATTGCAGTCCTCGCATCCTGCCGGGGATCCGTCCACCGTCTGTCTTGACCGGGACCACAGGCACCCTGAAACCCCTGTGGCTTACCCCCCGCAGTGGGGTGGCAGGGAGCCCTCTAACTCCCCACCCTCACGGATCCAGTTTGGGTGCCCGCACTCTGGCGTAACGCCATGAACGGTCACTGCCGCGGCGAGGTGCCACTTTTTCCACTGTTCGCCTGGAATCTTAAACATGCAATGATGACGGCGGGGGCAGAGGCGCATGCATCCACATGCTCCCCCCCAGGCCTCAGCCCAGATTCCACCCAGAGCTGTCACCCCACGCCCTGACCCCATGCCTCCGCCAGGGGGCAATTGGGCATCAGGAAGTGAGATCCCTCCCTCCACGGAGAAGCTGAGCAGTCCATCAGACGATCAGTCCTACTGCTCCCTGCCAACTCCCGGCGACCTCAGCCCTCAGTGCCACTGGGCCAGGCCTGTCATTTTTTTAAAGAAACTGGAAAATCACTTTAAGTATATGCATCACACATGCCACTTCCAAAGTCAGCTGTAGGAAGTGTACATGTCAATGTGACTTGCATTTATGCTATGCAATCTGTAACCTGTAACCGAGGCATAAAAACAAGCATTACAGGAATCCTTATAATTAGGCTGCATCAATTTGGGGACCTACCTCTGAAAGTGGGAAGAAAGAACCCAAGTATGTATGGGTTCAGCTACTGGAAACAATCATTATTAACCAAACATAATGGGACCTGAACAGCCACAGCTGGTTTATTTTTCCTTTATAGAATAACATGGTGATTACTTTGTGATAACCGCGTAATTACGGAGGAAACCTACCAACTTCTCCTGAACATGAAGACAGCATGAGGTTGGATTCAGTTTGGATTACACAAATCTGCCATACTTGGACTGCTCTGATTCTTTTTCATCCCTACTCTAAAGTTGTTGTGATGATAGCAGATATAAATTGTTAAATATGAGAAAAAGGCAGTTTTTGCAAAACAGTGCCATCTAGCAGTGGAAACTGTGAATAACAGTCAGAGCAGTGCTGCGTAACTAGCAACAAAAATATCATTTTAGTGTAAATCTATGTGATAGCAAGTGTGACAGTGCACCTGGCTGACAACTGGCTTAACTCACTTCAGTTCTGCCACCAACTTATCTATGGGCTAGTACCTTCTTGTCCCACTTTAGGTGCTTGTTCACACAAACCCACACCTCTAGACATAAGAATCCTATTGTGCTTCAGGCACTCCTGTAGTAGAAGCAGTCTCACTTTAATTACATGCTCTCAGAGACAGAAACACACAATTTGCCAGTAAAATAAATTACCAGTACAATTTTATAACACTGCAAAGCCATATTTGATTTAAGATTAAAATATTTACTGTTTACAGAATGTACAACATACACGGACAACAAATGGGGTAATACAGAACACACTAGCAAAATAAACAGTAACAGGTTTGTAAATTATAGCAGATGTAAAAACAGAAAAATTGAAACTAAACTCAATTCTAAGTCTCTCTTACCCCCACAGCTCATAGAATTCACCCAGCTTTACTTTTCAAATGAAAAGCTTTCCACAAAGAACTTAAGATCTTGGTTGCAGGATCTAACAGAATACACAGCACAATACGGATCCCAGGCCTAATTTCCTAGTGCCTGTGTACCCCAGTTAAGGCATGCCTTCCGTCCCATGAGCCACAGGGCTAGTGTACAATATTGCCATCTTCAACTAGCTTGTTTTTTCACTGTCATTCAAACAGCTCCATTCAAACCCCAGACAGTGTTGACTGGTTTTGGAGTTGCCCTTTCAGGAACTAATTAAGTTAAAACTTCAGTATTTGTTTATCAGCAAACATTTTCATCATTTTTATTTTTTGTTGTTGTTGCTGTTAAAAATGTATCTCTGGCATCTTTGGAATCATAATCAGTATATTTTTAACTAAGATATTTAAAAAAGTGCTATAACTAGTTTTGTAATAAATGACTCAAGTCATTACAGATGTCTGCCACTTGGAAATATTTAAAAATCTCCTCCCTTGAGGGTACCTTTAAACTTGCATACTGTATTTATACTGTGGATGCATTATGATAGTACTATCTGACTAGGGATGTATTACAATAGTACTATCTGACTAGGGATGTATTACGATAGTACTAACTGTGGATGTATTATGATAGTACTAACTAACTGTGGATATATTATGATACTGTAGTACTAACTGACTGTGGATGTATTATGATAGTACTAACTGACTGTGGATTCATTATGATAGTACTGACTATGGATGTATTATGATAGCACTAAATGACTGTGGATGTATTATGATAGTACTAGTGCACCGCACCATATAAAGATATTAATTCTTTTCATGTGTGCATTGCAAAGGAGCAAGAACTGTTATAAACTTCAAAATCACATACCTCAGTTCAGGAATAAAATTAAATTAAATGATTGTAACCACCCAGTCCCCTGGGGTTACTAGAATCCCATTAGTATTAGTCTATAGGCAGGTGAAAAGGCAGCTGGGAAGGAGTTCATTAAGGTGCTTTTCACATAATGACATAATTGTTTACTCAGCTAGCCTGAGTGTGAATGATTGTGTCATTTAGAACTCTCACAGCAGCATAAGCATTTCTGAGTCAGCTGCTCAGCGGAAGTTTAGAATGTTCAGTTAGTCTGAGTTTGGAAGTCAGAATGGCAGGAGGTCTACCAGTTGGGGCTCTGTCACAGGAAGCTCAGTGTTTCTCACCCTAGTTTGGATTAAATCTACAGTTGCCAGTGAAGAGGTGGAGACCTTTTGCAGCAGGATTCCTTGATTTCACTTCAGGGGGAGTGAGAAGGACTGCCAGTTCAGTGGATCCAAGGGGCAATCCCCTGAAGGTCCTAGAGTGTGTACAGCTGCCTTTGGGGAGGATATTATGTGAGAAATTTCTGACAAAGCTACTATGGTAAAAGGGTGCTTTCTGGGTTGTTTCTATGCCTAAAGGAAGGAGCAATGGATATGTGAGTGCAGATGCAGAAACTGTTCTCATCAGGGAGTTGGCTGAGGTGTGTGTGCCCAAGATAAGGCTAGATAACACCTGTCAGACCCCTCATACACTTCAGTGTCAAAATTAAAGTTTAGAGTTTGGAGTCTTCAGCAATTCAGTGGGGATTGAAGGCTTCTTTTGGTGTAACCCTGAAGGAATGGCAGAGACTGTCAGTTGGGGCAAAGGTTGGGAGGAACGCCATCTGGAGTTTACAAGGCAGGGCTAACTGGTTCGTTGATAGGCACCAATATCCCCTGGGTAGAGGCCAATGCCCAGGATGAAACTGAAATATGTGGCTCAGGTCACGAGTTTACATTGTGAAACGTGTGTTTGGAAATGGCTCAAGAATGTGGTTCAGGCCATGAGCATCCAATTTGGGAAGTGGAAATCTGTTTTGAAAGTAGCTCAAGTATGTGGTTCAGGCCACGAGCACTTTGGGAAAACTGGATAGAGAAGTTTCTGTGGAAAACTGTACTGCCTAGCAAACAGTGTACCTGTTTTGCCATGACGAACCATTGGGGGTCCACTTGTGCTTTAGTAACATCTGTGAATAAAGCCATACTGCACAATCCCAGCTGCTGCATTGGGCATTCTGATCACTGCTTTCTGTGTGGAGTTATTGGGGCCTCCTCAGCAGTTAGGTCTAGCATACGTCTAGCATCCTCTCCCCTGGACCTGGTTGTATTTACAATGGTTAATTTTGATAATTGTACCCCCACCCATTTCCTTTAGATAATGAGCCTGGAACGCCATACATCACATCACCTTCATGACTCTTGTTAGAACAGCGCGGGCCTGGTCAGACATGGAGAAAAGGAGGTTGAGCGTCCTAGGACTGCCTCCTCCTTCGGGAGGGAGGGGTGGGAGGATTGCTGAGACACTGACCCATGGCGGTGGCTGATGGCAGGTTTAACTCGGTGAGCAAACTGTGGGCTGGCACGGGCAGGCATTGGGCTTTCTGTGGACGACTGCATGCAAAGAAACGTCCTTGACGCCACTGCACACTTGTGCCGGGGGGGGAGATAAAGAGCAAGTAAAAAATCCTCCTGCTCGTGATGGCTTACCCCATTGGCACCACAGCGATCCCACTCAAGCTGGCTCCCCTTCAGCCCCTGGCCTCCAGGTTTCTGCAGTGCGTGGGATAAATCCCCGCTGCAAAGCAGCCTGGGATGGCAGGGCAAAGGGTCTGAGCTCTGACTGGGTCCAGAGCAGCAACCAAGGCAAAGAAACCAGAAATGGGGATCCAAAGGAACACCCCCAGCTGAGGATGCAAAAAGTATAATGAAAAAACAAAAAAAAAAAGATAATAAGCCTAGTATACACTGTAAAGCTAGGGGTGGTACCAATCTGAGTCTTTCTGCTAAAAGTAAATGATACGCCATATGTGGGTACTAGTTCTTTTAAGGGGGGTGCCAACTTGACAAATGTGGCATGGGAGTTACATGATAAATTGGTATATTGATGTTTTTGCCAGCAATACATTACTGTAAAAACAAAAAAATCGTATGCAAACAAGGGATGGGCCCACTTGCATGCTCTTCTGTCTCAGTGGAGCAGTTCCAAAATTCCGTTAGATATAAATGATCTTATTTAGAATCAGAGAACCTACCTCTCCAACCCCTGTATATGACATGTTAGTAATTTAACACTTTGCAAGTAGCTGGATAAAAAGAAGCAAATATTTCAGGAATCCATACAGAACAAGAATTTTATGTACAACTGAAGAAGGCACAGTACTATTGCCCAACTATGAAAGCCAGTGAAGCACTCTAACCTCCCAGCTACAAGAATTTATCTTTCAGCTGAATCGTTAAGAGATTGCTGACCTGTATTTTCAAAGGTCCTGCCGAAGGCATAGGTCCCAACTTTGGTGTGCACTAGCAGCAGGGTAAATGTGGCAAAACGTCAGAATGCTATTTTCAAATGCAGCCGCACTTAAACAGCAGCTGATGTCGCTTTATGGCTAATTAATGGCAAGGCAAGGCAAATTTTATTTGAAAAGATGCCCATCCCGGAGGCTTTGGGCACCGAACATACTAAAACTTCATTATACAAAGCATAAAAATACATAGTTAGGATACTCTGAACATAAAATACAATGTTTCCAGCAATTTAAAACAAGATTATATAAATACTACCCTTGGCAGCAGTAACTAAACTCGAAATAGCCAAGGGTTACATTTAAACCTAAAATTCTAAGACCAGGTGAGGGCTATAAAATGCAGTCCAGGTAGGCTTGATTATACAGGAAGGCCTTGAGGCGGGCCTTGAATACCTCAACAGAAGGGGCCTCCCTTACAGCTGGAGAAAGCGAATTCCACAGGACGGGGGCGGCAACACTGAATGCTCTGTCACCTGCTGTTTTTAACTATGTCCTGGGAATCGCAAGGAGGCCCCTAGAGGAGGAGTGAAGGGAGTGGACCGAGACAGCAGGTTCTTCAGGTAGCCAGGGCCCAGGCTGTGTAGGGCCTTAAAGGTGAGTAAACCCACCTTAAAGAGGACCCTCCACCTAACTGGCAGCCAGTGCAGTTGACGCAGCACCGGAGTGACAATACTTATGCTGTCCTGTCAACAGGCTAGCTGCTGTGTTCTGCACCCGCTGCAGTCGGTGCAGGGTTCCTCCACAGACCCCGAGATAGAGCGAATTACAGCAGTCAAGCCTGGACATCACGAAGGCATGCACCAAGTTGGGGAGGTCCAGCGGTGGAACTAGGGGCTTTATTCTGGTGATTTTCCTCAGATGGTAAAAACTAGTATGGACAACAGATGCCACCTGAAACTCAAGTGTCAATCCGCTGTTAAGAATAATGCCCAGATTACACACCCTAGAGAAGGTCTTCAGTGGTACAGAGCCAAGAAGAAGCTCTGTCTCTGCACCAGAGGCCAACCTATCACGCCTCTGTTCGACTCTACCACCAGTACCTCCGTCTTATCGGGGTTCAGTCGCAACCAGCTGGAGGCCGTCCAGTCATTGATCTCAGTGATGAAAACCCAAACTGTGCTTCCTAATGAGCTCTCCCAGGGGCAGCACATATACAGCAAACAACATCGGCAACAAGACCGAACCCTGGGGAACTCCGCATGACAGGAGGCCAGGAGGAGGAGAAATTCCTCATCACTACTCTCTGCCTCCTGTTCAATAGAAAAGATTCAAACCAGCAGATAACAGTGCCGGTGAGTCCACAGAATACCTTTAGATGATCCAGTAACACTCGATGGTCAACCGTATCAAATGCTGAAGAGAGATCGAGGAGAACAAGAATTGTCTCCTCCCCTCGATCTCTAGCCTAAGGAGGTCATTATGCACCCAAACTAGTGTAGTTTCTGTGCTATGCCTCGCACGAAACCCAGATTGGAATGGCTCATATAGATCAAGGGCCACAAAAGGCTCCTCAAGCTGAAGCACCACCACCTTCTCCACAATCTTACCCAACAATGGAAGATTGGAGATGGGACAGTAGTTTGCCTTGACGTCAGGGTCCAGTGATGTTTTTTCAGAAGCAGTCTCATCAATGCCTCCTTCAAGACACTGGGAAAGACCCACTCTGACAAGGAACACCGGACAATCAAGGCAAACACTGGGCTGAAGGAGTCAACACATCCCATTATGAAACGAGTTGGCACCGGGTCCAGTTCACAAAAGGTGTGCCGAAGCATGGAAGCAATCTCCATGATCTCAGCCACCTCCACCAGTCTTAACTCACCCCAACCAGGCGGAGTGCTCTCCGGTTGCCCAAGGCAACCACTGTCGGCCAAACTCTGGCCCGCTGGCGAAACCCCCTGCCTGATGGCAAACACCCTGTCTGAGAAGAATCAATCAAACTCCTCGCACAATGCATTTGAAAAGGCTACCTTTGGCTGTAGACAGGAAGGATCGAGAAGCCTGTCCACAGTCTGAAAGACCACGGTTGGTTCCTCCCAGCAGCAATCTCCCTGGACAGAAATTCTGTCTTCTTATGGTTAATTGCCTCCTGGTATGTGCCATAATGCACACGTAGGGACCAGTTTGTCTGCCTTCAGGTTGGACTTCTGCCAGCGGCGCTCTAATCTCCGACCCAAGGTCTTCATTGCCTTGAGCTCCCCATCATACCAAGGAGACCTCAAGTGAGAGGACCTAGGTCATACACAGACTGGTGCAAGGGAGTAGAGCGCACCAGACAGCGCCTTATTATAGGTATCAACTGCTGCGCATCCCCCCCCCCCAACGCATGCACTGTCCACACTAGATAGGTCAGCCACCACCAAAAAACCCTCAGGGGTCAACCCCCTCACAGGGCGGTAGCTAACCATCTCTGCAGAGGGAGGAAGGCCCCGAACAGGAACTTCACCGTGCAGTGATCGGACCAAACGACCCGATCAATCCTGAGACTATCAATCTCAAGCCCCAGTGGGAACACTAAATCCAGCATGTGGCCACCCTGATGGGTCGTGGAAGAAACTCCTTGCACAAGGCCCAGAGATGACATCATCTGGAGTAAGTTATAACCAAGCTGAGAAGATTCGTCGTCAGCCCAAAAATTGAAGTCCCCCAGCACTAAGCATCTGGGGGCCTCCAATGTTTCACCGATCACGAAATCGGCTATCTTCTGCAGGAAATCTCCTGCCACCCCAGAAGGGCAGTAAATCAGAAGAATCCGGCAACCTGCGCCCGGACCCCCACAGACGGCCACACATTCAAATGAATGTGGTACTCTCACTGGGTGCAGGGTGAAGCCCAGCTCAGATCTAAAACAGATGGCTACTCCCCTGCCCCTGCGTTATGCTCTGGGGCAATGCACTACAGTATACCCAGGCGGGACGGCAGCCTCTAAAACCAGGCTGGCATCATTACTGATTTAGGTTTCTATCATGCAAGTCAGATCGGCTGAAGAAACCAAGTCCGCTCTAACTGCAGTCTTGTTTCTGACTGATCTGGCATTGCACAGCACCGCCCTCAGGGGACTGGTGGACAGTGCAGCCCCTCTGGTTACCTGCCCACTCGGTCTGGTGGGAACCCTGGAGATGGGAACTAAACACGTCTGGCCTCTCCCTTGAACCCATCTAATCCTAGGGCGCCTTCTGCACCCCACTACCTCGATCCTACCACCCGCCGCAGTGCACGGGGCATCCCACCTCGCTCAAATCATACATTTTCTCCCTATTCCAACCTCCCTACAGTGCCTTGCTGCAGTAATGGACACAGGGAGACTGAAAAAAGGCCGAAGATCGAGCAGCTGGGATGCCCCATACACTATCTTAGCCCACCCCAGGCCCTCATACCTTCCCAGACACATGTCCCAAAATACACAACCCACAAACACAATAAATTCAAAACCAATTAAGTATAACAGCAGCCAAATAATTAAAGAATCACATTTCCAGTCACTCACACATGCACTCACCTTTCACACACTTAAAAATATCCCACAATAAAACAACCCCCCAAAAATGCTAACCCCCAAAATACTACCAACTATAATCCTACATAAATCAACTCAATTAAAAACCAAAAACAAAGCAAAAAGGCAAAAACAGCAATAACGCACAAACCCGGTCAGATCAAACAGAATTTATCAAAGTTTATCAAAGTATGCTGTCCAGTACACTAACAATATTCTGGTATAATCACAGTGTAGAGTCCTTCTTAACTGTGCAAAAGGGGGCTCGCCAAAGGTCCCAAAAAAGTGTTCACAGTGAAAAGGAGGGGCTCTGTCCGCCCACCTCACCAGTAATGTCTGTCCATACTATGCGGCTCTCACTGCCACAGTTCAACTAATATAAAATGATGATGGTAAACCAAAAAGGGGCACTCTCACTGCCTCCTTAACTAGTCGTATAATTCTATAGTACAAGCTTAGTTCATATTATACTTGCAATATCAGGCGCACAGTCCCACATCCAATCTTCGACTTGATAATCCAAATGATCTTCAAAGGTGGCTCTAGTGAGTGGAGATTCAAAGCCAGACCAAATATCCGAGAGAATTAGATCCTCCTTTTCACAAGCCTAAGCTCAACCCACCCCAAAGCAGGCACCAAGCACAAGCAAATCCCCAATTAGGCCATCGGAGCACACCCAACCTAGCCAGGCAGCCCCCGTTGATCTCAGGGTGATCTAAGAGAAAGCCAACCCTCCAGTTGGCACCACCCGATCCTCCCAATGGAAGATAGCTGAGCCTAGCGCCCACCTCAGGGTAAGTCAGCCTGGACTGCCCAGTTCACCTCTTTCACTGCATTGGATCCTTCTCGGCACTCCGCTCTCTACCCAAAACAAAGTGACCCAACAGACCCTCAGTTTGGCTGCTTCAAACCACCACCACACACCAAATCCAAGAAGCCAGATACAACCACAGTTATAAACACAGTCGGCAGAATCCACAGACCCATACCACTCTGGCAGCCTGCTTCCCCTCCGGTCTCAGTCTCTGTAATTTCCCAGACACAGTCCCTTATATAGATTATCAAGCCAGCTGCAAAGCTACTTACAGGATAATCCGAAAGGAAGTCCTGCATCCACGCATAAACGGTCGATCAAGACACCGCGACTGAGAGCAAGTAAATGACCACAGTGTTGCTTTAATTGCTTCCAAAGTAAAATGCGAAAAAATAAATAAAACACTGACAAGCAAGAAAGATAAGATAAAGGCAAAGGCAAGTTTATTTAAAAAGACGCCCAATCCCAAAGGCTCTGGGCGCCGCACAAAACTTTACAGCATTTCATACTGCATAAATATATAAATTAAAACTAATATATATAAATAATCAGAATTACACCCCAAAAGCTTGCAGAAATAGGAAGGTCTTCAGGCGAGCCTTAAAGGCAATTGTAGTGGTGGCCTCCCTAACTACAGCTGGTAAGGAGTTCCAAAGAGCGGGAGCGGCAACACTAAAAGCTTGGTCGCCTGCAGATTTTAATCCCGCTCTTGGAACAGTTAGGAGGCCACCACTAGAATAGCAGAGATTACGGGTAGAGGAAGAAGGTACCAGGAGAACTGACAGGTAACCAGGGCCCTGCCCATGTAGGGCTTTATAGGTGAGAAACCCCACCTTGAAGAGCACTCTCCACCTGACAGGCAGCCAGTGCAATTCGCGCAACACAGGTGTAATATGACAAAATTTACTTTGCCCGGTCAAAAGCCGGGCAGCAGCATTTTGCACTAGCTGCAGTCTGCGAAGAGAGCCCCCAGAAACCCCGAGATAGAGGGCACTACAGTAGTCAAGCCTAGAAGTGACTAAGGCATGTATCAAGGTAGGGAGGTCCAGAGACGGAACAAGAGGCTTAATCCTGGTAATGCTTCTAAGATGGAAAAAACAGGAATGAACCACAGAAGAAATCTGAACCTCCATGGACAGGTTCCTGTCAAGAATCACACCAAGATTTCGCACCCAAGGGGAGGCCATCAATGACGCAGCTCCTAGCACAAGTCCAGCTGCAGAGTCAGAGGCCACCCCATCACGAACTCTGTTCAACTCCACTACCAATACCTCAGTCTTGTCAGGGTTCAGTCATAGCCAGCTGGAGGCCATCCAGTCACTAATCTCAGCCAGACAGATATTTAACACATCCACTGTGTTGGATGTTCCTGGGGCAAAGGATAAGTATAGCTGAGTATCATCAGCACAGCAATGAAAACTCAAACCATACTTCCTAATGATCCCCAGGGGCAGCATATATACTGCGAACAACATTGGGGCCAGTACTGAACCCTGAGGGACTCCATACAAAAGGAGGCAGGGTGTAGATGAGAAATTTCCCATCACAACCCGCTGTCTCCTATTGGTGAGAAAGGACTCAAACCACTTGATGACAATACCAGTGAGTCCACATAACTCCCTCAGGCGGAGAAGCAACACACAATGGTCCACAGTATCAAATGCTGAAGAGAGATCGAGGAGAACAAGAATTGTCCTGTCCCCTCGGTCTCTAGCCCTGAGGAGGTCATTCTGAACCCGAACTAATGCAGTTTCAGTGCTATGTCTGGCCCGAAAAGCCGACTGGAAGGGATCATACAACTCGTGAGTCATGAGATATTCCTCCAACTGAAGCGATACCACCTTCTCAACAATCTTCCCCAAAAATGGGAGATTGGAGATGGGACGGTAATTTGTCCTGACCTCCGGGTCCAAAGAAGATTTCTTTAAAAGGGGTCTCACCAGGGCCTCATTCAAGGCGTCTGGAAAGACACCCTGACTCAAGGAGCACCGGACAATCAGGGCAAACACTGGGCCAACAGAGTCAATGCACCTCATTAAGAAACGCGTTGGCACTGGATCCAGTTCACAGAAGGTATGCTTCAGATTGACTGCCACCTCAATAACCTCATGGACCTCGACTGGCCTAAACTCTCCCCAACTAGGCGAAGTACACTCAGCACACAATTGGTGACCACTGTCAGCAATGGTATTGCTGGCTGAGGAAACCTCCCATCGGATCAAAGACACCCTGTCCGAGAAAAACCGAGCAAAATCCTCACAGTCCTCATTTGAGGAAACTCTTCTGGGCTGGAGACAGACAGGATGAAGAAGTCTATCAACAGTCTGGAAGAGTGAGGCTGGTCGGTTTCTCCCAGCAGCAATCTCCTGAGACAAAAATGCTGTCTTCTTTCGGTTGACTGCCTCCTGATATGCGCAATAATGCGCACGCAGGACCAGTTTGTCCGTCTCCAGGCGGGACCTCCTCCAGCAGCGCTCTAATCTCCGACCCATCTTCTTCATTTCCCTAAGATCTCCATCATACCAAGGAGACCTCGGTACGAAGTTCTGGGTCGTACACGGATAGGTGCGAGGGAGTTGATGGTGTCAGATAACACCTTATTATAGGTGTCCACCCCGACATCAACAGCTCCGACGCATGCACCACCCATACTAGATAAGTCGACTGCCGCCATAAAACTCTCAGGGGTAAGATCAGGTAAAGGACAGCAGCGAATCATCTCGGCAGGGGAGAAACTTACAACGGGAGCCCCAAGTGTGAACTTCACCGTGCAATGATCAGACCAAAATACCTGATCAATCGCAAGATCTACAATCTCGATCCCCAGTGAGAACACCAGGTCCAGTGTGTGGCCATCCTGATGAGTAGGTGCACCAACAAACTGCATCAGCCCTAACAAGGACATACTTTGCAAAAATTCGCCGGTGCACCTTTGAGCTTTATCATCGGCCCAGACATTGAAATCCCCTAGAAAAACACATCTGGGGGAATCCAATGTCTCGCCGGCAACAAACTCGTCAAATTCCTGCAGGAAACCCCCCATCGGGCCAGGAGGGCGGTAGATGAGGAGGATCCTGCAGCCAATGCCGAGTCCTCCACGAATAGCCACACACTCAAATGAACCTGGGGCTCCCACCGGTGCAGCAGTGAAAGCCAGGCTAGATCTAAAACAAATGGCTACACGCACCCCTGCGATTTTCTCTGGGGCAGTGCACAGCGGTATATCCTGGGGACTGCAGCCTCAAAAACAGGGCCAGCATCATCTCCCCAGGTCTCCGTAATGCAAGCCAGGTCGACCGATGAAAGCAAGGCAGCAATAATTGCCGTCTTGTTTCTGATCGACCTGGCATTGCACAGCACTGCCGTCAGAGATGTAGAGGGTGGTGCAGCCCCTTGGGTTACCTGACCACTCGGTCTGGTGGTCTCCCTGGAAATCGGCACCAACCACATCTGGCTTCGCCTAGATGCCCTAAATAATCCAAGGCGTCTCCTGGACCTAACCACCTCTATCCTTCCATCAACCCGCTCCTGGTCAACCCACAACCCACAAGCAGAGCAATCCCTTACAATCCCCACTTCCCTGCAACGCCTGATAATAATATCAGACACAGGGAGAGGGATAAAGGGACGCAGAGCGTGCAGCTGTGAGTTCCCATAGGTGATCCTAGTCCCCACAGGTCGCCCTACAGACCCCCTACACATTTCTGATTAAACAAAATAACAAACAAAACTTAATTAATACAGACTCAGAACAATTTAAAACATTCCTACCTTAAATAGCCTAACTAACACAGTTAAAAACCTTCAATGAACAAGCCCGCTTCCCTCCTCTCATCTCAGACAGGGAAATTCCAGCACTGAGTGCCACAACACTTGTGCTTGCGAGCGGCGCTTACATTTATACAGAATCCTCCCCGCCCCCTCCACAACAATGTTTGCTCCCCCACTCACTCCTCCAGCTCCAGCCAGAATCAGGCAAATTCAACATGGCCTCTCACGCCGTGTAGGTTGGCCAGTTCAGGGGGCTAGTGAGCACAGAGAGGGCAGCAAGCACCAGAACGAAAAGGCAAGTCCCAGCTCGAATTCCGACACAATTCCAGCCGCTGACGAGCAGCGTCCAACAGAAGCAGAAAAGTCCAGGAAATACAAAGCTGCCGCTTGTGAGCGGCGCTTACATTTATACAGAATCCTCCCCGCCCCCTCCACAACAATGTTTGCTCCCCCACTCACTCCTCCTTCTCCAGTTGGAATCAGGCAAATTCAACACGGCCTCTCACGCCGTGTAGGTTGGCCAGTTCAGGGGGCTAGTGAGCACAGAGAGGGCAGCAAGCACCAGAATGAAAAGGCAAGTCCCAGCTCGAACAATTCCAGCCGCTGACGAGCGGCGTCCCACAGAAGCAGAAAAGTCCAGGAAATACAAATACAAAGATAAGATAATCCACGCAAAACTACCAGAATAAAACACTTAAGCTGCTAAATTCAGAGGCTGTCCCAGCGCGGTCGCCATCTTGCAAGCCTCTCTGTTGTGATGCACAATTGTATTGACACATGCATCATCCTTTCCCTTTAAAACGGGGGAACTGGGGTTGTACATGAGGACACTGCAGTCTGTACAATGTAGATCTTCTTTGAGGCAATCTCTTGCAGCAGGGCATTACATGTGGGATATCAGCTGCAGACATCATTTCCTCCCGATGACTTTCTCAGCAGTTGACCCTGGGACCTCCCCCTAGCACCACCACCACTGTGTGGCGTTCACCTGGCAGGTTGTCACCAGGTGTGGGTTTGGGATAACACAATTTCAGGCAGACCACAAATCAGGTGCATAAAAAACACACAAGTGAGTTTGTCATTTTATTTTTATCAAGTGAAATATACGGAAAGCAAAATGGAAAGTCAGACAACTGCTTAGCTTCAACAGTTTCTAAGGCTTTTCTTCAACCTAGCATAAATCAAACAGTATGAAATCACACACTGCCAGGAGGTCTTTCACCTTCCTTAGTCAGTATTCAACTGACCACCCTATCTATTCTCTCTCAGCACTGAGGTAGGGCTCTTTATAAGCTCACTAGAAGCTGAAACAATTTTCCACTCCCTTTTGATTAACAGCAGACATAACATACAACTAGCCACTAGGGGCCACTGTTGCTCCATAGAGAACAGTTATTTGTCAGCCATCTGGAGCACAGAAGAACTTGTTTACAACATTGGAAAGGTCAGAGCCGAGGTCAGAACATTATTTGCTCTCTATACTCTCCTGCAGGGTCATATTACCTCATGCTGTCTGCTGCAAAATATATCTTAGAAGGGGGGTTGCGAAAATCTAGAAAAAACAGACACAAACTTTTGTTATTCTTATATTAAGACAGCCCTCTCATTTTGTAACTGTACTCTTAGTTTTGTTTTTAGGTTAATATGCCCAGAAAGTTTTATAAGCACTTGAGCACTTAATTTATAACCAGCCAACCAGCATGTTGGACATTATATAAGACATAAACTGCTTGGGGAAGGGGTTTCAATTTATAACAGGAGTGTCCCCTACGCAGAGATGCAGTGAATTTAAATTCCGCCGGCAAAGTGAATGCAAAGTGGCCACTTCGCGTTGGCACTTCACTACGCGGAGTGGCCCATAGGAAAGGCTCACTTCGCCTTGTTATTATTACTTCGTGTTGTCATTTCGCCTTATACGCGAAGTAAGGCAGAGTGACAACAATATCGGCAGCATCCCACCCACACTGTCAACAGAATGAATGTGCATCCCCAAAGTGCTACTTGTCTTGTGTCCAGAAAATTCCCCAGTGCTGATGAAGTGAAATGAGAGTGTAACAAGAAATGCAAAGTCTCCCAGAAATAATGGTGCACTCAGTCATGCGCGCACTGGTCAGGTCACACTCACACACAGAGTCACCAGAATTAAAGTGCATCCCCAAAATGCTACTGTCTTGTGTCCAGAAAATTCTCCAGTGCTGACGGGCGTAACAAGAAATGCAGTCTCCCAGAATTAATGGTGCAATGCAAACGCACAGACAGATTAAGATTGCGCTGCACACTCAAGGGATGCATACAAAAAGGCACAACAACACCTAACCAGTGCTCACAAGTCACAAATCCAAATCTGGAAAGGAATACATTTTGTCAGTTGTGGGATTAGTGCATGGCAGTAACAATCCACTACCAGTAAGCTTACCACAAAGCAGTATAAAAAATTCATGCAGGTGCAGTGGATAGCAGGTTCGCACTAGAGATGCAGTGAATTTAAATTCCGCCGGCGAAGTGTCCGCGAAGTGGGCACTTCGCATTGCCACTCCAATGCAAAATGCTCACTCCGCCTTGTCATTACCACTTCATGTTATGGCGGAATGACAACGTGAAGTGAGGCAAAGTTGTTGTTTTCAATAGACTTCGCCCTGCTCTTTAGCCATAGCCAGGCAGGAAAAGGAAGGAAGTGAGTCATACAAGCAGACACTTTCACTTTCTCCTGTGCAGATGGAGACAGAGGGGAGTGTGTTGTTTTGTCACTGCTGAGGAGACTTGGAAATCAGAACGAGGAGGAGATTTAAATTTTGATTTATAGACCCAACAGCTTTTTTATAACTAAGCTACTTTTTTTTTGTCTTTTCTGTACTCTTTTTTAACTTAACGTGTTCTTTCTGTAAATTTATTTTTCTTACCTTTAAAAGTAGTTAGTTGTTTGTGTGTGACAGTGTGAGTAGTCATTGATCAGACTAAGGGAGCGCAGTAGGAGAGATGGACCAGGGTGAGGGTCTGAGGGAATGTCTGGGGCGGGGGCAGCTCTGGGAGAGCGTGGTACTGGTAGGTGTCGTACCATGCGGATGTGTGGTGAGCATGGCTGCCGGTTCATGTTGGACCGATCAAAAATTCTGAGTGTGCCCCAGCTGCAGGACCAGCACCGCCTCCTGACTCTGAGGCAGTTGAACCACCACCACCACGTCCAGTACAAGCTCCAGCACCAGGTCCTCTGGAGCAGGATGTGTATGTGCCCCTGGGCCCAGGTATGGATCCCAACCCTGCTGAGCACCATGACCAGCCAGTTGCCAGTTCATCTGGCTCTCCCCTGCCTGTGCCTGGTCCTCTCCGCACCTCCACTGTTGGGCAGTTTTTTGACTGTGTTGAGGAGGACAGCAGTGTGGTCAGGTGCCACCTATGTGAGGTGGAGGTGCACCGTGGCCCCCGCGGGACTCACCTGGGGACTGGGGGCCAGTGCACCCTGACCCATATGCTCAATCACCACCAGTTGGAGTGGCAGGCTGCCACAAAATGGACCATACCTGCACCTGCTGGCCCTTCTGTGGCAGAAGGTGCAGCTGTGCATGGCGGCGGCCCTAAAAAGAGGAGGGCAAGAGCAGCACCTGCTGCTCCACCAGCACCCAAACCACCACCACCACCACCAGCAGGTCAGCCTGTAGAATGTGTGGACCCCAGAGAACTGCATGTAACACAGGCTGACTTGGCAGTTCTCTGGAGTGCTGTTGAGGAGAACAACGAGAGGGTGAGTGCTGTTGAGCAGCAGTTGGATCGCATTGAGGAACATCAGTTGTAAATTATGTCCATGCTGGAACTGCTGCTGGATCACCATGGGATCCCACATTAGTTTTTTTTTTTCCTCACACCATGTGCACCCCCACACCTTCCTTGCTGTGTTATAAAATGTATTCCTCCACCATCCCTGACCCTTGTATGTAATAATGCCCTTTTTTTGTTGTCTTCCATATGCGTGACACTTTGTATTCTGAGCAGTGCAAGTATACTATGTGCTAAACTGCATGTGTGCAGTCAGTCTTCTTTCCAGTCTGTGTATGTACTGCAGACACTGTCCAACTCCCTGACTTAAAAACACTTATTAATGAGTACAATGATGGGATGGTGAAGCCTGGAGAGATACTACAAAGCAGGCTTACAAAAGTTACAATACATCCAAGTAACCAGTAAGAACAAGTTACTCACCTGTAACAGTAGTTCTAGGAGTGGTATATGTTGTTCATCCACACTCTCTGGCATGTCCCTTTCCCCTTCAAATTCACCGGAAAGTCTTCAAGCTGGCTCCTCCCACCCACCCGGGTGGCAAACACCTTGGCTCTGCCCCATGATGCCAGATCTTAGCCCGCTGGAAGCAAGGTGGTGTGCCTAAAGCCGGGGAGGTCGGGTGGGTGCGTGTGGATGAACAACATATACCACTCCTAGAACTACTGTTACAGGTGAGTAACCTGTTCTTCTAGGAGCGTGGATATGTTGTTCATCCACACTCTCTGGCAGACTCCAAGCAGTTCTCCGGGAGGAGGAAGGCAAAGCGTACACCCCCTATTTAGGAAACAGAGATTGGAGAACCGAGGCCCCAAAACCAGCATCCCGGCATGACTCAAGGTCGATATGGTAGTGGGTGATAAAGGTGTTTGCTGACTTCCAGGTAGCAGTCCGACAGATTTTCTGGATAGGGATGTTCCTGGAAGCAGCCACCGATGCAGCAGTATGGTGGGTAGAATGAGCTCTTATTCCTGTGGAAGGCTTCTTGCCCGCCAACTCATAACACAGACCTATGCGTGATGTAATCCATCTAGCAATGGTCCGCTTCGCTGCAGGTCTGCCAGAAGCGACTTCAGCATAGGTGACAAACAGCTGGTGAACCTCTCCCCGAATTTCCGTCGTCCTCTCCTTATAATTGGAGAGCGCACGTCTGAGGTCCAAAGTATGGAGCCTGTACTCAGCATCCAAGGTGTAGTTAGGGTAGTATACTGGCAGAGTCAACACCTGGTTAAGGTGAAACTCTGACACCACCTTCAGAAGGAATTTCGAGTGGGGGCGCAGGACAACTCTGTCCCTATGAAAGACCAGATAAGGGGAGTCCACCGAAAGCGCCTGGAGTTCTCCTGTCCTTCTGGCTGACATGATAGTCACCAGCAAGGCCGTCTTCCACGACAAGTGTGAGAGCTCACACTTGTGCATGGGTTCGAATGGCTTGCCCATGAGCTTTGCCAAAACCAGCAAGAGATCCCACAGAGGTGGGGGTTCACGCACCGGAGGGGATATGTGATCCAATCCTTTGAAAAAGCGCCCGACCACTGTCTCCTGTGCCAATGTCAGCTGACCGGCCTGCGCCTGGTAAGCAGAAATGGCTGCCAGGTGCACCCTAAGGGTCGATGACCGTAGACCCCCTTTGTAGAGAGACCAAAGGTAGTCTAAAATGTTAGCCACAGAGCAGGATAAGGGGTCCAGACTCTTACCCTGACACCAAATGGAAAACATTTCCATTTGAAGGCATAACATTTCCTGATCGATTCCTTACGAGATGCCTCCACCACAGTGTAGACATCCTCGGAAAGACCCAGAGCCTGGAACTCTAGCCGCTCAGGTACCAGGCTGAGAGGTGCAGGGCTTGAAGGTCCAGATGGAAGACCTTCCCCTGGTTCAATGATATCGGGTCTGGGCGTACAAAGCTGCTCCAGGGCCCTGCAGCTGAGGCTGAGGAGATCTGGATACTAGAACTGGCGAGGCCAATCTGGGGCTACCAGAATCACCTTCGCCTTGTCCCTCCTCACCTTGAGAAGCACCTTGTGGATCAAGGGAAATGGAGGGAAGGCGTAGAGGAGGCCTGGGGTCCACAGCCATGAGAAGGCATCCCCCTGCAGCGAGCCCTGCTGAGGGGGGCAGGCATGGTATAGCCTCAGCTTGGTGTTTTCCCTTGAGGCAAACAGGTCCACCAACGGTTTTGCCCCAACGGTAGAACAGACTGTAAGCTACCTCTGGATGGAGAGACCACTCGTGGGATGTCTGGCCTATGCGGCTGAAAGCATCCGCCAGCTGGTTCAAGACTCCTGCCACATGAATGGCTAGGAGATCCGCCTCCAACCGGCTTACGGGGGTTCAGATGCGGAGTGCCTCATTGCAGAGCAGACGGGAGTGCGAGCCGCCCTGTTTGTTGAGGTAGTACATGGTCGTGGTATTGTCCATCTGGACTTGAACCACTTGACCCTTGAGCTGAAGAGCGAAAGCTGACAGCATCAGTCTGACTGCTCTGAGCTTCAACAGGTTGATGTGGTATCGGGAATCCTCGGAGTTCCAGAACCCATGGCCCTGTGGTCCCCCATGTGGGCTCCCCACCCCATGAGACAGGCATTGGTCATCAGGACGACCGTCGGCTTGGGGTGGACAAACGGGATTCCTTCCTGCAATCGATTCGGGATGGTTCACCATTGTAGAGCATCCCACATCTTCTGGGTTACAGTGATCAGCTGGTTGAAGTGACCATAACGCTGAGTCCACTGGGCGGCCAGCTCCCATTGGAAGGGGCGCATGCGCCACCTGACCCAACGGACCACTGAGGTGCACGCCGCCATGTATCCCAGAAGGTGCAGAAAGTCCCAGGCAGGGCGCAAGTGCCCAACCAGAAATTATTGGGCAAAGGAGGAGAGAACCTCTGCCCTGTCCGCCAGGAGCCAAGCTCTGGCTTGACGAGAGTCGAGCTCTGCCCCGATAAAGCCCATCACCTGAAAGGGCACGAGTTCTGATTTGGCCTTGTTGATCAGGAGGCCTAGTTGGGAGCAGGTTCGGAGGGCTAGATCCCTGGATCTCTCCACCTCCTGAAGGGAGGAACCCACCAGGAGCCAATCGTCGAGATAGGGGTATATTTGAACTCTTTGATGCCGAAGATGGGCTGCCACCACTGCAATGCACTTGGTGAAGACCCCGAGGGGCCGATGACAGGCCGAACGGCATGGCTCGGAACTCGGACAGGGTCCCTTCGACCCTGAAGTGGAGGAACCACTGGTGGGACGGATGGACTGGGACGTGAAAGAACTCATCCTGTAGATCCAGTGAACAGAACCACGTTTCGCTCCAGGGATGGTATGATCTGGTTCAGAGTTACCATTTGGAAGGTGCGAGACCTGAGATATTGATTCAGGTCGTGGAGCTCTAGGATGGGGCGCCAACCCCCCGTCCGCTTGGGCACCAGGAAGTACCTGGACTCGAAGCCTGGGTCTGTAGGAGGATCCGGCACTGGAGCTGCTGCCTCCTTGCAGAGGAGCTGAGCAATGTCATCCTGAAGGGCTGACTGAGTGTGAGCTGAGATCCTTTCCTCCCGAGGGGTGCGGGCTCAGCTGGGAGGGTACTGCTCGAATTCTAGAGGCAGTCCCTGGCCGACCACTTCCAGAACCCACCTGTCCGAAGTGATACTGGACCAAGCACAAAGGAAGTGGTGGAGCCGGCCCCTCATGGGAGGACCCAGAGCTGGCGTGACGGGTGTAGGGGTGGCAACCCCTGACCCGTCACTGAGCAGGCTTAGAGGAGGAGGAGGAGGCTCCTGGACCGGCACCTCGGCCTCCTTTATGGGGCTGTTGAGGACCCTGCTTGGGCCTGGGGTGCCAAGCTTGAGCCTGCTGCTGCTGCTGTTGCTGCTGACCTCCTTGATAGGACGGCTGTCTAACCACAGGGGAAGAGTGCCGAAAGGGCTTCTTCTTGTGCTTCTGCTGGTTCTTGCCTGAAGAACCCTTTGCAAAGTAGCATCCAAGGCGGCATTGGACTGCTCTATACGCTGGAGGTCACCTGCCACTCCCAGACCGAAGAGGTCGGTGCCGAGGAAGGGCACGTCAGCTAACTTGTGCTG
Organism: Neoceratodus forsteri; assembly: GCA_016271365.2. NCBI lineage: Eukaryota > Metazoa > Chordata > Ceratodontiformes > Ceratodontidae > Neoceratodus > Neoceratodus forsteri. Next base: position 705,799,019 of record CM028130.1, read on the forward strand.
AGTATCCACCGGAAAGGAGAATAACCTCAGCCAGCCCTGCGGCGAGTGGCCACTGCGGCTGCTAAGGAGCGGGCACAGGAATCTCCAATGTCCAGGGCCGTCAGGAGTTGCTGTTTGGCAACAGCATGGCCCTGGTCATGGATCTGCTTTACCGTGGTCTGCATGTCCGCTGGGAGGTGAGGGAGGACTTCATCTAGTGACCCCAGAAGGGCATGAGAGAAGTGTGCCATGATCACAGCCGAGCTGGCCTGACAAAGGCCCAAGGATGAGGCTGCATAAACCTGCCAGGCAGAATGGTCCATATACTTGGACTCCTTGTCCGGAGGGCAGTCATTGTCAGCTGAGCTACCCATACGTCTAAACACAGAAGCAGTCACAAGACTCTCGGCTGAGGGATGATCTGTGAAACCCGCCAGGGATCCCATGGGTACTGTATATTTGTGGGCCATGTGGGCAGACGGAGCTGGGCAGGAGGCAGGGCATTGCCATAGCTCAAGGGCCGGGCCAACAATGGCTTCGGCCACTGGAAAGGCCTCCGTTGAGGTGTCCTCCCCTCTTGAGGATATCCGTGAGGGGGTACTCCGCCTTCTTTTGGATAGGCTCCAAGAGCATTCCGGTTGATTCTGAAATGAGGCAGAGGATGCCCTGAAAGGAAGAAGGACCATCCTCCAAGCCTGCCACTGATGACTTGTCATCCCCCGGATGTGAGTGCAGACCAGTGGCATCCAAGTCTGAAGAATCGGGATATAAAGGTCTCCCACCTATGTCTCCCTTGATATGCCGAGGGCGATCGGGAACCACCGTAATGGACAGACGACGGGGGAGGCCGGTGTCTGTCCTATCCTCTTTCGAAGGAGCCCCTCCCTGAGGCTGCTTAGGCGGTGGTTTCACCAGAATCGGTGGTGAGACTGAAACAGGCCGAGCTGGAATGCGTACCAGCCCTACGGGTGGAGGAACCGGAATCTTCGGTTCCAGAAGGATCAGCTTTGGCCTAAGAGGCTGAGGCAAAGTAATGGCCGGTGTTGCTGGCGCAGCCGGCTTCTGACCGTTCAGAATTAGCTGTTGCCACATGAGATCCTCATAACATCGACGGAGCTTCCGTCGAAGTCTCTCCTCGTCTGAGGAGGATGAGGATCACTGGCGACGCCTCTTCCTAGAGTGCTTGTGACCTTTCTTCGGTTTTTCGACCGAAGGGGTCCTGGTCCTCAGTCGAGACTGACGTGGTTGGCTGGTTCGATCAGGAGAAGCCGGAGTAGGGGAGAACCAAGGTTCTGGCACCTTTCCCTCGATCGGGATACCCGAGGGATCGGTCTCCTCGTCAAGGAAGGAAAGGATAGGTGTCCTTTCCAAGAAGTCAGCGTCTGGAGTCGGCGACAACGGCTCGATCAGGTCGAGAGAAATCTCGGCCGGTTCAGCCGTGTCCTAGGCCTCGGTGCCTTGGCCTGACGGAAGGTCCGAGAAGCCGGCAGCCGAGGAAGCGATCTCAACCAAGGTCGAGACCGCAAGGTCCTGAGAATCGGACCGCTCTCGGTCCCAGGAACGTCTTCTTCAGGCAGAAGAAGATTTAGGGTCCTTGTCCCTTTTCCTAGGGCAGGAGGAGTGTGAGCCCGAGGGTGCCTCACCCCTGGTGGGGAAGAGACTGGCACAGCTCCCGAAAGGACCCAGTGAAGGTAGAACCCAGGTAAAGCGGCATGAGAAAACTTCAGCTGGCCGAAGCTTGAGCAGCTTCCTCTTCGAAAGCCGCCATCTGGTCGAGCTGCTTGGCAGATCCCACAGCTGCGGAAACTGCTCACCTGGCCTCCTTTGATTTCACCAGTGGGTTGCGAAGCTCCGCTTTCCCCAGTTTTAGATGCACCCTGCGGTCATCCAGGACATTGGGATGGAAGGCCAGACAGATGGTGCTACAAGTGGTGTCATGCACGACATCCAAGCAGTAGACACACGAGAGGTGGGGACCGGTGCGCAACATTTTGTGTCTGCAGGGACACCGGTGAAATCGGGGGGACGACTTGTCTTCCATGTCCGATGCGCTCGGATCGGTATCGTAAACTCTGATGAGTTTTAAAGAAAGCGATTGCGGTGAAAACTGTTGTTGAGAATCCAGGGCCTACGAACTGCAGAAGTAGCATGAGGGGACCTGAATCTTCCAGCGGGAAGCAAGATCTGGCATCATGGGGTGGAGCCGTGGTATTTGCCACCCGGGTGGGTGGGAGGAGCCAGCTTGAAGACTTTCTGGTGAATTTGAAGGGGAAAGGGACATGCCAGAGAGTGTGGATGAACATATCCACGCTCCTAGAAAAAAAAAATAATGTTGTGATTCGTGATGTGATTGTAAATCGTGATTTGTGACTGCTGCATTTGTAACCGTGATGATGAAGAAACGCGAATGCCTATGGCTGTACCTCCCTGGGCCCCGAGGAGGTGTGGCACAATACTTCCCCACTTGAAAACACTCATTAATGAGTACAATGGTGGGATGGTGAAGCATGGAGAGATACTACAAAACAGGCTTACAAAAGTTACAACACATCCAAGTAACCAGTAAAAAAAAATGTGATTCGTGACGCGATCGTAAATCGTGATTTGTGACTGCATTTGTGACCATGATGATGAAGAATGTGATTTGTATCATTCACGAGTGACTCGTGAACGTGATGATTGTCCTGACTTAAAAATGCATATTAATGAGTGCAGTATTTATGCAGAAATATGCACCACACCAGTCCAGTACTCTGAAGGGAAGCCAAAGAAACAACTGTGACTTAAGTTACAGGTGGAGATTGGACCCTAAAGAGATGCAAATGCACAGACAGATTAAGATTGCGCTGCACATTGAAGAGATGCAGATGCAAAGGCACAACACCTAACCAGTGCTCATCATCAGAAATTCAAATCTGGAAAAGAATATCTTTGCCAGCTGGGACGAGCCGCGGCCTGCGGGGGGGGGTATACTTAACAGTCACTAGTACTAGTACCAGTACCAGTAAAGATACCACAAAGAAGTACAAAAATCACACAGCTGCAGTGGATAGCAGGTTCACATTGCAGAAATTACTATGTGGCACAATAAAAGGTGTCTGACTTGATGACACGCGTCACACTCATACTCACAAACACACTAAGTAATGCGTAGCAAATTGAAAACTTCAGTATTATAACGACGTATTTTAAACAAACTAAAATTATGCACTGCTGCTCCACAACAATCATCACAAAAATGGCAAGAATTATTGAAAATATTACTGTGTGTACATTAACACAGTTATTATACAAGAAAAATATCACCAAAACAGAAAGAACTGTGTTTCTCTCCAAGTTAATCGACCTACACCACAGTCAGATACACCCCTCCCCCAAAGCACACTTTCACTGTCTCCTACACTACAGAGACCCAATGTTGTACATTAGCATTCAAAATCCACACACAAACAATAAACACTTGATGATATGAGCACAGGAGGGTTTCCTACAATTGATGAACTAAGTTTGAGCAAAAAAATTACTCAAAAAGGCTTTTTCAACAGCTTTTAGAAAGTTTGAAAAACAGATCTCTCTCAGCACACTGTCTCCTACAGCTTCTTACACACACTACCCTGAACTGAGGCTGTGCAGAACAATCTAGAGCCCATGTGACCTGAAATCCCATGAATCACTGCAAAATTCACCTTTGGAGCTTAAAAACAAGGCGAAGTGAGGTGAAGTACATTGCATTCAATGTACTTCGCCTTAAGAATTGGTGGAGTAGTGGTTTGGGAAGGCGGAGTAATGCAAAGTCATTGTTTTCAATGGACTTTAGCTTACCCATATACCTGATACTCCACTTCATGTTGCGGAGCACTCCATCCGGGCTTCCACCTGCATTCTCCACTTCGTGGAGGAATCAGCGAGCCACCATCTCACCTCTATAATAGAGGTCATCCTGTCACACAGGTATAAAAGGGTCCCAGCTACTCCTCAGTTCTTTTTAACGCAACCTGCATGCAACAAGTTCTCCTTCAGAGTTCCTGCTTTCCTGTCGTCAATGAAGAGTTCTACCGACTAAGCTTTTATTTTTTTAACAAGTTAATACTAATGTCTTCGGATCCTTTATTCCAAAGTTGTTCCTGTGGCCACAGAATTGCTAAAGAAGACCTCCATGAAGTCTGTGTTCGTTGCCTTGGTCCTGAACACGACTCCGTGGAGTGTCTTCTGCAATAGGTTCAACAGAGCCACAAAATGCCGAAGGCTTCAACAACTCCGTGAGTTTCTTGTGGAGCAGAAAGTTGCCCTCCAGGAGCAGCAGCAATGCTCCTCTCTCAGAGAACTCTCGGTGTCCTCTTCAGGGTCTCACCGCTCTACGGGGGACTCCTCCATGTCAACACAGGGTCATGGTAAGAACATGTCTCAAAAACTAAGCATGTCTCTACCACCCCCTTGTCGGCCTCAAAATCTACAAAAGTGAGTACTGAGAAGGTAGCCTTCCACACATCGTCTTCCACACCATCAATGATTGTGGGCTCCTCTCTTCCCTCGTCGATGGCTCCTCCATCGATGGTGGGCTCTGGGTTTGTCCTGCAATTTCCAAAGCTGCCTCCCCTTCCATGCTTCCTAGCTATCGTCTGTCCACAAAGTCTTCAGGCTCATCGACGATCCTTTCGTTGACAGCTTTAGCGCATGGCCCATCGACGATCCTATCATCGTTGACTATGCATGGCATTCCATCGACAACTCTGTCATCAATGACAATTCAGGACACTCCATCGACAATCCTGTTATTGACGGCATGGGCTTCGGACCTGTCAACGATCCCATTGTCGATGACCGGCCTTGCCCCACAAGGCTTAATGCTGGCACCCTCATCGATGATCCTGGGTTACTATGTACACCCCTCATCGACAGCTGCACGTTTGGTACCACTGTCAGCTCCATTTCTGTCAGTGGTTCCCATACACTCTGTCCAGTCTACCACAGCTACTTCCACTTGACAGATGGCCATGATAGATGTCCAGACTCTGGTAAATACCATAGTGGACCTGACTCAGACCCTGCGCCCCCCTAGGAAGGGGTCGACTCCGGTCTCTGCTCCCTCTAGGCCTCCTTCAGCCCAGCGGATGGCCAGCTCTTCCCATCTCCCTGGGTCTGTACACCTAGGACGTGGACATGGAGGACCCTTTCCTGCAGGACTGGGATCTGGCTGACCAGGACGACAAGGACTATGAGGATTCCCCTCAGTCCTCTTCTGCTGCCTCCTCTGTTCAGGGGGAACCTACCCCTGAACTCCCTTGTCCTCTGCCAGATGACCCAATGTTTTCGGACATTATGATCCACCTCCAGAAAATGTTTGGTTTCCAGGGCACTGAGTAGGACGCTTCTAGGAAGAAATTGGCTCGGTACCTGGGTGTGCCGGAATAACCCACTCTGGTCGTCCCCCTCCTTGGTGGATGCCTTTGAAGAGGCTATCATGGCTGCTCGAAAGCAACCTTTCAAGATTCCCTCCAATCTGCAGAAAGCTGATAGGATTTATCAAGCTCCGGTATAGCACTCCTATTTCATGTCTCTGCCTGAGGCAGACTCGGTGGTGATCAATGCTGTACATGATAGGTCCTCTAGGCCTCAACACAAATGCTCAGCCCCTGGAAATGGAATCCAAGAAATTGGATGCCATATAGAAATGTTTTTTTTCCTCGGCCACCTTGTCCCTACATATACTTAATTACATGGGACACCTCCTGAAATATCAGGAGGAAATCCATAAAGCCTCCCAGGTGACAGTGAAGTCCCTCTCGGCAGGTTCTGTCCAGGAGGAGCTGATGGTGAAACTGTCTACTGCAGCGGCAGTATGCCACCACCTGCTGAGGACCACTTATGATGCCGTTGATATTATGGCTCATTCGTCCTCTGCTGGAGTCTGTCTCAGATGACACGCCTGGCTCACGGTGTCTGGAGTTTCACAGGACGTACAGCAATCTATTTTGAATGCTCCCTTTAAAGTCATTCAGCTGTTCGGTCCACAGACCCAAGACATCTTGAAAGATTTACAGGACTCCGGTCATACCCTTCGATCAGTGCAGATCCTTTACCATCCTAAAGCCAAAACAGCCTTCAGAGGCGCCTCGAGAGGCTGTCCCTCAGCTCAAAGGAAACCTGCCAATAAGAGAAAACCTCAATTACAATTGCCAGATCCTAGAAATGTTCAGAAACCCCATTACATCCCTGCTGCCTCCCAGAAGGGCCAGCCTTCCACCTGAAAGTCTTCCTCCAGTCGTGGGACTGGAGACCCTACCCATGGCTGTCGGGGCAGGTTTTCACTGCACCTGCAAGGGTGGCAAGCTATCTCCTCCGACCAGTGGCTCCTGCAACTGATCAAGACAGGACACAAACTAGAGTTCACGAAGATACCTCTTGCTTCGCTACTCAGTGTCTTTCACTATCCCCCAGACCAGGCTCTGGTCCTATGGACCGAGAACAATGCCTTGCTTTCAAAACAGACCATTGAACCAGTTCCCCTTCCTCAGAAGGGTGCTGGATTTTTCCTGGTTCCCAAATGGACAGGGGATTTACGCCCCATTTTGGATCTGAGGTGTCTAAACCTCTACATCACTTACTAAATGTTCTGCATGGTGTCTCTTCTGACACTTCTCCCCTTGCTGAACACAGGAGATTGGCTCTGCTCTTTGGATAGGAAGGACCTCCATATCACGATGCACCCGGCTCACAGATGGTTTCTCTGTTTCTTGTTCCAGGGTCATCATTACCAGTTCAGGGCCCTCCCTTTTGGACTTTCCTTGGCCCCGAGTGTATTTACAAAATGCCTAGCGGTGGTCGCAGCAGCCCTCCATGGGGAAGGCTTCTATGTCTTTCCCTATCTGGACGACTAGCTCCTGAAAGCATCCTCCAGCCACCAGCTGTCTCTCATGCTTTCTCAAACCCTACAGCTGTTTGACCAAGTAGGGATTGCGGTAAACTATCCGAAGTCCAAAATGGACCTTACTCAACACCTCCAATATATTGGAGCCATGCTAGACACCTCCGTGGAGAAGGCATATCTGTCCATAGCTCAGGCAGATGCCCTAACTGCTTTGGCATGCAGCTTAAAGTCCAGCAGGACATTTGGTGCCCACAATACTGATGGTCCCCAATGCCAGGTTACATATGAGGGTCCTTCAGTGGTTCCTCAGAGTCCAATGGGACCAGAAACAGGACGATTTTGATGCCCTGGTCCTGATGTCTTCCCCAGCTCTTTATCCTTTCTCTTCCACCATCGTAGAGCTCAATCTAATGTGAGGCATGCCATTCTAACCTCCTGTCCCAGGTCTCATTTTGACTACAGATGCCTCCGTAACGGGGTGGGGTTCTCATCTCTTGCATGTCAGATTGCAAGGATCTTGGACGTCAGTGGAGGCCCGCCTCCATATTAATGTCTTGGAGCTGAGGGCAGTTCTCTACGCCTTACAGGTGTTCAAGGCTCACCTCCCGCCAGGTTGCCTGCAGGAGCAATCAGACAATTCTACTGTAGTTCACTTACCTAAACAAACAAAGTGGCACCCATTCATACCCTCTCTGCAGAGAATCGATGAGGGTGTGGTATTGGGTGATCCAGAGAAATATTAATCTTCTGGCAGTACACATCCCACGGGTGTCAAATACCCTGGCAGATGCACTGAGCAGATCTACTGCCCAGGCCCATGAGTGGGAACTCTTATCCAATGTTCTAAACGATGTCTTCCACTTGTGGGGCCGACTGGAGTTAGACCTATTTGCCTCTCTGCAAAATGCAAAAATGCAGCTTTACTGCTCTCGTGCGAAGTCCTGGAACTGTGTGGTGGGATGCATTATCTCTTCCCTGGACAGGAAGATTTCTTTACGCCTTCCCGCCCTTTCCACTCTTTCAGAGAGTACTACACAAACTGGTCCAGGACAGGGCATCTATGATTCTCATAGTACCATTCTGGCCAAGACAGATTTGGTTCCCTCTACTTCTACAGCTCTCAGAACCAGGGCCAATATCTCTGCCAATCTGCTGGGCTTTACTGTCCCAGGCACAGGGCTCCCTGTTTCACCCGGACCATCGCTCCTCCCACCTGCACGCCTGGCTCCTGAGGTCATAGTCCTCCCACGTGTCCAGGTGTCCCCAAAGGTGGCAGAAATTCTCCAGGCAGCTCGGATGCCATCTACTCGGTCTTCCTATTCCCTGAAGTGGAAACGCTTCTCTATTTGGGCGTCTACACTGCACTTAGATCCTTATGAGTGTTTCCCCCACAGGCATCTTAGATTATTTGCTCTCCTTGTCAGAGGGTGGACTGAAATAGTCCTCTGTGAAAGTCCACCTTTTGGCCACTGCCGCATTTCATTAACCTATGGACAACATTCCTTTGTCCCAGTTACTTTTGATTCAAACCTTTTTAAAAGGTATTCTGCACCTACATCCCCCTATCCAGGATCCAGTCCCTGTCTGGGATTTGAATTTTGTGCTTGGAAAATTGACTACAAGTCCATTTGAGCCCACTGAATCCAGCGACCTCCATTTTCTTTCATGGAAAACTATGTTTTTAGTTGCCTTTACATCTGGCAGACGTGTCTCAGAGTTGCACGCACTAATGTGCAAACCTCCATACATGCAATTTCATAACGACCGGGTGTCTTTACGCACTAACCCAGCGTGCTTGCCAAAAGTTGTGTCTGAATTTACTTTAAATCAGATCATCCAATTACCAGTGTACTTTGCAGAGCCTCAGAATCCTGGGGAAGCCCTGCTTCATACTCTTGACATGGATAGAACATTGAGCATTTACCTTCTCCTCACTTCAAAGTTGTGAAAAACTGAACAACATTTTGCTTCTTTTGCCCCTGGAAACCAGGGCGTTAGTGTTTCAAAGCAGTGCTCGTCCACATGGTTGGCCAGCTGCATTATGTTTATTTATGCTAAATATGAAAAATCTCTCACAGGAGTTGTAAAACTCCATTCTACCAGAGGCATGGCCACCAGTTTCCGGGTTGTTTCTGCCTTGGATATTTGCAAAGCCGCCATATGGTTTACTGTACATATCTTCACCAAGCATTACAGTCTAGACATCACTTCTAAGAGGCAAACTGTTTTTGGATGGGCCATCCTACAAGGACTACTGTCCTAAACCTCCATGATTCACTTCCTCCTCCCGCTGGGTCTAATCTTCCCATACATAATGACCTGCTGCAAGAGACTGCCTCGAAGAAGATAGTATGGTTGCATAAGAACTTACCGTAACAGTAGATCTTCAAGAGTATCTCTTGCAGCAGGTCATGCAGCCCTGCCTTCCTTCCCCCTTGCTGTTTCTACAGAAGGGTTCCTTGCTCCTGTCTTTTACGACTCCATGAGCTGCTGCCTTGATTTCTCTCCTTGGTTCCCATCGGAGGCCTAAGATATGTTTACACATTCGATCACTGGGATGGAAAAGAACTGAGGAATAGCTGGGACCTCCCCCTTTTATACCTGCCAGGTAAACACCACGTGGTGGTGCTAGGGGGAAGTCCCAGGGTCGACTGCTGAGGAAGTCATCTGGGGGAAATTATGCCTGTGGCTGATATCCCACACGTAATGACCTGCTGCAAGAGATACTCTCGAAGATCTACAGTTACGGTAAGTTCTTACGCAACTGTACTTTCCATTTAGTAGTGAAAATAACAGTCAATGCAGTTCTGAGTAACCGTGATGGCAAATGAAGACCTCTAGTGGATGTTCATGGGATAACAAGTATGAAAGTCAATGGACCTCTCCAGACTCCCAGCTAGAATTCCCCTTTAGCTGAACGGTTAGAGACGCTGCTTCTGATGCTCACTGTCCCTGGTTTGAATTACAGGAAAGGATGTAGGTGCATCAACCCAGGTAGAGGAGACAGACATAACAGAGATCACATCTCCTTTTAGAATTAGGGTCTAAGATACTGGTCTGCATCGGAAGGGGACTCATCTGTAGAAATAGGGAGATGGTCCTTCCCTATACAGATCCCTGGCACACCCACATTTGTAGTACTATGCAATGTTCTGGAACCTGTACATATAGAAAGGACTGTGAGAAGGTAGAGTTTGCACAGAGAAGCTGACCAAAATGATCCAGGGGATGGGGAGAAGACATATGTGGACAGAGACTGAGGGATCTCAGCATGTACACCTTTGAGACGATGAAGAAAAGGGGGGGCATGATAGAGACATCTGGATAAACAGGGTGACATACAAGAAACTGTTCATCTTAAGCATGCACACAAGCATGTGGGGAGGGGGGGCGTAACTTTATTGCTGGCCAGAGGAAGATTCAGGAGGGATATCTACAAGCCCTTTTTCACTGAAAGGGTGGAGGACAAATCTAATGAACTGTCAGAGGAAGTGGTATCAGTCAGAACAGTGTGGGTATTCAAGCAAGGGTTGGACAGGCACAAAGCCTTGGTAAGGGAGAAGGATGGCCACTATGATCAACATAGGAGAAGCAGGAAGGGTGCTCAGACTGAATGGGCCACTGGGCTTTTTTCTACCATCATATTCTAGCATTCTATGTAAATATATTTTGTCAATAAACAGATTCCTCACATTTTATGTTTATGAAGTCACCCATGTTGCTTTGTCACTAGCAGTTCTCACTCTGCATTTGCCACATTATTAGTGCTGTAGGTTGGAACCATATGTGGCATCGCAGGCTAGGACCAGTTGCCTAAAGTATATCTTGTATTAAAAATGTATCCTAGTCTCTCATTGAAGGGCATAAAGGAGATTATGGTAACTTTGTTATTGCAAGTAATACCTGAGATTGTATTCTTTAGCTGCAGTGTGCCTTGCATACCCCTATTGATACTTTTTGCCTGTGGGTTTGATGATACTGACATGTGACAGTAAATTTACTAAATTCTTGGAAGTGGTTTTGTACCACAGCAATATGCTGCACATAATTCATTACTTCTTGTGCTGCTGCAAACTTGTTGAGTTAAAACAAAAGCCAGGTGAATTCTGATGCTTGGTAGGAGGTCGATAAGAAAGAATTTTCAGCATTATTCAATAAAATGATACTGTATAGTATCTACATACAAATGTTCAAGACCTAAAGGTGACGAGCAGTTTGTGTTGCCCCCCCCCAAAAAAAAAACTGACAGTGTCATTTTTGATTCAGTAGGGGAGTGACTAGGCTGCCTTACTGAATCATGCTAAGGTAAGCTAGGAATAATTTACAGAAAATATTTTATTTTGACCATAGTTATTTTCTGAGGACGTGAAGAAAAGGTGGCACTGCCCCAGCCCTGCTAACTCTAAACCAAACGTGACAGACATCTTTTTCAGATGTGTAACCCCCCCAAGGCCATTTATTTAACTAGTAAGCATACCTCCCATTCCATTTCTGTCTAGGGGAACAAAGGAGGGGTTGGGGTACAAAGCAATATGCTGCAGGTGAGTACAAGGCATAAACAGACCTTTACCAAACCCAGGTCCAGAGGCGAGAACTTCTGCTGAGGGCTATGCTAGGTCTGCACCTCTGACAGGGGTACCCAGCAAATCCACACAAGAAGCAGGAACTAGATTGTCCATACCAGGTTGGGATTCTAGAGTGTGGATTTATTCCCAAACAGTTGTACACAAAGGCAAAGCTGGACCCACAAGGGTTTACACTTTGAAACACAAGGCAAATGCAGAAAACACATCCTCTGTAATCTAACAGAAATTCGCTAATTCCCATATTGCATAGGATTTAAACCCTTTCAGCAGCAAACCTTAGCTGAAAACACTTCTTGTTGCAATGGCCACCATGGAGTACACAAACATTTCTTCTTCTATGTGGCACTGGCCATGAATTTAACTGCAGTTCCTTTATGGCATAGGCATTTATTGAAGGTACTGTGGCATCTTGCCATGACGGAGCACACTGGTGCTCAAAACTCGGACAACCCACACCCTGGGGGTAAACTTTGCTCTTCAGGCATAGGCCATATGCTCGGAATAAAACAAGCACCCTTACAGAACCCAAAGTGCTGATCTGGTCACTCCAGATGGGGGGTTGCCCACCTTTTGCTTCCTCGTCCATACCCAGCCATTCTTTCAGAGTTACACCTTAGTTGCTGCTATAGAACTATACTTCCTTTAAATGTTTAGCACATTTAAGCATCTGACACACTATAAGGAAGTATAACGTTAAAGTTCTGAACAAAGTGTTCAGTCACACCTGGGACATCCACTGTTGTCAGCAAACTTTAAACAAACTTCTTCTAGAACAGTCTCGAAACAGAAAAGGGTGAATTGGGTCCCTTTATTAGCGTGTCACCCCACAGAAAACAGTAAGCACATATCCTGTGTAACTCTTAGAATCTACTCACAGTTTGTACACCAAAGCCAGCTTCAAAAATGTTATAGGTTAGATCAGGGGATTGCTCCTCAAATCCTCTGCAGTCCCCCTCATCCCACTAGGGATGAGGGCATCAGAAAATCCTGGAGACAGTTTCCACCACTTCACAAGTCAGGCAAAAGATGTTCTCAGACTAGGGTGAGAAAAACTGTCTCTCCTCACTCCTCACTGCTCACTCTCTGAACACAGAACTAAGACTCCCTAAAATTCTAAAACTCCCCACACTCACAGCAAGCTATGTGGCTTATAAGGCTATGAGAGTTCTAAATGACATCATTTCTCTGCTCTCAGCTGAGACCAAGCAAGCAGAGAGGGACTAGGTGAAAATCTATTTAACTAGTTATTCACCAGCTGCCTTCCCTACCTAACACTGACGGGAATCTAGTAACCCCAGGAAACAGTGGGGTTACAGATGACTACTATGATTGGTCTAGTGTTAATGGGGGCAGGACAGCGCCATCTTTTCTTTGGAGCCTCACAAAATAACTAAGGTAAGAATGAACTGTTTTACTTGTTTTATTTTCAGCATACAGAAGTTACAGCATTATAGATCAAGGGAGTACTCTGACTAACTGAGTGTCTCCTTTTCTTTCATAAAGCATTTAGACACTCTTATTCTGTGAAGAGTGTCTCACAGCTGTCCTGAAAAGGGGCACATTCTGGTAAGGTTTAAAAAAAAAATGAATATTGATCGAGCTCGATCAATAATGTATTACTACAACCGCTGAGACCACCTTACGGTTGCAAGAGTGGTCTCACCTACATTCTTACGGTATCAGAACTACTCACCTTTGGTTTGCAGTTCTCATACCCTAAGAATGCACGTCTGACCACTCTTACAGCTGTAAGAGTGGTCCCTGTGGTGGTATTAACATACAGTGTGATTCAGTAGGGGGATTTAGGTGCTCCATTAGTGAATAGTGAATCAAAACCAGTGCTGCCCCTCCACTCCCACCCCCGGACAATACGAGCTGCTGCTTTAACAGAACATGAATTTACATCTGCTGGGTTTTGGTTGTAAATCTTCAGTCTTTGAAGTTATACCTCATGTGAGTCACACAGAAATAATCTCCAGATGTTAGAGGATGGGGGGGGGGGTGGAAATAGCCATTAGCTGGCATCCCTCCATCACTTTTAGATGGAGGATGTCACCGAGTGATCTCCGCTATCTAATACATCCTCTTTTGGGGGGAGGGGTTTAAAAAACAAAAACTAGATACCTGTGCCCCATAGTGACATATTGTTGTCAAGGATGTATGAACAGTACAGGTCTTAATGGTTGAGTTTGTTCAGAGGAGAGGGCTTTTGAATCCTGAATTTCTGAATACGAGGAGCCTGACCTTCAAACTCCAGTGTTAATGCACATAAACTATTTGTAGAGTACATGTGCCATGCATATGTAGCCGCACTTATTGATGTGGGTGCCTAAATGCTTAAGGAATCCCGTAAGCTGAATCCAAACAACCCCCAAATGCAGGGATGTTTGGCTCTTGTGTTTAGGTTTGAGTACAGCCCTATAGATGTTATTACTATACTAACTACTGACTGCTTTGTGAATATTCAAATTCATATCTTTATCAATTCAATAAATACACACCGTACAAAATGCAACCTTCCCCAGAATAATAGGGGGCACTTCATCTTCCCAGAAATTTCACATCTCTAATATACAGATGCTTCCTAAAGATCTCAGCTCATTCAAAATAATTTATCCATGCAATTACTGTGATTTTTATTTGGATGGTTGTGGGTTCCAGCCTCCACTCCAGGTACATGGGTAATATCCATACCTTACTCGTAGTGCATTCCTAATAGGATAGATGTTAAAAACATGCCTCAGGGGCCACAAATGGCCCCCACAGCAGCTGTGAAGATCTCAAGACACAGCAGCTTCCACTTGCAGTCTTTGTTAATATTTTTGTTGTCATTTTAGTTTACGTAACATACTGATAAATAAATACATAAACATATAAATAGATAAATGTGTGCTTTAATTTGTTTTATATGTACATTTAATGTCTTGCTGGACATTTGTCACCTCAGGCCATTTTACCGTGGCCCTCGGCCAGTGGCCCTTGGCCTTGGCACAAGTCTTCAGTCTGGCCTGCCACAAAAAAAAGTTGTGCACCACTAGAGTAGGATGTTGCACTGTTGAGGTGGCATTCTTTGTATGAGACATTAAACTAACGTCCCGTCCACCCATCTCTGGTTACAGTCTAGGCGGACGTTAAAGATCCCATGGCACTTTCTGACAAACAGCAGGGGAAATTTTATTGAGAATATGAAATATCAAAAGAAAAGAAGAAAATGAAAGGACATTTCTGAATATATACAACAAAAGGAAAGAAGCGATCAACAAACCCCCAGGCCTTCCTGACTGATGTTGCTGGCTGGACCGCTCTCTATAGCTCCTCGGATGTACAGTCTGCCCTAGATATCTTCCTGTCCACCTTCTTGACACTGCAAGAAACCCACAGTCATCTAGTGACCAGAAGAGTCAGAAATAGACTGTCCCGCTGGCTGAAATCTGATCTTCTATCTAAATTACGTCTGAGGGACAAAAGTTGGTTTCAGTTTAAGAAAGCTGGTCTACCAGAAAATTTACTTACCTATAGGGAACTTAGAAATGCCTGTAAAAAAGACATTAAGCAAGTAAAAAGCTCCTACTGTGAGGCTCTGCTAATTGACTCCCAGGGTGACCCCAAAAGATTCTGGGTCCATATTAAGCAGTTCCTAGGCTCAAGTCAGTCCACTTCACCTAACAACATGACTTTAAATGGCATCCACTGTAACAATCCCCTCACTATTGCAAACTTCTTTAACATGCAATTTGCTGACCTCACTCAATACACCTCCACCTTCCCCCCACTCTCAGATCCGGTCCCTCAAGCAAACCCTGCTAGGACCACTTTCCACTTCAAATCAGCACACAGGCATGAGGTCCTCAGACTTCTTTGTAACATCTCTGAGTATACAGCTGTGGGGTCTGATAACTTGGAGCCAAAGCTCCTAAAATTAGCTGCCCCATACATAGCAGCCCCCCTTGCAAGGATTTTTACCCTTTCTCTATGTCAGGGCTCTGTCCCTAACATCTGGCAAATAGCCAGAGTTACCCCTGTACTCAAAAAGGGTGATCCACTTAACCCCTCTAACTACAGACCTATTGCCATACTATCCACGCTCTGTAAAATTCTAGAGAAACTGGTTGCCCTCCAAACTACTGACTTTCTTCTGAAAAATGACCTCCTAACTGATGCTCAACATGGCTCCTGGAAGGGACACAGTACTACTACTGCCCTGCTCAAACTCACGCCTGACACCCTAGCGGCCATGGACTCGGGCTGGCTACTCAGTGCCATTTACAGACATGACCAGGCATTTGATCTCATAGACCACTCTGTTCTTCTTGCCACTCTTGTCTCTCTAGGTCTCTCATCTAATGTCGTAAACTGGTTTAACTGCTACCTGACGAATAGGTCTCAATATGTTAAATTCAACTCCGCCCTCTCTGACAAGGTCACCATCAATATCAGTGTACCTCAAGGGTCCATCTTGGGTCCACTAATTTTGTCAATTTTTATAAACAATAACACCTCCAATCTCCTAAAGACCTCCTCTCTACTGTATGCAGACGACATCGTACTGTATACCAGTTCACACAATATAGAAGACATAAACTCTCGACTCTCCACTGACTTTCAGCTTATCCAACAGTGGCTTGCTAATCACAAACTTATCCTAAATAACACCAAGACCCAAGCTATGCTATTTGGGTCCAAGCTGAAACTCAAACACTCTCAAGATCACTTCAATGTCTCCTCTCTGGATGGCTCTTCTGTTGGGGTGGTAAAGTCCTTCAAATATTTAGGGGTCACCCTTGACCCGTCTCTAAGTTTTGACCTCCATATTCAATCTACCTGTAAGCTGGTCAACTGTAAACTAGGCATCGCCTACCGTATGAGCTATGCACTCACCCCCTCAGGCAGGCTGGCTATTGCCCGTGGGATATTACTCCCCTCATTTACCTATGGGGTTGCTGCTTACTTCTCTGCCTGCAACTTAAGTCTACAAAAGTGGGATGTCACCTACAATAATATCTGTCACTTTGCTTCCTCCCCCAGCTGAAACATCATTGTCTCCTCTACTCAGATCTGGGTTGGCTTCCCCCCCAAGAGCTTAGGTACTATGCTCTCGGATCCAGTACCGATAACATCATCAGATCCCGTACTTCTAAACCCCTTGCTAGCCTCTTTCTACACCAGAAAGCCAAGTATGCCTTGTGCTGTGCTGACCAGGCCCCTGTTCTAATCCCTAGACACCACACTTCCAAAGGTGGTCACACCTTTGCCTGCCATGCTCCCCCGTTCTGGAATACACTCCCACTAACCCTACGTCAATCCACTTCCCATATCTCCTTCAAAAGAGAACTAAGCCACTATCTCGTCTCCTCCTATGTCTGCTCCTGCTTTAAACCACCCTAGCCCTCACTTTCCCTCTTCCGGCCCCCTCCTCTGTTTGTCCTTTGACCCTTGGTTCCACTCAAACAGGGAGCACTTTTTTTCCTTTCCTTTTTCCTTTTTCTTCCTCTGCTCACTACCAACCTGTCTCCTACATTATTACTACCTGCTGTCTTTGCGCTCTACTCCTCGTCCCTTGTACACTGCTCAGTCACTCTAAAATTGACCTATTTGTACTTTTGATACATGCTTAACCTAAATGATGAATTGTTCTTCTCAGCGTTTTCTGCTGTTATTGCACTCAAATTCTTACTTGTCATTTGTAGTATTGTACTAAATGTATTCAGTAAGTTTGTCTGTGTACCCTCCGGGTCATTCCTGAAAATAGTCTTGTTGGCTAGTGCACCTACC
Source organism: Neoceratodus forsteri (assembly GCA_016271365.2). NCBI lineage: Eukaryota > Metazoa > Chordata > Ceratodontiformes > Ceratodontidae > Neoceratodus > Neoceratodus forsteri. The sequence continues at coordinate 705,816,224 of CM028130.1, forward strand.
CGGTTAACAAAAACTAAATAAATAAAATAAAACTTTTTCAGGTATAAAGAAGTACAGCACATCATAAGTAAAGCCAGTAAATTCTTACAGGAATGCAATGTGTACTGATTTTTAGACCTGCTCTGGGGAAATTTATAACAAAGTAATTTAATTCCAGTATTTCTCGATAGTCTGTGTATTTAGGGTTGTTACAACAGATTTATATATCTGTCTGACATTGTGTTCTGTTGACCTAGCAAGTTCCTCTATGTCCCAAAGCTGTTGTAGGATAATTAGTTTGCACCTGGTTTACCATAAGAAAAAAAAAATCACAAAAGAAGGAGTATCCTGAGTACTCACATTGGTTTTTGTTTGTGTCCCCATAAAATAACTTTGAATTATATCAACATAAGAGGGGTTCCTCCATCTAGCATCATTGCAGCAAAATGCTAGCGTGGACCAGAGGGTTGATGCGAAAGAACAGGTTACTCACCTGTAACAGTTGTTCTAGGAGTGGTATATGTTGTTCATCCACACTGTTTGGCATTGTCCCCTTCCACTTTAAATCTGCTGGAAGTCTTCAAGCTGGCTCCTCCCGCCCACCCGGGTGGTATATACCTCAGCTCCACCCCATGACACCAGATCTTCACCCGCTGGAAGCCACATTGTGTGCGTCCGCTGCCGGGAAGGTCGGGTAGGTCCGTATGGATGAACAACATATACCACTCCTAGAACTACTGTTACAGGTGAGTAACCTGTTCTTCTAGGAGAGTGTATATTTGTTCATCCACACTGTCTGGCAGACTCCAAGCAGTTCTCCGGGAGGAGGGAGGCAAGGTGCACACCCCCTACTTAGAGAACAGAGATTGGAGAACTGAAGCCTCAAAACCAGCATCCCCACATGACTCAAGGTCGAAGTGGCAGTGGGTAATAAAGGTGTTAGATGACTTCCAGGTAGCAGCCCAATGGATTTCCTGGATTAGGATGTCCCTGGAAGTGTCCACCAATGCAGCAGTATGGTGGGTAGAATGAGCTCTTATCCCTCTGGGAGGCTCCTTGCCCGACAACTCATAGTGCAGACCTATGCATGATGTAATCCATCTTGCAATAGTCCACTTCACTGCAGGTCTGCCAGAAGCAGCTTCAGCATAAGTGACAAACAGCTGGTGAACCTCTCCATGAATATCCGCCATCCTCTCCTTATAATAGGAGAGAGCACGTCTCAGATCCAAAGTATGGAGCCTGTACTCGGTGTCCGAGGTGTAGTTAGGGTAGTAAACCAGCACAGTCAGCACTTGGTTAAGGTGAAAGTCTGAAATCACCTTTGGAAGGAATTTCGGGTGGGGGCACAGGACAACTTTGTCCCTGTGGAAGACCTGATAAGGTGAGTCCACCGAAAGCACTTGGACCTTCCCTGTCCTTCTGGCTGACATGATAGCCACCAGAAAGGCTGTCTTCCACAACAAGTGTGACAGTTCACACTTGTGCATGGGTTCGAATGGCTTGCCCATGAGCTTTGTCAAAACCAGCAGCAGATCCCACGGAGGTGGAGGTTCACGCACCAGATGGGATATGTGATCCAGGTCTTTGAAAAAGTACCTGACCACTGTCTCCTGCACCAAAGTCAGCTGACCAGCCCGTGCCCGGTAAGCAGTAATGGCTGCCAGGTGCACCCTAAGGGTCGAAGACCGCAGACCCCCTTTGGAGAGAGAGACCAAAGGTAGTTGAGAATGTTAGCCATAGATCAGGATAAGGGGTCCGGACCCTTACCCTGACACCAAATGGAAAATCTTTTCCATTTGAAGGTATAACATTTCCTGGTCGATTCCTTTCTAGATGCCTCCACCACGGTGCACACATCTTTAGAAAGACCCAAAGCCTGGAACTCTAGCCGCTCAGGTACCAGGCTGTGAGGTGCAGGGATTGAAGGTCCGGATGGAAGACCTTCCCCTGGTTGAGAGATATCAGGTCCGGGCATGTGCAAAGCCACTCCAGGGGCCTGCAGCTGAGGGTGAGGAGATCTGGATACCAGAACTGGTGCGGCCAGTCTGGGGCTACTAGAATCACCTTCGCCTTGTCCCTCCTCACCTTGAGTAACACCTTGTGGATCAAGGGAAATGGAGGGAAGGCGTAGAGGAGGCCTGGGGTCCACAGCCTCGAGAAGGCATCCCCTGCAGCGAGCCCTGCTGGGGCGGCATGATACAGCCTCAGCTTGGCGTTTTCTCTGAGGCAAACAAGTCCACCATCGATTTGCCCCAATGCAAGAACAGGCTGTAAGCTACTCTGGATGGAGAGACCACTCGTGAGATGTCTGGCCTATGCGGCTGAGAGCATCCGCCAGCTGGTTCGAGGCCCCTGCCACATTGATGGCTAGGAGATCCGCCTCCAACCGGCTTATGAGGGTCCATATGTGGAGCGCCTCCTTGCACAGCAGATGGGAGTGCATGCCGCCCTGTTTGTTGAGGTTTGTACATGGTCGTGGTATTGTTCGTCTGGACTTGAACCATTTGACCCCGGAGCCAAGGAGTGAAAGCTGACAGTGCCAGTCTGACTGCTTTGAGCTCCAACAGGTTGATGTGGCATGGTTCCAGAACCCATGGGCCCTGCTGTCCCCCATGTGGGTTCCCCAGCCCATGAGAGAGGCATCGGTCGTGAGAATAACTGTCGGCTCAGGGCGGACAAACGGGATCCCTTCCTGCAACTGGTCTGGGGCGGCCCACCATTGGAGAGTGTCCCACATCTTCTGGGTCACAGTGATCAGCTGATTGAAATGACTGTAGCGCTGAGTCCACTGGGTGGTCAGCTCCCACTGGAGGGGGCGCATGTGCAACCAGGCCCAATGGACCACCGAGGTGCACGCTGCCATGTAACCCAGAAGGCGCAGGAAGTCCCGGGCAGGGCGCAAGTGCCCAACCAGAAATGATTGGGCAAAGGAGGAGAGAATCTCAACCCTGTCCGCCGGGAGCCGAGCTCTGGCTTGACAAGAGATGAGCTCTGCCCCGATGAAGGCCATCACCTGGGAAGGCACGAGTTCCGACTTGGCCTCGTTGATCAGGAGGCTGAGTTGGGAGCAGATCTGGAGGACAAGATCCCTGTACCTCTCCACCTCCTGTTGAGTGGAACCTGCCAGGAGCCAACTGTCGAGGTAAGGGTAGATTCTGACTCCTCGATGCCAAAGATGGGCTGCCACCACTGCAATGCATTTGGTGAAGACCCATGGGGCCGATGACAGGCTGAACAACATGGCTCGGAACTCATACGGGGTCCTTTCAACCCTGAAGCAGAGGAACCGCTGATGGGACAGATGGATTGGGATGTGAAAGAATGCATCCTGCAGATCCAGTGAACAGAACCACATGTTTCGCTCCAAGGATGGTATGATCTGGGACAGAGTGACCATCCAAAAAGTGCGAGACCTGAGAAAACTATTCAGGTCATGGAGATCTAGAATGGGGTGCCAACCCCCCCGTCCGCTTGGGCACCAGGAAGTACCTGGAGACAAAGTCTGGGTCTGCTGGAGGATCCATCACAGGAGCTACTGCCTCCATGCGGAGGAGCTGAGCTATGTCGTCTCGAAGAGCCAACTGTGTGCATGCAGAAGTCCGTTCCTCCCATGGGGCGTGGGCTCAGCTGGGAGGGTACTGCTCAAACTCTAGAGGCAGTCCCTGACCGACCACTTCGAGAACCCACCTGTCTGAAGTGATAGTGCGCCAGGCGGAAAGGAAGTGGCAGAGCCGACCTCCTACAGGAGGGCCCAGAGCTGGCATGACAGAGACAGGGGTGGCAACCCCCATCCTGTCACTGGGCAGGCTTGGAGGAGGAGAAGGCTCCAGGACCTCAGCCTCGGCCTCCTTTGCAGGCCTGCTGGGGTCCAGGCTTGGGCCGAGGGCACCAAGCTTGAGCCTGCTGCTGATGCTGATGCTGCTGTTCTCCTTGATAGGAGGGCTGCCGGACCGCAAGGAAAGAATGCAGAAAGGGCTTCTTCTTCTTCTGCTGGTTCTTGCCCGAAAAACCCTTGGCAGAAGTGGCATCCAAGGTGGCACTGGACTGCTGTATGTGCTGTAGGTGACCAGTCACTCCTGGACTGAGCAGGTCGGTCCCCAGGAAAAGCACATCAGCTAATTTGTGCTGAGTATCTGCCGGGAAGGAGGAAAGCCTCAGCCAAGCCCTGCAGCGAGAGGCCACTGCAGCAGCCATCGAGTAGGCACAAGAATCCCTGATGTCCAGGGCTGTCTGGAGCTGCTGTTTGGCAACAGCACGGCCCTGGTCATGGACCTGTTTGACTGTGGTCTGCATGTCCATGGGGAGATGAGGGGGGACTTCGTCTAATGACCCAAGAAGGGCATGAGAGAAGTGTGCCATAATGATGACCAAGCTGGCCTGACAAAGGCCCAAAGAGGAGGCCGCATAGACCTTTCAGGCAGTGTGGTCCATATTTTTGGACTCTTTGTCCGGAGGTCATTCAGTGTCAGCCGAACTACCAGTACGCCTGAACACAGAGGCGGTCACCAGGCTCTCAGCCGAAGGGTGCTCTGTGAACCCCGCAAGGGACCCCATGGGCACCACGTACTTGTGGGCCATGCAGGCAGACGGTGCTGGGCATGAGGCAGGGCTGCCAAAGTTCATGGGCTAGGATAACAATGGCTTCGCCACTGGAAAGGTCTTCGCCAGGGTATTCCTCTCTTGAGAATATCTGTGAGAGGGTACTCCACCTTTTTTTGGATAGATTCCAGGGGCATTCCGGTGGAGTCAGAAATGAGATGGAGAATCCCTTGGAAGGAGGAAGGACCTTCCTCCATCCCTGTGCCAATGAATGACTCATCATTCCCAGGATGAGAGTGGAGCCCGGTGACATCCGAGTCCGAGGAGTCGTGATACAGTGGTCTGCTGTCTAAATCACCCTTGATCCACCGAGGGAGGTCTGGAGTGACTGTAACCCAACAGATGTTGGGGAAGTCTGGTATCTAGTCAGTCCTCATTCGAGGGAGCCCCTCCCTTAGGCTGCTTAGGTGGTAGTTCCACCGGGATAGGTGGAGAGACCGGAATAGGCTGAACTGGTGGATGGGCCAGACCCATGGGTGGAGGAACCAGAGACTTCGGTTCTGGAGGTGTCGGCTTCGGCCTGGGAGGTGAAAGCCAAGTAATGGCCGGGGTGGGCGACAGAGCCAGCTTCTGCCCAGTCAGGATCAGCTGTTGCCATACATGGTCCCCATAGCGCTGATGGAGTTTCCACCGGAGCCCCTCCTCATCCGAGGAGGATGAGGACGACCTGTGACGTCACCTCTTCTTCAAGGGCTTATGGCTCTTCCTCGGTCGTTCGGCCGAGGGGGTCCTGGACTGTCACACAGATTGGAGAGGCCAATTCGGTCGATCGGGAGGCACCGATGGGATCGGTGAAACCCTAGGGTCCGGAACCGGGTACTTGATGGGGACGTCAGTGGGCTGGGTCTCCTCATCAGGAAATACTAGGACCGGAGTCCGTTCTAAGGAGTCATCAGCTACAGCTGGCGACAAAGGGTCGATCGGGTCGAGGATTATCTCGACCTCGTCGGCCACTTCCTCGGTCCCCTGGCCAGATGGAAGATCCGTAGTTTATTAGTCAAGGAGGCGATCTCAACCAAGGTCGAGACCGCATGCTCTTGGGACTCAGGCCTCTCTCAGTCCCAAGATCGTCTGAAGGTTCTTGTCTCTCTTCCGAGAGCGAGAGGAGTGTGAGCCTGAGGGCGCCTCACCCGGGAGACTGGCACAACTCTTTGAAAGAACCAGTAAAGGTGGAGCCTAGGTTGAGAGGAACAAAAAAGGTTCGATTGGCCGAAGCCCGAGCGGCTTCTGCCTCGAACGCCTTCATGTGTTCCAGCTGCTCGGCAGAGCCCGCGGCCACGGAAACTGCCCACCTAGCCTCCTTGGACTTCACCGGAGGGTTCCTTTTTTCCGGTCTCCCCAGCTTCAGGCGTGCCTTGCGGTCATCCAGGACATTGGGATGGAAGGCCAAGCAATAACTGCATTACGAGGTGTCATGGCCGACACCTAGGCAGTAGACGCACATGAGGTGGGGATCGGTTGGCAACATCTTTTGGCCGCAGGGTCACCAGACAAATCTCGGGGAAGATTTTTCCTCCATGATCGATGTTGCATAAGCGCGATCGCTAACTCAAACGAGTTTCAGTTTTGGTAAAACCGACGATTTGAAAGCTAGGGCCTACAAGATGCAAGAGCACAAGGGAGGCAACCTGTATCTTCCAGTGGAAAGGAAGATCTGGCGTCATGGGGTGGAGCTGAGGTATATACCACCCGGGTGAGTGGGAGGAGCCAGCTTGAAGACTTCCGGCAGATTTAAAGTGGAAGGGGACAATGCCAAACAGTGTGGATGAACAACATATCCACGCTCCTAAAGGACAATTCTTCAGCCGTGCACCAAAGTCAGGGACACAAACCTCCTTGTAATTTCTTATGTTTTACGTTGTCTAGTTCTGAATCATCCATGAGCGCATAACCAGAAATAATCCCAGACACGCACTGGAAGCGTTTGTCTGTTAACTGATGTAAAAAGCTACTAGTACAGTTCAGTCCAACCTTCTCAGAGGTACAAGAGGCAGAAAAACTATGTTCCATATCAAGTGACAAAGATTCCCTTGCACCAATTTTTACTTTATCAAGAGGTAAAATTCTTCTACTTCATTGAGGTAAAAGCTATATCTAGGACTTGGTAGAGATAATACCCCCACCCCACCCACATGACTATATAGAAGATAGCCAAATATCTAATTTCGTCAGTCTGCTTGAGGAAATGTTTCTTTTCAAAAAACTGGTATAATAGAAAACCAAAGGATTTATCAAATCTAAACCTCCTTCAGCAATGGCTGAATATATTGCTTTTAATCGGATTTGATCTACTTCTCCATAATAACCGGAAGAAAAGATTATATATTTGTACTTCCATTTTTTGGCAGAACAAAACCATACTAAGTAATGTGAAAAGGGTAAAAGGAAAGTTTTTGTAACTGCAACATTTTTCCTTTTGGATTGTTGCCAGCTTCTTCATCAGTCCACTTTTGTCTACTTTCTTCTATTACCCTTCCCCAGTTTTCAGCAGCCATATCCCCACAACCACACTGTATACCTAAAATCATCACAGGATCTTAAGTTATAAGTATACCAATGCATCACTAACATCTGGCTCTTGTGTTCCCAGCTGTGTTCCTACACTTTCTGAGAGGTTCAGTTGTGAACCTGAAAACTCTGAGTACTGTGAAAATATGTTCACTACTGTTTTACCAGAAGTAGAGTCTTCTGCACAAATGCAGATATCATCTGCATAGGCAGATACCTTTGCCTCTTGGCCCCCTTGGATATGGAGCTAGGCCCTTGACTGACTGATTCAGCAAAACCCATCATAAGTCAAAACAACTGTCTTGCCCGAATTTCCATTAGCATTCAAAAGAACAGCAATGGATGCATATAAAGCTTTAAGCCACCCAACAAAAATGGTGAATTCTCCAGTGCATCAATATTAAAAATACAAATCTATGAGCCAGCCCAGTGGCGCTGAGGGTTGAGGAGGTAGATGCCACACCTCGCTCCACACCAGCGACCCGGGTTCGGGAATGCGCCCGGGCTGTTAGGGGTTGGCCGGGGAAGGAAAGGATTAAGAGTCCAAGGACTGCTCTTCTTTCCCTTGGGAGGGGCTGGGACATCCATCATGCTGCAGCACCCACCAATGGAAATCGGGGAAGGGGCACTACATGTGCAGGGAGCAGGGATACATGTGGGGAGAAGTGCAGCAGACGTCGGCACATTGTGCCTCAACATCACTGAACGTTTGCACTTTTCAAGGGAAAAATTATATGGAGGAAAATGGCAGATGACTGAGGCAGCTTGACGGCCGCACTTCAGCAACCAGGGGCTTGTCGTGAGATGTCTTTCTTGGTAGTGGTTCCTGGCCCGCACGGGGACATAGGGGGTCCCCTCTGCGGGTACAGCACTGTGCCAGCCAGTATGTGAGTGAGCCTGCGGGCTGATCGAGGATGAAGGCGGCAGTTGGAGGTAGGCAGGTTGGACTGCAGGAGTATAAATAATGATATGATAAAAAAAAAAATACAAATCTATGCAAAACTTTATCAGATGCTTTAGTTTGATCAAGATTGAATCAAAAACCTTGTAATCTATTTGCATTCCCCCTTTCTACAATTTCTCTGACCAGTAAGAGATCACACATATATCTTGCTGGAAAAGAACAGGTCTGATATGGGATAATGCGATTATGAAATGTGTTTCAGCTTTAAGCAGCCTGTTACATAGTAATTTAGTTAAGATCTTGTGATCTGAATTTAGCAGACATGTTGGTCTCCAATTATTAATCAGCTCAGGATCCCCTTTGTGCTTGAACAAAAATATCATGATTGCTGTGCTAAAATCAAAATATATTTGTTTTCCAACCATAAATTTAAAAACCATAACTAGTTCTGAAGATAGGTATTCAGTAAAAGGTTTTTAGAATTCCAAACGTATTCCATCAATTCCTGGGGCCGTTTCATTGCTAAAGGAGGAGATTGCTTATTGAACTTCCAAAAGTGTGACTGATTGAACTGATTCTTTTTTCAAACTTTCACACAAAGGAGGCTGGTCAACACCTTTTAAATACTTAAGTATATCTACTTCCAACATGTCATTATGCTCAGACGATACCAAGTGTAAATGATCTGTTATTATTTATAATATATCAGCATTTCTGGAAACAGAAACCCCATCTATATTTTTAAGAGCTGTAAGGACTCTGGCTCTTAGTTGTAGCCCTATAGTAGTCAAACATATTACATGTGTTTATAACATGGGTTCAGCAGAGCAGGGAAGTTCATTGGCTGAACAGCATCACCTGACCATGGATTAAATTCACTATTTCATCCACAGTTTGGGGTGATATGCCTGGTCAGCAAGATCCCTGGGCAGAGCGGGACTTGTTATGTGTGGAAAACTTCAGTGCTGACAAGGCAGCCATTAAAAATGCAGCTAAGCAAGAGACAGCTGCGGTGGCCACCAGTCAGTGCTGTAGGCAATTCCCCAGTTGGTGTGTAAGTGCTGGGCTGCACCAGTAGTACCCCAGTCCCACATGCAGTCCAGGACAACATCCCACATGCAGTGCAGGAGAACACTAATTTATCTGTAGTGCTTAATCCCCCTCCCCACACTCACACCGTGCATGGGACACCGTGTTAGAGAGGGATTGTTTGTTTTCGCCCCCACATCCCCTCCCGAAGCATGTCTCCCCGCTGTGTGAATTTATGGAAAAAGAATAAAAAAACAAGTCCATGATATACAGTATAGCCCATTCAGAGAGAGAGTGAGAGAGAACGCGTATGTTATTTTTTACCGCACTATTCCTACGACTGTCTCTCGCATCTCTCCTCTCGATGTAAAAGCTCCAGCAGCAGCAAGACAATCGGACCCTCAGTAGTGACTTTCCGTGCAGTGAGTTGCCAGGGTGTGATCTTGGGGCTCTTCCTCAAATGTGCTCTCTCTTCCTTGTTATGGAGCAGGTCAGTGCACCCCCAGCTCAGCCAGCCACCCTCAGACAGCGGGACACATCCTGCTGGCCCCTCCACACTTGTCACTGAGGTAAGAGGCAGTGACAGAAAGAAGGACACACAGCCATTGCGAGTGGGACATGCAAAATATGAGCGCACGAGAGAGAGAGAGATGGAGATAATGAGAGCCAGAGGGAGCCACCAAATGCTGCTTAGTTATGTGTGGTGCAGAGAGAGAGAGAGTTTGCAGCCCGTTCTGGCTGGTCATACAGGGACAGTGCGAAGGAGCTGCTGGCAAAGTGGTCACACAGTCATTGCAAGTGGGACATGCAAAATATGAGCACACGAGAGATAGAGAGAGAGAGAGAGAGAGAGAGAGAGAGAAACGGAGATAGTGAGAGCCAGTGGGAGGCACAAAATTCTGCTTAGTTATGTGCAGTGCAGAGAGAGAGTTTGCAGCACATTCTGGCTGGTCATACAGGGAGAGTGCGAGTGAACTGCTGGCAAAGTCAGGGACAGAGGTCTAAAGACAGCATGACAACATTAGGGTTGCACTCAGCATTCACCCACCCAGCATTGATCAGCACCCAAACTCACAGGGAGTGTGAGAAAAAGAGAGATTGACATGTAATGCTGTAGTTGTCTGTCTCTGTGCCTCTCTCCGTTTGCCTCTCTGTGGTCTGTGTTGTGTGGTGCCAGGATGCCAGGCAAGACAAAGAGGGAGGGAGGGCTGCAGAGGTCTGTAAGGTATGTGTGTCTGTATGAGCCAAAAGAGCGACAGTCAAAATAGTTGGAAAAATCTGTACAGAGTGATGGAGAGGAGCGAGAGGAGCAGACAGCTGTCCAGGGCAAGGTCCATATCAGTGTTTCTTTGTGTGTGTGTGTGTGTGTGTGTGTATGTGCGTGTGGGGGGGGCACTGTCAAGCACAGGTCTTTGCCACAACAGCATGCAGTGGTATACACAGGAAATGTGACACATCACATCAGTAGTGAACGTGTGACATTTCTATGTGCATAACAGGCATGCACTGTGCTTGCCTTCTGAGGGACTATTTTACCAGGCGGCAGGATACAGTCCTTTTTTCATGTTTCCACAGGGCAAAACTCCCTTTTTCTGCTTGTTTCTCGGTTTTGTACATAACCCATGTTATAGGTGCAATAACCCACTCCAGGGTGTGGGGTTACAGGCATTTAATCCATGCCTGGGGTGCTGTGAGGACACTCAGCCTGCGGCCTCGTGCCTCACAACACAACCCAGGCATGGGTTAAATGCCTATAACCCCACACCCTGTCATGGGTTATTGCTTACTAACTTCCCATTGGTATCGAATCTTTGCTCAAACAGGAGGGAGGCATCTGTCTTATACTGCATACTTTTCATTTGATTTTTGACCTGATTAAGTTGGTCAGTACAGGAATTATGTGATGATTGAGCTTGAGAAATTAACCACTGCAAATGTTTTCTAAGATCTAAAAATATATTTGTTCTTTTTAGCTAAATTATACATTAGATGTTTTAGATATTTTTTTATTGTGTCCTCCCCACCAATCTCCCAAGTTTTTATAATGGCACATTACTGAATCCCTGGCAGTAAAAAGTCCTTTTAGAGGCAATTATGTCTTAGCCACTAAAAGTTCATGATGATTAAGTCTCCGTATATTTTTCTTGATTATAACATCACTTGGGGTGCCTAAGTGACATCCTAGAAGGAGGTGATCAGATGTTTCTCTACGCAATAAGTCAGCCTTATTAACCGAAGTGGATTTTGTGGAAAAATTAAATCAGTCCATGTAGCCAGTGAACTCTGGGAGTAGGTAAACCCAGCAGAGGAGTGTTTAGACCTGTACACATCCAATAACTTCACATCAGTACAATTTCAAGTAAACAGAGTCAGAGAATAATTTACTAATTATAGTCCCTCTATCTACAGTGGAAAGAACACAGCTGAAGTCTCCTCATTTTTCGGACAGTATACAGGAAGGGCTGAACAGAATTAGAAGTTCTACTCCAGTCTTCTTAGTTTGTGGTGCATAAATGTAAATGATACAAAACCTACTGCCCTCAAAGTGAAATCAACCATGAAGGCTCGGACAGGAAAGATGTCCAAAATCCTTGTAACCTGATAATTATACCCTTTATGCAGAAGGCCTATTCCATCGCAAAGGTCTTCTCCAAAAGACCAGAACGAGGGTCCCCAAACTAGGATTTTTTTTTTTTAGCTTGACCAATTTCTGATAAGGTCTTAAATCTAGTACACTGTATCATAAACATCACTGGGGAGATCTTTAAGAAAAGAAAATATTGATAACTTTCCTTTGGGATTTTTAATGCTATTTAAATTTAAATTGGCTGTCCAGAGTGAGGTAATGAAAAGCCAGTTTGTGAGAAGAAGAAAAAACTAGTATCAGTGAATAATTTTTTTGAAGGTTTCTTAATCCAGGACTTTGTTTTTCACGTCCTTCTTCTGGTTTTCCTAGAGGGGTCTTCTTCAGCCCCATCCTTTCTGGGACAAAATGGTAGATGACGACACTGAGCCTCCCTCATCCTCTGAGTCCCCCCCAGGATTTAACTGCAGACAGAACTTCAAACTTATTTGATAGGGCATTGTCTGAAAAGATGAAGCTGCTCCTGCCTATTTTGAATTTAGGGGAACAGGTCTTCGAGGTCTCCTTCTGACTAGTGCCATAGCTGCAGGTGGAGACATTAAGTATTCATCCTTTTCTGATACTTTAAGGGACTCCAGTACCAGCTGGTTCTGTACAGAATCGTAACTTTGTATTATGACCTCAGAAAACACTGGAATTGCCTCTGAAGAGACAACAGTGGCAGTTTGATGCTCTGTTGGAGGAGAGTCCTGATACTCTTCCAAAGAATTTGAAACTGGGAAAGTTTCAGTAACTGCAACTATATCATTCACAGGAGTCGTGTTTGAGGCAGTAGTAGCCATGGGGCATACCTTTCAACTGTCCCTGATTACGAGGGATATCCCTTATTTTACCCCCTAAAATTGCTCTGCCCCCTCATTCCTCATCCCTCATGGAAAAGGTTCTGCCCATACAGAAAATATGCTGTAAATTCAGACTGTAAAGCAGAAAGCCATAATATTCTAAGATGCTAAATCAAAAATAAACGTTGTACAGATGCACATCATGGTTTTTACAGTATTTTGAACTTGTAGCTCCATGTTTGAGGATATGTCCCTCACTCTGACGGTCTGTGTTCCTCATTGCTACTCATGTTGAGTGTCCAAAAATGTCCATGTCCCTCATTTCAGTGACAAAAGGTTAAGAGGCATTGAGGGGATGTGGAAGGGGTCATACAAATGTGGGGGAAAGCAAAGACAGCGCAGACAAGAGGGCGCAGGAAAGAGTGTGCCTGTCAACGGGGGTGCATGTCTGATGCATATGCATAAGAGCATGCCAGTGTCCTGGCTCGACTCTGAGACCATGTTTTCTCCAATTTTTAGCCCCTGATTTACAAAAAGAACTACTTCCGTGAGTTAAGCTACGTTCACACTACCAAAAACCAAATCTTTAGCTGAACTCGAGTCGGAAGATCCATCCGCGATCTTTGTGGTACTGTCACCCCAACTCGACCACCCCCCTGCCTGCTGGAACCCTCCTTGAAACACTGGAACTTCAGGGAGCATCCCTGCAGCACTCCATGGCCATGCTGTCTGAATGTTGCTCCACAGTGTTTCAGTAAGAATGTCCAAAACGAATTACACGGTGCTGATGTACATCTCTCACCATGTGAACGAGGTAAAGGATGGCAGCATTTTACATAGGAAGTTACACACCCACAATAAAATGCAGCAGTACTTCCGTGTTAGGCAATAAAACAATTATTATTATTTATTTAGTTTTTGTTAACTGGGTAAGCCACTCTAGGCCAAGGGCCTATTTTCCGGTGTGACCCAGGTACACAAATACAATACATTAAAATGGACGATAAACACTCCATACAATTTACAATAGAATACCGCAGGTTATGTAAAAATATGTACAAGTATATACACATCAGGAAGTGATGATTGAAATAATATTTCAGTTAAAAACTTAATCAAAGTAGTTACATTGAGATTGTGCAAGTGTTGTTTTAGCCTGATTTCAAACTGAGTTTTTGTCCTTGACCAATGAACATCTGTAGGAGTGGTATTCCAATGTTTTGGTCCACAATAGGCAAAAAAATGTCTTGCCTTTGCTTGGTCTTAACACATGGCAATGCCAAGCACTCAGAGTCAGCAGATCTAAGGGATACAGACCTAACAATTTCAGGAGAATGGAGTAGTTGCCTAAGACCACATGGTTAACCAGAACTTAATATGCTGAACATTAGCCGGCCTGGTGGCGCTGAGGGTTGAGGCGCTGGACGCCATACCTTGTGCCACACCGGCGACCCATGTTCGGGAATAAGTGTGGGCTGCCGGGGGTTGGCAGGGGAGGAGAAGGATCGAGTGTCCCAGGGACTGCTGTCCTTTTCCGGGGGGGGGTGCCACTGGTCGGCAAATTCCTGGCCCCTAGCAGAGGCTGGGGGTGGCACACTGACACTGTCAATGTGGGCAGAGATGGGGCAGATGCCTGGCAGAGCACGCACAGGAGCATGCGTGCTGCCGCTGCTGGCATCATTGCATGCTCCATCTCTGAGGGGAGAAAAACTGGAGGAGAAAAAAGGTTGCTGCGGCAGATGATGGAGGGCGCCTCGCAGGTCCCACCCCTAAATAGCCATGGCACTGGCCACACTGGATTCGGTCTTTGGCGGGTGTTGGGGAGCTCCACCTGCCCAGTCGGGGGAGAAGCCCTGGGGAACTGGTCAGCACCAGCTGGTGGATGTCGGGGGATGGGACTGGGGGCTCCCTCCAGAGATAGGGCCACAGCAACAGGAGCATAGAAATGAGAGGGAAAAAAATATGCTGAACATAAAAAAAAAAAAAAAATCAAAAACTCTTTATTATTGTTTGGTGTTAGCCAATTGAGTTTACTACATAAATCATATCGGTGTATCATTTGAGTTGACTGTGATGCAAACCTGCAAATATTATTACATGAAACATCCCATTTACATAGGGCTGCATCACAGGCATTCAAATACACTACAAACCAATAGTTCAATACAGACGTTAACATACTTCTTGCAATAGACAGTCTGGTTTCCCTTAGACAGCTGTTGTTGAATTTGATATGATAAACCCAACATACAGTTTATGGTGCGACATTCACTATCAGTCTGCGGAGAAAATGTCAATGAAGGATCTAACAGGATCCCTAAGTACTTAACATTTATTTATTTATTTGTATTTTGGTAACCGGGTAAGCCCACTGAGACCAGAGGTCCCTTTTTCAGGGGCGACCCGGAATTAGTTACAGGGAGAGACACACAAAAGCATTCTTTACAGAAGAGGACACATACTAGCATTCTATACAGTAGTTACAATAATTAACACAAATGTACATTAGCAAGGGGCGACACAGATATGTTACAGAGTAAGACACATAATAGCATTCTTTACAGAGCAAAGACACATACCAGCATTCTTAAAAGTAGTTACAATAATTACTCAGAGTATACAGTAGCATCCAGTTATAGGGATAAAAGACAATGCGTTCTCAATAGAGGCTCCATTTGTACTCTAAACTTTGAGCTCTCCACCTGAATGAACAAGTTTCTGTTTGGTTCTAGCAACATTGTCTTACTTCTGCCAACTTACTTTTCACTGGAAACAGGGGAGGTACCCAAAGACTGGAAGATAGCAGATGTAGTCCCCTTATACAAAAGTGGGAACAGAGAGGAAGCGGGGAACTACAGACCAGTCAGCCTCACCTCGGTAGTGGGGAAGATCATGGAAGCACTACTGAAGGAGAGATTGGTGGAACATCTGGTTGTCAATGGACTACAGGACCCAAGGCAGCATGGTTTCACCAGGGGAGGTCAGTGCAGACAACCTGTTGAATTTTTTGACTGGGTGACTAGGGAGGTGGATCAGGAGAGGCAGTGGACATGGCCTATCTGGACTTCAGCAAGGCCTTGACACTGTGCCACATAGAAGACTATTACACAAACTGGGGAATATGGGTGGGCAGGACAGTAGTGTGGTGGTAGGTAACTGGCTGGGTGGCAGGACACAGAGGTGGTGGTAAATGGCTGTCACTCCACAGAGGGAACAGTGACCAGTGGGCACCACAGGGATCAGAGGGAACGGTACTATTCAACATCTTCATCAGTGACATTGCGCAGGACCCAGAAGGCAGAATTTCACTGTTCGCTGATGACACAAAGCTCTGTAACTGAGTAGACACACCAGAGGGTGTAGACAGAATGAGAAGGGACCTGCAGAAACTTGAAGAATGGTCAGGATTTGCAGTTGAAATTCAATGCAAAGAAGTGCAAGATAATGCATACGGGCACAAAACCCTGGAACAATATATCAGTTGGGGGTGAGGATATAGCATGCACCAAGCAGGAAAGGGATCTTGGGGTTATCATCTCTGATGACCTCAAGGTAGGGAAACAGTGTGACAAGGCAGCAGGCAAAGCAAATAGGATGCTGGGATGGCAGGCAGGGCATCACCAGCAGGAAAAGGGAGGTCATAATTCCACCATACAAGACACTAGTGAGGCCCCACCTGGAGTACAGTGCACAGTTCTGGAGACCTTACCTATGTAAGGACATAGACAGGGTAGAGAAGGTTCAGAGGAGGGCAACAAAGATGGTGCATGGATGGCATCACAAGTCCTATGAGGACAGGTTGAGGGAACTGAACATGTACTCCCTGGAGGAGAGGAGGGAGAGAGGGGATATGATAGAGACATACAAGTATCTTACAGGGAGGAACAGGGTGCAGGAATACACTATTTTTAAGTGAAAAAAGTGTTCCAGGACTAGAGGGCATGGGATGAAGTTGGAAGGAGGATGATTCAGAGGAAACGGAGGAAGAATTTCTTCACAGAACGGGTGGTGGACAAGTGGAACACCCTGCCAGAGGAAGTGGTGGGGGCTGAAACAATCATGGGATTTAAGAATGCATTGGATAGATATAAAGGAATTCTGGAGGTCAGGGGTAAGGGGCAACAGACTTCTAGGAAAACATAAACTGAACTTACAAGCTCAAATGGGCAGACTGGGTGGGCCATAGGCCCTTATCTGCCGACACTGTCTATGTATCTATGTTCATTACAAGTTTACTATCCAGCATCCAATTAGATATGACAGAAGAGTGTGCATTCAACACATAATTCAACTCATCAATGTTAGTGGAATGTTTTCAATGATTATATCATCCACATAAAGCAGAAATTATTATTCAAAGGCAACAGTCAACAAAATCAGAAAACAAAACTGGTCCAGGGGTTGCACTCTGGGACGCACCTAAAGATGGTGGAAGTAGGCCAGATTTTGTGCTGTGCAACATAATTATTTGTGCCCAACTATTGAGATAATTTATAAACCATTTCAGGGCAACCTCAGAACTTCCAACACAAGATAATCTACCAAGCAACAGGTTATAATCGACCAAACTGAAGGCCTTGGTCAGGCCCAAGAAGACATCACCAGTCAAATTCCAATTATTCCTGGCCTGGTGCACATCACTTGTGATCCTAACCAAGGCCATCGAGGTGCCGTGACAAGGTCTGCATCCCATGCTGTTGAGTACACAGCAAATCATACTCTCGCAAGTAACCCATAAACTGTTCATAGACAAATGTTTGAAGACTTTTCTCAAGTGGGGACAAAACAGAGACAGGGCGGTATTTGTCCAGTTCAGGAAAGAGTGCCTTTTTTATAAAACGGCACAACTATGGCTACCTTCCATTTCCTAGGGACAGTGCCTGTAATCAAGGACCTATTTATTATGCAGGTGAGTCAAAAGTGCAGCAAAGAGATGTGTGGCCAGTCTCAAAAGTCTGGGCTTCAATTCGTCACAGACATTACTTTTGTTAGAATCCTTTTTTTTCCAATTGCAGCAGAACCTTAGAAACATTTAAACTGCGAAAATAAAAAAAACTAGGCTTGACAGTGTCTCTAGGAAAGGGGGTGTCATCCAAAGTACCAAAATTTGAAGAAGAAAATTTTTCTTTAGAAACTTTAATTTTATAGGGAGAGGAGGCATCACCCAAGGCATCATAATTAGAAAAGAAAATACTTATTTTTGGTGCATTAACTTTATAGAGTCAGATCCGTGAATTTTCTAATTAAAAGCATTAACTATGCTAACAGGATCAGAGTCCAATTTACCGTCGATTAAGATTTCATTAATAGCACTTTTCCCTTTGGTTCCCAACATACTTTTTAAGGATTTCCAAAAACACCTGAGAGCTGGGTTATGATATCTTAAAGGGCAAATTCCCTCAACCTATTTTCTGTAAACCTGTGTAGTTTGTAGGCATGAACAATGATTCCATCTCTTGCACCCCCCCCCACTACATCCTAATTTAAACATAAATGAGGTTGCTTCACTCTGTTTTGCCCTGGTGCGAAAGCTTGATTTTCTCCATTGCAAAGGTCATGACCCCGCTCATGCAAGACATCATGTGAGTTGATGATGCGTACCTGCACAAGCCAGAAGTCATACTCTCATTCAGTTCTGTTACATGTCTTGTGAAGTTCCTGTATTCTTTAAAAGCATTGTCTTCTAACTCAGATACACTTCAACTTACAGAAAACAGCAAGATACTTACTATGCCTTGAAAAGTTTCATGGCCAGCATAAGACCACCTCAGTTAGGAGGGGAAGGAAATCCTAAACTTGTGAAGCGGGGAGGGACTGAAGTAGCGGCTGTTGCAAGGGGTACGATAAAGGAAAGTCTTGGTCTCCACTCCCCAAAGGGGCTGGAGGGCTATGGAAAAATGCCAACAAGTAGGGTGCAGGTGAGAGGGAGCATGCAGCCAAATGGGAGCACAAGGGTGGGGAATGGGAGGAGGGGAAAGGGGTGGAGGGTGGTCCTGATAAATGCCAGGAGCTTAGGGAATAAGATGCCTGAGCTTCAGGCGATGCTAGTGGAGGGGGCAGTGGATGTGGCAGCTGTCACTGAGACCTGGGCCACCCAAGGGCACAACTGGGACCTAAACCTGGAGGACTATACTATGTTCAGAAGGACAGGGGAGAGGGAAGGGGGGTAGCACTGATGGTCAAAAATGGCATCGGTATAGGAGGGGTGCAGGAGGTGGAGGAACATGGAGGCACTTTGGGTCACCCTGCAAATGCAGAGTGGAGTATAAAGCTAGGGTGCTATACAGACCACCCACGCTGGCGGAGGCTCTGGAAGAGAGTTTGGTGGCAAATGCTGAGGGTCACTGTAGATTGGGCAAGGGAAGGGTAATGGTGATGGGAGACCTGAACATACCAGGAATGGACTTGGGGACTGTGACGTCTCCAGTGGCCAAGGAACAGAGATTGCTGGCTGCCTTCCAGGATGCATTCCTGACCCAGCAGGTGGGGAAGCCGACTAGCGAGCCAGGACACTGGACGTAGTCCTGGCAGACAGTGACCAGATTGGGGGCCTGGAGGTGAGGGACCCGTAGGCGGGGAGTGACCACACCACAGTCTGGTTTTACTGGTACTGGGAGGGAGGAAAGCCGCACAAAGACGGTGGTAAGTGACTTCAGGGGTATGGATTTCAGGGAGATGGGAAGGATCTTTAAGGGGCATTTGGATGGGATAAGGCCAGACATGGATGCTGACAGTAGATGGGAGATCATTAGGAGGAGGTTACAGGAGGCTACCAGGTCCTGTGCAAGAGAGAGAGGCGCAAATCCGGTAAGGCCAGAAAACCCTGTTGGTGGACCTGGGAGGTTCAGTAGAAGATAAGGGATAAGAAGATGGCCTATAGGCATTTCAAGTGCTCAAGGAGCGAAAGGTATCAGGGGGAGTATGAGCGGATAGCCGGGAGGGTCACCAGGGTGGTGAGAGCGGCTAGGGCAAGAAAGGAGCAGATCTTGGCCAGGGAGATTGGGGGGATAAGGGTTCTTTAGATACACTGGGAAAAAGGAAAGCAAGGGAGCAGATCAGTAGGATTAGGACAGGAGGGATGGGCACATAGGTCCGGGGAGCAGGCCGAGGTACTAAATGAATACTTTGCCTCAGTTTTACCAGGAGGATGGGGAGCTACGCCTGTTGGGGAGAGAGGTAACCCGGGGAGGAGGTGGGATCCTTAGCGTATAGGAGACCTGACGGTCTGGGGAGAAGAAAGGGCCAGCACTGTCAGGTGGGGGGATGATAGTACAAGAAGGGGGGGCATGGAGGTTGAAATTTCAGTAGAGAGAGTGAGAGAAGCCTTCAGGTCCCTTCAGATGGAGAAAGCACCAGGGCCGGATGAAATACATTCCAGAGTGCTGAGGGAACTGGCGGATGTTTTGGTGGCCCCCCTAGCAGAGCTTTTTAACATCTCTCTGAAGTGGGGATAGGTACCCCAAGACTGGAGGGTGGCCAATATTGTGCCTATTCACAAGGGAGGATCAAGCAAGGAGGTGGGGAGCTACAGGCCTGCTAGCCTGACATCGGTGGTGGGCAAGGTGATGGAGGGAATTGTCAAGGAAAGGCTAGTGGGGTACTGAAGAAAATGGGGTACCTGGATCATAGACAGCATGGCTTCATCCCGGGATGATCGTGTCAGACCAACCTCATGGAGTTCTACGACTGGGTGACGAGTGCCCTGGATCAGGGTAGGCCGGTGGACATCCTCTTTCTGGACTTTAGCAAGGCATTTGATTCGGTACCCCATGGTGGTCTGCTGTCTAAGCTGGGGGAAATGGGGGTGGGGATGCAGATGATCAGATGGATAGGAAATTGACTCTCAGAGGGTAGGGGTTGGGGGGCTAGTCTCATCTCCAAGGAGGGTCATCGGTGGGGTACCCCAGGAATTGGTACTAAGGCCCCTCCTGTTTAACGCATCTGTTTCTGACATAAGGAAGGAAATCAGGAGTGAAATGAGTCTCTTTGCAGATGACTCAAACCTGGGTGTGGTGGTGGATGGGAAGGAGGGGAGAGTGGCCCTGCAGGAGGACCTGGAGGCTCTGAATAGGTGGTCAAGAAAGTGGAAACTGAGGTTCAATGCAGGGAAATGCAAGGTTCTGCACCTGGGGGCCAGAAATCTGAGCCAAGGGTATACCTGGGGGAGGTCACACTACAAGTCTCAAAGGGCGAGAGGGACCGGGGGTGGTGGTGGTGGATGTCAGAATGAACAACTCTGAGAACTGTAAGACGGCAGTGGCAAAAGTCAATAGAATGCTGGGTTGCATCACTAGGGGGGATAACCTCTAGAAGGGTGGAAGTGATCCTTCCTCTGTAGAACTGCTTAGTTAGGTCGCACCTAGTACTGTGTGCAGTTTTGGAGACCGCACTTAAGGAGGGACATTACACTCCTGGGGAGGGAACAAAAGAGGGCAACCAAAATGATCTGGGGCCTGGGGGAAAGGACCTACGGGGAGAGGCTCGAGGAGCTCAACATGTACATCCTGGAGGAAAGGAGGGACGGGGGGACATGACAGAGGTCTTCAAGTACATGAAGGGGATCAATAAGGGTGGCTCAGTCGAGGTGCTCCAAAGGAAGGGGGGGCAACTAGAGGACATGGGTGGAAGCTAGAAGGGGCAGGCTCAGGGGGTAGAGGAGGAGGAGGAGGTGTTACTTCGCTGAGAGGATGGTTGAACCATGGAATGCACTGCTCAAAGGACTGGTGGAGGCAGAGACTGTGGAAGGGTTTAAGAGAGGCTGGGACAGGTATAGGGGGTGGGCAAAGCTGATGAAGTCCAATGCAAGGGGAACATCTTGGACTGGGGACAGAGAAACCTGGGGGTGGGGACAGCAAAATCGGTGCCTAGTATGGGTGCTATCAAGCAGACACGAAAGACCAATATGCCTCCTCTGCTAGCATGTTAGTAAGACAAGAACATAGGGACTGCAGAGGACAGTAAAGGCACTGACCAATACAGTATAGCTACTTCAGGCTTTAGCAGTAAAACATCATAAAAGTCCAGGATGCCTTATATGAGTTGAGTCATGACTGCTGCAATGGGGCCAGGCAGGTTTTCACACCTGACTTAAGTATCTTTTTAAATTTAAATCTTGATGAAATTAGGAGGGTGCAATAGAGTCAATCATTGTTCATGCCTACAAACTAAGGTAAACAAAATAAAAGGCTGAGGGGACCTTCCCTTTAAAACGCAGATGGCTTTTCTTAAAACACAGATGCAGTTCTGCTCACGATGCAAATGATCCCGTTCAAAAACCAGCAAGTCACTGGGAGCTGTCCTTGCGAGGAGGATCGAGAATCCCAGAGGATGCTCTCCTCCTCCTCAAGGGATGGAGGGCAGCCGGCTCTGGCCCATTATTGCCACCTTGGTGACCACAGATGGCAGTGCACTCAGGAGTGGTCTAGAGGGTGGGAGAGATGCCAATGGATGATGCACACCACACGCCACTGTGCATACTTGTGTCACATTCCCTGGTCTATGTCTCAGGGATGGGAACAAAATGGAGATGGAAAAAGGCAGGCCAGGGGCAGAATAATGGCTCAACCTACTCCTGGACCTGCACCAGCAAAATGGCAGTCCTCCAGGAGAAACAGATCCTTGATGCGGCTGTTGAGGCCTTGCTGCCCCCGCTACAGGGGTAAGCTGTGGGGGCACACTTGGAAGGACAGAGGTAAGCCCACGATAAGCCGGGTCACGGGTGACAGGGCTGGGGTCAGGGTTAGCCCTGATGGGGGCATAGCCTGTGAAGGAGAAAAAAAGCATGAAAAAAAATACCTTATAACCCTAATCAGATGAGGCACTTCAGAGGGTGGCACCAGCTCTATATGTGGTGTTCTCCTTTAAAAGGTCAGAAAGCAGAAAAGCCCCCCAATGGCCCGGTGGACGAGCTATACGCTTCTGCACTGGTGACTGGTTTGGGAGCAGACACAGGGCATTTGGCGGGTTGGGTGCCTGGGGGCTAGGGTTGCACTACTACACACAATGTTGCCACCTGGGAAAGGAGGCGCTGCAGGTTCCATCACCATAATGACCCATGCGGTAGGCCAAAGGAGCTTGTCTCCTCTGCAGGACACCACTACATGCAAACGGCAGGCTCAGCAAAAAACTATGCCCAGTGTCAGGGGAGGAGCTGAATATGGATATCTTGACAGGAGGCAGTGAAACAAGGTGGTTAGGGCAAAAACCAAGTGGCCAAGACTCAAATCCCACTATAACCACTTCCTGACTATATGATACAGACAGCAAGCAATCTAAGTCTGCCTATACATCAGCCTACCTGTAAAACAGGTAGGAGTAGGACTCAACTAAAAATGAGAGAATGCACCTCAGCTGCATTTTACTGGACAAACAGACTGCAAACAAAATCTGATATTTTTACAAAATCGCTTACTACGCCCACTAAACCCTAGCTAACACTGTGGCTGTCAAGGTAACGATCTGTAGGATATTGCCTTAACAAAGCTAAAAGTTACCATTTGTCCATTCACACAGAAGGCTACTGAATTTCAATGAAATTAAGTCCTCCTTTTGTCTCATTTCATGTTGTTACAACTCTTCAAAGTGCTATGGACAGCATTATGTGGTTGGCTTATTCTACGGCTGCTCTACGACCACTTGCAGAGGAACTGGAACACAGTGTAAAGGAACAAAGAGAGGTGTGAATGGGGTGCTTGCTGTTAGGTCCCCCACTGTATGAGCAGGTGCTTTTAAACCAGATGCCAGCACTGACCCACTGTAAGATGAGACAGACTGGCCTGGTGCTATTAAAAGTGAGAAAACATTCACAGCTAATTTCCTGTTTAAACAAACACCTACTGTTGACATGAATTTCGCTTCATGCTGTCCTGCCAGTGGGGTGTAAAACCGGTGGCCATCAGTGTCTCAGACCACAACTGTATGATTCTACACTGATAGAAGCCCAAGAGGAACAACACGCAGCACCTATTTTTTTCTGGTTTACATTCTGCTTACAATAGTATGTCATACATCTCTAGTTTGAGAAGCGACTTGTAAGGTGCCGGCATACTAAAAGACAAAAATGTACTGTACCTGCACCCCTATGCAGTAACAGCTGAACTCCTGCCAAAATATCTCTGTGTATTACAACTGTGCCAACTATTGGGCTGCCATGTCTTCATGCAACTTGTAGCAAGGCATTGGTGTAACAAAAAACTACTGTTACAGCAGCTGCATCCAGTAAAAAGTCATACTCCATCCAGAACTGTGTTACAGTTGCGCTTCTTGCATACTAAGCACTGACAGTGGCTCAGCAGGTAGCACACTCGCCTCTGAGGCCGGGAGATCAGTAGGCTGTGGGTTCTATCCCCACACCAGGCACTTGGGTTAATATTACAATACTGACACTGTAGTGCAGCATGAGGGGGGTGCTGCACTCCTGAGGTGCCGTCTTTCGGATGAGATGTTAAACTGAGGTCCCATCTGCCTGTTCTGGTGGCAGTTCAGGTGAATGCTAAAGATCCCATGGCACTTCTCGAAAAGAGCAGGGGAATTTCCCTGGTGCAATGACCAAATTTCTTCCATTCACAAAAAATACCACCAACAGCTTAATCTGGTTGAAGGTCAGTTGGCATTCATCTGTATCTCCCTCCCCTGGGTCGTGCCTGAAAATAGGCAGGATTTGTCTAGTGCACTTACCCGGTCAACAAAAACGAAATAAATAAAAATAAAAAATGCTAGCTAGCCAGCCTACTAGCCAAGAATTCACATATGAATTTTGGTGCTGTCACTTTTATTTTGGTTACCAATGCCACAGTAAACATACAGGCTGCCTACAACTTGCTGCAGATTCAGCATTCTGGGATTGTGTGCATCACTCCACTCGAATCCGCTCATGGTGGGCGTCATTACTGCAAGTTGGAGCACTGGAGTGTGGAAGCGAGACGAGCGCTTTCAAAACCGGTTGCCACACAGTGCTAGATAGTGTCGACCAGAGGTAATGGTACACGCTAAACCGTTCTTAAAAACGTTATGCTCCTGTGATAGCGAGTGTGGACAGAGCCTATGATTCCCTCGTGCTTATCCCATGCATTCTTGAACCACACCACTGTTTTCACCCTCACCACCTATGCTGGAAGGCTGTTCCAAGAAGCAGAATTTTTTACTGCTTGCATTTAGGAAGTGAAGTGATCATATTTGGGCTCCATAGATCCCAGAGCCCTAGCCCCTCCACTTCCCGGTGCTAATTGACTCCCCTGTACTCACACGTTTCATAATGTTAGAGTCTGCACAGCATGGGAGCGTGCTCCACAGGCTTCTATGGAGCCATTTTAATATTTTTTCTATTATGTTTTTATCCTGTGTTTTTTCCCTTTTTTTGTCTGCCCCCTTCCCCGGGTGTGCACGCGCGCACCGTGTTCCGAGGCACCCTCCTGACCTACTGCCCCTCCCACCTGCACTGCCACCGGACCGCCACCTGGTGGCAACAGAACTACGGGGGGAGGTGACAACCACCCCATGAGAGAAGAGCTGCCGTTAGGCTGCTCGATCCTGCTCCATCACTCCCCTATCCAGTGTCAGCACCCCAATGACCCGAGGTCATTCTCAAACCCGGGTCATCGGCATGGCGCGAGGTGTGGCATCCAGCACCTCAACCCTCAGCGCCACCGAGCTGGCCCGTTTTAATATTTTAGAGGGCTGATTTGAACAAATCAAGACTATAGCTCTACCAGCAAAGGCCTGCATCTTTTGATTAAGTTTGTTAATGAAAATTAAAGATGATTAATTAACTAATTAATGATGATTACTGGGACTTTATTCTTATACTGTGACAAAGTGTTACTATAAGAAACTCTGTTACAAGAATTCCAATGCACATATCATTTAATAAAATGGGAGATACAACATTACAAAATAATATAGCAAGTAATTGGAACAAGTTACCAAATGAATTGAAGTCCATTACCAGCTTGACTAATTTTAAAACTAATTTATTCTAATATCTGAGGACTGTCTGTACATGTTTTAACTAAAGACTATTTACTTTTTGACATCTGTTACTTATTAAGTCTTACTTGTTGTATGTGATTTTGTCTTCCTTTTGAATTTTTGCTTGTAATACAGGACTTTGTTGAAAACAGGACACATTTCCTAATGAATTGTTTCCTGTTTAAAAATAAATGTTATCAAATCAAAATCAAATTACATTGCACTGGAACCCTGTGTGGGATGTTTTGCATACACTGTATGTACTGCTTCATGCAATGCTGAGGTGGTACAGAGAGCTGACTGCAGTATGATAAAAATGGTGTCCTCCAGCAGGGCACGGAGACACACCCTGAATCTCAGAGATGGCCAGTTTAGGGATACATAGAAACCTAGAAGTATGCAAACAGAAAAAAAACACATTATTCATTAAGTCTGTTTGGTTCCTACCTAAGTTCCAACCAATCAAGCACTGGCAGATTCTTATGCAGAGCCCTCATCTCATGGTTCTGCATGGCCAATTCCATTGCCTCCATTAGTGCATCCCTTCCCCTAGCCATTTTCATCAATCCCATGTGTCTATCCCACCCACTCTAGAAGCCAGCAAATGTCTTAATGTAACCCCTAGGTGGCGCTACTCCGAGGGTTACTACCCCTGCCTGCACAGTAGCCTGCAGGTTGAGGGGCCTGGGCTCTCAAAACCGGTGCCTCCACCCAGAGGACAGGGTTGTTGGCAATGTGACTGCCCTGGGTACTTCCTCCGGGACACTGATACCCCCCCTCTTTACCCCTAGCAGCCTGGCTAAGCTTGCAGCTAACCCACACCAACACACTTCTGCAACACACAGTGAATCCCTCCTTGTAACCACTTACCACCAGGGCTATGATTAGCTGCAATGCCCTGGATGACCCCCTGGAAAACAAGACCTGTAACAACTAAACAATGTTGATGCAATACTTTTTATACAGAGGTACACCACACCCAGTTTAACTGCAAAAAGATCCAAATCTAATTTATTGGGGGATGTCAACAAAGGAGGGGAAGCAATCTGGTGACTGATTTTAGTTCTGATAGATTCAGGCTATAAGGCATGCACTCAAAAGTCCCTGGAACACAGTCACACACACTCTGGGTACCCAGTTGGAACTACAGGCTAGCCTGAAGCATTGCCCGGTGTAGGCCGGCTTTGCAGCTGGTTGGGGCCCTGTGATGGAAAGAAACATGCATGCACTGTAACCCACAATTTGTAATCCGGAGACAGATGGCTCAGTCCACAAAAGCTTAAAAACAATTAAATCAGATGACACACTGTGATTGTTAGCTGGGTTGCAGGGAGCTACCCTGGTTTTACTCATGCTACCCAAATTTGGATGCAGGATGGATAAAATGGAGACCTCAAGATGAAGAGCTGGACGGCTAGGAGAAGCAGGGCCCACAAGATGCGACGTGGCGCTTGATCCTGTTTGGTGTTATCAGGAAGCCGAATCTCTGGGTGGGTCTCTCATTGGATCTTTCTCTGCAGCGCGAGCGGGTGTCTGGGCTAGGATGGCAGGGCCCAGACTGGGAGAACTATTCGGATGCAGTCCGGTAAGGTTGCTGGACGCAGCTTCCAGCAAGCATGACACATTCAGCAATGGGGAACCAAATCGTGACCCACTGTCCACATTCAGCATACTTATAGTAAAGGCAGACAAATACCGCAGTTCGGATTACAGTCCGGTTGCAATTCACAGTGTCCCTGTGCAAACCGTATGCTCTGCAGTCATGGTGAAAGCCCTGATAGGCCGAATGCACAAAAGCAAGTATTCGGTCCTCTTCAGGTGAAATTAGTCACAATTCAGAAAGGTCACAAATTCAGACAAGTCCGAGGGTCGGATTAAGTTTCTTCACTTTAGGAAGATAGTAGCACGCAGGCCAGACACAGTCTTCCTGCCAATTTTCCCTGCACACTGTGAAGGAGCAGCTGCTCGAATTGCTCGAGCTCCTCACTCTCTCAACTCTTACTCCACTACTGACTTCAACTCGCTGTACCCAATAGTCAGGGCACAGCGAAATGCTCGGAGAAAAGTCCGAATTAAGGCTGCATAAATCTCTCCATGAGGGAGAGCTAGAGGCAGGCAGGCCAAACTCAGCGTTCCCGCCGAATCCCCACGCTACCCCACGGGGCAGCAGCTCGATGAGCTCGAGCTGCTCTCTCTTGCAGCTCCAACTCACTTCTGCCTCACTGTTGCAGGCAGCTCTGGGACGTCCCTGTGATCCAAACGGTTCGATTGGTTGATCCATTTGTCTGTCAAAGCAAGGGCTCCCCCTCCAGTTCCATTTGGCGCCAATATGTAAAAACTACAATTCCTACAGAAATTCACTCCCACAAGACCTCTGGGGACAGGCTCCATTTTATTAATTTAGTTGTTTAACCAGGAGTAGCATACTAAGCTAAAAGCTTTTTTACAGGTGCGACCTGGGAGCACAGGGAAGTTAAGTGACTTGCTCAGGGTCACACAGTATGCAAGTGGAAACTGTGGGACTCAAACCCAGGTCTGGTCTGCTGGATGTCACCAGAGTTGCAGCTCAGAGCCTTAAGCCACTGCGCTATACTGCCTCCATTTTTAGAGCCCCCAAAGGTACTAATTGGTCCACACTGACAGTCCAGAACCAAAATGTGGAGCAATGCGAAATGTCCATGCTGCCAAAGAAAAATCAGGTTAGACAAAACACAATATTATTGCTACTGAAACAGATAATCAATTAACAAGCACAATGTTCAATAGAGCTCCCTCTGTGCAATTAGTGATGGCAGAAGGGAGCAGATTCACTGAAGCCCGGGCAGGACTCGAGCCTAAAACTACTCGGCCCCTACTCAGTTTAATTATTACTATGAGATAGGCCGCTCTTAAAGAGACAGACATGGAGGCATAACAGTGCACTCACATGCTAATACTTTTAAATCTGTAAAGACACAGAACACCAGCCTGGCAGAGGGCATTTAGGCACACCCAAGGAAGACTTTTGGGAACCCCCATTTATAGGGGGGCTACATTAACACTGATCAGCTCCTCTGGTAGACTGTCCCACTTTTTAGCAGAGTGGATACAGAAGCCCTTAAAGTTAGTACCTGCGTGCACAGTATACTTATTCATACCTGTGTATGAAGAGGGGGCAGACAAGTTGGACCTCAAGTCCCTTGCAACCTTAAATTACTATGTAAATGCTCTACTTACAAACGGTTGATTCCCTTGGGGATTAGGACTCTTTTACTTTACTTACTGTACTTCACTGCTGTATATTCTGATGCTTGCACATGCAGGGCCTGGCTTATAAAAGTACTAGGGCTGGACAGCATGAGAAAAATTGATGTTTTGCATGTCCTACTTGGCCGTGAGTGGGCAAACCACAACCAAAGACACTGGTTTATTTAGTTATTGATTTATTTGTTTAATGGAACCCCATCCCATGCACTTTCACTTGCCAACTGCACCCCTACCCAACCCTTGCACCATCTGATCGTGGTGTTTCTGCCCCCTAAGGTCCCCTCTTACACATGCACATGATGCCGGCACCTTACCCACCACACAGTCTCCTCACGCAAGTGCCTCTCCTCCATTCCAATGTGCTGTAAAAGTGCACAGACTTAATCTCTGACAATGCCCAGATGGGCTGCTACCTTTGTATAGCTCCTAGTGTCCATGTTATACGAATCTGCCAGCAGAAACAGGCCTCATGGTCTATCAAGTCTTTATTTATTTATTTATTTATTTATTTAATTTTTATTTATTAGAATCTTGGAAAACACCTGTGAGCGGATGCTCGTTGAGAGGTTCCATGTCATTACAATTGTTGAGGAAATCACGGTAGTGGGGGAAACAAAATAACAAGACCAATAACTAACAATTATAATTGTTATAATTATAACAAAAATAATAACTATACTCAAGCACGGCATACAACAAATACAGTGGGGTTTCATAGACAATAGAATAGTTATATAAGGCATTGTACAATGCATGCCTACGTCCTAAGTAAAGAACAGACAGCGGGGTAGCGAAAGACGGAAGGGGGTGGAGAGGGGATGGGGTGAAAGAGGGGTTGTAGGGGGAGGCAAGGAGAGGGAAAGGGGGTTGGGAGAGGCCATGGGTGAGTGGGAGGTTGTAGAGAGAGAGGCAAAGAGAAGGAGCGGTGGTGGGGCGAGAGCAAGGATGAGGAGGCGACAGGGGGTGTAGGGGGTGGGTTGCAAGTGCTGCAGAGGGGCTAAGAGGCAAGTGCTGCAGAGGGGCTATTCTGGTAGGATATGAAAGTAGGTGCTAGGGTTGAGTCATCGCCATATGGGAGGAATTACCGGGGACATATAACAGATGGTACTTTCAGTGTGATGCTGACACCACCTGTGTTTAAAGGATCCCAGTGTAGCGGCACTGGAGATCTCTGGAGGTAGGCCATTAGTCCACAGAGGAGCACGATGACTAAAGGAACACTGGGCCATGCTTGTCCGGCACCTAGGCACATGGAAATCTGCTCGAGTGTGCAGGTAGCACCCCTACATTGCAGCTGCCCCTCCCACTTCCCTTTCACCTCCAGGAAGTTCTCATCCCTACTTACCTCGACCCTCCCCCATGCCCTGTCCCATGTCCTTTTAAAACTACCCACCGTCAGAAGTTGATACCGGGCCCATTTACAGAAGAAAGGGTTCTGAAAGAACTCTTAAAACTGAAGGTGGACAAAGCAATGGGGCCTGATGGGATTCATCCCAGAATTCTAAAAGAACTAAGGGTAGAACTAGTGACACCACTGACTACCCTTTTTAACAAATCATGGGAGGATGGGGTGGTACCGAGGACTGGAGGAGGGCAGATGTGATTCCCTTCACAAAAGTGGGAGCAAGGCAGAAGCAGGAAACTATAGACCTGTTAGTTTAACCTCAGTGATAGGGAAAATGATGGAATCACTTCTAAAGGAAAGAATTGTCGAGTATCTAGAGGCCAGAGGGCACAGGACCCTAGGCAGCATGGATTCACAGCGGAAGGTCATGCCAAACGAATCTGATAGATTTCTTTGACTGGGTGACCAAAGTAGTAGATCAGTGAGGGGCTGTGGACATGGCCTACCTAGACTTTAGCAAGGCATTTGACACAGTCCCACACAAAAGATTAATATACAAGTTAGCCATCCTGGGAGTGGGTCCCAAGATGACAGCCTGGGTAAAGAATTGGCTGGAGAATAGGACACAGAGAGTAATAGTAAATGGAGTCCACTCAGAAGAAAGGAGGGTTACTAGTGGGCACCTGAGGTTCAGTATTAGGACCGTCCTTCAATGTCTTTATGTTTATATTGCAGAAGGACTGAAGGAAAAGTATGTCCTTTGCAGATGACACTAAGATCTGCAACAGAGTTGATGCACAGGGTGGGGTGGGAAAGGATGAGAAGGGACTTGGCAAGGTTAGAGGAATGGTCAAATGTATGGCAGCTTAGATTCAATGCTAAGAAGTGTAAGGTAATGCACCTGGGAAACAAAAACCCAGGGGAAGAGTACACAATGGGGGGTGAGATACTAACAACAACAAAAATGGAGAGGGACCTGGGGGTAGTCATATCAGATGACCTAAAGATGGGCAAGCAATGTGAGAGGGCAGCAAGGAGGGCTGGGGGGATACTGGGATGCATAGGGAGAGGCATCACCAGTAGAAAACAGGAAGTTATTATCCTCTGTACAGACAGATGGTGAAACCTCATCTCGAGTACGTGTGCAGTCCTGGAGACCTAATCTCCGAAACATAGACAGGATGGAAGCTGTCCAGAGGAGGGCAACTAAAATGGTGCAGGGTCTGCACTGGAAGACATATGAAGAGAGACTTAAGGAGCTTAATATGTATAGCCTCGAGGAAAGGAGAGGGGGAGACATGATAGAAACTTTCAAGTACCTCAAGGGAATCAACAAAGTCCAAGAGGGTAGCATCTTTCAAAAAAGAGGTGTGCAAGAACAAGGGGGCACAATTTGAAGATAGAGGGGCGGCTCAGAGGTAATTTAAGGAGTATTTTTTCACAGAGAGGGTTGTGGATGCATGAGACGGCCTTCCGGAGGAGGTTGTGGAGTCAAAATCAGTGGTGGAATTCAAGCATGCATGGGATAGTCATAAGGCAGTTCTGGGGGATGGGGGTAGGAAGAAGTAGGCTGCTGGTTAACTAGGATCTGCAGCTTATCCAGTAGGTAGGGAAATGGGCAGACTGGGTGGGCCAGAGCGGTCCTTATCTGCCGTCAAATTCTATGTTTCTATGTCTTACATGAAATCACCCCCTCTGGAAGGACGTTCCATTTCAACATCACCCTTTCCATGAAGTAATGTCTCCTTATCTCTCTCCTAAATCTGCCCCCTTCCAGTCTTAGCCTATGCCTTCTCATGCCCCTTCCTTTCCTCAGCTTAAATAACCCATCAGCACTAGATTGGTTGATCCTCTTCAAGTACTTGAATGTTTCAATCATAGCCCCCCATCCCTTCTCTCCTCCAGGGTGTACAAACTCGGATCTGCTTTGTATTATTTTATCTGCTGAATGTTAACTTTTGTTCACTCCGTATTGCCGAAACAATATTTATGTTACTCATTCTGTTTTGTTATGTCACTGAATCAATATTGTCCGGCCTTTGTTAATCAGTTTTTAATACCGTCTTTGACATGGTGTAAACAAATTGTTATTCCGACAAGGAACATTTGTAAATGAGCATTTCTGCTCAAAGGTGTATTTCCAAACTTTGAAATAAATAAATAAAATTTCAAATGTTTCAACAGGAAAGACATATTGAGGTGATAATAGCTTGTTTCCACATACATCGTGGGGGGGGGGAGGGGGAAGAGGACAGCAGTGTACAACAATCTTAAGCAAAACACATGGTAAGTAAGGGCTATGTAACAACATTAAGTTACAATCAAATAGGTAAATTTATACAATATTAGTATAAATATTTACAAGGAGAGGGGGAGACTGCAACCCAGAGGGGTACAAGGTACAAATAAAGTGCAAGGTGCAACAAAAAGGGAAGAGGCAGAGAAGCTATCCATAAGGTTTGGAGAGGAAAGGATTTACTGGTAAAATGGATGGAGCTGAGGAAACTAATTGGCCCAAATCACCAAAAACATAAAGGTTATTGTAATTAAACATGCAAACCACTGGCTCGGCAGTGCAGTGGTAGCTGTGCCACCTGCAACACCAGGGCCTGAGCTCAGGAGTGAGGCCAGGATGTTGGGGAGTGGCCAGAGGAGGAGGACTGAGTGTCCCAGAAGATGCTCTACTCCGCTGCGGAGGGTGGGCAGCATGCTCAGCTATGATACTGCCACCTGGGTGACCACAGGTGGTGGTGAAGCTACAGCAGCTTGCAGGAGACGGGACACTGTCTGACAACCATATGTAGTGGCATCTTGCCAGCACTTTCACTGGTGAAGCACAAGGGGGCACAATTTGAAGATAGAGGGGTCCTAGTGTGTCCTTCCCTTCATCTGCTATTGGGGATTTTTTTCTAAAATAGTCTACTAGTTTTATGATAGTTTTATGGCCCCCTGGGGATCTCCATCTTAGCATGGCTTATTGCTCTTCTTGTTCCTATAATGCCTCCTATACCATGTGACAGTGATGTATCCGGAACCATGGATTCAGTAACTACTGGTTTAGAGTGATTTTACAACAGCAGAGCTGTGACATTAAGTAACTTTTCTTATTTAGTGAGCACTAATCTCTACATCTACAGTTTAGCATATACTTGAGGGCTAATTGAGTGGGCTGTTCTGTAAGAAAACAACTAGAGTCTTTACTAATTATAGCAGTGATAATCTGGGGTGATTTGTGTGCTTTTTATGGCTGTGTGTAGTTTAATGAAACGAAAAGTTTTAAAAGCAAAACATTTACTCCTGCTGGCTAGACCTGACACACACACACACACACAAAAATTTGAAATAGTGCTATTTAGTGGAGCCCAGAACAACAGGCTTCTATGTCTAGTACTTGCTGAAACATTGGTCCCTAACGCATCACTGTCACATGGGACAGGATGCACTGTAGGAAAAAGAAGCAATAAACCTTGTTAAGATGGAGATCCCCAAGGCCATAAAACTACCATATAACTAGCAAGCTTATTTAGCACAAAACTCTTAATAGCAAACAAAGGGAAGGTCACACCAGGACTATACACAAATCAAAACACTCTGCACAACATATGTTTTTTGCAAATGTTGACTGTGGTACTCCTTTAAAGGCACTTGCTTTCTCCACTTTTGCTGATGAGCCTCACATGTCTAAGTAGATTTAGCAAGTGAGGAATATTACAGAAAACAAAATAAAACTCCTATGCAGTCTCCCAGTCTTCCCCTCCATGCTAATCCCTCCAATTCAAGCTATTATTTCCCTGTTACAAGATACTTCCAATGTATTGTCAGCAGTGGAGAGACAGTGGAGAGCTTTAAAATTGCTTTAAAAACACATTTCTTTGCATGTGCTTTCCCTGATATTTAGTATTTTTTGACTTCTAGTATTTTAATATTGGATATTTAATATTTAATAGTATTCTGGTTTTATTTATTTTAGAGTGTGGATTGTACAGCGCTTTGATATTTGGTATTGCGCTTAACAAATACATGTTATTATTATTATTATTGTAGCTGGTGTACTTGCTTGTGCATCAAGAATGGTAAGGAAGGGAAGGGAAGGGGAAGGTTGAAACTGTTTAACCAGGAAAGGCACACTAAGCCGGAGCTAGTTTCCAGGTGCGACCTGGGAGCACAAAGAAATTAAGTGACTTGCTCAAGGTCACACAGTATGAAAGTGGGGGCAGATGAGAGTCAAACCCAGGTCTCCAGGTTTGCATCTCAGTGCCCTAAATCACTACACTACACTATACTGCCCCCCTAGGTAGGAGGGAGTAGAACTAATAAGAAGATGGAGATGCTACAAAATATTGGTAAGATTCAGAGCTTGATACATAGACACTGTCACACTGTCAGCAGTTAACGGCCTATGCCCCACCCAGTCTGCCCATTTGAGCTTGTAAGTTCCCTTTATGTTTTTATAGAAGTCTGTTGCTCCTTACCCCTGACCTCCAGAATTCCCTTATGTCTATCCCATGTATTCTTAAATCCCATGATTATTTCAGCCCCCACCACTTCCTCTGGTAGGGTGCAGTAAAGCATACTTGGATGTTACAGTTGTCCACCACCCTATATGTGAATAAATTCTTCCTCACGTTTCCTCCAAATTGCCCTCCCTCCAACTTGATCCCATGCCCTCTAGTTCTGGAACATCTTTTTCACTGGAAAATAGTGTATTCCTGCATCCTGTTCCTCCCTGTAAGGTACTTGTATGTATCTATTATATCCCCTCTCTCTCCCTCCTCTCCTCCAGGGAGTACATATTCAAGTCCTTCAGCCTGTCCTCATAGGACTTGTGATGCAATCCCTGTACCATCTTTGTTGCCCTCCTCTGAACCATCTTTACCCTGTCAATGTCCTTACATAGATAAGGTCTCCAGAACTGTACAATGTACTCCAGGTGGGCCTCACTAGTGTCTTGTATAGCGGAATTATGACCTCCCTTTTCCTGCTGGTGATGCCCCTGCCTATGCATCCCAGCATCCTGTTTATTTTACCTGCTGCCTTGTCGCACTGTTTCTGTACCTTGAGGTCATCAAAGATGATAACCCCAAGATCTTTAAATCTCTTGAACATCAGCAAGGAAAGAAAGCACTAACTCTGTGCACTGGCAAATTAGAAGAGTCAGGTCTCTTGAAGACTTTTATGGCCCTCTAGCTGAGAATGCTGCTAAACGCACTGCACAACCACATGCCCTCATGAAAAAGGTAAACAATCACGAGGATCGTTCTTGAGGCAGTAATTTAAAAATCGCTCATTTATCTGAAGGACTGGAAGCCCCTGATGATCCCCTCTCCTTCTTTAAAAAGCTGATAACCATAGCCATGGGGGTGCAAGTTTCTAACAGAGTCAAATTAGACAGGGCTCATTATGTTGCAAGGAACTCTAATTTTCCTAACCCAATAAACTCTCCCAGAGTAGTTTACAACCGGCCACATACATTTCATTAAAAAGAGCCAGTCCTGAACGAAGGCTTGATTTATATGGGTATTCACTTTTTGATTCATCCTGATGTAGGTACTAAAACCATGGAAAAAACAAAATCCTTCAATGAGATCAAGGTATCCCTCAGAAAGAAAGGCATCCAACTATGCTTTACTCCATCCTGCCACACTTCAATTCCAGTTACAAGGGATGCATTTGTTACAGATCCTTATCAAACAGGTAGAGAAAATACTGTGCACCGATTGGTCAGTAGCCCGATGAGATGCATTCCTGATTGGTCAGTAGCCCGATGAGATGCATCCCTGCTTAATCAAAGCACTAGCTCAGGAACTAGTTGGCCCAGTAATACATCTCTTTAGCGAGTCTCTGAAACATGGAGAAATTCCAGACGACAGGTGGTCAGCTAATGTGACTCCAATTTATAGAAGTGGGGTGAAATTGAATGTTGGAAATTATAGGCCTATTAGTCTGACATGCATCCTGGCAAGTAGGACACAGTATGTAAAGGAAATCCATCAACAGTGTAGGATTTAAATTTCAGATGGCTGCCATTGTTTCCCCCTCCCTTAATAGAAACTTAAATTACCCCTGCCAAAAAGAAGTGATACTTACCAACATATTCTTCCCAACACGTCTTCCTATAGAACTTTCCAAACATGATCTATATCACCTGTAGTTACCTTCTTAGCCAGTATCATCTGGCTGTCTCTGCCTGCACACTGACATTTGTGCATCACACTCACTTGTTTCCTCCTACACTTAGCATGACCATGAAAACATTGTCCTTTAGTGTTAAATGATAAAATATGTAAAAGCTCTTAGTCTTATTTTCATTGCTGCTGCTCCGGTGCCATTTGGTTTCCTGGCCAGCTATGAATCCCAAAGGCACCTGTGGGCTTCTTTCATTACCACTGATACAGTGCACGCAAGTACCTATGTGAGTTGCAGTCACCGGCCCTTCCGTCTTAGTCTTGCTCTCCCATGATCACTGTCTTTGTAAGAGAGGGGAGAGAACTGGATAACAGTGCTAACAGTGGGACACAGACCTTAAAAAAGGGCAAGGGGATAGAGGCATGATAGAACAGAAAGGAACTGGACAACAGTACTGATGGGAGGGGGACGACTTTAAAAAACAGCAAGGGGTAGAGAAGATTTGAAGCAGCATGAGGGGGGAGGTGGCAGATCTGGCAGCAGAAGGACTATTTAACATAACTGTATTGCTATCTTTTATTATATTTTATCTTTTTAAACTTTCTTTTCTATTTGTTTTGGCAATTATTTCCCTGGGGACCCATGTGATAAGTACTATAAAACACTTCAGGGTGTGGACAGTAGTGTGACCACTGCACTTCCAGAGGCAATAACGCACTTGGCTTTTGGCCTCAATCCTCATTACACCCCCAAACCTGCAGTGATCACACTACTACTCACACTCTTTAATGTCTTGTTGCTTGCATCTGATGCCTCATGAGCCTTATCGAAAGATAACCTGACCAATAATATGGCACTGACTTTGAACCTATTTCCCCTTACACAAGGTGCACTTACTGGTACTTCACCACTGTCTGCGTCTACAGTGAAAGAGCTGACTTCTGCATCTGTGGCTAAAAAAATCTGCTGACTGGTAGGATTCCAAAAAGGCTATGTTGGGCTCAACATCGTAGCTGGAAGCACTGACTATGTAAAGCAAGAATCAGTAACTGAGGTGCAACTCCCATCTGTCTAATGAAAACCAAAATATATTTTCAGAGACTAGGTTTGAACCCCTAATAGGAACTTTGTGAGAACTGAGGAAGACTTAAGATTCTTTAGAAGTTTTGAAAGTGATTTTATTGTGATATATGGTATATAATGAGCCATCAAGAGCACTTTGGTCAACATTTCAAGAATCATGGCTGGAGGGGCCACTTCCCTGTTCAACCTACAGTATCGTTAGATACGGGGGAAGTTCTGGGGGACTGAAGAAGGGCAGATTGGTCCCACTTCACAAAAGTGATAACAGGGAGGAGGCAGGAAATTACAGATCTGTGTAAGACTGACTTTGGTGGTGCGTTAAGTAACAGAATCACTACTGAAAGAAAGGATTGGAGAATACCTTGTGACCAGTGGATTATAGGAGCCTGGGATCCTGGGGCCGCATGGTTTCACAGGGGGGAGATCTTGCCAGACAAACCTGACTGATTTTTTGACTGGGTGACCAGGGAAGTGGATCAGGGCAGAGTGGTGGATGTGGCCTCCCTGGATTTCAGTAAGGCCTTCAACACTGTTCCACACAGAAGACTGGTGAGTAAGCTGGGCAGCCAATGAGTGGGTTCAAAAGTAGTACAATGGGTAACAAGCTGGATAAGCATCAGGACTCAGAGGGTGGTGGCAAACAGTGCTCACTTTGACGAAGACAAGGTGACCAGCGGGGTGTCACAGGGGTCATTACTAAGGTTAGTCCTCTTCAATGTCTTTATTAGCAACATTGCAGGAAGGCTGGATGGGAAAATATGCCTGTTTGCGGGAGACACAAAAATCTGTAACAGAGTGGATGCACTGGGAGGGGGTGTGTGTGTAAAGAACGAGGGACAATCTGAAAAAGCTGCAAGACTGATCAAGGGTTCAGCAACTGGGTTTCACTGCAAAACAGTGCAAAATCATGCACTTAGGGCACAGAAACCCAGGGCCACCGTACCAATTGTGGAGGGAGGTATTGGCAGCCACAAAACAGGAAAGTGACCTGGGGGTAATCATTTCTGATGTCCTGAATGTAGCAAAGCAGTGTGATAAGGCAGTGGGGAAAGCTAGCAGGACGCTCAGGTGCATAGGGAGGGGTATCATCAGCAGAAAGAGGGAGGTAGTGTTACTCCTGTATAGATCGATGGTGAGGCCTCACTTCGAGTACTGTGTCCAGTTTTGGAGACCCCCCTCTCCAGAAGGACATAGATAGGGTGGAGGCGGTACAGAAGAGGGCAACCAAAATGGTGCAGGGCCTGTACCAAAAGCCCTACAAGGAAAGACTCAAGGAATTAAATATATACTCTAGAGGAAAGAAGGGAAGGGGGAACATAACAGAAACATTCAAATATCTCACAGGTATTAATAAGGTACATGAGGATAGCATTTTACAAAGAAAAAGATGCTCGAGGACAAGGGATTATGCCATGAAGCTGAGGGGGGGGGCACTCAGAGGAGATTTGAGGAAATACTTCCTCACAAAAAGAGTGGTGGATGCCTGGAACAGCCTCCCAGTGGAGGTGGTGGGTGCTAAAATGGTTACAGGATTCAAACATGCATGGGATAGACACAAAGGGACCTTAGAAATAAGGCAAGGGGGGAAAGACCGGAGAGCGAGTAGGGTCTGAGGTGGCACTGTAGGTAAGGAAAATAGGGCAAAATAGGTGGGCCAAGGTCCTTATCTGCTGACAACTTCCATGTTTCTGTTTCCTCAGGGCCCACTGTGGCCTTTCTTTCTGCCAGTAGAACTTACTAGAACAAATCGTCTATGAGCTTTTCATGCCTTCAGGTGGTTTGTTTATTTCACAAATCGGAAAAAACTTTGAGCCAAGGGCTTTTTTACAGAGGTTCCACGTCAAGTCACAAGAATAACAAATTACAATGGTTTCAGTAAGTAGTACAACATGAGGAAAGTAATTACATAAACAAAAGAACAATATGGCAAGATAAATATTGTGTCAAGTGCAGCCAGTGGCCTTATCTGAAGAGGAGTGAAAGGGATTACAAGGAGAGAAGGACAGGGGGTGAATTGGGGCGTGGAAGGTGCAAAATAAGAGCAAGGAGGGAGATGCCACAATGAAGCGTATGCAGAAAAGACCCACGGGGTGGGGATGGGGGGGTACAGGGAGAGAATAAGGTGAGGAAACAGAGGAGGGAGGGAGAGGGAAGTGGGAGTGGAAGGGTAAAGGAAAGGGAGATGAGGTAGGATGAAAAGAGGGCAGGAATGGGGATGGGAAAGGGATGAAGGAAGGACGTGCTGTAAGTGGAATAGCACAGCAACAGGGTAGGGCTATATAATGGCGAATGGTAAAAGAGGGAGGTCCCAGTGCATTTAGCTGTCAACAAAGATTAGGTATAACAGTCACAAGATGCTCTGGAAAGTAGGAATTGATGTAGCTTCCACTTAAATAGTCCCAAGGTTGTAGTCATCGTAATCTCAGGAGGAAGGAAATTAAATAAATTAGCTACTCTAACTGCAATGGATCGCTGTCGGAGCGAGGTTCAACAGCGAGGGACAGTAAAAGTTTGGCTCACAGAACTTCGTGTGTTACGAGTGCCTCGGAAGGGACTGAAAAGCTGAAGGGAACCAGGTGGTAAGAGATCAAGATCTGCCTTCTTAGCCAGAAGGCAGGCTTGATATTCAATGAGAGCCTGGAGTTGAAGTCAGTTTGCTTGTCTGTAAAGGTCACAAGTGTGAGTATGATACGCTGCACCAGTTAGTAGACTAATTAGTTCAATTGCTTTTTATCCTTAAGGTGACACAACTTAGTAAGTCGCATCTGTATTTCTCATATGGATATTTCTCTTGTGGTTATCATCCACTTTTACTGCTGTGTTCACCAGATGATCCACTCACTACTCTACCCTCAGGTAGCTGGTGGAGTAGTGAGCAGGCTGTCTGGTGATAACACAGCCGTAAAAGTGGATGATACTGCAACTACTACCATGTCTTTGTGAATGCTGTGGTTCCTACCCCTGCCTTATGGGCTCAGACAACGTGGAAGGGCCTGAGTTGATAGACTCCTAATTAATGGGTTTGGGTCCATGGTTTTAGTTACCTGCACAGTGCTTCCACCCACAGAAAAGTTTAAAGTGCGTCTGGTGTCAGTATAATACAATCACCTGGGATGCAGTACCTCTCCACCTCCCCACATTATGGTACAATATCTCTCATCCAGCTATGACAGGCAGCCCACCGCCTACGCCCCTTTACCTTTTCTGAAATCATCTTTAAGCAGGTTGAAGAACAGCTGCTTCGGCTTGACACTAAAAAGAGTGCCGTAGCAGATGATATAGACCCCTACTTTTTAAAACTGGGCTATCACTACCTCACAGTTCCAATTACTCACTTATTTAACCTATCCTTAACTCAAGGCAATGTACCCCAGGTCTGGAAGCTAGCTCATCTAGTACCTCTCTTTAAGTCAGGGGTCCCCAGCGATCTAAATAATTATAGGCCTATCTCAATTCTACCAGTCCTATAAACTGCTGGAAAAGCTTGCTAGTATCCAAGTAAGAGACTTTCTGGATAAACACCAGTAAATAAACCCCTTGCAGTCTGTATTCAAACCATCCTATAGCACAACCTCTGCATTGTCCAAAGTAACAACGGACTGGATAGAGGCAATTGGCAATAAACTAGTTACAGCAGCTGTTTTTTGGGTTTGAGCAAGGCTTTTGATACTCTGGACCATCTACTACTACCTGATAGCCTTAAACAGCTGGGGTTCAGTATTAATGCAACAAACTGGTTTGCCAGTTACTTGGAGGATACACAACAGCAAATAAAAATAAATGGCACCATCTCATCCTTACTCCCACTACAAAGGGGGGGTTCCCCAGGGATCCATTTTAGTTCCACTGTTATTTCTGATTTATGTTAATAACCTAACCAAGAACATCTCGGACTCAAAGATTCATTTATTTCCCAATGACACGGTACTGTATACCTCTAAATCCTCATTCTCACATGCTAGTTTAGCACTTCAATCCGATTTTAATCAGCTCCAGCATAACCTTATTTTAGCAGAATTACTATTAAATGCAAAAGAAAAAAGAAAACAAGGTAATGTTTTTCCATCTGCCAAAGTCAACTAACTGCAGCAAGCTTAGACTACAGTATTGCTACCCCTGTCACCACTCTCTTAGGTGATAAGCTTGAGGTCGTGAATAACTTCAAATATTTAGGTTTCTTACTGGACTCCCACTTGTTGTTTGTCCCCCACATTGAATCACTGTCCAAAAAACTGAAGCAGAGTCTGGGGTTCTTTTATAGGAACAAATCCCTTTTCTCTCGGGATTCAAGAACCTGACTGGTTCAGGCCACCTTTATGCCCCTACTTGACTATGCAGATATAATATATAATAACTGTACTATCGCCAGCCTTTGTAACCTGGACACTCTTTATCACTGGGCTTTACGCTTTATTACTAATGGCCAGGCTAGAACACACCATGGCACACTATCGACCAAGAGACTTTTCCATATTTACAACTGGGTATATAAAGCACTCCTGAATAAGTTACCCTGTACACATCTTCTACCCTGCATCACTCACAAAGCTCCTATGCAATAAGGAAATGTGCATATATTAGACTGGAAATTCCCCAAACCCATACTCAAGCTGGCAAGTCAACCATGAGTTACATCCTCCCTTCGGCCTGGAACAAACTCCAAAGTACATTTAAATAAAAAAAATCTGATACCCCTAAATGCATTCGAACCCCTTGTGGCAAAAACTACCCCAGAAATCTGTCAGTGCTACTAACTACTTAATACTGCTCCTACCTAGTTCTTATCTTAACCTTCTAAATAACTCTGACAAAAGCTGTATTATGCATTTATTTTTGTCCCATGTCCATGTTTTTCTGGCTGTGACCAGTATTAATTTTTGCCATTATAACTGAAAGTTCTCATTGTCTGTTTTACCTACTTTATGTTTCATATTTGTCTATTTTAATTTACTTGATTTTTGTCAACCTGCCGTGTACTGTATTGTATTGTTATCATTGTCTATGTATAAGGGACCACCTTGTGAATGAGCCTGCTTAATGGTTATCACTTCAGATAAACTGAACTGAACCTGA
Organism: Neoceratodus forsteri; assembly: GCA_016271365.2. Classification (NCBI taxonomy): domain Eukaryota; kingdom Metazoa; phylum Chordata; order Ceratodontiformes; family Ceratodontidae; genus Neoceratodus; species Neoceratodus forsteri. The sequence goes on from CM028130.1 coordinate 705,858,511, forward strand.
ACCACAGGAATCACCCCACCCATGAAACAATACAGTGCAATAACCATCACCCCAATTAGCAGGCAACTCATACTTTTAAAAATGGCTGCAGACATGTAATTTCAAACAGGAACAAACACCACCTTCTTTAAGAGCTGCTCCCTCTATATGGGAAGGAAATGGGGGTTAGTAGTGAGTGAGTTAGTATGGAATAGTGTTTGGCTTGTCTTCTGGTGTACTCTTAGGTCCAGCCTGACAACAAGTGGCTATTGTTTCGTTACAGGCAAATTAAATGCTTTCCTGGTTGTAACTAAAAATGCCCATTCAGACACAGCCCTTGAACACAGCGTGCCCCGACCACCACAATGCAGTGTATAATTCTCACTCTCCTGTACCGGAGGCACTATCCTCTCTCTCTGGTACCAGTGCTTTTATCCTTTTAAACATTTTTAAGGTAGCTCCCACAATGTTACAGGGTACTCAGTCATGGAATTAGTGTAGGACCATTGTGTTTGCACGTAGTTGGCTGGCGGTGGTGTTCTTTTAAATAAAACAGTAGCGGTGCTGGTTAACCAGTGAAAACTCCAAACCCAATGACCATATATTTGCAAGTAGTTTAAACCCAAACCTCAAAGCAGAGGTATTTGTACTCCTGGCTGGATGACAAAGTACAGTAAATGATTTAGCAAACTGTTTAACAGCTTGCAAGTTCCAGGGGCAAACCCTGAGTTTACTTATGGTTTCCCAGACCAGAGGATCTCTCTCGATATGCAGGGGTGAAGGTGGAGTTTGCAGTGAGTCCCTCTCTGGTCAGGGTCACTCTCTCTCCTTCCTTGGTGGGGCAGACCTCTGGTGTTGGCTAACAGATGGGTGTTCTCTACAGTCCCAGTCAGGCCTCTCCTCCCTCACTCCTGCTGGAGATGGTGTTTGCTGTTGCAGACTGTCCCTCCAATGCTGTTCAGTAGCTCATCTGGCTTCAGCAGTTGGGTGGCGACCTCTTTCTGTTGCAATGCAGATCAGTATAGGAACCCAGGGGCCACAGGTCCAGCACACCACATCCTGATATCCTGTCCCTAGTGTGTGGTGACAACCAGTGAGTGCCTGGCTGTACCACTGACCAGTCAACTTCCCAACTGGCTGTTGATTCTACATATCAGCTTTGGCAGAGCTGCAGCACAGCAAAGCCTCTCACTCAAGCTTCAGCTTTCCCTTCTGTGCTACTCTAGCACTCTATCGCCTTGTCATAGCAGGAGTTCTGCTTCTCACCATTTATTTAAGCAGATGGGCAGTCTGTTCCCCACTGCAGTCACCAACAGACTCGGTCTGCCTCCTACCACAGTCCCAGAGCTCTGAAACAGCCAACAGTGTTCACTGAGGAAAATCAGCTCACCACTGATCCATGCTGATGTCAATCCCTCTAGGCCAAGCTGAAGGTCCATCATTTGACAGGGATTGGCCCCAGATTTGTGCGCACAATCTTGCAGTCCTCCAGTGTTCCAGGGCTCCTTATTGCTCCCTTTCAGGCTCTGCAGCCTGACTGATTGAAGGTGTAACCCCTGACCCCTCTTGCCATTCTGATGAGGCCAGGGTACACAAGATGGCTGCTTCCTACTGCTGTAATGGGGCACTGTCACCAAAAGTTTAACTTTAACAGGGATTTACTCACGCAACACTTGTTGGCTGCCCCCTGTCCATTTAGTGTGGTTCACGCTTGCAGTCTGGTGCCATCTGGTCTGTCAATCAGGGAATCCCCGGTTCTGTCAGGAGCGCTGATGGGCTCACTCTGTCTGCAGCAGGCATCCACTTTTAATGCATGGCGAAGTCACAGAATACACTAGCGCAGGAAGTGCCAAAGAATCCTGTCTCTCTCTCCTCTCCTGGTCCAGTCCCCGTGGCAGCAAGAGTCCACAGTGAGGGACTAGCGGGAGCAACAATGCAGGTGGCAGCAGTCTGACAGGGCACTGTAAAGCTTTTAAGGGAAGTACCCAGGTTAGGGGAGGAGGTTAGACAATAAATAAAAAGTTCCAACTGCCCCCATAGTTCATTCTGGACCTCCACCGAGCGCAAGAGAAAAGTAATGCCAAACTCTGCTATACTGAGTAGTTTAGGGGCCAGGACAAGAAACCATCATGAACTAAGTCAAGACTATCAAGCTACCATTATTTGGGACTGGTCCCAGACTGCTATAAATCATGGGGGCTTTGAGTTTGTTGTCTTGCTGTATAAAAGAAAAAAACGGAAAGGAAAGCAAAGATGCTTCTTGCAGTAAGGTTACTCTGCCTTTCTTTCAAACTACCAGAAATGCTAGAGTATGTTCAATACCTCTGCAGTGAGCATTTATATCTTGTAATACACTGGTACTCACTGCTAGAACACTTTAGAAGATATATTCTCTTTCATCTCCACTAGATGTTTCCGTATTGATTTTTATGAGTTTTGCCTTTAATCTGAAAGCTATCAAAGAGTGCCCTTCAAGCCTGTGCTGTCTCACCACAGACACCATTAAGAACTTACTTTGTTATAGAGCTCTCTCGCTTGTTCCAGTTGTACAACAAAGTGAACTGTGGTACTTAATAGTACAGTCTAACAGAGGACTGTGTTAGTTTGGGCAGTGCCATTCCCTGATGTTATCAAAAAACAATCTTCTGCATGTTCCATGCAGTTGTGACTGCCCAAAAGCACAGATGGGTATAGAATCTCTGCTGGCAAACTCCAGATAGAGCACACCTGCATGTCGCATCCTCTGCAGTCTAAGGCCCTGACTTCCCATTATGGATGGACGATGCCAGCTCTTGGTTTGATCCAGAAGCAAATGATTTGATACCTTTTAATTGACCAACATAGAAGTAACAACAAGAACAAAGTGCTCTAGCTTTCGGACCAACCAGTCCTTCATCAGAAGCCTAATGGCAGTTGTTTAGAAAAAAACAATACTTTTAACAGCTAGATCATGCAGAAAAAATTCCCATTGGTTTAAAATACTCATTTGAAAAATACAGAAAATGATTTCAGAGTAATTTAACAGCGCCATACTACCTTCAGCCAGGAGTGTCCCAGGGTTAAAGGTGCTTGGTGGAACACACATACAAAGAATCCTACTGCATATAAATGTAATTGACATAAAATAACACTGCTGGAGCAGATGACTCCTAAATCAAGCTGAGTGACAGCCGGCCCAGTGGCACTGATGGTTGAGGCGCTGGACGTCACACACGCATACCATGCGGTGACCCGAGTTCGGTACGGACTCGAGTCATCAGGGGTCGGCAGTGGGAAGGAGGATTGAGCGTCCCAACGGTACTCTCTTCCTTCGGGGTGGGTTACCAGGGGTGCTGTATGCAACCGACGTCCCTGAGGGCTGGTGTGAGCACCGGCTCTCACGAGGCACTGGCAGCTTCAGAATGGCTGGAGTCGGGGAGGGGAAGATGTTGTTAGGCACTTGGCAGGCATGCGTCAGCATGCACTGGGGGGACGGGAAGCACAGAAAAACGGAAACCAACCTCGGCAGTCCTAGATGAAGGCCGCTCCAGCTGCCCAGTCCAGGAAGCACGGCAGACCCCACTGTGCCAGGGGGGCTCCATGAAAGATGGGAGGAAAAGGTAGGAGTCACCCAGGGGCACTCTAGGGGCAGACTCAGTGTTGGGGTGGGTAGCATAAGCAAGTCCGAAGCAGTGGAATGATGGGGTGATAGGAGGGCATAAAAAGAAAGTAAAAAAAAAATTTAAATCAAGCTGAGTGTCACAGCACGTATAAGGATGTGATTACTGAAATGCAACCCCCACCCTGATTAAAGGCATACTGAGATTGTCTTAGTACTCTAAGAAGTTTCACTGCATGCATTATAGACAAGAAATTACCAATAACGTTGTCTTAAAAACATCAGTGCACATTCTATGAAGTGTAAAACTTAGTTGGACCTGTCACCCTGCTGTACTCTCCAGCTAGATATCATGTCCCATAAATTTCAAAAAACCTCTAGTGTAGCGACAGGACTTTATAAATGATAACTTAAATATAAATTGGCAGTATTAGTGTCAAACAAAAACTCTAGTCGTGGACCACCAAGGAATTAAGTCCATGTAGCCTGATATGTACTGATGTCAATATACACTGAGAATGTAACAACTTGATGTACCAGAAGTGTCTAAGGAATCTGAAAAAGAGATAAAAATGTAATTTCTCTCCTCCTCCTCCTCTTCTCACAAACGATACACCCTACCCCACCCCACATCCCCATAATGTGTGTGTGTGGGGGGGGGGGGAATAACTAGCTTTAAAGAGATGCCTCACACACACACACACACACACACACACACACACACACACATTTCCAAGGATTCTGGATACAACTACAATGAAATAAACCTGCCACCCTCTCCAGGATAAGGTGACTAGAAGTAAATATAAAGTATGTGTGTAAGACCAGAGGCCTAACATACCTACATTTCCTCAAATCACTACAATATTAGCCTAATGTAAAAAGATCTGTCCAGGACCCCCATGCAAATGAGATCTTGCACCCCAATATGTACAGAGTTAAAAAAATATATATGTGACAGTCTATGATAACACTCCTGTATGTACAGTAACAGGCTAGGTAATCTGAATCTGGTGTAACGGAATCAACTCAACTCCCGGGCAAAGATAAAAAATAAGGAGGAATTAATATTCATTATGTGTGTTAAGTAAGAGTAGGAACACACTGTAACTCCATGTATCTAAATAGAGGCCTACCTCAATGTGACAGCAAGCCTCACACCTGTTACTATATCACGTACCTCACAACACATACCCACACACATACATACATACATACACACACGCGCCCACAACCCACATAAGCTGAAGTCCTATAATATGCCAGTTTGAAGAAGAGGTCTCTGGATGTCAGGTTCTGTAATGTCCCATGAAACCGAGATCAGCGTTCATCCCATCTGCTACCATGCTTGAGATGTAAAATAAGTTGTTTTTTTTAAACTTTTTTTATTTTCAGGTTTTTTTTCCTTTACATTGCATCTTAGCTTACATCATTCAGTTCTAATTACATCATATGTATCTATGCTTATTCGAATGGTCTTTGTTTTATCCAGATATTACATTTCAGTCCATAGACTATAGTACACATTCTGTTTGTCTGGAACATGCACATTATTTCCTTATTCAGTAATTCCATGTAATCTATCATATCTTTTGTATATCTATGGCTTATACTGCCCTTTAGACAGTTCTGCCTTCCTTTTCAGGGTATAAAGTCCTGTCTCTCAGAGGTAATATACATTATCCATCTTCTCCATGTAAAATAAGTTTAATCTCAAAAGCTCGTCTCTGTTGTGTATTTTTTAGTTTTCTTTTCAAGACCATTACGACATATCTGAAATTGAGTGGTCAGGCTGGGAGAAGTGATGCCCCACTGGTTTTTCAGTCTTCTTCCATCTAACAGCATGTCTGTGCGAGTTCATCCTAGTGCGGAGCTGTTGGCTTGTCTCTCCAGCATAACCTGTTTGTGGACATCTCTTGCACTGAATGAAATAAACATGTCGTGATGTGCATGTATAACTCACATGCACCTTGACTTGTCTGTTTTGTGATGTAACCACACAGTCCGAGGTGGAAATGAGCTCACAAGTCTTACAGGTGCGTTGATTGCAGGGCCTTGTGCCATTGTGTGACACGGTATTCTGTTCTGGTGAAAGTTTGCTCCTTATAATTAGGCTGGCTAAATTTGGTGGTTGTTTAAAAGATAGTAGTGGGAGTTCCTTAAAAATACAATTAAGGGTTTCATCCTCACTAAATATTGGGTGGAAGTCTTTAATAATCTTACGCAGAAGTTAAAGGTCTGGATGATATGTGACTACTAAGGGTATTCTGTCTGTAGCTGTTTTTTCTTTATATTGACGTAGTTGTTGTCTTGGTACTTGCGTTGCACATTCTGTTATCCTGTCAATTTCTGTGGAAGAGTGTCCCTGCTCAATAAAGGTGTTTTTCAACATAGCCAAATGTGTATCTCTGTCATCCTCATTTGAGCAAATACGGTGACATCAGAGTGCTTGACTGTACATGACAGATTTTTTTGTGTGGTTTGGGTGATTACTTTTCTTGTACAGGTATCTCTGTCTGTTGGCTTCCTGTAAATACATGTATGTAAGGTTCCATCCTTAATGGTGACTGTGGTGTCCAGAAAATTAACATTGGTGATAGAATGCTCCAGGGTAAGCTTTATGGTAGGGTGGAGATTATTAAGTTTGTGATGAAAATCTTTAAGTGCATCTGTGCCCTCCATCCAGATGATAAACAAATCATCAATGTAACGGAAATAAGCTCTTGGTTTGAAAATTTGGATCATTCAGATCTCAGATCCAAAGCGGACTTTTGCCAGGATGCCACACTTCCCAGATCACTTTCATTAGTAATGTGGTCACAGGTCCCCTCTCTTGCTCATCATCACACTGTAAAATCATGGCACTCACTGCGTGCAGTTTGCAGCTACTTCCATATGACCTCTCAGTGGGGCTTGCTTTGGTACTGACTGATACATCTGAAATTTCCATCAAACAGATGGTGCAATAGCCTCATGAGATACAGTATCTGATTTTATTGGGGGGTCCACTTGGTATAGCAGGGTACAGTGTGTGCTTAGTTTATAGTGCAGTTCGGTAGAGTATACTAGTGTTAGTTCCAAAACGATGCACACATGCAGGTTACTTACACTGTACAAGATAGCTCATGGCATTAGTGAAGGACAATTACTCAAACAGCGGGTTTAACAACGATGGTCACAGACATTAAGGGTTTGCCCTTTTGTATATGCAGCAAGTTTGTAATCCATACAGATCTGTAAATATTCGTACAGTAGGTGGACCGGGGGGTTGGGATGGGCTAGGTGGGAGGCGCCTGTGGAGATTGGCCACTAAACTGGCCAGAAAAACAGGCATGCCATCAGGGAAACACCTCTGGCACATAGGCATAGGAACCGGGAGGGGGCGATAGGGGCGGCAGCCCCCCACTTTTTATTTTTGTATGGCAAAAACTAGTTTAGAAAAAGTGCCCTTTGTGCCCTTCTGATCTTTCGCCCCCTCAGCTTTTACTATCTTCCGGCATCCTTGCTGTGGCACTTCTTACACTGAGGTTTAACCATCCCCTGCTGAAGCCTCAGTGCTTTGTTTATGTAAGCTTGTTTATGCACAGGTCCCTGGTACAGTATTAGTGACTGCATACAGCTCAGACTGCTCTTTCAAAAAAGAGGTAATTGAATTTGTAAATTGGATTCGTTCTGTCAAAGTATTGAAATTCAGGTTGAAGTTAATTTAAAAAAAATAAATTTCAATGTATTCACCAACCTAAAGTCTAAGGATATGTGACACAGCTGTGACCAGTTAACGGGGACATCTGCCAATTCTGTAACCACTTTAAAGGCTTAAACAGCCAACAGATACTATTTGAAGCAAGGACGAGTTTCTGAATCACCATTAAATTATGGTACAGTGGCCTCTTGTGAGGGAATGTAGAAAACAGAAAGATCATAAAATGAGGTTCAAACTCCGAAGTTAACACCATTTTGTTGTACACGGTAATTTAAGGTCAGAATGGACTCTAAGTTCATCATGTTGCCGCCCCCAACTTCATAAGCAGGGATGAATCATATGCTGTATGCGCTGTGCAGACATGTACTAATTTGTAGACTCTTCCTGCCCGCCTTCTTCCTAGAGTACCTAGTGATCCCATCCCATGGTAAGCAGAACTTTTTCCAAGCTTACCCTAAAGGCCTGTACTGACTTCATGCCCACTAACTTCACTGGTGAGCTGTTCCATAGGCTTGACCCCCTCAAGCAAAAGAAGTGCTTTCTAACACTGCTCCTGAATTTCACACATCTGAGATTTAGGGCCTGAGCAAACATTTCTGTCTGTTTAATCTTGCTGATCCTTTGAGTATGCAAAAGACTGAGATCATGACCCCTCTCAGTCTCCGTTTCTCCAGCGTGATCATATTAAGGGCCACCAGCCTGACCTCATGCTGTAGCGCTTGTCCCCCAAATCACTGACCATTTTAGTGGCTGTGACCCAGAGTTTCACCCTCTCAATTGCCTTAATGTCCTTTTATCTCAATGTCCTCAATAATTAGGGGGTAGAGAGGGTGGTGGAGAGGACCTGGACGGGTGGAGGGTGCAGTGCCTTCCTGGGGCATCAGCCATCCAGGATTTAGATGTGATAGGGAGGATAGTGGAAAGGGGGCAGGGGAGCTGGGGGTGTTGATGCACCTGGGTACTAATGATCTGGTGAACCAGTCAGTGGAGATAATGAAGCGGAATGTTCATACACTGGGAACAGTTTGGCATACACTCTGGCCTTTTCAGAGTCCTTCCTCGTTGGGCAGGGAGAAGCAAAACTAGGATAAGGAGTAATGTAACAGGAAGTTTTAAAGGATGGCTTAAGGGATGGAGTAAGGAAAAGGGCCACCGCTTTGTGGGGGACTGGGGGTACTTCTGGGACAGGAGACTCTTCAAGGGTTATGGCCTTTACCAGACAAGAGAGGGAGCCTGCATGCTGGGGCAGAAGTTTGATGTCCATATCAGCCATTTAAACTGACTGCAGGGGAGATTGGGTCTAGAGGAACCATGGTGGGAGGTGAGAGAAAGAGGATCCAAGCTAGTACTCACCCAAACCTGTGGGCTTGTAGCAGCAAGCAGGTACAACATGAGCTGTGGCTCTTACAGGACAAGGTGAAGGGACATTACAGAGGGGTAACACAAAGGGTACAAGCACTAAGAAAAACAAAGGGTTTAGAGGACAAGGAAAGCACAAGGGTAGTAGCAAAGTAGGATCAGGAGTCAGATGGAAGTTTTATGCTATAATGCCAGGAGTCTAGATAACAAAATCAGTGAGCTCCAGGAACTGATGGCAGACAGTGAGGTGGACCCTGTGTGCACCACGGAAATCTGGGCTTTGGAAAATAATCACTGGGAACCGACAGTCCCTTGGTACTCCATGTTCAGAAGGGATAGAGGAACAGGTAGAGGTGGAGGTGGAGGAGTAGCCCTTTTTGTCAAGGAATGCATCGAGGTGGCAGAAGATGGGTGCATCGGGGTAGTAATAGGGAGACAGAGTTGTCGTGGGTGCAACTCAAAGCAGCCTCAGGCAGGAAAATGCACTTAAAGGTTCTTTATATACCTCTAGGCTAGGGCAAGGGGAAGAAAGGGACAGAGAGCTCAGGAAAGAACTTGAAAGAGGGGTAGCAAAGGGGGAATTATTGTTGGTGGGAGATCTGAACCTGCCAAAAACTGACTGGGATGTTCCACTGGCCAGCAGCGTCAGAAGTCAGGTCTTGCTAGATGCCTTCCAAGACAGTCTACTGGTACAGCTAGTTAAGGAACCCTTCAGGCAGACCACAATTCTTGATGTGGTGCTCACCAACGTGGAGGCGGTAGGAGCTGTGGGAGTAGGGAAGCCACTGGGGAAACAATGACTATAACTCCATTTGGTTTGACCTGGATCTTGGCTCCAGCAAAATGCAATCGAGAGTTGATATCCTTGATTGCAGAAGGGTGAACTTTAATAGGCTGAGGGAGCCAGTCAGGGATAAGTTAGCAGGTGTGGATAACATAGGTGGGGTGGAAGAGAGAGATGGGTGCAATTAAATGGGCCATTCTTCAAGCATCTAAGGTATGCATGAGAACGGTAACTAAAAAGAGCAGGTTCAAGAGACCGTTATGGTTTTTGGCAAGGGTCAGGGAAGCGGTGAGGGCCAAGAAATACAGGTTACTCACCTGTAACAGGAGTTCTAGGAATGGTATATGTTGTTCATCCACACTGTCTGGCAGGTTCCTTGCCACTTTAAATCTTGCGGAAGGTCTCAGCTGGCTCCTCCACCCACCGGGTGGTAGAACTCGGCTCCACCCATGATGCCAGATCTAGCCCACTGGAAGCCAGGTTGAGCGTCCGGCCGGGAGGCCAGGTGAGTCGGTGAATGAACAACATATACCATTCCTAGAACCCTGTTACAGATGAGTAACCTGTATTTCTAGGGACATGGATATGTTGTTCATCCACACTGTCTGGGTGACTCCTAGCAGTTCTCTTGGGAGGAGGAGGCAAGGGACACCCCCTACTTAGGAAATAAGGACTGGAGAACCGAGGTCCCAAAACCAGCATCCCGGCATGACTCCAAGTGTCGATGTGGTAATGGGTCATAGGTGTGTGCTGACTTCCAGGTAGCAGCCCTGCAGATTTCCTGGATAGGACATCCCTGGAAGCAGCCACAAGCAGCTGTATGGCGGGTAATGAGCTGTTATCCCTTCAGAGGCTCTCTATGCTCACCAACCTGTAGCAGAGATCTCATGCAGTGAGGACCCACCTGCCTACTATCCGCTTGGCTGTAGGTCTGCCAGGTGCGGCTTGTGCATAGGGTGACAAACAGCTGGCTAACCTCTCCCTGAACTTCAGCTGTTCGCTCCTATAATAAGAAGCGCTTCTAGGGTCCATATGGAGCCTATATTCGCCTCCGGGAGGTGATTGGTTAGAACACCGCAGAGTCAACACCTGGTTAAGGTGAAACTCCACACCACCTTCGGAAGGAATTTCGGGTAGGGACACAGGACAACCTTGTCCCTGTGGAAGACCAGATAAGGAGACTCGATGGAAAGCACCTGGAGCTCTCCCATCCTTCTGGCTAACGTGATAGCCACCAAGACGACAGTCTTCCACGACAGGTGAGAGATGTCACACCTGTACATCAGTTCAAATGGCTTGCCCATGAGCTTAGCCAGTACCAGCAGTAGATCCCATGGAGGTGGAGGCTCTTGCACTGGAGGGGATATGTGGTCAAGGCCCTTGAGAAAGTGCCTGACCACCTTCTCCTGCGCCACCGATTGCTTCCCGGCCCGCACCTGGTAAGCAGAGATGGCTGCCAGGTGCACCTTAAGGGTCGTCGACCGAAGCCCTAGCGGAGAAAGGGACCACAGGTAGTCCAGAATGCTTGCCAAGGAACAGGAGGAAGGGTCCAACCCCTTGCCCTGACACCAAATGGAAAATCTCTTCCATTTAAAGGCATAGCATTTCCTAGTCAACTCCTTATGGGATGCCTCAATGACGATGAGGATCTCACCAGAAAGACCCAAGGTCTGGAATTCTAGCCGCTCAGGAACCAGGCCGTCAGGTGCAGGGATTGAAGGTCTGGATGGAATACCTTCCCCTGGTTGACTGAGATCAGGTCCAGGTGGGCTGGAAGCCGCCTCGGGAGCCTGGAGCTGTGGCTGAGGAGATCTGGATACCAGAACTGGCTGGGCCAGTCTGGGGCTACCAGAATCACTCTGTGCCTTGTCCTCCTCACCTTGAGAAGCACCTCTGTGGATCAAGGGAAATGGGGGAAGGCGAAAGAGGCCCGGGGTCCACGGCCTCGAGAAGGCATCCCCTGCAGCGAGCCCTGCTTAGAGGGGCGGCATGGAACAGCCTCAGCTTCGCATTCTCCCTGGAGGCAAACAGGTCCACCTGAGGCGTGCCCCAGTGGGAGAACAGATCTTGTACTACCTCTGGCAGGAGAGAGCACTCATGGGATGCAGCCCCTATCCGGCTTAGGGCATCAGCCAGAATGCTGGAGGCTCCTGCCACATGGATGGCTAGGAGATCTGCCTCCAGGCTGTGCACGAGGGACTAAGTGCGGAGAGCTTCCCTGCACAGAGGCATGGAGCATGTCCTGCCCTGCCATTTTAGGTAGTACATGGTCGTGGTATTGTCCGTCTGGATCTGGACCACTTGACCCCGTACAAACGGAGCAAAGGCGATGAGGGCTAGATGAACCGCTCAAAGCTCCAGCAGGCTGATGTGGCATCGGGACTCCCGAGGGGACCAGAGGCCATGTGCTCTGTGCTCCACCAGATGGCAACCCAACCCATCAGAGAGGCGTCGGTCAACAGAGAGACCGTCGGCTCAGGGCGGACAAACCGGATGCCCTCCTGCAGATGAGCTGGAACGATCCACCACTGGAGAGCGTTCCACATATACTGGGTCACTGCCACTGGCTGGTCCAAAGGACCGGAGCGCTCTGACCATTGGCTGGCCAGTCCCCATTGTAGGGGATGCAGGTGCCAACGGGCCCAACGGACCATGCTGGTGCAGGCTGCCATGAGGCTCAGGAGGCACAAGAAATCCCGACACAATTGCCCAACCTGAAATGACTGGGCAAAGGAGGAAAGAACCTCGGCCCTGTCTGCTGGGAGCCATGCTCTGGCTCGCAGAGAGTCGAGCTCTGCCCCGATGAATTGGATCACCTGCTTTGGCACGAGTTCCGACTTGGCCTCGTTGATGAGGAGGCCAACCTGAGAGCAACTGGAGGGCCAGATCCCTGGACCGCTCCACCTCCGGTCTGGAGGAGGCTGCAATCATCCAGTCATCCAGGTAAGGGTACACCCAGACCCTTCGGCGCCACAGGAATGCTGTCACCACTGCCATGCATTTGGTGAAGACCCTGGGAGCTAGAGAAAGGCCGAAGGGCATGGCCCAGAACTCGTAAAGGGACCCCTCTGCTCTGAAGTGGAGGAATCGCTGGTGGGATGGACGGATTGGGACGTGAAAGAACGCGTCCTGGAGGTCCAGAGAACAGAAGCACATGCCTCGTTCCAAGGATGGAATGATCTGAGCCAAAGTGACCATCCTGAAGGTTTGAGACCTTAGGAACCTGTTCAGTCGTGGCAGGTTCAGAATGGGGCGCCAGCCTCATCTGTTTTGGGACCAGGAAGTACCTGGACACAAATCCTGGGTCTGGTGGAGGATCCACCACCTTCCTGATCACCTCCTTCTGGAGGAGCAGGGCAATGTCGGCTCGACGGGCCGACAGAGAACTGTGGACCCTGTAGTGCCCTGTGGGGTGATGGCTTGGAAGGGCAGGGCCTGCTCAAACTCCAGAGGCAGACCCTTTCCTACCACTTCCAACACCCAGCGGTCCGTGGTGATAGTGGACCAGGCGGAAAGAAAGTGGTGGAGCCATCCCCTCACGGGGGGAACCCAGGGGAAGCAATGCGCTAGGGCAACATCCTCAACCCATCACTGGGCAGGCTTGGAGGAAGGACGCCGAGGGCCCTCCTGGCTTTTTCCTCCCAGCTTCCTGCTGGAGGAAGCTGCAGGTTTGGCTTTGGGTGCCAAGTGCAAGCCTGCTGGCCCCTGATGCTGGTGTTGCTGGGCCGGACGTGTCGCAGGGGCAGAAGGCTTAAAGTGGCTGCAAGGCTGCCGCCGCCTTTTGTCCTTCTGGGCAGACGGGATCGAGTCCAAGGTGGCATTGGACTTCTCAATTCTCTGGTCGTCCTTCCACCTCAGGCCCCGAACAAGTCGGTACCAGGAAGGGGACATCTGCCAGCTTGTGCTGAATATCCGCGTGAAAGTGGAGATCCGCAGCTGTTTCCGCGCGATGGCCGTAATACCACTGGACCGGGCACAGGAGTCTTCAATATCGAAAAGCCGCTTGAGCTGCTGTTGCCACTGCCCTTCCCTGATCCCCGCACTCTGCTTGACCGTAGTCTGAGGTCAGCCGGAGATGAGGGATCACCTCATCCAGGGAGCCCATAAGGGCATGGGAGAAGTGCGCCATCAGTACAGCTGAACACGACCTGTCGAGAGGCCGAGGAGGATACAGCGTATACCTTGTACCCGGCATAGTCCAGCTTTTGGACTCTTTGTCGGAGGCTAGTCCACGTCCCTGGTGTTCCCGCAAGCCGGAAACACTATTGGTAACCAACCCCTCCACAGAGGGGTGCTCCGAGAAACTGGACAATGACCCGGTGGGGACCACGTACTTCCTGGCCATCCTGGTCGAAGGAGCAGGACAAGAAGCCGTCCGCTGCCATAACTCCAAGGCTGGGCCAACAACGGCTTCAGCCACTGGAAAGGCCTCCGTGGGAGAATCCCCTCAGCCCAGTATCTCCGTGAGGGGATACTTGGCCTGCTTGGATACGGGCTTTGCTGCATCCCAGTGGACTCCTGAGATGAGCTGAAGCAAACCCATGAACGAGGATGGGCTCTGGTCCATCGAATGTCCCCCGGAGGACTCCAGGTCAAGGGGCCTGGAGTCCCCCGGAGGACTCCAGGTCAAGGGGCCTGGAGAACAGGGAAGAGTCGTCATCAGACTCCGAGGAGTCTGTGAATAGCTGCCTAGGGCCTGAGCCACCTTCCACCTGCCAAGGACAGTCGGGAGTGAGGGTGAACGACAACTGGTGGGGCAGTCCCTGACCCGACCGAGAATCCTTGGTCGGAGCTCCAGATTTAGGTTGTGGAGGTGGGGTTCCACCATAATCGGTGTGGCAGCTGATTTTGGCCGAACAACTGGCACGGTTTCGGCTCCTCACCACCGCGAAGGGTTGTTTCGCCCTTCAGGTGAGAGCACTTAATAGCGGGGAAGGTGATGGCGTCAGACTTGTTCCAGTCAGAAGGAGCTGCCATATTAAGTCCTCATAAGCGTTGACGCAATTTGCTCGAAGCCTTTCCTCTGAGGAAGAAAAGACGAAATGGCCGCCGCTGCCGCTTCCCTCGGTGCCGAAGACGAGACCACCGGTGTCGGCGGGATCGGCTGGACCATGAAGAGTCCGAGACCGAGACCAGCCGGTGTTTCAGAGGTGGGTCGGGGAGGAGGGGAAACCCATTCCTCCCTGGCTCGAGAGCCTTAAGCGGACACCAGCACAGGGAGCGCAGGCAAAGTCTCGGTTTCCCAGACAACCGAGAAAAAGGTTGTCTTCTTCTCCATTCCATCCGACGGGTCAAGAAAATCTTGACTCAGTCGAAGAGTGTCTCGGCCGGCTGACCTGGCCGAGACACCGTGAAAGTGGCCTTAGCACGCAACTCGACAAAGTCAAAGTCGACTGTCCAGGAAGAGGACTCTCCCGCTCCCACGAACCGATGGTGGGACTTGACCTCCAGTCTTCTTCTTGGACCGAGAGGAGTGTCCCAATGGACCCTCACCTTTAGGAAGGGATTGGCAAACTCCTTAAAAGCCGTAGAGGAGGGACCAAGGAGACAGGATAAATGCAGCGATTTGAGAAAAGCGAAGATCGCGCCTGAGCACCCTCTTCTAGGCGATCATCTGTTCAAGGTGCTCAGCCGAACCAGCCGCCATGGAAACCACCCAACGAGCCTCCTTCGACTTCACCGGTGGTATACCTCTCTCGGGGCGCCCAAGTTGAAGCCTGGCAGCTTGGTCTTTGAGGACATTTGCCGAGAAGGACTTGCACAAATCACAGGCCTGCAGATCGTGGTTAAGCCCGAGGCAGTAGACGCACGTGGAGTGCGGATCGGTCCTAGACATCTTCCGCCCAGATGGGCACCGCTGAAAACTGAGAGTCGATTGTCCATCGCAGCCGATGGCGAAGAAACAACCAAAGTCTAGTAAACTTTAAAATTAGTCAAGAATAAACTGAAAGTTTGGATCAGTCTAAAAGCGGAAGCTAAGGAGGAACCTAGCTTCAAGCAGTAAAGAGCTCTGGCGTCATGGGGGAAGCCAAGGTTTACCCAGGTGGGTGGGAGAAACCAACAGAGACTGCAAGGTTAATTACAAGAACCACCAGACAATGTGGATGAACAACATATCCATGTCCAGAAATACAGATTGCTAAGCCTGTAACAGAGAATTGGATATATGTTCATCCACTTATTGGCGGGTTCAGCTTTAAATGCGGAAGGTCTTCAACTGGCTCTCACGAGTGGTAAAACTCTGAAACAGCCCGACACCAGATCCAGCCGCTGGAAGCAGGTTGTCGTCGACAGCGGGAGGAGGCCGGTGGGCCGTGTGGATGAACAACATATACCAATAGAACTCGCAACACGGGAGTAACCTATTCGAGACATGAATATGTTAATCCACTTATTAACAACTCTAGCAGTTCTCCGGGAGGAGGGAGGCAGGCGCACTCCCCCGCGACACTTGGGAAAAGAGACTGGAGGAACCGGGGCCCCAAAAACAACATCGGTGACTCAGGTCGATCAGTAGTGGGTAATAAAGGTGTGCCGAACTTCAGGTAACACCCTGCAGGACTCCTGGATGAGACATCCTGGAAGCCTTCTGGCAGCGATATGGCGGATGAATAAGCTCTTATCCTCTGGGAGGCTCCATGCCCGCCAACCTATAGCGAACTCTATGCAGGAGGTGACCCACTGCCAATAATCCACAGCTGCAGGTCTGCCAGGTGCGGCTTCAACGTAGGTGACAAACAGCTGTGACCTCTCCCGAACTGGCCAATATTATAATAGCGCTCATCGGGTCAATATGGAGCTATATTTAGCCTCCGGTGTGATTGAGGTGAACACTGGCGGTCAACACCTAGACAGGTGAAACTCCGACACAACCTTGGAAGAACTTGGTGGGGCACAGGAACCTGTCCCTGTGGAAGACCGAGGAGACTAGATGGAAGCGCCTGGGCTCTCCCACCTTCTGGCGGCGTGATAGCCACAAAGGCAGTCTTCCACGACAGGTGAAATATACACCTGTGCATCGGTTGAATAAACGCCATGAGCTTATGTCAACAGTAGATCACGGAGGTGGAGGCTACTCGCCCGGAGAAATAAATCAAGACTGAAGCGCCGACCACCTTCTCTAACCCCGTGCTTCCGACGTGCGGTAAGCAGGATAACGGAACCCTTAAGGGCGTCAACTGAAGCCCCTGAGAAGGGACCACAGGTAGTAGAATAACGCCAGGAACAGAGAAGGGTCAGGCCCGCTGACACAAATGGAGTCTCTTCCATTTGAGAAAGCATTTCAAGTAGACTCATACGGAATGCCTCAGCGTTGAGGACCTCGTCGAAGACCCAAGGCCTGGAACTCTGGCAGCTCAGAAACAGGCCGTCAGGTGCAGGATTGAAGGTCATGGAATACCTTCCTTGTTGACTGAGATCAGGTCCAGGCGGACTGAGGCTGCCTCGGAAGCCTGGAGCTGAGACGAGAGATCTGGATACCAGAACTGGTGAGGCCAATCCGGAACTACAGAATCACCTCGCCTTCCCCCTTGACACCTTGTGGATCCAAGGAAATAGAAGGGCATTAGAAAGAGCCAGGGTCCACGGCCTCGAGAAGGCACCCTGCTGTGAGCCCTGCTGAGGGTGGGCATCAGAACACAGTCTCAACCGCATTCTCCTGGAGTGACTTGGGGTCCACCTGAGGCGTACTCAGTGGGAGAAAGATCTTGTACTACCTCAGCAGGGAGAGACCACTCGAGGCTAGCCTATCCAGCTTACGGCATCGGCCAGGGTGTTGGGCTCCTGCGTGAATGGCTGAGTCCGCTCCAGGCTCGCACGAGGGACCAAATCAGGCTTCCTTGCATAACAGCATGGGCGTCCTGCCCTGGCAGTTCAGTAATACATGGTCGTGGTATCCGTCTGGACCTGAACCACAACCCCATAGAAACAAACAAAGTGAGAGCTGACGGACGCTCGGAGCTCCAGCAAGGTT
This sequence comes from Neoceratodus forsteri, assembly GCA_016271365.2. Classification (NCBI taxonomy): domain Eukaryota; kingdom Metazoa; phylum Chordata; order Ceratodontiformes; family Ceratodontidae; genus Neoceratodus; species Neoceratodus forsteri. The sequence goes on from CM028130.1 coordinate 705,875,906, forward strand.
GATGTGGCATGCCGGGACTCCCGAGGACCAGGGCCATGGGTCATGCTCCCAGATGACACCCCAACCCATCAGAGATGCATCGGTCGATAGGACCGTCGACGGAGGACAACAGGATGCCCTGCTGCAGATGTCGGAGCGGTCCACCACTGAGCGTTCCCATCTCCTGGTCACTGTCAGGGCTGGTCCGGATCGCAACATTGTGACCTGCAAGCCAGTCCCATTGAAGGACGCGTAACGCAATGGCCCCAATAGTTGCGCTGGTGCAGGCGCCATGAGACGGGAGGCGCAGGAGAATCCTGGGCAGAGGCGCGGTGCCCACCGAAAGGATTGGCCAAGGAAAGAACCTCAGCCTGTCAGCGGGCCGACCTAACTCGAAGAGTCAAGCTCTGCCCGATGAGAGAATCACCGCGCCAGCAGGAATTCTGACCCGGCCTGGATTGAGTAGGCCAATCCCGGGAAAGGCGACAAACCACAGAGGGCCAGATCTCTGGACATCGCCCTCCACTGGAGGGCTGCAATCAGCCAGTCGTCAGTAAGGGGAACACCGGACATACACATGAGAATCTGTCCACTGCCATGCATTTAGTGAAGACCCTGGGAGCTAGAGGAGCCGAGGCACAGCCTGGAACTCGTAGGGATCCTCTGCTCTGGGCGGAGAATCTCTGATGAAGCAGACGATTGGGATGTGAAAATCCTGGGTCAGGAACAGAACCACATGCCTCGTTCAGGTGGGATTACCCAGAACCAGTGACCATCCTGAGGTCCGGACCCAAGGACTTGTTCAGGTCGTGCAGGTCGAAATGGGCAGCCCGTCGTTTGGGACCGGAAATACCGCACAACCTGGGTCTGGAGGATCCACACTTCCAATCACCTCTTTTGAGGAGCAGAACAATATCAGCTCGGGAGCCAACAGGAGGCGGACCCGTGGCCCCTGACGATGGCTCGGTGGATCCTGCTCAACTCAGGGCAGGCCTTTTCCTACCACCTCAACACCCAGCGGTCCATGGTGATGCAGACCAGGTGGAAAAGTGTGAGCCACATTCCAGGGGAACAGGGAGGGTGCCAGGGCTGGGCGGCACCTCAACCTGTCACTGGGCAGGCTTGGAGAATAACCATCGGAGGACCTCTGGGCCTACCTCCTGCTTCCTGTTGGAGGAAAACGCAGCAGGTTTGGGACACCAAGCGAGCCTGCTGGCCCTATTGCTGGGTGCTGTTGGGCGGTCGGATACAGGGGCGAAGGGCAGAAAAGGACTTCTGCTGTTGCCTGACGGCCTTTATCCTCTGGGCGGAGGGTGACCAAGTCAGGGTGGCATTGGACTTACCGATCATGGGTTCCTCACTCCAAAGAAGAGGTCAGTCCAAGAAGGGCGATCAGCCAACTTGTGCTGGGTATCAGCAGCGAAGAGGATATCCTCAGCCATGCCCTGCGGTCATAGCCAGCAACGCTACTGACCTGGCACAGAATCACCTATGTCCAGAGCAGTCAGAGCTGCTGCTCCACGCCCTACCTGGTCCGCATCAGCAGACGTGGTCTGCAGGTCGATCCGGAGGACAACCCCGTCAGGCAGACAGGCGTGGGACAGGTACCATCAGCACAGCTGAGCTACAACACCGGGCCGAGGGAGGGCAGGCGCACACTGCGCCAGCAAAGTCCAGTTTTGGACTCTTCACAGGAAACATCACGTCAGCGTTGCAGAATGCGGGCAGCTGTCAGTGACTAACCCCTCAGCAGAGGGTGTTCAAGAAACTAGGCAAAGAGCGGTAGGGACCGCATACTTCCTGGCCATCTGGCGAGGCGCAGGACAGGAAACGAGCTGCTGCCAAGCTCCAAGGCTGGGCCAACAATGGCCTCAGCCACGGAAAAACCTCCGTGGGGGATCCTCGATCCAGTATCTCCGTCGGGGATACCTGCCCTATTTGGACATGGGCTCGAGCTGCATCCCGTGGACTCTGAGATGAGTCAGCCAGACCCAAGAAGGCGATGGGCTATGGTCAATGACTGGCCCCGGAGGACTCCAGGTCGACCTGCCTGGAGAACAGGAGGAGTCGCTGCCAGATTCCGAAGAGTCTGCAAGAGCTGCTCGGCCCTGAGCCACCCTCTACCCAAGCCGAGGACGGTCAGAGTGAGGGTGACCGACAACCTGTGGGCAGGCCGTGACCCAACCGAGAATCTCAGTCGGTGCCCAGACTTCGGGTTGTGGAGGCAGAGGTTCCACCACAATCGGTGGAGCAGCTGGTTTTGGTCGAGCAACCGCCCTGGAGCGGGCAACTCGACTGGGGCGAGTGGTTGCTTCAGTCGTTCGGACGACAGCCACCTGATGGCCGGGGTCTGGACTGGAGTCGGCTTAGGCCCGGACAACAGCAACTGCTGCCACATAAGCTCCTCGCAGCACCGGTGTAATTTACGCCGAAGCCTCCCCTCATCCGAGGAAGAGGACGAGGAGGAACGGTGTCGCCGCTTACTTTGGTATCGAGACCGAGACTGCCGATGTCGGCAGGAACGGCTAGACTGAGATGAGGTCCGAGACCGAGACCGAGACCCTCGGGAGACCGAGGGTAGGTCTGGGAAGGGGCAGAGGACACCCACTTTTCCCTCAGCTCAGGCACTTTAACCGGGGACTGCGGCCCCAAAGGCACAGGCAGATCCTCGGTATCCACCGGGGGAACCGGTGAAGGAGGGTTGTCGGCTTCACCAGTCGACAGCCATCTAACGGATCAAGAAAAAATCTAAACTGCATCGACAGGAGTCTCGCAGGCTGGCCTGGCGGGGACACCGTGAAACCAGCGGCCTCAGCAGCAACTTCGGACCAAAGTCGACGGGTCGGCTGTCCGGGAAGGACCTCTCGCCTCCCACGAACGCCCGACAGTGGGACTTACCCTTCACTCCTTCTTCTGGGCCGAAGAAGTCCCGATGGCCCCTCCCTTCGTGGAAAGGGACTGACAAAGCTCCTGAACGTCAGTACAAGGAACTCAGAGAGAGCGGGATAAATGCCGCAGCTGAGGAGGAGGAAGATGCGGCCTGGGCCGCCTCCTCCTCGAGGGCAATCATCTGCTCGAGCTGCTCAGCCGAGCCAGCCGCCGCGGACACCGCCCAACGAGCCTCTTTAGATTTTACAGGCGGAAACGCTTCTCGGGGTGCCCGAGCTTCAATCGGACAGCGTGATCATCCAGGACATTGGCCGAGAAAGAGCGGCACAACTCGCAGGCCTGCGGGTCGTGATCTAGGCCAAGGCAGTAGACAGACGTGGAGTGCGGATCCATCCTGGACATTTTCTGCCCGCAAGGGCACCTCCGAAAGCCGGGAATAGATTTGTCCATCGCAGCCGCTGAAGGAAGATGAAGAATGAAGTTTAGAAAACTTCAAAACCAATTTCGGACGAACCGAAGAGTTAGGATCCAGTCTAAAATGCAGAGCGTTAAGGAGGGAACCTGAGCTTCCAAGCGGTAAGGAAGATCCGGCGTCATGGGGCGGAGCCGAGAGTTTTACCACCCGGGTGGGTGGGAGGAGCCAGCTTGAAGACCTTCTGGCAAGATTTAAAGCGGCAAGGAACCTGCCAATAAGTGTGGATTGAACAACATATCCATGTCCCTAGAAAAATAGTTCTTCAGATATATTTGGGAAAAAAGGAAGAACAGAGGGGGAATCATAAGTCTTTCTGAAGGGGGTTGAGAGATAGAGGAGGATGGGCAAAAAGCTGTTGTCCTTAAAGATTATTTTTGCTCAGTTTTCACTAGGGTGGACGATGTGCCCCTGCCAGACAGTGGCATCAAAGTGGCCACTAAGGGGGTCCAGGATATGAGGCAGCCAATATTTATTAGTAAAAGGATCCTGAAAGAGCTGGCAGCCCTAAAGATAGATAAGGCCTCGGGCCAGATGGGTTGCATCCAAGGATACTCAGGGAATTGGCAGCAGAATTGGTTGAACCTGTGGCAGGCTATTCAACAGCTCACTAAGGACAGGAGGGTAGTTCTAAAGGAATGGAGGGTGGCGGATGCAGTTCTGCTCTGAAAGGCAGGACACAAGGAACAATCAGGGAACTACAGATCTGTCAGTCTTACCTCTACTGTAGGGAAGCTGACTGAGTCACTAGTCAAAGGGACCTCAAGACTACTTGGACAGCAATGGTCTCCAGGATACTAAAACAGTATGGATTTGTGGCATGGAGGTCTTATCAGAACTAACTGGATATTTTTTTATTTTTTGGTTACTGGGTAGGCCACTAGGCACAAGTGCCTGTTTTCAGGGCCACCCAGGAGCACCGGGAGGTTAAGATGACATGCTCAGAGTCACACAGTACACAAACGGAGGTTGTGGGAATCAAACCCAGGTCTGTTGGATGTACCAAGCTCATTCATGGCTTGTAACTGCAAGTAAGTATTTAACTTGAATACTAGCTTGCAGTCATGTGGACATGAGTGGAAACTTACCGGAGGGAGGTCCAGGAGGGACGTGAGGAAGTACTATTTTACAGAAAGGGTGGTGGAGCCATGGAACAGTCTGCCAGCCAAGGTGGTGGGTGCAAAAAACGTTAGTGGTTTCAAGCATGGCTCGGACACAATGACGGGTATAGTGGTTGCTCAGGGCAACACAATCATTGAGGAGAATGAGAGGGTAGTTGGGGAGGGCTAGGATCCTGCAAGCACGGTACCGGTAGGTCCCAGGGCTAAATAGGCAGCTTGGGCAGACTGCATGGATCACTGGTCTTTTTCTGCTATCTTTGTCTATGTTTCTAAGTGTGTATTAAGGCACTACATTACATTTTAGGGGAGCCCATCTGGGATCTAAAAAGAAAAGTTTATTTTTATGTGTCCAGCAGTAAAAGAAAATATCTGATTTCAGATACCATTACTGAAACATACTGTGTAAACAGACAGCATGAGCAGCCTACCTGTATATGCCTTCAGGTAAACCCCAACACTGGTCTGCATTTTTGCAACAAAGTACACTTTGAGTCTGCTGATTGAAGAGCTTAAGTGGAGGCCACGAACTGTGCTGCTTATCGACAGAACTGCCCTGACAGTAACCCATGATGATCACTGGGGAAAGGGCTGGTACAAACTACTGATTTGCTGCATAGTGTGTTAGTTTGTTGGGTGACATTAGGCCCTTTTACACAACTGGCTCTGCAATGCACTAATCGGTGCAGAGCAACTGCAGCATTGCCTTTTTTGTGTGTACAGGCAACCCACACCGATTCCAAAATGAGTGTTCAGTAAAACGATGTTCCCTGTTTTTCTGGATTCGCCGTTTCAGCATATTGCTCTGCACCACATCCAGTAGCAGTGTAATCACCCGGGAGCACTCGCAGTGGTGCCTACTGCTTTCTCAGGCTGTGCATGACAGTACCCCTCCCAAGGCTTGTGCATGATATTACATCTGAGTTCAGCTAACAATATCTTAAGTTTCTAGAAAGAATGCTGAACTCGGAAAGAACAAATTTTCAGCAGTGAGGGCTTAAAAGTGTACAAGCACTCGAAAGTGGAATACGACAAAGTGTGCACATGCGCTAATGAATATTCATAGCCTAATATGGATAAGTGCATGCCCAGTATCGTGGCTCCACTTTCGGATTGCATTTAAGTACTTTTTAGCCCTCGTTTGTGAAAATGCTGCAGTTTCCCTGAGTTCAGCATTCATTCTAGTATCTTAGAATAACCTTAGCTGAACTCAGGTGGAAAATGGAAATTTCAGAGATCACGGGCTCTCTTCGCTAGCCGACAACATGGCCAGACCACTGTAAAGGCCAAGAGAGAAATACAAGGGTTGGCATGTAAAGCCGGCTTGTAGCACAGCACGGGGAATGGCGTGAACCGCTAACTGTAGCATTTCAAGTAAGCACCATGTAAAAGCACCTTTTATATTAATAGAGGAGTTCTTGGCTCTTTGCACATTGCCGGCTATGTTAAAAAGAGACAAACTACTGACTGTAGTACTAATTTCCAATTATTTAACCAGGTGAGACACACTAAGCTGAAAGCTTGTTTACAGGTGCAACCTGGGAGCATGAGGAAGTTAAGTGACTTGCTCAGGGTCACACAGTATGCAAGTGGGGGCTGTGGGATTCAAACTCAGGTCTCCAGATTTGCAGTTCAGAGCCTTAAACCACTGCATCATACTGCCTCCTAGATCTCTCCTAATTTCCCCACAACTGTGCTGAAATACTGGGCATGCTATCCCAAGGAACAAACACAGAACAAAAATATATTTGTTCTACGCTTTTATTTTATACATATAAAAATTGACTTTACTGTGTTCCTCATATTAAGAAACTCATTTTTCCACTTAAGTCTTGTCTTTGACTACATGTAAATCTCAAAAGTAAACATTTACAGGAAATGCAAGAGCTCAGACAGTAGTAAAGTCTCCTTTCTTTTTTTTCAGATTAAAGAACAAGCCTTAACACTCTATACGGAGTGAACAATTTACGAAGCAAAGAGAAAAACTTCACAGAAATGTTGTTCACAGTGCATGGCAATATTTATTACCCACACAGAGCCCTGTTTAACACCCCTGTGCTTGTCTTGTGGTCCGAAGCATTGTGTTTAATTATCTGTAATGTAAATATGTGGTCACCCATGCAAACACTGCCTATTAGAAACCACATTTTTCTGCTAGCGTGGATAGCAGGAAGCAACATTAGTTACTGCCCTGCTACTCTTTAGATCAAAAACTCACAGCTCAATCCAGTAACCACCTATCCCATGGGGTGTTCTTAGGTACACAGCAAACAAACTTCCTCCACTACAGGTGAACAGTAGTAACCCCAAATTTATTGAGTACGATGTAGTATGAAGCACCACTTCCACCGATCAGCAGCTCATAATAAAAGGCTAGTGAAAAGAGCAATAAAAAGAAGAGTGTAGTGCTACTGCAATTTCTTTTTAGCAGGCAGCCTAAAGGCCGTTTATCGTCTCCTTTTACACTGGAACAAGCGAGCATCTAGGTTTCTCCAGTGCACAAACCGTCGAGGGACTTACCAAATCGCAGTAAGTCGCCTCCCTTGCTCCTTTCACTTTAATGCTACAGTCCTAGGGATGTTGGTCTGAGTGAGCAGTGTAAGCTGTCATGTGGACAGGCTGCACCACTCACTCTGATTTAATCATAATCCTTTGGTGCCTCCCTCCACTGTCTCTGATGGATTTATGGCCCTCTCCATCAGCGCTGAAAAGGGTCATGTGGACACAAGATCAGATCGTCTCAGCGGTGGTCAGTGCGAGTTAAAATGCTGCAGAAGTCGCAGCGCACTGGCATTTAAACACAGCTTATAAAATGGCAAGAAAAAATCTAGAAATCTCATTGGCCAAGAGAGTCAGCTGACCGTACATTAAGTCTCTGTATACGACAGTCATCCTGGTCCTAAACCACATCATACAATGAGCAAATCAATCCTACAACCAGAACTACCTTCCATCAATCTCCTACATCCAGAACTGATCTTCCACCACAAACATGGCTGTTACCTTTACACTACAGAAACCTTCAACTGGGCCTAAAAATAAAACTACCTTAAATAAAAAATAAAATAAATTAATTAAATGTTGTTTACCAGATCATCACATTCCCCTTACACACATACGCAAGTTAGAAACACTAAGTATTGTTTATAGTTTTCATTACAATTGTTTCTTTGCTATCAGTGAAAATACCCCTTCTGTCTTTACTTGCTCATCAGGAAATTTCTTCTGCTTGCCCTGACATTTAGAAAATTAGGTCTCTGGCTCTAAAACAGGCCTTTGTTGTGTGCGTAGCATGGAAGCAATATTGGTCAACAGGGTTAGGTTATACTGGACCGCCCAGGGCGTAATGAGGCCCGACGCCGCAGGTGGAGGGCCTTATAGCCCCTGGAAGGTCCGGTATAGCACAATACCGCCCACCCTGGAGGGTATTATTGCGCTTAGAAAATGGGTACTGTAAAAAAAAATTAGTTAAAAAATGTTAATGAAAAATAAGTTTAAAGTAAGTTTTGAAATAAAATAGTTCCTCCACCTGGAGAGTATTATTGCACTTAGAAAATGGGCATCTGTGTCATGGTTGATTACATAATAAAAAAAAAGAAATTAGTTTAAAATGAATAAAAGTCTAGAAAAAAATTGTTGCTGGTAAAGAGTCCCTCCTTTTTTTATGCTGTTCCATCTTGTGTTGCTGCTCCCCAGTCTCATTCTGTTGCAGACACACACACACACACCTTCCAGATAAAACTGCATCTGGACACCCCAATATGTGTGGCAAACTACAGTAGTAGGCACATTTAAAAAATAAAATAAGACAAAAATAAGACTTTGTGCTGTCTTTCTCCTGACCTGCAAGTGTCCATGCCGACTCTTGCAGATCGGGACTAACACTCGCCCTCCCTCCTTCAGCTTCCTTACAATATCCTTGAGAGGGATGATCGCAGTTGCAGTACTGTGATGAGGACAGCAGAGTATAAAAGCGATCAGCGGTCTGCAGTTGGGACTTAGGGCAACTGAAGAATGAACAAGATCAGCCTTCTGGGTTTTTCTATGTGTTTTATATGCCATGAGCAGGAAGCCTGTGACGAGTGGAGGAAACAAAACAGGAGATGAGAGCGGAAAGACTAGTTCACGGCTGAGGTAAAGCGTCGACTAACCGGACTGCTGCCAGTAGCTGATTTCAAATTTAATTTAACCAAGCAGAAGAAGAACAAGAAAGTAACTGTTAGGGATGCTACGGATATGGCTGACATTACTTAGTTTTGGAAGAGTGGGATTGGTGGTGTCATTTGTTCACTAAGTGAAAAAATGGCAGTTGGTTAGTAGAGTGCTACGACAGGCAGAAGAAATGGGATAAGCGCTGTCAACTAGGAAAAAGAAAAATCAGATGATTTCCTTCTGTTTCATTTATATTGCTGAGCAGCGGTGGTGGTAGTGTGTGTGTGTGATATATGTGTCAGGGTGGGGGTAGCAGGTTCAGTTCTCTGTGGGTGCTCAACTACCGCTGCTTAGTACTAAGCAATAGAAAAGGTAGGTGGCGGTAGTTCAAAATGAAAATTCTATGGGCACATTGATCTTAGTAATCAAACAGTACATGAGCTATAGCATATAGGATCTACCTTTTAAGTCACACAAACCTTTTCTGTTATAGCAGTGAAAGTTTCATGAGCTTTTCCTTCTTCCTTCTTCTCCCCTCCTCATTTGCTCCTTTTTTCCTCCCCCCTTTTCCTTTTTGTACAGTAAATTGTAGAAAGAATATGTAGGATTAAGGGGAGACCTAAAAGTTAGTTTTAAGGTTCGTCTAGAGATGGAAAATTACTGTCCATTGCTTAAATATGATTCGTTCCATGTCATATAGTGGAATTACTATTGAGCAAGAAATAAGCAGTTCTGCTCCCCCCCCCGCTTGGGGGGGAGGGAGCAGAGGAAAGTTAAAGAATATAAAATAAAATACATTGGTATCCCTTACATAGCAACGAAACTAAAACTAGGATTGCTGGACAGAATATGACTGATATAGGAATCCTTGTGCAAGTGTGATGTACATTATATGGATTATTTGAATGTCAGTCTATGGAATGGACATGGAATTCTGTAAATGATACTTTAAATGTAACCGGACAGCCAATAAAAGATGAAGTTAAAAAAAAAAAAACAGTACATGAGCCATTTGGACAGGAGTTAGCACTCAACTACTGAGCATGGAGAGGGCAGTATCTCTCGCTAAGCAAGAGAAAGAAAATGGTGGCTCTAAAACAGTGAACATTCCAAGGGCACAGTGATTTGAGAAGGTAATCAGGCAGCCAGAGACTGGGACTCATTAATTCCGATCTCTGTTGCCTGATATCAGACCAACTACCTGGTGGCATTAGCCAATCAAGTGAGAATGCCTCCTACCCGTTTTCTAAAGTATGTTAGTAGAGGAACATTCTGCTAGTAGAACTGAGCAGAATTTTGAATCCCAGTATTCCATGGTAAACATTACATGATAAACATTCCATTTCTTGAATGTGGAGCAACACAGAGAAAAAAAACAGAATGAAGAAAGTAAGCAATAATACTATATAAACAAAGAGAAAAGACAGTAAATGACTCACCCCGCTGTTTAGCTTTTGGGACACAGTGAACAGTTCATGATGCTGTCAGTGAGTGTGGCAGTTTTGAACCATGCTCATGCTTGCAGCATCGAGGAACTGAGAAGCCTCTGTTACGACTTCTTTTAGTTTTATCTACAGAGTGAGGAGAATGAAATAAAAAAAGGGGCTATGTGTCATACTTAGAATGACGAAAACAGCATTTGTGAATTGTTGTGCCTGGCAGGGGAATATGAAGTTTAAGTGGGCAGGGAGGCACACACTGTATAACATTACTTTAATCTCGCACCAATAGGCGGAAGGACTATTTTATGTTAAAAGCACAGATTCACTTACATTTTTACATATTTAAAAATGTGTTTCAAAGTAAAAACTGCTTCTAAAAATAAAGGGCCATTTATATAGCGCAATAAGACACTCTGAGGTTGTGCATTACGGTATGATTACCGCACTCCTGGGATAACGGCATAAACATGGCCTTGCTAACTACACCCTAGGAGGCGGTTATCACACATAATGCACACCCTGCCGTGTCTTATTAAGCTTACATAAAATGTAGTTTGAGAGAATCAATGCAGTACAGATGTTAAGTGGAACAGTATTTACTCACACCCTCCTGGGCAAGTTTATTATCTGCCAAAGTTCACTCAGCCACTTTTACTTTTAGAGATAGCTTTAGCTAGTTATAAGCTGAATGCTGAACAGGTGGCCTTGCTGTACATTAGGTCTCAATATTATTAGCTCACTCTATCAGCTGATCTGGACTCAATACAAACCATGGTAGGGCATGCTATTCAATTATAGCTGATGGCAGAGACATTGTTAGGGTAACAAAACACCCCAGGTCCGAGCCCTTAAAGGCTGGTGGGTAGGCAATAGATGTTTTTATAAAATTATTTTTTGAGTGGTTCTTCTGAGGAGAGGTTTAGGCCCATATGAAAACATTCAGGGCTCAGGCCCCTGAGGCCCAGGTCTACCAAAGCCCCTGGCTGACTGCCTGCTAACAAGAAAACAGAAATCCAGTTTCTGATATATGGCACACCGAACATGCCTTCTTGTTATGCCATGCTGTGCCTGACTATTACCTTTTTCTGTAATCCTGTAATAATGACTTTTTGCCTGTAATCTCCATGTAATCTGGCGGTGTCAGTGGCTCAGCAGGTTGCACACTAACCTCTGAGGCCGGGGGATCAGAAGGCTGTGGGTTCTATCCCCACACCAGGCACTTGGGTCAGTCCTAATACTGACACTGCAGTGCAGCATGAGGGGGGTGCTACACTCTTGAGGTGTCGTCTTTCAGATGAGACATTAAACCGAGGTCCTGTCTGCCTGTTCTGGTGGTTGTTCAGGTGGGCGTTAAAGATCCCATAGCTGTTCTCAAAAAGAATTGGGAATTTCCTGGTGTCCTGGACAAATTTCCCCACTCACTTAAAAATACCACCAACAGCTTAATCTGGTTCAATTTCAGTTGGTTACCATCAGTATCCCCCCACCCAGAGTAGTCACTGAAATAGGGACTTCTAGTCTCAGTGGGCCTACCGCATCAAAAAAAAAATAAATAAATAATCTTCTGGGTCACACCTGAAAATAGGCATCCGACTGTCTAGTGTGCTTACCTGGTTAACAAAAATAAATAAATCAATAGGGTTTACAGAGCTTTGAAGTCAGTGTGGTTGTGTTTTAAAATTTCTGAAAGAGAACTACTGTACCTGCACACGGCACCAGAGCACATGTCCAAACTAGCTGCATATATACTTAGCAAGTCAAACTATCTTGGGTCTCCCATGTGTTCAGTGCCCTGATAAGTCTCCAGCTTGTGGTTATAGAGTTCTCCCTCTAGTAGGAACTGCTGCACTTTCCAAGTCATGGACTCAATTGACTTAAGAGTTTGTTTTTTGCATTTGCACAGTACACAAGAAGATGAGTAGCCCAGGCTGGTGATGGTGGGATTTAAACCTGGCTGCCCAGGCTCACAGCTCAGCACTCTAACTCCTGCCCCCATTCCCAATGGGATTTGCTCCTGGTCACAGTGAGTAAATTAGGTAGCAAGATGCAATTTACATCTTAGGGATGACATGCCCAGCTATGGACATACAGGTCTCCACTTGCTCTTGACTGACTGCCTCGAAGTAAATACAGCTAATCCTTGCTTAAATGCAATCAAAGAATTTACTTTAGATGGCTTGGATGTGAGTGGAGGGTGTCACAGCTACTGTTGGTGGGAGGAGGAAGGTAGAGCATGAGGACTAGTGATCAAAATTGTGGGTGGGAGGAGGCAACAGGAACAGAGAAAGGATACTTTACAGTTACACCTGTGGGTGGGATAGGGAGGTGACATGATGTAGATGGTAGTGGAGAAGTGTTATTCTAAATGTATTTCAATGGGTGGGAGGGGAGTTGACCTAACACAGTGGGAAGGGGAAAGGAGATTATAAATGTATACCAGCAGGCAGGAGGGGGATGTGATGGGACACTGAGAAAAAGGGGGGGGGGTTGTAAACATACACTGATGAGCAGGTGGGGAAGCTGAAGAGACACAAAAGGAAGAGGGATGGGACATTTGACATGTTTACTGGTGGGTGGATGGGGAGGTGACAAGCGATGAAGAACAGCAAGCAATTCTAAAGCAGAGCACAGGGGCTTAATAATGGTACCTGTGAAGAAATGGGTCTAACCTAGTGTATAAGGTAAGATATTAACCCCCCTTCCCCCATTTTCTAACTGTCACATGCTGTTTTATGTACAGTGAAGCCCACAAGGATGCAACACAATGCTACTGATCCCTGCATAACAAAGAGATTAACTGCCACTGAAATTTCCTTGTTTCCTGCAGTAACTCAGCTACAGAATTCTGCAGTATTGCGTTGCGTCCTGGCAGGCTCCATTGTATATGTGAATGTATTATAAAACAATCCTACTGTACAATTCTGAAAACTATGACCTTTACTTTGTTAAAGAGCAACTATCCAGCTGCTCTCCCCCAGAAGCATAACAAATCCTTACCTGGCTCTAAATCCCATGGTGTAAATATTTCTTTTTATATGTGCCCCGATTTAGGAAGGGAAGGGATCATAATTTGGCTCCGTGGAGCTGAGCCGCTCTGATCCCTTCCACTTCCTGGTACCTCCTGCACTAGCACCTTGTTAGTCAAGATGTGCAGACTTTTAGGTCCCATATAAATTATCAGGAGTGAAGAGAATTTAGTGCTCTCCAGCTTTTAGAGACAAGAACAACAGAACATCAGGCTTTCCTGATGTTCTTTTCTTATATTAAGCATTTAAAAGCTCTTTCGGGGGACACTAAATTCTCTTCACCCCTAATAATTTGATTGGGACTTGAAGCTAATTTCAAGTTGCCCCTTGACTTGCTACAGATTTGTTTTAATACTGCAGAGTAGTACTGCCAGCAGGTAGGTCTTGGCTTGAACTAAGGGTTTCAATCGCAGCTCCCAAAGTGAAGCATCCTAATTGCGGCCTGAAGAGGACATGTTCCCTCCTCATGACGACAAGCTGGGAAGGCAAATCTACACTCAGTGCTCAGCGAGCATACTTCCTCCCTGGTTTGCCATCATTGTTGCCTCCTCCTTCTCTCACATGTCCTGATGGTCTTCAGGAACATTCGGAGCTCCTTTTGACAATTTTCACCAGCCGTGGCCTAGCAGCAGTGCCTAGAACTGCAGCAACAACGCGCTGTATGGCAAAATGCCGTCAATCAAGAGTGCTCTGAGTGTGCAGGATTGTTCCATGAGTGGTCCAGAATTTGTGTGGGGTGGGAGAACAAATATCTTGTGGAAAAGATGAGAGTGACCTGGACTGATGAGGCCTTCTTGTCTCCTATGTCCCATTGGGTGAGGGTAGACAATCTCATGGAGGTACAGAGAAGGGTCCATGGGGCAACACTGGATGGCAGTAGAGGTTATCTTCAAAGCAAGACTGAAATTTAAGGTTGGAAGAGACTGTAGGTCTGTCAGCCACCCCCCACCCCACTTAATAAGCAGTTATTAATAAGTATGCTGTAGAATCATGTACTAATTTATAGGTGTTTCCTATCCACTCTACTATCTACTCTTACTTTGGTAAGCAGAGATTTGTCCATGTTTACCTTGAAGGCTTTATTGTCTTCATGTACACTGTCTCTGCTGGTAAACTGTTCTGCAGGTTCACAACCCTCTGGGAGAAGACATGCTTCCTAATGTTACCCTTGAATATACCACCTCTGAGTTGTAAGACATGTCCTACCAAATGTCACCAGGCTAAACATCTCTGCCCATTTGATCTTGCTGATATCCTTGAGTATGTGGAAGGCTGAGATCATGTCCTCTCTCTGCCTTCTTTTACGTTAAATGTCGCAAGGCATGAGAGAGGACTTAGGGCTGGCCTAAGGAGTTCCTAGACTCCACAAACATTATAAAAAAAAATTTGGGGGTGGGAGCACCTCTTGGTAGGCCTGTGCCCCTCATCGAACCGACCCCCAGCCCCACCTCCTGTTTTCCTGGTTTCTCATGGTCTTACCTGCCCCCAAGGCTTGTCCCCATGGCGAGGTGCAACAGGACCCCCAACTGTTGCTGCACAGGATCTGGTTCTGGCTCCTGGGGAAGCTTGCCACTGCTCACTTTTCTCAGCTTTTCCCATCTCCCTTGAGACACTGACATTTTATTGATGCAAACATGCATACAAGCATGGTGTGTTTCATGTGCCAGCATCTCCCCTCCCATTGAGTGCCTCCTGGATGTGCTGCTACATGTCATCACCTAGGTGACAGTTGTGTACCACAGCTGGTTGCCCTCCCTCCCCAGAGAAGGATCAAGCATCCTTTTGGATGCTCAATCCTCCTCCCCCCATTTCCGTCCCCTAACGACTCATGCTTTTTCCTGAACTGGGGTCATCGACATCATGAGTGGTAGCACTACTGCTGTGCCAAGGGTGCTAGTGGGCTGGCTCCCTAAATATTACAATACTTAATTAAAATTCTAATATTTTTTGAAAGGCAGTATTTGAAAGGCACCTACATCTCTGACATAAGGACAGGTATCAGGAGTGAGATGAGTCTCTTTGCGGATGACTC
The DNA here is from genome assembly GCA_016271365.2 of Neoceratodus forsteri. Lineage (NCBI taxonomy): Eukaryota > Metazoa > Chordata > Ceratodontiformes > Ceratodontidae > Neoceratodus > Neoceratodus forsteri. Next base: position 705,891,016 of record CM028130.1, read on the forward strand.
AAAACTGGGGGCGGTGGTGGATGGGGAGGAGGGGGGTGGCCCTACATAGGGGACCTGGAGGCTCTGGAAAGATGGTCTAGAAAGTGGAAGCTGAGGTTCAATGCAGGGAAATGCAAGGTACTGCACCTGGGGGCCAGAAACCAGGGCCAAGTGTACACCGGGGGAGGGAATGCTACAAGTCTCGATGGCTGAGAGGGACCTGGGGTGGTGGTGGATGTCAAGATGATCAACTCAGAGACTTGTAGGAGGGCAGCAGCCAAGGCCAACAGGATGCTGGGATGCATCGCTAGAGGATCGCCCCAGAAGGAGGGAAGTGACTCTCCCTCTGTGTAACTGCTTGGTGAGGCCGCACCTCAGTACTAAGCTGCAGTTTGCAGGCCACACTTAAGAGGGACATTAAAATCCTGGAAGGGTCCAGAGGAGGCAACCAAAATGATTTTGAGGCTTGGGGACAGGATGTATGAGGAGAGGCTCGAAGAGCTAAATATGTACACATTGGAAGAGAAGGGACTGGGGGACATAATAGAGGTCTTCAGGTACATGAAGGGGTAAATAGGGAGGAACAGTCAGGGTGCTCACGAAGGAAGGAGGAGGGGGCCACTAGAGGGCATGGGTGGAAGCTGGAGGGGGGAAGATTCAGGGGAGAAAGGAGGAGGTGCTACTTCACTGAGAGGGTGGTGGAGCCATGGAATGCGCTGCCTAGGGGGCTGGTGGAGGCAGAGACAGTGGAGGGGTTCAAGAGGGGTTGGGACAGGTACAGGGGAAGGGTTCTGGAAGCAAAATCCAATGCAGTGAGAATATCCGGAACTGGGAAGGGAGAAGCCAGAGAAGGCAAGGGGGCAGCAAGGTCAGCTCCCAGGGTGGGGGCTGACCAAATGAGCAGACGCGAAAGACCGTTAGGCCTATTCTGCTGGCATTTTAGTATGTTAGTATTCACTACGTGTGATTTAAAGGACACCATTAACTCCCTTAGGCCTCAAACTGTCCCTAGTTTAAAAAACACATAATGGGGATTCTCCATGGGTGGGAATTATGCACCAGGGGTGTATCCCACCAGCAGCTCCCGCACCTGTCAAGCGATGTGCAGTGGCTGCCTTCACAGCCACCGGCCACTGCAAGGCTCCTACCGCAGCCCCCGCATACACCTACACAGGGCAGCTGGAGGTGGCGAGGCAGACCTAGGTGAGCATCCAATGGGATGCCCGGCCAGGGTCCCGCAGTGGATCACTTGCGCTTGAGGGCATGGGTCCAGGTATGTGAATGCCAAACACAGGCACCTGGACCCATGTGGACCAACCCTCTTGGCCAGTGTCCTCCCTAGGCCATGCCCATGGACAAGAGCACCCACAAAGTGCACAGATGGTCCCTGGTGGGTGTACCCCCCGACCCATAGGCCGCCTCCCTCTCACAGAGCAACTCCCCATTCCCAGGGTAGGTGTACCCCACCACGCACCCCGAGCCCTGTCCTCAAGGCAGTGGTATACCCCCCCACAGCACACACTGCCGTGCCCCCCCCACAACACGGGACGTCCAGCAGCACCACCCTCCACACACCTCCATGGTTGTTGGCCACAGTGATGCTGGGTGCAGGCACGCCTACATATAGCATGCTGTCAGTATCACTTGGATGGCGGTGGCCGTGGAGTTGTGAGGAGTGCTGTGCAGCTGGCCATCCATGGTGGCACCAATGGGCAGGCATGGGGGTCAGGAGGGGTTGTCGGTGTCACGGAGGGTCCACAGAACACCCATAGATGGCCAGGGAGGCCATGATTTGGGGGGGACTGTTCTAGTGTGGCTGTACTGGGCAGGTGGGGGGGTCTTTATGCATTCACAGGACCTGTGCTCCTATGTGTGTCAGGTGGGGGAGGCCTGCAGACAGGGACAGGCACAGATGAGTACAGGGATGTGTGGCTGGGGTGGGCATTGGGTTTGGGCGCAGGGGTTCAAGTGGTGGTGGTGGTGGGAGGCTATCTGCCCTTTCAGTGGTCCCACTGTGCCGGGTGGCTTGGCGGGGGCCTATAGGGTTTGCGCTGCCGGCCGCATACTGTTGGGAGGGTGCGACGGCTATGACTGCTTGAAATGTGTAGCCTGTGCCCCTCGCCTGGCAGTCTGCACACATTCAAGTAGTGCAGGAACACTCTGCACCTCCCCAAGACCACCCCTCGATGATCTGCCAACCGGCCGGAGGATCAGGTGCATGCCAGCGCCGCACCCCCTGGAGAATCAGGCAAAGCTCAGTGGCCACAGCAGTGTCTACATGCCCCAGATACATGGTGTGTAGCACTCCGCACCTTATAGAATAGCCCCCAATATGATTGTTCACATTCTGTAGAGCTTGCTAATGTAGGTGGTAGTTGATTCTGATTCCATTTTCTTTCAAAAAGTAGAAAAGATTAACCTCCATACGGTGTTACTACACAAAACATGTTTGTTTACATTCCATGATCAACTCCCATTGCATCTTTCCTGGACTTGGAACACTAACACAGTCTTGAGCTCATTATGCAGTAGGAGGAGATATGCAATTCCATTATGAAGGTCTGTGCTCTTTGGAGGTGTTTACAGAGTTCAAGTACTACACAAAATAGTAAATCAGGGATTTGAAACAAAACAAGACTGCGTACAACTATACCATTAGCATGCATTTCAATTCTACTAAGAAAGGAGGCAGATAAAATAACCAGCAACATCAATGAATTTTACAGAAGATAAGCAATCGTAAAATGTGGGGTTTCAACTAGACATACTACAATGTAAAACAGGTCGAAAGAGTCCCTTTAATTTTCTGAAATTATAATTTATTTTAACTCAAGGAGAAGATCAGTTAGCTTAGCACATAATTTGCTCTAATTCCTGTTTATTGTATTGCTCTAAATCATGGAGCCTTCAGTCACTGTCACCGCCATCCAGCTTACTAGGAATACTCTGCAGGAAGCCAGTCTAGCCACAGTCTCTTCAATACTCTTGAAATGCAATATCCAAACTAGGATATCACGGCATATGAAATTCTGACAGTATAGGTAAGCGTCACATGTAATATCTGAGTTACCGTTATACCGTAGTATTACAGAAGAAGTGATATTTGTACAACAAAGCCTCCACAAACATCAAAAAGAGTTAGTGTGTACAGGAAAGTTGTCCCTCAAAATACAAAAAATACAAAAAAAAATGAGTTGAAAGGTCTGAATATCAAAGTATACTGTGAAGCACAGTTATCTGATATCAGAAATTGCCCGGTATCAATACCATGACTTCCAATACTGCTGTATACTGTAAAACTATAACACTGTGACATCCCTAATCCAAACTCAAAAAAAAAATCAACCTGAAATGGTCCAAGGAGGCTTCTTTGTAGTATAATAAAATGAAGACCAGCAGTCCACCATATCTGTCACCCAAACTATTTTCAATGTAGCCAAGTGCATGTCAAAGAAAAGCATGCCCCCAAAATAAAATTCACTGTCATTCCATGATACATAGGTCATAAGTGGCTATGGGGAGTATTTAGAACTACTCACTTGAAAGCAAGTATCCTAGCACCCCTAAACTATGAAGTTTTCCAAGTAAAATTTTGCAGCCTACTAAAGAGCATGGTCATCATTTTTTTAAAGAGATCCACCAAGTTAAATGATTAGATTTGCGCCAGATATATCGGTGCCTGAACCCTCTCGAAATGCTGTTGCTGTAGATATTACCAAAATATACCAGTACTTTAGAAGTAATGCTTCCTGTACTTTTCCTCCACCAGGCTATTCCTACTTCCTGGTTTGTAAGCCATCACGCTCTGCCCGCACTCAGCAAAGTTATGACGTGATCCTAGGGAGAGCGTGGAAGCACTCCATTATAGTCTATGGGGACAGCTTTTAAATTGTTTTTATTTATTGAAATAGTCATTTGGTGATTAATCAAGGGCACCGATCGACTAACAAGGCCCTTAGTTGACCAGTGCCCTTGATTAATCACCAAATGACCATTACAATATATAAAAACACTTAAAGCTGTCAGGGACAGAACATGGGCAGCTCTACAAACCAGGGAAGTAGGAGTAAGCCTGTGGGGAAAGTTACAGCATTACTGCTTGTAAAGTACTGGCATATTTTTGGTAACATCTACAGCAATAGCATTTGCAAGGGTAAGGTAATTGATATATCCGTGCATATAATGAGGCTGGTAAGTCTCTTTAAATGAATCTTTTAAGAAAATAAAATATGATACTGGTTAAGGTGTATTGCAGCTGATTATTACCCATAATTCCTGTTGACTAGCTCAGTTCTGGACAGGGATAATGCGCCTGATCTGTGGATGCAGGATCTGCAATATTTTGGATGGACTATGAATGTCTGATTGGAAGTTGGATCCCCTTTGCATGACACAGGTAGCAAGCTGTTGGAGGGAGACCAATTCAGAGTGTCAATAGCATGAATCTGTGAGGCGGAACTGAGAAGCAGACTATAAGGGATAAATGGGCAGCTGAAACAGAAAGGAAGACTGCAAGGCCTGGTGCTGCCGGCCAGACATGCTGAAATTTGGGTGAATGTATGAACATTCTAATTAAACAATAATCACCGAACAGGTGGCTAGTCCTGGAGATTAACAACCAGCTGGACCATCCTGAATCAGTCATTAATCCCAGTAAATGACAAGCTATAAGATCATTTTGCAATTATAAGTCTTTATTAAAATTTACACATGTGTCTGCCGCTCTGAGCTATACCTGTCATTTCTAAAGGATAATACCGGTACTGCAGCCAATCAGACTGCACATTTGCTTCATGAATAAGCAATCAGACTTACAACTGTCAGATAAGAATACTGCAGTTAGCTGACCTCAGTGCCATGGCAACAGCACTCCTCGCAGCCACTTGGGAGACTTGGGTTTGAGTGACATAGGTGTCCTATCCAGGAGCTGGTGCTAGGTTTCCAGGAGGTAGGGTGTGAGCCACCAATCATTTGTTTACCCCTGTAGGATGGCATTAACGAAGTACAAGATATAGCCAAGATGGCGGTGGGGACAGGGAAAGCATTGGGAAGACAGTATCTAGCCAACATAAAAAGAACACCACTGTGACTGGTCTCAAGGGCCAGGTATCTGGTAATCCTGGGGACCACACAAACAGGCAGATCATCGGCTGAGACTACCATGGTGGCCAGTATTGTGGACCAAGCATGCTGAAATTCAGGTACGCTGCACCCGGAGCTTACAAATTCCTTTGAACCTGAGGTCCCTGTGTGCTAACCAGCTTAAAGATACTGCTATAAAATACTGGCAACTGAGCAGAAGGTAGGCCCCAAAATAGAGATTGTGTACCTTGATTAAGTGTAACTATTAATAGTTCAGTTAAGCCCTGAGGCTTCATTCTTCTAACTGTTTACTAACATCAATAGATATAGTAACCCTGCAAACAAAGAACTTGCTAACAACCTGACTTGTTATCATCACTTTTTTTTTTTTTAATGTCAAACTCTGAAACGCCTGGTTGTTCCATCTAGCGACCTCCCTTTGCCGCAGCTCTTGCTCTAAGCAGCTCAGGTGAAAAATAAACACCATGTCTTCATTTTCCATGGTAAACCACAACTGGTCTAACCTCACATAACTGTACTCGTACGGCAGCAGCTTCAGCTTGCGCAGCACCCTGAGTCTACTAATAAAACCTTACCCCAAACTGTCTGGTGTCTATGAGGTTTCAAAGAAATCAAAAACTTTAATTTTTAAAAGTAGCAAGTGAGGCAGCTATAAAGCCTTACGATTCAAGCATAAATGACATCTGACATCAAAAAGGACGGAAAACAAATTACAGCTCCTTTTTATAAGACTTGCCCTTTACACCTGCTCATGGTGCTAACAAAGGACTGTTGGTGTAGGCAGCAGCGTGTATGTCCAGGTCACTATATGATGTCAGTACACTACCCTGCATTACAGACTCTGGTAAGGTTTAAGGGCCTGGGTCAGTCGGCCCTGTGGAGATTCGTTAAACAGAAATGTTACAGATTAAATAAGTTATGTGGTGCAAGGGTTGAAAATGCCACTGGCCTACTAGCCAAATGTTGGCAGATTTTGTATCGGGCTAGTAACATTTTTCTTTAACTATTCCGGTGAGCTTGTACTGGAAAAGGTAACATTTCAATAAGTACACCAGCTGGGCCAGTGGAAAAGTCTGTGGGGTTAGTGGATTTTCCCAGTCACTAACCGTGCTGACTGGTGGCTGCAAAATTTAATTCTGACCCCTGCGGTGCTTCAGTCAGGGAATGATTAAGCGAGCCAGGTAATTTGCTAGTAATATCCCCAGGAAAAAGTACCGACCAACTGTGGTTCCCACTGGCACAACCCACCCAGTTCTTACACAGTGCAGTACCAGTTTATCTGAAACATAATACTAAATCACATAACAAATAATATAAGCTTGCTTTCTTAGTTTGGGCCTACACGTGACCCAAATCCACAAGATCACATTAGGACTGGCCCGTTTTCCACTGGGGTGAGATACAGACGAGGCACACTCAGAACTCCTGTGTACGACAAAACACATGTCTGCCTTCTGTTCTTACCCTTTGCAGACTTTATGAGAGGCCCTCTGGCACCATACATTCCTGCTTAAAGCAGAACCTGCCTAAACTGTCCTGGCGATTTGCATTTATATCCCACGATGCCTTGCATTATGGGGTTATGTGTGATTCTGATGTCTTAACATTCTAAAATGTATGTTAACTTTGTCTCCATTTTTCTGTAGGAGGAGATATAACTCAGATATACAGAAACAGGGAGTACAAACATTTTAATTATATGGATACGTTTTGTCTCTCCACTGCTTCACTCGGTACCCATCTGCTTGATCAGTGTAGGCCTGTTGATAGTCACTTTGCATATGACAGCGGGCATTGTTTTCCTTCACAACAAATTACAAAACCCAAATTTTCTAATCCCAGCCAGATAGCATTGTCCATAAACTGGTGACCAAAACTGTGGCCCTATCTAGACTATGCCATGATGCCGTGTGATCGCGGAACCCAAAAGCCCTGATGGGTTCTGATGGTTTATCCTTGGTGGCAGTCACCTCTATACAGTCTTTGCAGTCCTGGCTGAGTTTGCAGCTCTCATCCACAGACTTCCTTAGCTCTCCTCTGTTGGGCTCCCTCTGGCATCTGCTTGGGTCAGCTCGTCTCTTCCTCTTGCGCTTGCTTGCAATCTTGTGGGGATCAGATGACTGTTAGATTGGTATGCTCACTTTCAGCATCACTCCAAGATAACTTCCACTGCAGGCTGTCACCTAGCTACGGCGGCTAGCACAGTGGCTTTCAGGCCTCAGGGCTCTGCTGAAGTTCCAACTGCTCAGGTTTGTCTCTGGAAAGTTTCTCTAGGGACACTTTAGCTGCTGGGTGGCTCCAATGAGGATCACGTCCTTCAACTGCTGGTGCAGGGCTCTCTCTCCTTCTCATTCAGAATGTAGCAGTCTCTCCCTACGTGGCTGTTTAAAGGTAGAAAGGCCTTCTGCTTCTGGGCTGTAGGAGCCTCAGGCTGGCCTCCAAGAACTGTGCACACTTGGGCAACAGCTCTGCTCCAAGCTGTTTTTGACACAGAACTGAAAATTTCTGGAATAGCTCCTACTGTTCACTTCTAGCCCTTGCTCTGGTTAAGACACTCTGTCAGTAACAGGGCTCTGTCTGGCTAATCCTTAATGACTGATTGGCAACCCGACCTCAGAGTGAACCAATGAAGTTCACCTGTGTCCCAGGAGTCGTCTGTGGCTCCCTCCTGAAGCCTGATCAGCTGTGTCTTCATCCTCTGACTCTGCTGCCATGTCTCCCAGGGGTCAGAGGCTCGGCAAGATAATGCACAATTGTACTCCATGGGGCAGAGGCCCTCAAATCCTTATTTCAAAGGGCATCTGCCCCAAGGATATGTACAGCATGGCTAGCCATGCTGATGTTCCAGTACAGGCAGCACAGCTGGTGGGAAAAGTCCCTGATACTGTCAGGTGCACCAGTGTGCTCCTCTCCATCAGTGTTGACAGGGAAAGAATCACTGGTACAGCAGGTGCCATGAAGTTCCATGACATGCTCAGCCCTAAAGAAGGCTAGCACTCCTCTTCACTGGTAGTCCCCGTCAGCAATACTGGTGGACTGGAGGAGCAATAACAACCACAACAGCAGACTGCTGTCTGATGAGTTCTGTGAGCCATGTAATCCCTTGCACTTTTGCAGTAGGGGTTACATGTATCTTCCATATAATTAAAGAGTCTGGCACAGGGCATTGGGCTGCATGTATAACACAGTATCTACAAAGCATAATCTGACCAATGGTCCATCCAGTTAATCCCCTGCTCTTAAAGCAGTCACAGCCATACTGTTTCAGAATTTGTATGAAAACTGTGCCCTGTTATTGCTTGTTCAAATCACAAATACAGTGTTATTCTGTCCAGATATAAACTTATCTAGCCTAATTTTAAAAGTAGCCACACTCACCGTTTCTACAATATCCACTGGCAGCCTAGCCCTCAAGCTAATCATCCTTTGAGAGAAAAGTTGTTTCCCGATGCTTCACCTTTATCATACCCCCTCGCAGCTTTAACTTATGCTCCCCCCATTCTGCTATCCTGTACTAGTTGACAAAAGCTACCCTTAGTCCACTCTGTAAATCTCTATCAAAAATCTGAACACCCCTAGGCATAGACTGTGCTTGTCTGCAACTCCCCAGCTTGTCACAGACCTCCACCCTAGTTCGCCCTATTCTGTGTACTGCACCCACACTAGCTTGTCTGCATAGTTAGCTTGGCCCAGACACATGGGCCCATGATCCCAGTAACCAGTCCCCTTGAATCAAGTCAAGCTCAACTGTTTGAACCTCAGGAAGTGTTTGGTCTTGTTTCATCCTTTACCTAATCACTTCCTTGTATTAGAAAGGATTACTAGCTCAGGTTAGTTACGGTAGCATGCCTCTTCAGTCATGCCTCTCAGTAGGACAGATACCTCAGAGATCCACAAAATTTCCTTTTTCAGAGTGCACCATCAGTCATTTATATCTTAATAAATGTGCTGTTTACTAAATATACTCCAGAGCACTGCTCCAGATAATTTTGGCCGGCGAAAATAATTTACTTCCCATTTTTTTTAATTAAGTGCATACAATGGCATTTTGGTGAGTAAAAATTCTTCAGATCTTGAAGAAAAATGCTCATTTTGAAGCAATAATAAAATTTTCAGGTATGGGGAGGAGTATTTGCACTCATTCAAAAAACTGTATAACAGTATTTCCTTTAAAAAGGTGACTAAAACAGACTTCTACCCACCTTCTCTGGAGCACTGCTCCAGAGTAAACGCTTACAGTACAGTCAGGAAAAACATATGAATTAAATAGGTTTTATACAGCAAACACAAGTGTTTGACTCTAGACTGACTTAGGCTCATACCTAGAGGTTGAAATGTTATATTAGCAAAACAGAAAAGAGTTGACCAGTTCTTACCCCAAAAGGTCTTTAATCTCTAGCAGCACCTCCCAGCAGATAACCTGCCTGCTTCAGTACTACCTGCCTTTCTTGTTCTTTCCATAACAGACACATAGGCGGCTTTTACACACATGCTGCTGTGCAGAAACTAGTGTTACCTACATGGCTGATACAGCCGGTTCCGCTCCACAACCTGATTACACAAGTGCCATAGAAGCACCCAGCCATCCTTACCGGTGTGCAGTCCTCCTTGCGAGATTACCTGGGGTGAGGTGAGAGGTAGCGCGACCTGCACTAGTGGCCATCACGCGAGAGTTAGAGCTAGGGTTGTAGTGCCAGAATGGACTCCTTTACACAGCACCCTGCAACGGAACATTTCAGTGGAAACCACCTACACCACGGAGTGCAGTTCAGGTGACCGCTCATTTTAGAATGGAACAAATGGCATTTACACAGCATTGGATAGAATAGTAAGGTCCTTCCATAACCTTATTCATTTGCAAGACTGCCAGTGTAAAAGCACCTAATGAAGCCTGATGCCTCAGTTCTCCCCTCTCCTTGTTCTATATCCCTGACAGAGTGTGAATCCTCAGAAGCTCATTTATTTGCCAACATTAACAGAGAGGCCACCTGTTAAGAGGTGTGGCTGTTTTTAGCCGGTGAAGTTGCCCTCGACTTTCTCTCACAGGAGCCCCTGGTAAAGGCACTGACTCCTTAATGGTTCAGAGAATGCTCATCACCTTGCCGATGCACAGACTGCAACCCATTTGGCCTTCACTAAAATGTGCACTTCACAATCCATTGTGCCAGTTGTGGGAGATCCAGCTGTAATAGGGCAGCATTTAAATAAAGGCATATGACTGAAAGTTAAGTTTTCTGAATAGTAAAGCTACCAAACAGTCCCCATTTTCCCAGGACAGTCCCTATTTTAGGCAGCATGTCCCAGTGTCCCACAAGTTTTGCAAAATGTCACTTTTGCCCTGGTTTTTGCTTACTTGTCCCAGTTTTGTCCCCTTTTTTTGCTGACTGCTAATCCATGACTGACAGTTAATTCAGCACCACTGTGGCACTGCCCAAGCTGGACAGCAGTTTGCAACTTCAACCCCGCGCCTGTGTTGCACCGAAAGCATGTCAGCAGGGAACACAGTAAAGCATGTTCCTTCCTGTTAGGTTAGACTGGGTAGTAGTGCAAACAAGTGCATGTGGACATCTGCCTACCAGCAGCGGAGAGGGACTCCAGACAGAAGAGACCAGCAGCAGTGAACTACGGTACCCGAACCTGATCAGCTGCAGGGAAGTGTGTGAAAACAATCTGGTGCAGTGGTGGGAGTCACTGAAGTGAAGTTTGCTCAGCAAATGAGGGAAGTGTAAGCAGGTTGGGATGGGACTGTCAGGAGGAGCAATGCATGCAGCTCGAATGTCTGATCACAATTTAATGCAGGTTTCCGTCTAATGAACTTTCTGTACGTCATGATTTGGAACTTACTGCAGCAGAATGATGTACTGTTTTAATCTGGATGTTTGCTACCGGTGTTACTGTGGGGCGGCATGGCCACAGCAGGCAGCAAAATTTAATTGATTGTGTGCAGCACTGTCTGCGGTGGTTCCCATGGGAGTGACATGGTGGTGGTGGGGGCATGATCAGGATGGTCCCCGCCCAGTTTTAGGCTCGGAAAGTTGGTAGCTTTACTGAATAGAAATGATACAACTGTATGCCACACCCCTTATATGTACCCCATGCCCTTCTTTTCTCCAAGGTGGCCATGCTTAATACTCCAATCTCTCCTGATAGCTCAGCTTTTCTAATCCTCTACTCATTTGTGCAGTCAAATGCTGTAAAGTTCTATCTCTGAAATATCTTCATTTTTCTCTGTGGTGACCAGAACTGCACGCTGAGGAGGGGGGTCTTTGCAGAGAAAGAGAATGAAACAACAGGACCTCAACTCACATCAGGGAGGTAAAAATAACAACTAAGAATGGTATCATGTATGATCTAACTTAAAGAGATCAGTGTTGGTTAGGCTTATTCAGGTCTAAGCTGATCTTTGATAACTAAGGCCCTGTTTAAACATGCTAAGAACCAATGAGTTGAGAAAGAGAAAATTATTTTTATTTGAAATGGTTTCACCAGAAAAGACACACAAGCTGTAAACAGCTCATATTCAGAAGCGTCCTGGAAAATGAATGATTGTAGGCCTTTGGGCAGGATTTTTGGGTGACACACTGGGTTTGTTTGGCTGATTTATTTTAGCCACTGACCAGCAGCACCCTTAATAACATTACTAATTAAACTAGTCTGGTTTGAGAAGTTACTTCTTGAATTTCTAGTAGTCTAAATGCACCCTCATGAACCTTTTTTAAAGGGATACTGTCACCCCATTTTACAGCATATTATTTCTAGTTGAAAACCCACATTTTATGATTGCTTCCCTACTATAAAATTCATTGACATTGCTGGTTGTTTCATCTGCTTCCTTTCTAAGTAGAACTGAAATGCATGGTAATAGTGTGATTATGCCCAACTTTGTTTTGATTCAAATCCTTGATGGGCTCATATTGCATACTTCCTGAACATTACCAACACCCCCAAACAGTGGAGCGACTCATGATGCAATAGTCTACTCTTCTCCCAGCACATTATGAGAGGCTAGACTGTGCAAGGGTGTTCCCAAGTCCAGGAAAGATGCAGTGGAAGTTATTCAAGTGTAACCCCCCTGCAAATGGGGGTTCCCAAAAGACTTCCAGGAGCTTGCTTGAATGCTCCAAGCCCTGAATGGTGTTGGCGTTTAAGCCATTTATCAGTAGTGTTTTAGAACCTCTGGTACTGTCTCTTTAAGAGCTGTCTGCTTGCAGACATAATTAGTTTATGGGGGACTGTGTGTTTTTTGATTGAGTACCACTCAAGCTGCTGCCAATTCACTCCATTTTGCAGTCACTAGAGTGCAAAGGGAACCTATCTGAAAGATGTAACTGTTTGCCAGAAATCATTTACAGTGATAATGAAATTACAGTTTGTCTAACCTGCTTTCTTTTGCAGTCAAAACAGTGTCTGCTTAGTTCCCCATTCTGGTTTTGAACTGCTGAACTGGACCAATCAGTGTAGGAAGCTAGCTCTAAAATGGTGCCTTGGACGAATCAGAACTTGGACTCATAATCTGAGCCAGCCACAAGAGGATTGTATGGGCAGTGACTCTGGGAGATGTAGTTTAGACTTCAGTGCCTTTTTGGACCAACAGCAGCAGTCTATTGTGAGTGACAGCCAATCCAGTCAAGAACTGGGAGGAACTCAAAGGAAGTGCCAGTTTTGTCGGTTGGAGTTTCAGTTGAGCTTGGCAGTGAAGAAGGAAGGAGCCCTGTGCTTTTTCAGTGTGCAGTTTTAGTCAAAACGTGTGTAAGGCCCAGAGTTCCGGTCTGCAGCTTGTTAGGACTGAATCAGTCCTGTGAAAAGAATCAAAGGATCTCTGAAGAGTAGAAACCAGGCTCACCCTGTAGAAGACTGGAGGAATTGCTGAAAATTGCACTCGGTCTGTCAGGAACTGAATCTGCTGTGTGTCTCTCCCGGTATTGTGCAGTAATTGCGATCGGGACAGATGCAGCCTGCCTGGTATAGTGCTTTCTTATATAAATTGTGAAGAGGTTTGTGTACCTCAAGTGAGCCCTGCTGACATTGAAGGACCCTATCTTATTTGGAGGTCGTGAGTACTAATTCAGGGTCGCTCCTGTTGAATTGCCACATTAAATCCAAATGGAATTACTGTACTGCTGACTGTTTAATTTTCCTTTTCTCTGTGTGAAAGGGCCCCTACCAGCTGCCACGGTTTGGACTAGCCACTAGGCTTGGGTACCCAGGACAGTAACTGATAGGGATAGGCCTGTGCACAGAGCCATAGGTAGATTATTAGAGTGATAAGCTAATTAACCTGATTTCCCCCTGTCCTTGTTATATCCCCCTAAATAAATCAGAGCTGCTTGTTTCAGCAAAGTTATACTGCCTGAAGTATTTGTCTATGTTAAAGTACTGTACTGTGATTGTTGCACTGTATCTCATTTCACAGGAGGTCCCAGTGCCGGAACCAGACCTGGGGGTAAGTGTATACTGTGAAGGTAATTCTGATATATTGTGTGGGCCACTAGTGGGAAGAAAGGGGGGTTGCAGTGTCCCAGAGGGCTGTGACCAAGTTAGTTTAACTATTGCAAACCCTGACCTCTGGGTGGAGGCACCCGCCATTGGATCCAGGCCCCTCAACCTGTTAGTGGCAAATCAGGCAGGGGTAGTAGCCCCTGGGATCGCGCCATCTAGGGGTTACACAAGAAATGTAAACAAACATGTTCTGTGTATGGTAACACCAGTATGGCTGGCAGTCTGTTTTTCACTTTAAAAAAGAAAAACAGACTCATAATCAAATAGCCAGCTACATCAGGAGTATCTACAGCACATAAGCAATTATAAAATGTGCGTTTTAGACTAGGGACAATTTGAGGCCCAAGGTTGACAGTGTCTCTTTAAGCAGTCATGATCAGACGACGCCAGTCATTTCTGAGAGACTAATGCCAAGGAGATCCAATTCCCATCTACTACATATCCCACGATGTAGCATGATCCAAGGACGAAGATCATTCACCTATCGGGCATCCAACTGGCTCAACTCTCTTGGCAGCGACATAGCGACCGCTCCAACACTCGGCCTCTTCAAGTCCAAGCTGCGCCTCTCACTGCTTGTATCCTGCGATTGTCCATCTTAACATTTCCACTGTTCCAGCTGCACATGCCCCAGCACCCAGTACTTACAATCAGTCTTTGCACCCTAGCACTTACCTGTCCTATTCCTTGACAAGGCCCTAGCTGCACTGTCTCCCACCCTTGCCACCTCCCCCATATCTCCTCCTGCCCCCCTTCAACCACCTCCCATACTCCCCTTCCCCTCACCTCCTCCCCCAGACCTCCTATCTTCACTTCCCCACCACCCACCCCCCCTTCCCTTGTCTTGCTCATAGCTCAAGTCTTTGTACTGGATATTACATGTTTGTAAGTCAATGACTATATGTTTGTAACAAAAATGATGACTGTTGCACACGCTGACATGGAACCTTTTGTAAAGAGCATCCTCAAAAGTATTGTAATCCTAGATTGAAATAAATAAATAAATAAAATAAAACAGATGAGGAAATGATCACCTTCATGGCTGTTATTGCAATTATAGGTCCAACAGCAATAACAACTTTCATTTTAGAGTTTTTGAACTTACTTTTGCTGTTTGAGTGGTGTAGTGTGAGCCGTGTGGCATGAGTATAGTACTTCTTACAATTAAGACATTAGGTGCCACACAGCACTAACTGGCAGCTGCACGGTCATTTCTAACACATTATTGACAATCCAGTGGCCAATCAGGTGCCTCGTTAGGCTCCAGGAATATTTGACTTGTAAACATGGTAATATCCCTTCCCTCCCACTTTGCTACTCCCTACTCTTTCTGTATATAAACACAGTTTAAGGTTTGCTAGCTTACTGCAGTCACACATCGCAGGATTGTTTCAGCTTCCTATCTATTATCAGGCACAAATCTGTTTCCTGATATGTTACTGTTACTCCTTACCATATAATTTATATTTCAGATCCTTGTTTTTGTACCTAGGTGCACCTCTGTGGTTTTCTGCATTACATTTAATCTGCCTCCTCTCTGCCAAATCTCCCGTCAATCATACGTTAAGGTAATGTAGCCATGACAGGGGTGGTTAGAGATGGAAAGAGAGTGGGGGCAGGAGGCAGGGCCGGATAGCAGGAGGAACAGGGGGGAACCTGGAATGCAGGAAAATGGGGGCAGTGAATCAAGAGAAGGGGCAGGGGAAGAGGAGGAAAGCGCAAGGAGAAGGACCAGAAGTACAAGGAGGAGACAGTAAAGGGAGCTGAGGGTTTAGGCCAGGGAGCACAACAAGCAGAGGAGGGACTAAGCGGAGACAGGAAGGAAGGAGGATGAGCCAGGCTAGTTTAGCGGATGGGGAAGGACCAGTTGCGAGCAGTGAGGGGAGTTAGCCGAGAACAGAAGGATGCCAGGAGGAGGCACAGGATTGGAGGGAGGGGTGGCCAGGGTAAATAAGGAGGGGCGGCATGTGGCACCCAGATAGGGGAGGAACAAGGAGCCGGCTGGGTGAGGGGCCGTAGAAAGGACGAGGACATGAAGGGGAAATGGAGGAAAGGAGCGGTCAGAGTGCCCCTGTTGGGGATTCTATGATCAGGGTATCAAATGGGATAGGAGAGGAGAAGCCTGGCCAGTTAGAACAAAATGCTTCCCTGGACTAATGGTGCACAGGGCTAAGTATGAGGTATATCAGCTGACAAAGGATTGTAGGGGTTCCCGGACATACTGGTCCACCTGGGTACAAATGACATTGATGGAAACAGGAGCTAGAGATACAGGCACGGTTCAGGGAGCTTGCCAGGGTCTGTCATGACATAGGATGCACAGTTCCTTCTCAGAAACCCTGCCAGTGCCAAGGGCTGAGTGGGGAACACAAAAGGAAAATTAGGAGATAAACCAGTGGCTCAGGGGTGGTGTGAGGCCAGAGGGTATGGGTTGATGGGGATTGGGGAGACCTGGGAGGACAAGGAGCTGTATAGCAGAGATAGGCTCCATCTCAATTTGGAGGAGGGAATCTAAGTTGAAAATAGAGGGTTCATTGGTGAAAAGTGGGGTTTAAACTTGTGAAGGGGGAGGGATGGGAGAAAAGGCTGTCGAGGGGGATGATAAAGGAGGACTCTGTCTCCACCCCCAGCGGAGCTGGAGGAATCGCAGGGAAAAGGCCGACTGGTAAGTGCAGACCAGGGGAAAGCAGGCAGGGAAATGGAAGTATAGGGGAAAGGGTGGAAGGTAGTCTCATAATGCCAGAGCTAGCACAAAAATGCCTGAGCTCCAGGCGATGCTAACTGAGGGAGGGTGGATGTGGCAGTGGTCACTGAGACCTGGGCCACCGCAGGACATGACTGGGACCTGAACCTGGAGGGTTACTATGTTCAGAAAGGACAGTGGGGAGAAGGGAGGAGGGTAGCAATGATAGTCAAAACTGCATTGGCATAGGGGAGAGAGGAGGCGAGGGAACCGTGGAGGCGATTTGGGTCACCTTGATAACAAGGGGCAGAGGTAAAATAGGGTGGTGTATAGACCCCTGCACTGGCAGAGGTGCTGGAGGAGAGTCTGGTGGCAGATGTTGGGAGACACTGCAGACTGGGCAGGGGAAGGGTGGTGGTGTTGGGGACTTAAACATCCAGGAACAGACTGGGAGACTATGACATCCTCGGTGGCCAGGAACAGAGGTTGTTAGAAGTCTTTCAAGATGCATTCTTAACTCAGCAGGTGGGGGAACTGACCAGGAGGCGCTGGTACTGGATGTGGTCCTGTGGACAGTGACCAGATTGGGGGCCTGGAGGTAGGGACCCGTTGGCGAGGAGTGACCATGCCACAGTCTGGTTCTGCCTATACCTAGGAGGGTAGAAGGCTGCACAAAGGCGGAGGTAACTGACTTCAGGGGCGGATTTTAAGAAAATGGGAAGGATCCTTAAGGAGCATTTGGATGGGATTGGGTCGAACATGGATGCTGATAGTAGGTGGGAAATCAACAGGAGAGGGTGCAGGATGCTACAGCTACCTGTGCAAATAAAACAGAAAATGCGGTGGGGCCGAAACGCCTGCTGGTGGACCAGGGAGGTCCAGGAGATGGAAAGGGAAAGAAGGCAGCTCATAGGCAATTCAAGTGCTCAAGGAGTGAAAGGGATTGGGGGAGTACGAGCTGATGGTTGAAGGCCACTAGGTGGTGAGGGCAGCTAAGGCAAGGAAAGAGCAGAACCTGGCCAGGAAATTAGGAGAGGAACAAGGGGTTCTTTAGATACATTGGGAAAAATGAAGGGTGAAGGGGCAGATTAGCAGGATTAAAACAGGGGAGATGGGCACAAGACCGGGGAGCAGGCTGAGGTCCTAAATGAGTACTTCACCTCAGTTTCACCAAGGAAAATAGGGTGCTGCATCATACATGGGAGGAGACAGTGATACTGAGGGGGGACCCTCACCGATCGGCGTGGTCTGGGGAGGGGGAGGCATCACTGGCAGGAGGGAAGGCTAAGCAGGGAGAAGAGGTAGCGGAAGTGAAATCACAGCAGAGAAAGTGAGGAAGCCTTGGTCCTTAAGGCGGAGAAAGCACCAGGGCCGGATAAATTACATCCCAGAGTGCTGAAGGAACTTGCGGATGTCCTGGTGCAAACCCCTGGCAGAGCTTTTCACCATCTCTGAGGACAGGGTGGTGCCCCAGGACTGGAAGGTGGCACATATAGTGCCCATCCACAAGGGGAATCAAGGGAGGTGGCAGGGTACTACAGGCCTGTCAGCCTGACATCAGTGGTGGGCAAGGTGATGGAGGCATTGTCAAGGAGGGGCTGGGGGGACCTGGAAAAGTCAGGGTGCCTGGACGATAGACAGCATGGATTCGTCCGGGAAATCGTGTCAGACAAACCCTGTGAGTTCTATGACTGGGTGACAAGTGCCTTGGACCTGGGTAGACCAGTGGGCGTCCTCTTTCTAGAACTCACAAGGAATTTAACTCTGTTCCTCACGTGGGCCTGTTGGATAAGCTAGGAGAAATGGGAATGGGGAACCAGATGATCAGATGGATAGGCAATTGGCTCCAGGACCGGACCCAGAGGGTCGTAGTTGGCGGGATAGTCTCATCCCCAAGAAGGGTCATTAGTGGGGTCCCACAGTGATCAGTCCCTGAGCCCCTCCTGTTCAATGCCTTCATCTCTGACATAAGGACAGGTATCAGGAGTGAGATGAGTCTCTTTGCAGATGACTCAAAACTGGTGGCGGTGGTGGATGGGGAGGAGGGGAGGGTGGCCCTACAGGGGGACCTGGAGGCTCTGGAAGGATGGTCTAGAAAGTGGAAGCTGAGGTTCAATGCAGGGAAATGCAAGGTACTACACCTGGGGGCCAGAAACCCGGGCCAAGTGTACACCCTGAGGGAATGCTACAAGTCTCGATGGCTGAGAGGGACCTGGGGTGGTGGTGGATGTCAAGATGAACAACTCGGAGACTTGTAGGAGGGCAGCAGCAAGGCCAACAGGATGCTGGGATGCATCGCTAGGGGATCACCTCCAGAGGAGGAAGTAATACTCCCTCTGTATAACTGCTTGGTGAGGCCGCACCTCGAGTACTCGTGCAGTTTGGAGGCCACTTAAAGAGGACATTAAACTCCTGGAAGGGTCCAGAGGAGGCAACCAAAATGATTTGGGGCTTGGGAACAGGACCTACGAGGAGAGGCTCGAAGAGCTAAATATGTACACATTGGAAGAGGGAAGGACCAGGGGACATGATAGAGGTCTTCAGGTACATGAAGGGGTAAATAAAGGGAGGAACAGTCAGGGTGCTTGAAGAAAGGAGGAGGGTCACTAGAGGGCATGGGTGGAAGCTGGAGGGAGAAAGGAGGAGATCACTTCACTGAGAGGATGGTGGAGCCATGGAATCGCTGCCCTAGGGGGCTGGTGGAGGCAGAGACAGTGGAGGGGTTCAAGAGGGGTGGGACAGGTACAGGAAGGGTTCTGAAGCAAAATCCAATGCAGCGAGAATATCCGAACTGGAAGGGAGAAGCCAGAGAAGCGAGGGAGGCAGCAAGGTCAGCTCCAGGGTGGGTCTGACCAAACAAGCAGACGTAAAAGACTGTTAGGCCTATTCTGCTGGCTATTTTAGTATGTTAGTAAGGTCCTTCTGTAGCCACTGTCTCGCCATCTTTATCTTACCTGCAGATTTAATTAACTAGTGTCACTGCTTTATCCATGTCATTTTGTCAAACTGTTGTGGCCCGATTACCCACCCCTGTGGTCCTCCACTAGTGACCTCCCTCAACCCAGGTGGGTTTCCCTGGACCATCACCCTCTGTCTCCTACCACTTAGCTAATATCTGAACCCCCTCTGTAAGTAAATCAGATCATTTTAGAAAATTTACTGTCTGACCCTGGAGGATACAGTACACATTTAGTGAGGTCTCTGTGTCTATTACTTATAAGGACAATGAAGTAAATGGGTATCTATCACTATTTGTAGCCAAATACTACAACAGTCTGGAATCAGCGTATTAATCCATAGTTCAAGTCGCATGCTAATGTGGGCAAAATATCACGCTGGCACACTAAGACATCTCATAATTTTCTGATAACATTTTCATTTTACCCTCTCAAACATTTCACTTGTTTTCCCGTGCTCCACAATTTATTAGCTCTCTGCCACCAACACAGCCACATCCACTCACAGTTTGAGTGCTATTTAGAGTACTGTGAAATTCCCAGGCTCTGCCCCTCCCCCCAGTATCTGCATTATCAATGTGTGTGTGAAAGTAAATTAGAATCAATCCAAAAAGGAGAAACAGTGGAAACTGTTACATTAATATTCAGTCCAGAAAAGGACAACTGCATGAATCTGTATTGCATCTAGATGGGAGACAGTCAATGACAAACCTGTTCACTAATCCATTGTGACAGATAAACTGCCAATGAATCTAGCAAGTCATAAATGTGGTCATACCAAAAAACATGCACTTTCCTATTCAAAACAATGTGAAATGGTAAGTTATGTTAACAGACAGGAAGGGTCAGATGTCACCTATTCGAATGAACCGTTAATACTGTTAAAGCTCCTGACAGTATGAATGTTCTATCTTGATGTCTGACACGACTCCTTCAAAAGGATGATTAATACGCCTCCTGTCTCTCCTCTCCCTCTCCCTTCCCTCCTGCACCCTTTGCAGTCCTGGCTTTCGCTTCCTAGCACTCCTTCAAGGTCATCCTCAGCTGGCCAGGCTGCTTTCTCCTTCCACTTCCTAAACTATGGAATTATCTCCCGCTATCCATCCACTCTGCCTCTTCCCTTTGCACACTCTCCTCTCTCCTTGAGACTTCTTCTCACTCTCCTGCAAATACACCTGATCCTCTACCTCTGCTCCACCATTCAGACAACTCCCACACTGTCTCCTCCATGTCTCCTCTTTCCCTCCTCCTATAACCCTGCCCTAGCCCCACCTGCTTACCCCACACAGAAACCTACTGTACGGCTTCCACTGCCTCCACCTGTATAGTTCCTTGATGCAGTTAAATTGTATCCTCTGCTATATCCAGGCCAAATCTGCATATGTTAAAGCTGCCACTTGTTGTTGATTGTACTCAATGTACATTTTGTTCTCTTCCTGTCTTGTAAATGTTGCTTTGATTTGTTATGCTTTGCCTCCATTTACCCGCCCCCCCGACTTCCTTCATTTATCCCCGCTTACAAGAAAATATGCCAGCAAGTGGCCAAAAACAGGTGCCATCCATGCTGACAGGCACCAGTGTGCTCCAACTGCGGTACTTTGATGTAGAACACAAAACTGCAGCAAGCTGCATCTTGAGGTGCACAGCCCCATTATTAAATCTATCACTTGGTGTTCCAACAAATTTGCACTCTCTTAAATCGCCAGTATGTATAATGAAAACTATAAGTAAAGTAGCTAGAAACTGAAATTCATGCTAAATGTTCTAGCTTGGGGGCAGAGCTAGCAGCCTAGCCAGCAGCAGCACTTTTTTGGAGCTCCCTAGCCTGATCTTTATTTTCGATTAAAAAGTGCAATCTTTCTACCAGATCTGATGCTAATTGCTTGTGTTTGATAGAGGAGGAGATACTGTATTGGGGATCAGCTTTATTCCCTGAAAATGGACCGCATGAAGACTACAAAACAGGACTTTTCCTCTCCACGTTCCTCAACGCTAAGCTGCCGGAGGATCATTTAGGCCCTACTCAGTCCACGAGTTCTGACAACACTGGGGCTACCCTTACCACCCTGCAAACAGCGGTCAATGCCTGACAAAAACAGTCCAACAAATGGACCAAAAAGCTGGATGGGTTCTCAGAAAAATTCCTCTCGATGCAGCACAGACTTGACATGATGGGGAACTCACAAAATCAGCTGAAGTACCGTTGGAAAGGCCTGACTGCACACAGCTACTTCCTTGAAAGAGCAGGCCGCATTAAGAGCCGCATGGAGCAGTTGGAGAACTCTGTTCAAGGCTGCCAACGTGAGAATCCTTGGTCTCCTCGAGAATCAGAAGGTGACTCCCTAACTAAATATTTGCATTCATGGCTTGAGGATTTAACTGACTGTCGGACTTTAAAATAGTGAAAGCTATCGAATTACCCTCGGCGACCCACCAGTGGACTGATTAATCCCGTACAGTGTTATTCACATCGTGATCCTCAGGAGAATGGGACGTGTTGTTGGGTGTATTGTGACGCAGGGGCCCGGTGCATTTAGATGAGACATGTATTTTGTTTTATCCAGATGTCTCATATGCAACCCCGCATGAGAAGGAAGGCATTCAACAGAATTAAAAACCGCCTTCGGGATCTGGGTACCCCATTTACCTTAGCCTTCCCTACCTGTCTCCTTTTCTATCGGGTGGCGCCAATACAGATTTACTGATAAAAAGGAAGCAGGCACTTGCATCGAACAGATTGCAGCCCAACAGCAGTGTGAGGAACAAGCCTCGGAGGAAGAGCTCTTTGAGGGGGACTGAGAACATTTCAAATTGGTACCTGGGACTTAAATAATTAGTCCTGCATTCTGTTTATGCCTTAGTTTCCTTCATTGTGATTGCAAAACAGGCTCTCCTCCCAACAGTTTTGCCTGGGAGACACTTTTGAACCTTCTGCTTTTGAATAATTAGCATTAAAGTATAATACTCATGAGTTGGGATATAACCTATTATGTTACTGGCTCTCTCATTGTTGAGGTTATCCTCTTGTTTTCACAGTTTATAAATGGTGGAATGTACGCTTTTTTGATTGCTTCTCTTCGTATGAGATGCACTGATAAGATGCACCGTTAAGTTTGTTGCCAGTATATATATTAATATGTAGATAAAGAGTGCACTGATCTTAGTAGAGACACTGATGGGGTAAGAGGTGCATGCAGCCTACTACTGCCTGGCTAGATGTTTTATTGCATTCATTTTAGAGAGCCCTGGAGATTACATTTAATCTAGTCCAGTGCCTCTACTAACAATAATATTGGCACAAGCTGGACTTGGTGCGGGGGATTTACTTCTTCTTAAAGCACCAGACACAGCACCTGAATTTATTCCTTTATAGGGCCAACTTCTCCAGAACATTGCAGGCTGCACCATCTCCCCATCAACTTCACAAGGGAGCTCTGGATTGGAGATTATTTTCCCTTATTAAAGTTGTTAATGACAAAATAGACTAATGGTCAGTTTACATAAGTTGAGTTTTTGGACTTCTTATCATACAATTAGGGCATTGGCTGCATGTATTGTTCCTGAACTGAGTTGGTGGATTCTTACACTAAAAGTCACTGAAGAAGACCCTCAATGATGTTCTATTGGAATGGATAGTCATATTCCTAAGTAATGAATTTCTGGAACCCTTATAATGTATGCCCATTCAGAATGTATTTGGTATGCATATGTACTTAATACCATAAATAAAAAGTGAAAAAATGTTCTAGCCGACAAGCAAATTTCAAATCCTGACCGACACAGTGGAAGAGAATCGTACACATTACTGGGACAGAACAAATGTAATCTGGGAGATAAATCAGTATGGTGACCAGAAGAGAACTAAAAGAACCCATTTCAAATAACACTATCCAGAGTCAGACACACTCCATTTTTATCCAATAACTGGTCTTGACAGATATGCTCTTACTGGATCCAGAACCAGGTTACAGGCAGACACAGACTGGATCAATGATAGAATCCAGTTGCCCCTACTACCCCTAATTAAGGCTTTTCTTTATGTCATTTAATGTTTAAAATAGTTATTTTGTGGGGGATTTTCCCACTAAATTCTAATTTCTAACAGGAATAAAGCTCCACAATCACTTACACTATCCTGACAGGGTCAGAATCGGGTCACTGGCAGATCCAAACCTGGTCAATACTGGGTCAAATCAGAATCAAGTCCTCTATGACTGATTTCCAGAGCTGAGACAGGCTGGTCAGGACCTGTGGGGAAGATGGATCTTCCACAGTGCTGGTATTCCCTTCCCTTGTCCTGATCCTAAAATTTGAATGAGCCAAGCCAACTGCTAATTCAGCAGTCACTGGGTCAGCCACTGAGACCAGTCTGAGTTCATGAAGTTACACTATCCTATGAAGATGGAAACTTGTCCAAGTTCATGTATCTCTAGTTTATATGAATGTAGATGTTCAGGTCTACAGCAGCAAAATGTGAAATGTGACTGAATTTTGTATTCTAAATATCGTCTTTGGTATAAAATTAAAGAATTAAATTTGGACAGTTACATATACATCAATCAAGCTGTACATAAAATGGTCTAAGTTAAGATTTTTATACATACATACTGCTTTAGGAAGGAAAGAACACCACATACATACATAAAGTCTTAGATACTGTCAGTAGATAAGGATTAGAGACCCATCAGTCTGTCTATCTTACCTAAATACTCTGTTCTGGTCTAGTGGCAATCTCTTAGTTTCTGCCCCCCTCTGACTACACCCATATGCCTGTCCAATCCCACTTTGAAACCAGTTTGCCCCATACCACTTCTTCCAGTGGCTTGTTCCACTTGTCCACCACTGTTTCTTTGACATCCACCCTGTTAATCCCGTGCAGGTACTTGTACATGTCTGTCAAGTCACCCCTTTCCCTTCTCGAGGGCGCACATGTCTCCTTTCTGCAGCTTCTCCTCATATGACATTCCTCTATTACCCCCCATTACCTGGACCATCTTGGTTGCCCTGAACTGTACTGGGGACAGGGAGACAGGGAGGACTGATGAGAAGGATGGACCAGTGCCCCAAGGGAGTGGGGAGGAAGGAACGAGAAGGAGTCATGGATGGTGTAATACAATTTGACGGGGTGCATAAGGGCCTAAGGGCCCAGAAGGAGATAAAACACCAGAGTCAAGCAGCGTGCATCCAAGGCTCCCTAAGTGAACTGCAGAGGTACTGGTGGGTCCACTGGCAACCTGTTTAACACCTTTCTGGAGTCAGGAGTGTGCGGGACTGGAGAACTGCACATGTGGTGCCTCTCCATAAAAGTGGGCTGATGGATGAGCCAGGGAACTACAGGCCAGTCAGCCTCACCTCAGTTGTGAGGAAGGTGATGCAGATCATCCTGAAGGAAAGACTGGTGAGCTTTCAAAGGAAAATGGGCTCCAGGACAATGAGGCGACATGGGTCTGTGTCAGGGGGTCCTGCAAGACAAACCTAATTGACTTCTTTGACTGGGTGACCAGGACAGTAGTCAGAGGCCAAGCGGTTGATGTCCTGTATTTGGCAGCAAGGCCTTTGACTCTGTGCCTCATACAAGACCATTCAGGAAGCTGGAAGACCTGGGGTAAAGAGCTAAAGCTTGCTAGATGGGTCAGAAGCCGATTGCAAGACAGAAATCAAAAGGTGGTAGTTGGGGGGTGAGTCTCAGAAGCTAGGCCAGTGACCAGTGGGTTCCCACAGGACTCAGTGCTTGATATGGTGTTATAACCCCCAGAGCGCTATCCCAAGGGTTACTTCCCCTGCCTGCCTTAACTGTAACAAGAACAGGGGTGAGAGGCCCAGATCCGTTGGCGTGTGCCTCCACCCAGAGGTCAGGAGTTAAAGCAGTCGATGTTGACTTGGTCACAGCCCTCTGGGTTGCTACAACCCCCTTTTCTTCCTACTAGTGGCCCACACGGTTTAGTTGCAGTGTCCTCACCATAGAAACTTACCCCCCGGCTTGAACCACTCAGCTCACTCCAGAGACCCCCTGAAAAGTAAGGTACAGTTATACCATATTCACTGTGCAATATTTCACCAGTAATACACAAACTAGCCAGGGTACTTTTACAAAACAAGCAATCTGATTTATTTAAGGGGAAAAAACAAGGATCGGGGGAAATCAGAGAGATTGGCTTACTGCTACAATATATGAGTATCTACCTAGGGCTCTGTGCACAGGTCTATCCTATAAGTTGCTGTCTATGGGTACCCAAGCCCTAAAGGCTAGTTCCTCGATGCAGCTGGTTGGGGCCCTGACACAAACATGTTTAGTTCCTATGAAGACTAGATGGAGCCAGCAGGCTCAGTCAGTGCAGTCAGCAAAGCAACCTGAAAATCTTGCCCTTGCTAGAAGCATTTAGCAGGGAGCTACCCTGCTTTAGTACTCACAACTCCAGAAGAAAACCACTCTCACACCACTCACAGGGCTGAGCCTGAGCTTCAAAATCTTCTCCACACATTTATATGGAAAACAACAGAGGGTACCATACCAGGCAGCGCTGCTCACTTGCCCGACCGAACGCACAGCTAATCGAGAGTCTCACCGCAGCTTCACTTTCCTGACAGACCGAGCACGACTCAGCAGATTCTCCAGTCCTCTACAGGGTGAGCCTGGTAGGTAGCTGTGCTGTTACACAGCCTCCTCTGACCACTGCCTCTCGGATTCAGTCTGAAGCTCGCTGGCTATTCAAGCAGCCAGCTCGGGCCTCTCAGTGCTTTCGCACAAAAACTCAACGGCGCAGGAGCCCAGAGCTCCTTCCTTGTTCACAGCCACAGCGTCTCTGCCCCTTGGCAGTATGGGGCAAACCTCTCAATTCGGGCGCCACCCGATCCCATTGGTGGGCTACTGATGCCAGCCACTAAGGTCGCCCTCCTTTGGTGCAAAAAAACGCGATGGTCCAGAACTCCACTTCCCAGAATCACTAGCTGTATCCCCATTGGTCAGCCGGCTCCAGCTTGAGTCCTGATCCTGGTTGGTCATTATTTACGCCATTTTAATGTTCCTCTCACTCTATTGGCCCAGTTCAGCCACCCAGGTCCAAAATGGAGGGGCCAAATACACAAAGTCCCAGCTGCAAAGGAAACAGGTTAGACAAGCTGCAAATTTACTAATACTCTAAATGATTATAGCTGCGGCCATCTATTGAACAAGCTCCCTTTGGCACACATAGCGACTACTGAGTAGGAGCGCATCCACCGCAGCTCTGGCGGAATTGAGCAGGAAGCATGTCCCCCTTCAACCCACTGGAGCCTGCAAGCAGGCAACTTTTAAAGGACAGCACTGGAGGCTTTTGAAAGCACTCACAACTAATGGCATTTCAGCGAACACCAGTTAAACAGGGAGCCAACAGGCAAGCCCGGGAAGGCTTTGAGGAACCCCCATTTATGAAGGGGTTACACCGTTATTCAACATCTCAATGACATAAGATGGGAGCAATGGTAATCTGCCTTCAAGAATGACATAAAGCTCTGTGGGAGGGTGGGCAGGGAGGAGGGAGACAGGAACTCAAGGAAGACCTAGCTAGGTTAGAGAAGTGGTCTGGCATTTGGCAACTGGGGTGCAATGTTAAAAGTCTAAGGTTATGTGCTTGGAGGCGAAGAACCTGGGGACAAAATACTGGTTGGGTGGTGTGCAGACAACCAGGTCAGATGAAAAAAAATGACCTGGATGTAATCATCACGAGTGACCTGAAGAACTCAGCACACTGCAGAGAACAGCAGCCAGAGCAAACTAGATGCTGGGCTGCATAGCCAGGTGGACTACCAGCAGGAAGGTGAAGGTCATACTACTACTGTACAGATCACTGATGAAACTGCACCTAGAGTACAAGGTGCCCTTATCTTAAGAAGGATGTCAACTTGCTGGAACCAGTCCAGACATAGCTACCAAGACGATCCAGGGCCAGCAGGGCAACCTTACTGAGGACAGGCTCAGGGTGCTCAACATGTGCTCTCTTGAGGACAGAAGGAGGGGCATGATCGAAACCTCATGTACCTTAAAGGTATAAAAAGGGCGAGCACTGAGGGCCTCTTCAGCCTTAGTGGGAAAAGTCCACTATGAGGCATAGCCTAAAGCTGGTGTGGGGAATGTTCAGTAGGGAGATGAGAAGGCACTTTATCACTGAGAGGGTGGTGTGGGGAATGTTCAGGAGGGAGATGAGGAGGCACTTTATCACTGAGAGGGTGGCGGCCAAGTTGAATGAGTTGCAGGAGGAGGTGGTCTCCCTGAAAATGGTGGATCGCTTCAAGAGAGGATGAGACAAAGTGAAGGGGAAAGCTGCATGTAGAGGAGAAGGGAATTGGTGGGGGGGTTTGAGCGTGATCACAGGGCGAAATGGGGAAGGGAACAGGTCTCTCTGAAAACACAGCTAGACCAGTACACTTGAGCAGACTAGATACACCATAAGGCCTTTATCTGCTGGCATATTCACATGTTCATATGTACTGCTTCCACTTTGTTGCAGTCTTTCCTCAGGTGTGGACTCCAGTACCCAGCGAGTACTCCAGATGTGGTCTCATCAATGATCTGTATGGTGAGAGGATTATCTCCGACTTCTGCTACTGATCCCCTTTCAATGTGTCCCAACATCCTGTTTGCCTTTCCCACAGCTCTGTTACAGTGTGTTATGGATTTTAGATTTTCTGATATTATGACTAGGTCCTGTTCCTCCATGGTGCATTCCAGCACCACAAACCCATTGTGCTGGACCCTTGGGTTGCTTTTTCCTCATGTATCACCCTGTACTTTTGTGTTTATTATTTATTTATTTGCTTTGTTTACTAGGTAAGCACACTAGACAACAAGTGCCTATTTTCAGGTGCGACCCGAGAGGTTACAGAGTACATAAGAAACATAATACAGAGTCAGGGTAACAATACAGGCCCATGAACAAGTGGGTGGAACAGGAAACAGTACACATGGCTATAAACAGTAAAGTAGGCAGTATGTCAACAGGATACATAACAGCATTGAGAGGTATAATAACAGCAGGTAACATCATGGCAGAGAGTCGCAGTATGTCAACAATATACATAACAGTATTGTACTAACATACTAACATGCTAAAATGCCAGCAGACTAGCCCACCTGTCTTCGTGTTCAGCTCGCTTGGTCAGCCCCTACCCTGGGGTGCTGACCTTGTTGCCCCTCCACTTCTCTGGCTTCTCCCTTCCCAGTTCCGGATATTCTTGCTGCATTGGATTTTGCTTCCAGAACCCTTCCCCTGTACCTGTCCCACCCCTCTTGAACCCCTCCATTGTCTCTGCCTCCACCAGCCCCCTAGGCAGCGCATTCCATGGCTCCACCACCCTCTCAGTGAAGTAGCACCTCCTCCTTTCTCCCTGAATCTTCCCCTCCACCTTCCACCAATGCCCTCTAGTGGCCCTCCTCCTTCCTTCAAGCACCCTGACTGTTCCTCCCCATTACCTCTCTTCATGTACCTGAAGACCTCTATCATGTCCCCCAGTCCTTCTCTCTTCCAATGTGTACATATTTAGCTCTTCGAGCCTCTCCTCATAGGTCCTGTCCCCCAAGCCCCAAATCATTTTGGTTGCCCTCCTCTGGACCCTCTCCAGGAGGTTAATGTCCCTCTTTAAGTGTGGCCTCCAAAACTGCACGCAGTACTCAAGGTGCAGCCTCACCAAGCAGTTATACAGAGGGAGTATCACTTCCCTCCTTCTGTAGGTGATCCCCCTAGCGATGCATCCCAGCATCCTGTTGGCCTTGGCTGCTGCCCTCCTACAAGTCTCAGAGTTGTTCATCTTGACATCCACCGCCACCCCCAGGTCCCTCTCAGCCTCTCACATTGTGAGGTAGAATAAACAGCAGGAAACATCATGGCAGAGAATACATCCAAGTGATTGAAAGTACAGGCACATATTTGCATGACCTGAGGGCCTAGCATGAGATAGAAAGAGCATCAAAGAAGTGCAGCTAGTAGCAGGTACTGAAATGACAGGAGTGCCTCTCCAATAGAAGGAGCAGAAATGCCTTATGCTTGATTTTGTCAGAGAGTAACAGCGGCTGGTGAGTCAGCTCACAGGCTCCCAAAGCAAGTTGGGGTCTGTGGCGAAGGGGAGACTACCGAGGGTCTATATAGCACATAGACAGGCAGAGGCCGCTTTGAGGAAGTTCCATAAGGATGTTTTGAAGCAGGGATGGGAGGGAGAGGCACGAACTAGAGCAGGAAGGGAGTTCCACAGTCTAGGCGCATGGACGGAGAAGGCTCGGCCACCTGTGAGGGTGCGGGTCTTAGGGACCAGGTGGACCTGAGCAGCACTAGATCTTAAGTGGTAGGCAGGGGTTCCATATTTGAGGGGAAGGGCAAGAGCCGAGGGAGTAACCGTTCTAACAGTATTGTCTACGAAGTTGCCAAGGACAAAGGTGCAGTGCTTTTTGGGGGGGGAGCCACTCCAGCCGTGAGTAGAGCTCACAGCAATGCGTAAGGCGAGGTGCAGAGAGTGTGAACTGGCATATGTTGTTATAGGCAGTATCCCATTTAGCTAGGCTAGAATTCGGGACTGGGGCAAAGGCTACAAGCCCATAGCAAAGTGTGGGCAGGAGTATCCCCCTGGCTATGGCGAGCCGTGCAGCCGGGGTGAGGCAATCTTTGGCTCTGTAGGCAAGTCCAAGCTTGCCGTTTGTGGCTTTACATACATTCCGAAGATGCTCAGTGAGATCCAGTTGTGGAACAAAGGGTAACTCCTAGATACTTGATGGAGTCAATGACCGCAGGGGCACCATTAGCTCCATGGATAGTTAGGGGAGCAGGATGGGAAGCAGTTTTGCCACAGAACCAAGAAGCATGGCCTGGGTCTTTCCAGGTTTATGGTGAGCTTGTGCCCTCAAGCCAGTTCTGGATATGATCAAGTCAGCGTTAAGTGGGAGTTGATGATAGAGATATCCTGGGAAATGGACAGTATGACGAGGTCATCTGCGTATAGAGTTGGGTTCCTGTGTGTTGCAACGGAAGGCAGATCACTTATGAAAAGGGAAAACAGAATGGGTACAAGGACGGATCCCTGGGGATGCCACAGTTAATAGGGGAGGGCTGGGAGAGCACGGTTGAAGTAGGTGTATTGCTGCCTTCCCCCAAGGTAGTTGGAGAACCAGGCAAGGGCTGGGGAGGGGGAATCCGAGAGAATGAAGAGTGGAGTGGGGGTCTGAATGGTCAACCCTATCGAAGGCCTTTGAGAGGTCGACGAAGATGGCTCCAGTCAGTTTGCCTTGGTCAGTCACGGATCTGATCTCCGAGGTAACCATGGCAAGCGCAGTCAATGTACAGCATAACCCTGAAGGAAGTAGGAGAGTTGTGAGGCAACTGCCTTTTCCAGGAGCTTACAGGTAGCAGAGTATGGCAATGGGGCGATAGTTTTTCAGATCTTTGGGGTCACCTTGTTTGTAAACCGGGACAACCTTGGCCACCTTCCATATGTCAGGTATAATTCCGAGATAAGAGATGCGTTAAAAATGTGAGTGACTGGCCAGAGCGAGGAGGGATCCCAAGCTGAGCAGCTTTGGTTCGAGGCTGTCGTGACCTGCCCCGTGTGGTGGGAGAGACCGGCTAGGAGTTCCTGGGTCTCACAAACTGAGATCCATTTGAGGTAGAATGGTGAGTCGAGGGTGGGGTGCACGTCCAGGGTTTAGGGGCAGAGAGTTGGGAAGGCGGAGGAGCAGGCAGGTCAGAAAACATGCAGTTAAATGCAGTGGTAATAGTATGGGGGTTACTGCAGTTGGTCCCTCCGATATTCATGTCTGCGCACGTTTTCTTGGCGGACCCTCCGACCAGGTTTTTGATGTTTTGCCAAAAGCACCGGGGGTTATAGGCCGAGTTTAGCAGAGCAGATCTGCAGTACTCACTCTTGGTGGCACGTATGGCTGTCTTGCTGGAGTTTCTGAGCTGCCGATATTCGATGAGGTCGTTATGGTTGCAGGAGAACTTGTGTTTCACCCACCATTTGTCTCTCTGCTTCATGAGGGAGTGTTGAAGTACAGCTGCCAGATCTTCAATCAGTTCTCTATCCTGACCAGATCTTCCTTGAGTTCGTTTATCCCTTACTCCATGTCAACCCTTTCAAAGGTCTGTCATCTGTGAAAAGGCAGAACTTGCCCTTTTATGCCTTCCCATGTCACAAATGAACACATTAAAAGGACAAGGCCCAGCACCAGTCCCGTGGTACTCTGCTCATAACCTCTCTTACCTCTGAGAAGTCCCCATTACTACAACCCTTTCTGCCCTTCCGCGAGTAGCTTTCTACCCAAGCTGCACTTGTTCTCCACCCAGAAGTTTCACTGGTCCATCAAGTTCAATAATCATTTCCTAAGGCATCACCCTAAAACTGCTGTACATATCTTGTGGTGTGCAGAACATGCAATAAACCGATAATCTGAATATGGCATTCCTCATGATACTCAGGTCTATGAGAAAGGTCCATAGCTCTCATGTTTCAAGGTGTCCTCCTACAGTAGCACAGCTGTTTATTACAAAATGTTACAGAAATCAAGGTGGCAAAGCCTCAAACCAAATAGTGCCTGCCAGAATATTCCAAACCAAACAGTTTAATGGTATTTCTATGGTACCGCCCCCATGAGACTCATGGAATCTGAATCAATTATAATTATTTTTCTAAATTACAAACATAATTATACTAACATACTAAAATGGCAGCAGAATAGGCCTAACGGTCTCTTGGGTCTGCTCGATTTTCAGCACCCGCACTGAGGGCGATTTTGGTGCCCCCCTCCCCTTGGTTATACTGTCCCCAGTCCCAGATGTTCCACCTGTATTGTGCCTGGTCAGATTTACCCTCCCTGTACCTGTCCATCCCTCTTAAACCCGTCCACAGTCTCCATCTCTACCAGCTCCTGGGCAGTGCATTCCATGGCTCCAACATCCTTTCAGTGAAATAACATCTCCTCCTCTCCCTCTGAGCCTGCCCCTTCCAGCTTACACCCGTGACCTCTTGTTGCTCTACCCTCCTTCCTTTGGAGCACCCTGGCTGGGCCTTCTTTATTGATCTCTTTCATGTACTTAAAGACATCTATCATGTCTCACCTGTCCCTCCTCTCCTCCAGGGTGTACATATCAAACTCCTTGAGCCTCTCTCATAGGTCCTCTCCCCAGGCCCCAGATAATTTTGGTTGCCCTCCTTTGGACCCTCTCTAGGAGTGTAATGTCCCACTTTAAATGTGGTCTCCAAAATTGTACACAATACTCGAGGTGTGGCCTAACCAAGCAGTTGTACAATGGAAGGATCACTTCCGCCTTTCTGGAGGTAATCCCCCTGGTGATGCATCCTAGCATCCTATTTGCCCTTGCCGCTACCCTACTACAGGTCTCCGGTTGTTCATTTTGACATCTACCACTACCCCAGGTCCCTCTACCCTCCGTGACTTGAATCATATTTCCTCCCAGGGTATACCCTGGCCTGGATTTCTGACTCCCAGGTGCAGAATACAGGTTACTCACCTGTAACAGGAGTTCTAGGAATGGTATATGTTGTTCATCCACACTGTCTGGCAGGTATCCTTGCCGCTTTAAATCTTGCCGGAAGGTCTTCAAGCTGGCTCCTCCCACCCACCCGGGTGGTAAAACTCTCGGCTCCGCCCCATGACGCCAGATCTGGCCCGCTGGAAGCTCAGGTTGTGCGTCGAAGCCGGGGAGGTCGGGTGGGTCGTGTGGATGAACAACATATACCATTCCTAGAACTCCTGTTACAGGTGAGTAACCTGTATTTCTAGGGACATGGATATGTTGTTCATCCACACTGTCTGGCAGACTCCTAGCAGTTCTCCGGGAGGAGGGAGGCAAGGCGCACACCCCTACTTAGGGAATAAAGACTGGAGAACCGAGGCCCCAAAACCAGCATCCCGGCGTGACTCAAGGTCGATGTGGTAATGGGTGATGAAGGTGTGTGCTGACTTCCAGGTAGCAGCCCTGCAGATTTCCTGGATAGGACGTCCCTGGAAGCAGCCACCGATGCAGCAGTATGGCTAGGTAGAATGAGCTCTTATCCCTCTGGGAGGCTCCATGCCCGCCAACTTATAGCAGAGATCTATGCAGGAGGTGACCCACCTGCCTATCGTCCGCTTGGCTGCAGGTCTGCCAGGTGCGGCTTCAGCGTAGGTGACAAACAGCTGGCGAACCTCTCCGGAGAGGTTCGCCAGCTGTTTGTCACCTACGCTGAAGCCGCACCTGGCAGACCTGCAGCCAAGCGGACGATAGGCAGGTGGGTCACCTCCTGCATAGATCTCTGCTATAAGTTGGCGGGCATGGAGCCTCCCAGAGGGATAAGAGCTCATTCTACCTGCCATACTGCTGCATCGGTGGCTGCTTCCAGGGACGTCCCTATCCAGGAAATCTGCAGGGCTGCTACCTGGAAGTCAGCACACACCTTCATCACCCATTACCACATCGACCTTGAGTCACGCCGGGATGCTGGTTTTGGGGCCTCGGTTCTCCAGTCTTTATTCCCTAAGTAGGGGTGTGCGCCTTGCCTCCCTCCTCCCGGAGAACTGCTAGGAGTCTGCCAGACAGTGTGGATGAACAACATATCCATGTCCCTAGAAATACAGGTTACTCACCTGTAACAGGAGTTCTAGGAATGGTATATGTTGTTCATCCACACGACCCACCCGACCTCCCCGGCTTCGACGCACAACCTGAGCTTCCAGCGGGCCAGATCTGGCGTCATGGGGCGGAGCCGAGAGTTTTACCACCCGGGTGGGTGGGAGGAGCCAGCTTGAAGACCTTCCGGCAAGATTTAAAGCGGCAAGGATACCTGCCAGACAGTGTGGATGAACAACATATACCATTCCTAGAACTCCTGTTACAGGTGAGTAACCTGTATTCTGCACCTGGGAGTCAGAAATCCAGGCCAGGGTATACC
Organism: Neoceratodus forsteri; assembly: GCA_016271365.2. Taxonomy (NCBI): domain Eukaryota; kingdom Metazoa; phylum Chordata; order Ceratodontiformes; family Ceratodontidae; genus Neoceratodus; species Neoceratodus forsteri. Next base: position 705,925,147 of record CM028130.1, read on the forward strand.
CTGGGAGGAAATATGATTCAAGTCACGGAGGGTAGAGGGACCTGGGGTAGTGGTAGATGTCAAAATGAACAACCGGAGACCTGTAGTAGGGGTAGCGGCAAGGGCAAATAGGATGCTAGGATGCATCACCAGGGGATTACTCCAGAAAGGCGGAAGTGATCCTTCCATTGTACAACTGCTTGGTTAGGCCACACCTCGAGTATTGTGTACAATTTTGGAGACCACATTTAAAGTGGGACATTACACTCCTAGAGAGGGTCCAAAGGAGGGCAACCAAAATTATCTGGGGCCTGGGGGAGAGGACCTATGAGAGAGGCTCAAGGAGTTTGATATGTACACCCTGGAGGAGAGGAGGGACAGGTGAGACATGATAGATGTCTTTAAGTACATGAAAGAGATCAATAAAGAAGGCCCAGCCAGGGTGCTCCAAAGGAAGGAGGGTAGAGCAACAAGAGGTCACGGGTGTAAGCTGGAAGGGGGCAGGCTCAGAGGGGAGAGGAGGAGATGTTATTTCACTGAAAGGATGTTGGAGCCATGGAATGCACTGCCCAGGAGCTGGTAGAGATGGAGACTGTGGACGGGTTTAAGAGGGATGGACAGGTACAGGGAGGGTAAATCTGACCAGGCACAATACAGGTGGAACATCTGGGACTGGGGACAGTATAACCCAAGGGGGAGGGGGGGGCACCAAAATCGTCCCTCAGTGCGGGTGCTGAAAATCGAGCAGACCCAAGAGACCGTTAGGCCTATTCTGCTGCCATTTTAGTATGTTAGTATAATTATGTTTGTAATTTAGAAAAATAATTATAATTGATTCAGATTCCATGAGTCTCATGGGGGTGGTACCATAGAAATACCATTAAACTGTTTGGTTTGGAATATTCTGGCAGGCACTATTTGGTTTGAGGCTTTGCCACCTTGATTTCTGTAACATTTTGTAATAAACAGCTGTGCTACTGTAGGAGGACACCTTGAAACATGAGAGCTATGGACCTTTCTCATAGACCTGAGTATCATGAGGAATGCCATATTCAGATTATCGGTTTATTGCATGTTCTGCACACCACAAGATATGTACAGCAGTTTTAGGGTGATGCCTTAGGAAATGATTATTGAACTTGATGGACCAGTGAAACTTCTGGGTGGAGAACAAGTGCAGCTTGGGTAGAAAGCTACTCGCGGAAGGGCAGAAAGGGTTGTAGTAATGGGGACTTCTCAGAGGTAAGAGAGGTTATGAGCAGAGTACCACGGGGACTGGTGCTGGGCCTTGTCCTTTTTAATGTGTTCATTTGTGACATGGGGAAGGCATAAAAAGGGCAAGTTCTGCCTTTTCACAGATGACAGACCTTTGAAAGGGTTGACATGGAGTAAGGGATAAACGAACTCAAGGAAGATCTGGTCAGGATAGAGAACTGATTGAAGATCTGGCAGCTGTACTTCAACACTCCCTCATGAAGCAGAGAGACAAATGGTGGGTGAAACACAAGTTCTCCTGCAACCATAACGACCTCATCGAATATCGGCAGCTCAGAAACTCCAGCAAGACAGCCATACGTGCCACCAAGAGTGAGTACTGCAGATCTGCTCTGCTAAACTCGGCCTATAACCCCCGGTGCTTTTGGCAAAACATCAAAAACCTGGTCGGAGGGTCCGCCAAGAAAACGTGCGCAGACATGAATATCGGAGGGACCAACTGCAGTAACCCCCATACTATTACCACTGCATTTAACTGCATGTTTTCTGACCTGCCTGCTCCTCCGCCTTCCCAACTCTCTGCCCCTAAACCCTGGACGTGCACCCCACCCTCGACTCACCATTCTACCTCAAATGGATCTCAGTTTGTGAGACCCAGGAACTCCTAGCCGGTCTCTCCCACCACACGGGGCAGGTCACGACAGCCTCGAACCAAAGCTGCTCAGCTTGGGATCCCTCCTCGCTCTGGCCAGTCACTCACATTTTTAACGCATCTCTTATCTCGGAATTATACCTGACATATGGAAGGTGGCCAAGGTTGTCCCGGTTTACAAACAAGGTGACTCCAAAGATCTGAAAAACTATCGCCCCATTGCCATACTCTCTGCTACCTGTAAGCTCCTGGAAAAGGCAGTTGCCTCACAACTCTCCTACTTCCTTCAGGGTTATGCTGTACATTGACTGCGCTTGCCATGGTTACCTCGGAGATCAGATCCGTGACTGACCAAGGCAAACTGACTGGAGCCATCTTCGTCGACCTCTCAAAGGCCTTCGATAGGGTTGACCATTCAGACCCCCACTCCACTCTTCATTCTCTCGGATTCCCCCTCCCCAGCCCTTGCCTGGTTCTCCAACTACCTTGGGGGAAGGCAGCAATACACCTGCTTCAACCGTGCTCTCTCAGCCCTCTCCCCTATTAACTGTGGCATCCCCAGGGATCCGTCCTTGTACCCATTCTGTTTTCCCTTTTCATAAGTGATCTGCCTTCCGTTGCAACACACAGGAACCCAACTCTATACGCAGATGACCTCGTCATACTGTCCATTTCCCAGGATATCTCTATCATCAACTCCCACTTAACGCTGACTTCGATCATATCCAGAACTGGCTTGAGGGCACAAGCTCACCATAAACCTGGAAAGACCCAGGCCATGCTTCTTGGTTCTGTGGCAAAACTGCTTCCCATCCTGCTCCCCTAACTATCCATGGAGCTAATGGTGCCCCCCTGCCGGTCATTGACTCCATCAAGTATCTAGGAGTTACCCTTTGTTCCACAACTGGATCTCACTGAGCATCTTCGGAATGTATGTAAAGCCACAAACGGCAAGCTTGGACTTGCCTACAGAGCCAAAGATTGCCTCACCCCGGCTGCACGGCTCGCCATAGCCAGGGGGATACTCCTGCCCACACTTTGCTATGGGCTTGTAGCCTTTGCCCCAGTCCCGAATTCTAGCCTAGCTAAATGGGATACTGCCTATAACAACATATGCCAGTTCACACTCTCTGCACCTCGCCTTACGCATTGCTGTGAGCTCTACTCACGGCTGGAGTGGCCCCCCCCCCAAAAAGCACTGCACCTTTGTCCTTGGCAACTTCGTAGACAATACTGTTAGAACGGTTACTCCCTCGGCTCTTGCCCTTCCCCTCAAATATGGAACCCCTGCCTACCACTTAAGATCTAGTGCTGCTCAGGTCCACCTGGTCCCTAAGACCCGCACCCTCACAGGTGGCCGAGCCTTCTCCGTCCATGCGCCTAGACTGTGGAACTCCCTTCCTGCTCTAGTTCGTGCCTCTCCCTCCCATCCCTGCTTCAAAACATCCTTATGGAACTTCCTCAAAGCGGCCTCTGCCTGTCTATGTGCTATATAGACCCTCGGTAGTCTCCCCTTCGCCACAGACCCCAACTTGCTTTGGGAGCCTGTGAGCTGACTCACCAGCCGCTGTTACTCTCTGACAAAATCAAGCATAAGGCATTTCTGCTCCTTCTATTGGAGAGGCACTCCTGTCATTTCAGTACCTGCTACTAGCTGCACTTCTTTGATGCTCTTTCTATCTCATGCTAGGCCCTCAGGTCATGCAAATATGTGCCTGTACTTTCAATCACTTGGATGTATTCTCTGCCATGATGTTTCCTGCTGTTTATTCTACCTCACAATGTGAGAGGCTGAGAGGGACCTGGGGGTGGCGGTGGATGTCAAGATGAACAACTCTGAGACTTGTAGGAGGGCAGCAGCCAAGGCCAACAGGATGCTGGGATGCATCGCTAGGGGGATCACCTACAGAAGGAGGGAAGTGATACTCCCTCTGTATAACTGCTTGGTGAGGCTGCACCTTGAGTACTGCGTGCAGTTTTGGAGGCCACACTTAAAGAGGGACATTAACCTCCTGGAGAGGGTCCAGAGGAGGGCAACCAAAATGATTTGGGGCTTGGGGGACAGGACCTATGAGGAGAGGCTCGAAGAGCTAAATATGTACACATTGGAAGAGAGAAGGAACCGGGGGGACATGATAGAGGTCTTCAGGTACATGAAGAGAGGTAATGGGGAGGAACAGTCAGGGTGCTTGAAGGAAGGAGGAGGGCCACTAGAGGGCATTGGTGGAAGGTGGAGGGGAAGATTCAGGGAGAAAGGAGGAGGTGCTACTTCACTGAGAGGGTGGTGGAGCCATGGAATGCGCTGCCTAGGGGGCTGGTGGAGGCAGAGACAATGGAGGGGTTCAAGAGGGGGTGGGACAGGTACAGGGAAGGGTTCTGGAAGCAAAATCCAATGCAGCAAGAATATCCGGAACTGGGAAGGGAGAAGCCAGAGAAGTGGAGGGGCAACAAGGTCAGCACCCCAGGGTAGGGGCTGACCAAGCGAGCTGAACACGAAGACAGGTGGGCTAGTCTGCTGGCATTTTAGCATGTTAGTATGTTAGTACAATACTGTTATGTATATTGTTGACATACTGCGACTCTCTGCCATGATGTTACCTGCTGTTATTATACCTCTCAATGCTGTTATGTATCCTGTTGACATACTGCCTACTTTACTGTTTATAGCCATGTGTACTGTTTCCTGTTCCACCCACTTGTTCATGGGCCTGTATTGTTACCCTGACTCTGTATTATGTTTCTTATGTACTCTGTAACCTCTCGGGTCGCACCTGAAAATAGGCACTTGTTGTCTAGTGTGCTTACCTAGTAAACAAAGCAAATAAATAAATAATAAACACAAAAGTACAGGGTGATACATGAGGAAAAAGCAACCCAAGGGTCCAGCACAATGGGTTTGTGGTGCTGGAATGCACCATGGAGGAACAGGACCTAGTCATAATATCAGAAAATCTAAAATCCATAACACACTGTAACAGAGCTGTGGGAAAGGCAAACAGGATGTTGGGACACATTGAAAGGGGATCAGTAGCAGAAGTCGGAGATAATCCTCTCACCATACAGATCATTGATGAGACCACATCTGGAGTACTCGCTGGGTACTGGAGTCCACACCTGAGGAAAGACTGCAACAAAGTGGAAGCAGTACATATGAACATGTGAATATGCCAGCAGATAAAGGCCTTATGGTGTATCTAGTCTGCTCAAGTGTACTGGTCTAGCTGTGTTTTCAGAGAGACCTGTTCCCTTCCCCATTCGCCCTGTGACCACGCTCAAACCCCCCATTCACTTCTTCTCCTCTACATGCAGCTTTCCCCTTCACTTTGTCTCATCCTCTCTTGAAGCGATCCACCATTTTCAGGAGACCACCTCCTCCTGCAACTCATTCAACTTGGCCGCCACCCTCTCAGTGATAAAGTGCCTCCTCATCTCCCTCCTGAACATTCCCCACACCACCCTCTCAGTGATAAAGTGCCTTCTCATCTCCCTACTGAACATTCCCCACACCAGCTTTAGGCTATGCCTCATAGTGGACTTTTTCCCACTAAGGCTGAAGAGGCCCTCAGTGCTCGCCTTTTTATACCTTTAAGGTACATGAGGTTTCGATCATGCCCCTCCTTCTGTCCTCAAGAGAGCACATGTTGAGCACCCTGAGCCTGTCCTCAGTAAGGTTGCCCTGCTGGCCCTGGATCGTCTTGGTAGCTATGTCTGGACTGGTTCCAGCAAGTTGACATCCTTCTTAAGATAAGGGCACCTTGTACTCTAGGTGCAGTTTCATCAGTGATCTGTACAGTAGTAGTATGACCTTCACCTTCCTGCTGTAGTCCACCTGGCTATGCAGCCCAGCATCTAGTTTGCTCTGGCTGCTGTTCTCTGCAGTGTGCTGAGTTCTTCAGGTCACTCGTGATGATTACATCCAGGTCATTTTTTTTCATCTGACCTGGTTGTCTGCACACCACCCAACCAGTATTTTGTCCCCAGGTTCTTCGCCTCCAAGCACATAACCTTAGACTTTTAACATTGCACCCCAGTTGCCAAATGCCAGACCACTTCTCTAACCTAGCTAGGTCTTCCTTGAGTTCCTGTCTCCCTCCTCCCTGCCCACCCTCCCACAGAGCTTTATGTCATTCTTGAAGGCAGATTACCATTGCTCCCATCTTATGTCATTGAGATGTTGAATAACGGTGTAACCCCTTCATAAATGGGGGTTCCTCAAAGCCTTCCCGGGCTTGCCTGTTGGCTCCCTGTTTAACTGGTGTTCGCTGAAATGCCATTAGTTGTGAGTGCTTTCAAAAGCCTCCAGTGCTGTCCTTTAAAAGTTGCCTGCTTGCAGGCTCCAGTGGGTTGAAGGGGGACATGCTTCCTGCTCAATTCCGCCAGAGCTGCGGTGGATGCGCTCCTACTCAGTAGTCGCTATGTGTGCCAAAGGGAGCTTGTTCAATAGATGGCCGCAGCTATAATCATTTAGAGTATTAGTAAATTTGCAGCTTGTCTAACCTGTTTCCTTTGCAGCTGGGACTTTGTGTATTTGGCCCCTCCATTTTGGACCTGGGTGGCTGAACTGGGCCAATAGAGTGAGAGGAACATTAAAATGGCGTAAATAATGACCAACCAGGATCAGGACTCAAGCTGGAGCCGGCTGACCAATGGGGATACAGCTAGTGATTCTGGGAAGTGGAGTTCTGGACCATCGCGTTTTTTTGCACCAAAGGAGGGCGACCTTAGTGGCTGGCATCAGTAGCCCACCAATGGGATCGGGTGGCGCCCGAATTGAGAGGTTTGCCCCATACTGCCAAGGGGCAGAGACGCTGTGGCTGTGAACAAGGAAGGAGCTCTGGGCTCCTGCGCCGTTGAGTTTTTGTGCGAAAGCACTGAGAGGCCCGAGCTGGCTGCTTGAATAGCCAGCGAGCTTCAGACTGAATCCGAGAGGCAGTGGTCAGAGGAGGCTGTGTAACAGCACAGCTACCTACCAGGCTCACCCTGTAGAGGACTGGAGAATCTGCTGAGTCGTGCTCGGTCTGTCAGGAAAGTGAAGCTGCGGTGAGACTCTCGATTAGCTGTGCGTTCGGTCGGGCAAGTGAGCAGCGCTGCCTGGTATGGTACCCTCTGTTGTTTTCCATATAAATGTGTGGAGAAGATTTTGAAGCTCAGGCTCAGCCCTGTGAGTGGTGTGAGAGTGGTTTTCTTCTGGAGTTGTGAGTACTAAAGCAGGGTAGCTCCCTGCTAAATGCTTCTAGCAAGGGCAAGATTTTCAGGTTGCTTTGCTGACTGCACTGACTGAGCCTGCTGGCTCCATCTAGTCTTCATAGGAACTAAACATGTTTGTGTCAGGGCCCCAACCAGCTGCATCGAGGAACTAGCCTTTAGGGCTTGGGTACCCATAGACAGCAACTTATAGGATAGACCTGTGCACAGAGCCCTAGGTAGATACTCATATATTGTAGCAGTAAGCCAATCTCTCTGATTTCCCCCGATCCTTGTTTTTTCCCCTTAAATAAATCAGATTGCTTGTTTTGTAAAAGTACCCTGGCTAGTTTGTGTATTACTGGTGAAATATTGCACAGTGAATATGGTATAACTGTACCTTACTTTTCAGGGGGTCTCTGGAGTGAGCTGAGTGGTTCAAGCCGGGGGGTAAGTTTCTATGGTGAGGACACTGCAACTAAACCGTGTGGGCCACTAGTAGGAAGAAAAGGGGGGGTTGTAGCAACCCAGAGGGCTGTGACCAAGTCAACATCGACTGCTTTAACTCCTGACCTCTGGGTGGAGGCACACGCCAACGGATCTGGGCCTCTCACCCTGTTCTGTTACAGTTAAGGCAGGCAGGGGAAGTAACCCTTGGGATAGCGCCCCCTGGGGGTTATAACACCATATCAAGCACTGAGTCCTGTGGGAACCCACTGGTCACTGGCCTAGCTTCTGAGACTCACCCCCCCCAACTACCACCTTTTGATTTCTGTCTTGCAATCGGCTTCTGACCCATCTAGCAAGCTTAGCCTTCACCCCCAGGTCTTCCAGCTTCCTGAATGGTCTTGTATGAGGCACAGAGTCGAAGGCCTTGCTGCCAAATACAGGACATCAACCGCTTGGCCTCTGACTACTGTCCTGGTCACCCAGTCAAAGAAGTCAATTAGGTTTGTCTTGCAGGACCCCCCTGACACAGACCCATGTCGCCTCATTGTCCTGGAGCCCATTTTCCTTTAGAAAGCTCACCAGTCTTTCCTTCAGGATGATCTGCATCACCTTCCTCACAACTGAGGTGAGGCTGACTGGCCTGTAGTTCCCTGGCTCATCCATCAGCCCACTTTTATGGAGAGGCACCACATGTGCAGTTCTCCAGTCCCGGTGCACACTCCCTGACTCCAGAAAGGTGTTAAACAGGTCTGCCAGTGGACCCACCAGTACCTCTGCCAGTTCACTTAGGAGCCTTGGATGCACGCTGCTTGACTCTGGTGTTTTATCTCCTTCTGGGCCCTTAGGCCCTTATGCACCCCGTCAAATTGTATTACACCATCCATGACTCCTTCTCGTTCCTTCCTCCCCACTCCCTTGGGGCACTGGTCCATCCTTCTCATCAGTCCTCCCTGTCTCCCTGTCCCCAGTACAGTTCAGGGCAACCAAGATGGTCCAGGTAATGGGGGGTAATAGAGGAATGTCATATGAGGAGAAGCTGCAGAAAGGAGACATGTACGCGCTACGAGAAGGGAAAGGGCATTGACAGACATGTCAGGCACCTGCACGGGATTAACAGGGTGGATGTCAAAGAAACAGTGGTGGACAAGTGGAACAAGCCACTGGAAGAAGTGGTATGGGGCAAACTGGTTTCAAAGTGGGATTGGACAGGCATATGGGTGTAGTCAGAGGGGGGAGAAACTAAGAGATTGCCACTAGACCAGAACAGAGTATTTAGGTAAGATAGACAGACTGATGGGTCTCTAATCTTTTATCTACTGACAGTATCTAAGACTTTATGTATGTATGTGGTGTTCTTTCCTTCCTAAAGCAGTATGTATGTATAAAAAATCTTTAACTTAGACCATTTTATGTACAGCTTGATTGATGTATATGTAACTGTCCAAATTTAATTCTTTAATTTTATACCAAAGACGATATTTAGAATACAAAATTCAGTCACATTTCACATTTTTGCTGCTGTAGACCTGAACATCTACATTCATATAAACTAGAGATACATGAACTTGGACAAGTTTCCATCTTCATAGGATAGTGTAACTTCATGAACTCAGACTGGTCTCAGTGGCTGACCCAGTGACTGCTGAATTAGCAGTTGGCTTGGCTCATTCAAATTTTAGGATCAGGACAAGGAAGGGAATACCAGCACTGTGGAAGATCCATCTTCCCACAGGTCCTGACCAGCCTGTCTCAGCTCTGGAAATCAGTCATAGAGGACTTGATTCTGATTTGACCAGTATTGACCAGGTTTGGATCTGCCAGTGACCCGATTCTGACCCTGTCAGGATAGTGTAAGTGATTGTGGAGCTTTATTCCTGTTAGAAATTAGAATTTAGTGGGAAAATCCCCACAAAATAACTATTTTAAACATTAAATGACATAAAGAAAAGCCTTAATTAGGGTAGTAGGGGCAACTGATTCTATCATTGATCCAGTCTGTGTCTGCCTGTAACCTGGTTCTGGATCCAGTAAGAGCATATCTGTCAAGACCAGTTATTGGATAAAAATGGAGTGTGTCTGACTCTGGATAGTGTTATTTGAAATGGGTTCTTTTAGTTCTTCTGGTCACCATACTGATTTATCTCCCAGATTACATTTGTTCTGTCCCAGTAATGTGTACGTATTCTCTTCCACTGTGTCGGTCAGGATTTGAAATTGCTTGTCGGCTAGAACATTTTTTTCACTTTTTATTTATGGTATTAAGTACATATGCATACCAAATACATTCTGAATGGGCATACATTATAAGGGTTCCAGAAATTCATTACTTAGGAATATGACTATCCATTCCAATAGAACATCATTGAGGGTCTTCTTCAGTGACTTTTAGTGTAAGAATCCACCAACTCAGTTCAGGAACAATACATGCAGCCAATGCCCTAATTGTATGATAAGAAGTCCAAAAAACTCAACTTATGTAAACTGACCATTAAGGTCTATTTTTGTCATTAACAACTTTAATAAGGGAAAATAATCTCCAATCCAGAGCTCCCTTGTGAAGTTGATGGGGAGATGGTGCAGCCTGCAATGTTCTGGGAGAAGTTGGCCCTATAAAGGAATAAATTCAGGTGTCGTGTCTGGTGCTTTACGAAGAAGTGAATCCCCTGCACTAAGTCCAGCTCGTGCCAATATTATGGTTAGTAGAGGCACTCAAACTAGATTAAATGTAGTCTCCAGGGCTCTCTAAAATGAATGCAATAAAACATCTAGCCAGGCAGTAGTAGGCTGCATGCACCTCTTACCCCATCAGTGTCTCTACTAAGATCAGTGCACTCTTTATCTACATATTAATATATATACTGGCAACAAACTTAACGGTGCATCTTATCAGTGCATCTCATACAGAAGAAGCAATCAAAAAGCGTACATTCCACCATTTATAAACTGTGAAAACAAGAGGATAACCTCAACAATGAGAGAGCCAGTAACATAATAGGTTATATCCCAACTCATGAGAGTATTATACTCTTAATGCTAATTATTCAAAAGCAGAAGGTTCAAAAGTGTCTCCCAGGCAAAACTGTTGGGAGGAGAGCCTGTTTTGCAATCACAATGAAGGAAACTAAGGCATAAACAGAATGCAGGACTAATTATTTAAGTCCCAGGTACCAATTTGAAATGTTCTCAGTCCCCCTCAAAGAGCTCTTCCTCCGAGGCTTGTTCCTCACACTGCTGTTGGGCTGCAATCCATTCAATGCAGGCGCCCACTTCCTTGGGATCAGTAACTCTGTTGTAGCCACCCGACAGAAAAGCAAAGGCAGGCAGGAAGGCTAAGGTAAATGGGATACCCAGATCCCGAAGGCGGTTTTTAATTCTGTTGAATGCCTTCCTTCTCATGCGGGGTTGCATATGAGACATCTGGATAAAACAAAATACATGTCTCATCTAAATGCACCGGGCCCCTGCGTCACAATACACCCAACAACACGTCCCATTCTCCTGAGGATCACGATGTGAATAACACTGTACGGGGATTAATCAGTCCACTGGTGGGTCGCCAAGGGGTAATTCGATAAGCTTTCACTATTTTAAAGTCCCGACAGTAAGGTAAATCCTCAAGCTATGAATGCAAATATTTAGTTAGGGAGTCACCTTCTGATTCCTCGTGGAGACCCAAGGATTCTCACGTTGGCAGCTTGAACAGAGTTCTCCAACTGCTCCATGCGGCTTCTTAATGCGGCCTGCTCTTTCAAGGAAGTAGCTGTAGCAGTCAGGGCCTTTCCAACGGTAGCTTCAGCTGATTTTGTGAGTTCCCCCATCATGTCAAGTCTGTGCTGCATCGAGAGGAATTTTTCTGAGAACCCATCCAGCTTTTGGTCCATTTGTTGGACTGTTTTTGTCAGGGCATTGACCGCTGTTTGCAGGGTGGTAAGGGTAGCCCCAGTGTTGTCAGAACTCGTGGACTGAGTAGGGCCTAAATGATCCTCCGGCAGCTTAGCGTTGGAGGAACGTGAGAGGAAAAAGTCCTGTTTTGTAGTCTTCATGCGGTCCATTTTCAGGGAATAAAGCTGATCCCCGAATACAGTATCTCCTCCTCTATCAAACACAAGCAATTAGCATCAGATCTGGTAGAAAGATTGCACTTTTTAATCGAAAATAAAGATCAGGCTAGGAGCTCCAAAAAGTGCTGCTGCTGGCTAGGCTGCTGCTCTGCCCCAAGCTAGAACATTTAGCATGAATTTCAGTTTCTAGCTACTTTACTTATAGTTTTCATTATACATACTGGCGATTTAAGAGAGTGCAAATTTGTTGGAACACCAAGTGATAGATTTAATAATGGGGCTGTGCACCTCAAGATGCAGCTTGCTGCAGTTTTGTGTTCTACATCAAAGTACCGCAGTTGGAGCACACTGGTGCCTGTCAGCATGGATGGCACCTGTTTTTGGCCACTTGCTGGCATATTTTCTTGTAAGCGGGGATAAATGAAGGAAGTGGGATGGGTAAATGGAGGCAAAGCATAACAAATCAAAGCAACATTTACAAGACAGGAAGAGAACAAAATGTACATTGAGTACAATCAACAACAAGTGGCAGCTTTAACATATGCAAGATTTGGCCTGGATATAGCAGAGGATACAATTTAACTGCATCAAGGAACTATACAGGTGGAGGCAGTGGAAGCTGTACAGTAGGTTTCTGTGTGGGGGTAAGCAGGTGGGGCTAGGGCAGGGTTATAGGAGGGAGGGAAAGAGGAGACATGGAGGAGACAGTGTGGGGGAGTTGTCTGAATGGTGGAGCAGAGGTAGAGGATCAGGTGTATTTGCAGGAGAGTGAGAAGAAGTCTCAAGGAAGAGAGGAGAGTGTGCAAAGGGAAGAGGCAGAGTGGATGGATAGCGGGAGATAATTCCATAGTTTAGGGAAGTGGAAGGAGAAAGCAGCCTGGCCAGCTGAGGATGACCTTGAAGGAGTGCTAGGGAGCGAAAGCCAGGACTGCAAAGGGTGCAGGAGGGAAGGGAGAGGAGAGGAGGACAGGAGAGTGATTAATCATCCTTTGAAGGAGTCGTGTCAGACATCAAGATAGAACATTCATACTGTCAGGGAGCTTTAACAGTATTAACGGTTCATTCGAATAGGTGACATCTGACCCCTTCCTGTCTGTTAACATAACTTACCATTTCACATTGTTTTGAATAGGGAAAGTGCATGTTTTTTTGGTATGACCACATTTATGACTTGCTAGATTCATTGGCAGTTTATCTGTCACAATGGATTAGTGAACAGGTTTGTCATTGACTGTCTCCCATCTAGATGCAATACAGATTCATGCAGTTGTCCTTTTCTGGACTGAATATTAATGTAACAGTTTCACTGTTTCTCCTTTTGGATTGATTCTAATTTACTTTCACACACATTGATAATGCAGATACTGGGGAGGGGCAGAGCCTGGGAATTTCACAGTACTCTAAATAGCACTCAAACTGTGAGTGGATGTGGCTGTGTTGGTGGTAGAGAGCTAATAAATTGTGGAGCACGGGAAAACAAGTGAAATGTTTGAGAGGGTAAAATGAAAATGTTATCAGAAAATTATGAGATGTCTTAGTGTGCCAGTGGATATTTTGCCCACATTAGCATGCGACTTGAACTATGGATTAATACGCTGATTCCAGACTGTTGTAGTATTTGGCTACAAATAGTGATAGATACCCATTTACTTCATTGTCCTTATAAGTAATAGACACAGAGACCTCACTAAATGTGTACTGTATCCTCCAGGGTCAGACAGTAAATTTTCTAAAATGATCTGATTTACTTACAGAGGGGGTTCAGATATTAGCTAAGTGGTAGGAGGCAGAGGGTGATGGTCCAGGGAAACCCACCTGGGTTGAGGGAGGTCACTAGTGGAGGACCACAGGGGTGGGTAATCGGGCCACAACAGTTTGACAAAATGACATGGATAAAGCAGTGACACTAGTTAATTAAATCTGCAGGTAAGATAAAGATGGCGAGACAGTGGCTACAGAAGGACCTTACTAACATACTAAAATGCCAGCAGAATAGGCCTAACAGTCTTTTACGTCTGCTTGTTTGGTCAGACCCCACCCCTGGAGCTGACCTTGCGCCTCCCTCGCTTCGGCTTCTCCCTTCCCAGTTCGGATATTCTCGCTGCATTGATTTTGCTTCCAGAACCCTTCCTGTACCTGTCCCACCCCCTCTGAACCCCTCCACTGTCTCTGCCTCCACCAGCCCCTAGGCAGCGATTCCATGGCTCCACCATCCTCTCAGTGAAGTAGCATTCCTCCTTTCTCCTCCAGCTTCCACCCATGCCTCTAGTGACCCTCCTCCTTTCTTCAAGCACCCTGACTGTTCCTCCCTTATTTACCCCTTCATGTACCTGAAGACCTCTACATGTCCCCTGGTCCCTCCCTCTTCCAATGTGTACATATTTAGCTCTTCGAGCCTCTCCTCGTAGGTCCTGTTCCCAAGCCCCAAATCATTTTGGTTGCCTCCTCTGACCCTTTCCAGGAGTTTAATGTCCTCTTTAAGTGTGGCTCCAAACTGCACGAGTACTCGAGGTGCGGCCTCACCAAGCAGTTATACAGAGGGAGTATTACTTCCTCCTTCTGGAGGTGATCCCCTAGCGATGCATCCCAGCATCCTGTTGGCCTTGCTGCTGCCCTCCTACAAGTCTCCGAGTTGTTCATCTTGACATCCACCACCACCCCAGGTCCCTCTCAGCCATCGAGACTTGTAGCATTCCCCTCAGGGTGTACACTTGGCCCGGGTTTCTGGCCCCAGTGTAGTACCTGCATTTCCTGCATTGAACCTCAGCTTCCACTTTCTAGACCATCTTCCAGAGCCTCCAGGTCCCCTGTAGGGCCACCCTCCTCCTCCCCATCCACCACCGCCACCAGTTTTGAGTCATCTGCAAAGAGACTCATCTCACTCCTGATACCTGTCCTTATGTCAGAGATGAAGGCATTGAACAGGAGGGGCTCAGGGACTGATCACTGTGGGACCCCACTAATGACCCTTCTTGGGATGAGACTATCCTCGCAACTACGACCTCTGGGTCCGGGTCCTGGAGCCAATTGCCTATCCATCTGATCATCTGGTTCCCATTCCCATTTCTCCTAGCTTATCCAACAGGCCCACGTGAGGAACAGAGTTAAATTTTGCCGAAGTTCTAGAAAGAGGACGCCCACTGGTCTACCCAGGTCCAAGGCACTTGTCACCCAGTCATAGAACTCCACAGGGTTTGTCTGACACGATTTCCCGGACGAATCCATGCTGTCTATCGTCCAGGCACCCTGACTTTTCCAGGTCCCCCCAGCCCCTCCTTGACAATGCCTCCATCACCTTGCCCACCACTGATGTCAGGCTGACAGGCCTGTAGTACCCTGCCACCTCCCTTGATTCCCCCTGTGGATAGGCACTATATGTGCCACCTTCCAGTCCTGGGGCACCCACCCTGTCCTCAGAGATGGTGAAAAGCTCTGCCAGGGGTTTTCAGGGACATCCGCAAGTTCCTTCAGCACTCTGGGATGTAATTTATCCGGCCCTGGTGCTTTCTCCGCCTTAAGGACCAAGGCTTCCTCACTTTCTCTGCTGTGATTTCACTTCCGCTACCTCTTCTCCCTGCTTAGCCTTCCCTCCTGCCAGTGATGCCTCCCCTCTCCCCAGACCCGCCGATCGGTGAGGGTCCCCCCTCAGTATCACTGTCTCCTCCCATGTATGATGCAGCACTTATTTTCCTTGGTGAAACTGAGGTGAAGTACTCATTTAGGACCTCAGCCTGCTCCCCGGGTCTTGTGCCCATCTCCCCTGTTTTAATCCTGCTAATCTGCCCCTTCACCCTTCATTTTTCCCCAATGTATCTAAAGAACCCTTGTTCCTCTCCTAATTTCCTGGCCAGGTTCTGCTCTTTCCTTGCCTTAGCTGCCCTCACCACCCTAGTGGCCCTTCAAGCCATCAGCTCGTACCCCCCAATCCCTTTCACTCCTTGAGCACTTGAATTGCCTATGAGCTGCCTTCTTTCCCTTTCCATCTCCTGGACCTCCCTGGTCCACCAGCAGGCTTTTCGGCCCCACCGTGATTGTCTTATTTTGCACAGGTGCTGTAGCACCTGCACCTCTCCTGTTGATTTCCCACCTACTATCAGCATCCATGTCTGACCCAATCCCATCCAAATGCTCCTTAAGGATCCTTCCCATTTTCTTAAAATCCGCCCCCCTGAAGTCAGTTACCTCCGTCTTTGTGCAGCCTTCTACCCCTCCTAGGTATAGGCAGAACCAGACTGTGGCATGGTCACTCCCTGCCAACGGGTCCCTTACCTCCAGGCCCCCAATCTGGTCACTGTCCACCAGGACCACATCCAGTACCCGCGCCTCCCTGGTCAGTTCCCCCCACCTGCTGAGTTAAGAATGCATCTTGAAAGACTTCTAACAACCTCTGTTCCCTGGCCACCGAGGATGTCATAGTCTCCCAGTCTGTTCCTGGCATGTTTAAGTCCCCCAACACCACCACCCTTCCCCTGCCCAGTCTGCAGTGTCTCCCAACATCTGCCACCAGACTCTCCTCCAGCACCTCTGCCAGTGCAGGGGTCTATACACCACCCTATTTTACTTCTGCCCCCTTGTTATCAAGGTGACCCAAATCGCCTCACGGTTCCCTCCGCCTCCTCCCCCCTATGCCAATGCAGTTTTGACTATCATTGCTACCCTCCTCCCTTCTCCCCACTGTCCTTTCTGAACATATGTAACCCTCCAGGTTCAGGTCCCAGTCATGTCCTGCGGTGGCCCAGGTCTCAGTGACCACTGCCACATCCACCGCTCCCTCAGTTAGCATCGCCTGGAGCTCAGGCATTTTTTGTGCTAGCTCCTGGCATTTATGAGGACTACCTTCCACCCTTTCCCTATACTTCCATTTCCCTGCCTGCTTTCCCCTGGTCTGCACTTTACCAGTCGGCCTTTTCCCTGCGATTCCTCCAGCTCCGCTGGGGGTGGAGACAGAGTCCTCCTTTATCTCCCCTCGACAGCTTTTTCCCATCCTCCCCCTTCACAAGTTTAAACCCCACTTTTCACCAATGAACCCTCTATTTTCAACTTAGATTCCCTCCTCCAAATTGAGATGGAGCCATCTCTAGCATACAGCTCCTTGTCCTCCCAGGTCTCCCCGCAATCCCCCATCAACCCATACCCTCTGGCCTCACACCACTCCCTGAGCCACTGGTTTATCTCCCTAATTTTCCTTTTGTGTTCCCCACTAGCCCTTGGCACTGGCAGGGTTTCTGAGAAGGAAACTGTGCATCCTATGTCATGACAGACCCTGGCAAGCTCCCTGAACCGTGCCTGTATCTCTAGCTCGCTGTTTCCATCAATGTCATTTGTACCCAGGTGGACCAGTATGTCCGGGGAACCCCCTACAATCCTTTGTCAGCTGATATACCTCATACTTAGCCCTGTGCACCATTAGTCCAGGGAAGCATTTTGTTCTAACTGGCCAGGCTTCTCCCTCCCTATCCCATTTGATACCCCTGATCATAGAATCCCCCAACAGGAGCACTCTGACCGCTCCTTTTCCTCCATTTCCCCTTCCATGTCCCTCGTCCTTTCTACCGGCCCCTCCACCCAGCCGGCTCCTTGTTCCTCCCTATCTGGGTGCCATGCCTGCCCCTCCTTATTTACCCTGGCCACCCCTCCCTCCAATCCTGTGCCTCCTCCTGGCATCCTTCTGTTCTCGGCTAACTCCCCTCACTGCTCGCAACTGGTCCTTCCCCATCCGCCAAACTAGCCTGGCTCATCCTCCTTCCTTCCTGTCTCCGCTTAGTCCCTCCTCTGCTTGTTGTGCTCCCCTGGCCTAAACCCTCAGCTCCCTTTACTGTCTCCTCCTTGTACTTCTGGTCCTTCTCCTTGCGCTTTCCTCCCTCTTCCCCCTGCCCCTTCTGCTCTGATTCACTGCTCCCCCATTTTCCTGCATTCCAGGTTCCCCCCTGTTCCTCCTGCTATCCGGCCCCTGCCTCCTGCCCCCCACTCTCTTTCCATCTCTAACCACCCCTGTCATGGCTACATTACCTTAACGTATGATTGACGGGAGATTTGGCAGAGAGGAGGCAGATTAAATGTAATGCAGAAAACAGCACAGAGGTGCACCTAGGTACAAAAAACAAGGATCTGAAATATAAATTATATGGTAAGGAGCTAACAGTAACATATCAGGAAACAGATTTGTGGCTGATAATAGATAGGAAGCTGAAACAATCCTGCGATGTGTGACTGCAGTAAGCTAGCAAACCTTAAACTGTGTTTATATACAGAAAGAGTAGGGAGTAGCAAAGTGGGAGGGAAGGGATATTACCCATGTTTACAAGTCAAATATTCTGGAGCCTAACGAGGCACCTGATTGGCTACTGGATCAGTCAATAATGTGTTAGAAATGACCGATGCAGCTGCCAGTTAGTGCTGTGTGGCACCTAATGTCTTAATTGTAAGAAGTACTCATACTCATGCCACACGGCTCACACTACACCACTCAAACAGCAAAAGTAAGTTCAAAAACTCTAAAAATGAAAGTTGTTATTGCTGTTGGACCTATAATTGCAATAACAGCCATGAAGGTGATCATTTCCCCTCATCTGTTTTATTTTATTTATTTATTTATTTCAATCTAGGATTACAATACTTTTGGTGGATGCTCTTTACAAAAGGTTCCATGTCAGCGTGTGCAACAGTCATCATTTTTGTTACAAACATATAGTCATTGACTTACAAACATGTAATATCGGTACAAGACTTGAGCTATGAGCAAGACAAGGGAAGGGGGGGTGGTGGTGGGGAAGTGAAGATAGGAGGTCTGGGGGAGGAGGTGCAGGGGAAGGGGGAGAAGGGAGGTGGTTGGAGGGGGGCAGGAGGAGATATGGGGGAGGTGGCAAGGGTGGGAGACAGTGCAGCTAGGGCCTTGTCAAGGAATAGGACAGGTAGGTGCTAGGGTGCAAAGACTGATTGTAAGTACTGGGTGCTGGGGCATGTGCAGCTGGAACAGTGGAAATGTTAAGATGGACAATCGCGAGGATACAAGCAGTGAGAGGCGCAGCTTGGACTTGAAGAGGCCGAGGTTGGAGCGGTCGCTATGTCGCTGCCAAGAGAGTTGAGCCAGTTGGATGCCCGATAGGTGAATGATCTTCGTCCTTGGATCATGCTACATCGTGGGATATGTAGTAGATGGGAATTGGATCTCCTTGGCATTAGTCTCTCAGAAATGACTGGCGTCGTCTCGATCATGACTGCTTAAAGAGACACTGTCAACCCCCTTAGGCCTCAAATTGTCCCTAGTCTAAAACACACATTTTAAAATTGCTTATGTGCTGTAGATACTCCTGATGTAGCTGGCTATTTGATTATGAGTCTGTTTTCCTTTTTTAAAGTGAAAAACAGATTGCCAGCCATACTGGTGTTACCACACACAGAACATGTTTGTTTACATTTCTTGAATAACTTCCACTGCATCTTTCCTGGACTTGGGAACACCCTTGCACAGTCTAGCCTCTCATAGTGTGCTGGGAGAAGAGTAGACTATTGCATCATGAGTCGCTCCACTGTTTGGGGGTGTTGGTAATGTTCAGGAAGTATGCAATTCGAGCTCATCAAGGATTTGAATCAAAACAAAGTTGGGCATAATCACACTATTACCATGCATTTCAGTTCTACTTAGAAAGGAAGCAGATGAAACAACCAGCAATGTCAATGAATTTTATAGTAGGGAAGCAATCATAAAATGTGGGTTTTCAACTAGAAATAATATGCTGTAAAATGGGTGATAGTATCCTTTAAAAAGGGGTTCATGAGGGTGCATTTAGACTACTAGAAATTCAAGAAGTAACTTCTCAAACCAGACTAGTTTAATTAGTAATGTTATTAAGGGTGCTGCTGGTAAGTGGCTAAAATAAATCAGCCAAACAAAACCCAGTGTGTCACCCAAAAAAAATCCTGCCCAAAAGGCCTACAATCATTCATTTTCCAGGACGCTTCTGAAAATGAGCTGTTTACAGCTTGTGTTGTCTTTTCTGGTGAAACCATTTCAAATAAAAAATTATTTTCTCTTTCTCAACTCATTGGTTCTTAGCATGTTTAAACAGGGGCCTTAGTTATCAAAGATCAGCTTAGACCTGAATAAGCCTAACCAACACTGATCTCTTTAAGTTAGATCATACATGATACCATTCTTAGTTGTTATTTTTACCTCCCTGATGTGAGTTGAGGTCCTGTTGTTTCATTCTCTTTCTCTGCAAAGACCCCCCTCCTCAGCGTGCAGTTCTGGTCACCACAGAGAAAAATGAAGATATTTCAGAGATAGAACTTTACAGCATTTGACTGCACAAATGAGTAGAGGATTAGAAAAGCTGAGCTATCAGGAGAGATTGGAGTATTAAGCATGGCCACCTTGGAGAAAAGAAGGGCATGGGGTACATATAAGGGGTGTGGCATACAGTTGTATCATTTCTATTCAGTAAAGCTACCAACTTTCCAAGGCCTAAAACTGGGACAGGGACCATCCTGATCATGCCCCCACCACCACCATGTCACTCCCATGGGAACCACCGCAGACAGTGCTGCACACAATCAATTAAATTTTGCTGCCTGCTGTGCCATGCCGCCCCACAGTAATACCAGTAGCAAACATCCAGATTAAAACAGTACATCATTCTGCTGCAGTAAGTTCCAAATCATGACGTACAGAAAGTTCATTAGAAGGAAACCTGCATTAAATTGTGATCAGACATTCAACTGCATGCATTGCTCCTCCCGACAGTCCCATCCCAACCTGCTTACACTCCCTCATTTGCTGAGCAAACTTCACTTCAGTGACTCCCACCACTGCACCAGATTGTTTTCACACACTTCCCTGCAGCTGATCAGGTTCGGTACCGTAGTTCACTGCTGCTGGTCTCTTCTGTCTGGAGTCCTCTCCGCTGCTGGTAGGCAGATGTCCACATGCACTTGTTTGCACTACTACCCAGTCTAACCTAACAGGAAGGAACATGCTTTTACTGTGTTCCCGCTGACATGCTACGGTGCAACACAGGCTGGGTTGAAGTTGCAAACTGCTGTCCAGCTTGGGCAGTGCCACAGTGGTGCTGAATTAACTGTCAGTCATGGATTAGCAGTCAGCAAAAAAAGGGGACAAAACTGGGACAAGTAAGCAAAAACCAGGGCAAAAGTGACATTTTGCAAAACTTGTGGGGACACTGGGACATGCTGCCTAAAATAGGGACTGTCCTGGGAAAATGGGGACTGTTGGTAGCTTTACTATTCAGAAAACTTAACTTTCAGTCATATGCCTTTATTTAAATGCTGCCCTATTACAGCTGGATCTCCCACAACTGGCACAATGGATTGTGAAGTGCACATTTTAGTGAAGGCCAAATGGGTTGCAGTCTGTGCATCGGCAAGGTGATGAGCATTCTCTGAACCATTAAGGAGTCAGTGCCTTTACCAGGGGCTCCTGTGAGAGAAAGTCAGAGGGCAACTTCACCGGCTTCAAAAACAGCCACACCTCTTAACAGGTGGCCTCTCTGTTAATGTTGGCAAATAAAATGAGCTTCTGAGGGATTCACACTCTGTCAGGGATATAGAACAAGGAGAGGGGAGTAGAACTGAGGCATCAGGCTTCTTATTAGGTGCTTTTACACTGGCAGTCTTGCAACGGAATAAGTGTTATGGAAGGACCTTACTATTCTATCCAATGCTGTGTAAATGCCATTTGTTCCATTCTAAAAATGAACGGTCACCTGAACTGCACTCCGTGGTGTAGGTGGTTTCCACTGAAATGTTCCGTTGCAGGGTGCTGTGTAAAGAGTCCATTCTGGCACTACAACCCTAGCTCTAACTCTCGCGTGATGGCCACTAGTGCAGGTCGCGCTACCTCTCACACTCACCCCAGGTAATCTCGCAAGGAGGACTGCACCGGTAAGGATGGCTGGGTGCTTCTATGGCACTTGTGTAATCAGGTTGTGGAGCGGAACCGGCTGTATCGGCGCTACACAGGTAACACTAGTTTCTGCACAGCAGCATGTGTGTAAAAGCGCCTATTGTGTCTGTTATGGGAAAGAACAAGAAAGGCAGGTAGTACTGAAGCAGGCAGGTTATCTGCTGGGAGGTGCTGCTAGAGATTAAAGACCTTTTGGGGTAAGAACTGGTCAACTCTTTTCTGTTTTGCTAATATAACATTTCAACCTCTAGGTATGAGCCTAAGTCAGTCTAGAGTCAAACACTTGTGTTTGCTGTATAAAACCTATTTAATTCATATGTTTTTCCTGACTGTACTGTAGCGTTTACTCTGGAGCAGTGCTCAGAGAAAGGTGAGTGAAGTCTGTTTTAGTCACCTTTTTAAGAAATACTTTATACAGTTTTTGAATGAGTGCAAATACTCCTCCCATACCTGAAAATTTTATTATTGCTTCAAAATGAGCATTTTCTTCAAGATCTGAAGAATTTTACTCACCAAAATGCCATGTATGCACTTAATTAAAAAAATGGGAAGTAAATTATTTTCAAGGCCAAAATTATCTGGAGCAGTGCTCTGGAGTATATTAGTAAACAACACATTTATTAAGATATAAATGACTGATGGTGCACTCTGAAAAAGGAAATTTTGTGGATCTCTGAGGTATCTGTCCTACTGGAGGCATGACTGAAGAGGCATGCTACCGTAACTCAACCTGAGCTAAGTAATCCTTTCTAATACAAGGAAGTGATTAGGTAAAGGAGCTAAACAAGACCAAACACTTCCTGAGGTTCAAACAGTTGAGCTTGACTTGATTCAAGGGGACTGGTTACTGGGATCATGGGCCCATGTGTCTGGGCCAAGCTAACTATGCAGACAAGCTAGTGTGGGTGCAGTACACAGAATAAGGCGAACTAGGGTGGAGGTCTGTGACAAGCTGAGAAGTTTGCAGACAAGCACAGTCTATGCCTAGGGTGTTCAGATTTTTGATAGAATTTACAGAGTGGACTAAGGGTAGCTTTTGTCACTAGTACAGGATAGCAGAATGGGAGCATAAGTTAAAGCTGCGAGGGTATGATAAAGGTGAAGCATCGAAACAACTTTTCTCTCAAAGGATGATTAGCTTGAGGGCTAGGCTGCCAGTGGATATTGTAGAAGCGTGGAGTGTGGCTACTTTTTAAAATTAGGCTAGATAAGTTTATATCTGGACAGAATAACACTGTATTTGTGATTTGAACAAGCAATAACAGAGGCACAGTTTTCATACAAATTCTGAAACAGCATGGCTGTGACTGCTTTAAGAGCAGGGATTAACTGGATGGACCATTGGTCAGATTACGTTTTGTAGATACTGTGTTATACATGCAGCCCAATGCCCTGTGCCAGACTCTTTAATTATATGGAAGATACATGTAACCCCTACTGCAAAAGTGCAAGGGATTACATGGCTCCACAGAACTCATCAGACAGCAGTCTGCTGTTGTGGTTGTTATTGCTCCCTCCAGTCCACCAGTATTGCTGACGGGGACTACAAGTGAAGAGGAGTGCTAGCCTTCTTTAGGGCTGAGCATGTCATGGAACTTCATGGCACCTGCTGTACCAGTGATTCTTTCCCTGTCAACACTGATGGAGAGGAGCACACTGGTGCACCTGACAGTATCAGGGACTTTTCCCACCAGCTGTGCTGCCTGTACTGGAACATCAGCATGGCTAGCCATGCTGTACATATCCTTGGGCAGATGCCCTTTGAAATAAGGATTTGAGGGCCTCTGCCCATGGAGTACAATTGTGCATTATCTTGCCGAGCCTCTGACCCCTGGGAGACATGGCAGCAGTCAGAGGATGAAGACACAGCTGATCAGGCTTCAGGAGAGGAGCCACAGACGACTCTGGGACACAGGGGTGAACTTCATTGGTTCACTCTGAGGTCGGGTTGCCAATCAGTCATTAAGGATTAGCCAGACAGAGCCCTGTTACTGACAGAGTGTCTTAACCAGAGCAAGGGCTAGAAGTGAACAGTAGGAGCTATTCCAGAAATTTTCAGTTCTGTGTCAAAACAGCTTGAAGCAGAGCTGTTGCCCAAGTGTGCCAGTTCTTGGAGGCCAGCCTGAGGGCTCCTACAGCCCAGAAGCAGAAGGCCTTTTCTACCTTTAAACAGCCACGTAAGGGAGAGACTGCTACATTCTGAATGAGAAGGAGAGAGAGAGAGAGAGAGACCCTGCACCAGCAGTTGAAGGACGTGATCCTCATTGGAGCCACCCAGCAGCTAAAGTGTCCCTAGAGAAACTTTCCAGAGACAAACCTGAGCAGTTGGAACTTCAGCAGAGCCCCTGAGGCCTGAAAGCCACTGTGCTAGCCGCCGTAGCTAGGTGACAGCCTGCAGTGGAAGTTATCTTGGAGTGATGCTGAAAGTGAGCATACCAATCTAACAGTCATCTGATCCCCACAAGATTGCAAGCAAGCGCAAGAGGAAGAGACGAGCTGACCTGCGAGATGCCAGAGGGAGCCCAACAGAGGAAGCCTTCTGAGGTAAGGAAGTCTGTGGATGAGAGCCAGTAAACTCAGCCAGGACTGCAAAGACTGTATAGAGGTGACTGCCACCAAGGATAAACCATCAGAACCCTATCAGGGCTTTTGGGTTCCGCATCCCACGGCATCATGTAGCATAGTCTAGATAGGGCCACAGTTTTGGTCACCAGTTTATGGACAAGGCTATCTGGCTGGGATTAGAAAATTTGGGTTTTGTAATTTGTTGTGAAGGAAAACAATGCCCGCTGTCATATGCAAAGTGACTATCAACAGGCCTACACTGATCAAGCAGATGGGTACCGAGTGAAGCAGTGGAGAGACAAAAACGTATCCATATAATTAAAATGTTTGTACTCCCTGTTTCTGTATATCTGAGTTATATCTCCTCCTACAGAAAATGGAGACAAAGTTAACATACATTTTAGAATGTTAAGACATCAGAATCACACATAACCCCATAATGCAAGGCATCGTGGGATATAAATGCAAATCGCCAGGACAGTTTAGGCAGGTTCTGCTTTAAGCAGGAATGTATGGTGCCAGAGGGCCTCTCATAAAGTCTGCAAAGGGTAAGAACAGAAGGCAGACATGTGTTTTGTCGTACACAGGAGTTCTGAGTGTGCCTCGTCTGTATCTCACCCCAGTGGAAAACGGGCCAGTCCTAATGTGATCTTGTGGATTTGGGTCACGGTAGGCCCAAACTAAGAAAGCAAGCTTATATTATTTGTTATGTGATTTAGTATTATGTTTCAGATAAACTGGTACTGCACTGTGTAAGAACTGGGTGGGTTGTGCCAGTGGGAACCACAGTTGGTCGGTACTTTTTCCTGGGGATATTACTAGCAAATTACCTGGCTCGCTTAATCATTCCCTGACTGAAGCACCGCAGGGGTCAGAATTAAATTTTGCAGCCACCAGTGAGCACGGTTAGTGACTGGGAAAATCCACTAACCCCACAGACTTTTCCACTGGCCCAGCTGGTGTACTTATTGAAATGTTACCTTTTCCAGTACAAGCTCACCGGAATAGTTAAAGAAAAATGTTACTAGCCCGATACAAAATCTGCCAACATTTGGCTAGTAGGCCAGTGGCATTTTCAACCCTTGCACCACATAACTTATTTAAAGCAGCAGTGCAATGAAAATGGATTCAAATTTGACCCAAACTTTTTTTCTTCTTAGTCGATGCCAGATGTCTTCCAGTTTATTTTGGTGGCACAATTTTCAGTTTTCATTATCATTTAAGAATTTTATGACGTTTTAAATAATTATTTCTCAAGAAAAAAAGATGGCCACCTGATTTTTGCATAGAAATAATATTGAGGACCGGAGGAGGGTAGAAGTCCAGACAAAAATTAAAATGTATAGTACACAGCACAGGAAGCATCCAGAAAACCCAGATCAACAGTTTTGTTAATAATTTTCATAACCATAGCAGAAAATTAGCTTTTTGGAATAACTTTTTTCCTTGCACTGCTGCTTTAATCTGTAACATTTCTGGGTAACGAATCTCCACAGGGCCGACTGACCCAGGCCACTTAAACCTTACCAGAGTCTGTAATGCAGGGGTAGTGTACTGACATCATATAGTGACCTGGTACATACACGCTGCTGCCTACACCAACAGTCCTTTTGTTAGCACCATGAGCAGGTGTAAAGGGCAAGTCTTATAAAAAGGAGCTGTAATTTGTTTTCCGTCCCTTTTTGATGTCAGATGTCATTTATGCTTGAATCGTAAGGCTTTATAGCTGCCTCACTTGCTACTTTTAAAAATTAAAGTTTTTTGATTTCTTTGAAACCTCATAGACACACCAGACAGTTTGGGGTAAGGTTTTATTAGTAGACTCAGGGGCTGCTGTGCAAGCTGAAGCTGCTGCCGTACGAGTACAGTTATGTGAGGTTAAACCAGTTGTGGTTTACCATGGAAAATGAAGACATGGTGTTTATTTTTCACCTGAGCTGCTTAGAGCAAGAGCTGCGGCAAAGGGAGGTCGCTAGATGGAACAACCAGGCGTTTCAGAGTTTGACATTAAAAAAAAAAAAAAGTGATGATAACAAGTCAGGTTGTTAGCAAGTTCTTTGTTTGCAGGGTTATATCTATTGATGTTAGTAAACAGTTAGAAGAATGAAGCCTCAGGGCTTAACTGAACTATTAATAGTTACACTTAATCAAGGTACACAATCTCTATTTTGGGGCCTACCTTCTGCTCAGTTGCCAGTATTTTATAGCAGTATCTTTAAGCTGGTTAGCACACAGGGACCTCAGGTTCAAAGAGAATTTGTAAGCTCCGGGTGCAGCGTGCCTGAATTTCAGCATGCTTGGTCCACAATACTGCCACCATGGTAGTCTCAGCCGATGATCTGCCTGTTTGTGTGGTCCCCAGGATTACCAGATACCTGGCCCTTGAGACCAGTCACAGTGGTGTTCTTTTTTATGTTGGCTAGATACTGTCTTCCCAATGCTTTCCCTGTCCCCACTCCGGCCATCTTGGCTATATCTTGTACCTCGGTTAATGCCATCCTACAGGGGGTAAACAAATGATTGGTGGCTCACACCCTACCTCCCTGGAAACCTAGCACCAGCTCCTGGATAGGACACCTATGTCACTCAAACCCAAGTCTCCCAAGTGGCTGCGAGGAGTGCTGTTGCCATGGCACTGAGGTCAGCTAACTGCAGTATTCTTATCTGACAGTTGTAAGTCTGATTGCTTATTCATGAAGCAAATGTGCAGTCTGATTGGCTGCAGTACCGGGTATTAATCCTTTAGAAATGACAGGTATAGCTCAGAGCGGCAGACACATGTGTAAATTTTTAATAAAGACTTATAATTGCAAAAATGATCTTATAGCTTGTCATTTACTGGGGATTAATGACTGATTCAGGATGGTCCAGCTGGTTGTTAATCTCCAGGACTAGCCACCTGTTCGGTGATTATTGTTTAATTAGAATGTTCATACATTCACCCAAATTTCAGCATGTCTGGCAGGCAGCACCAGGCCTTGCAGTCTTCCTTTCTGTTTCAGCGTTCCATTTATCCCTTATAGTCTGCTTCTCAGTTTCCGCCTCACAGATTCATGCTATTGACACTCTGAATTGGGTCTCCCTCCAACAGCTTGCTACCTGTGTCATGCAAAGGGGGATCCAACTTCCAATCAGACATTCATAGTCCATCCAAAATATTGCAGATCCTGCATCCACAGATCAGGGGCGCATTATCCCTGTCC
The DNA here is from genome assembly GCA_016271365.2 of Neoceratodus forsteri. Classification (NCBI taxonomy): domain Eukaryota; kingdom Metazoa; phylum Chordata; order Ceratodontiformes; family Ceratodontidae; genus Neoceratodus; species Neoceratodus forsteri. The sequence goes on from CM028130.1 coordinate 705,952,378, forward strand.
AGAACTGAGCTAGTCAACAGGAATTATGGGTAATAATCAGCTGCAATACACCTTAACCAGTATCATATTTTATTTTCTTAAAAAAAGATTCATTTAAAGAGACTTACCAGCCTCATTATATGCACCGGATATATCAGTGCCTTACCCTTGCAAAATGCTATTGCTGTAGATGTTACCAAAAATATGCCAGTACTTTACAAGCAGTAATGCTCGTAACTTTCCCCCCACAGGCTTACTCCTACTTCCTGGTTTGTAGAGCTGCCCATGTTCTGTCCCTGACAGCTTTTAAATTGTTTTTATATATTGTAATGGTCATTTGGTGATTAATCAAGGGCACTGGTCAACTAAGGGCCTTTAGTTGACCAGTGCCCTTGATTAATCACTCAAATGACTATTTCAATAAATAAAAACAATTTAAAAGCTGTCCCCCATAGACTATAATGGAGTGCTTCCCCACGCTCTCCCTAGGATCACGTCATAACTTTGCTGAGTGCGGGGGCAGAGCGTGGGCGGCTCTACAAACCAGGAAGTAGGAATAGCCTGGTGGAGGAAAAGTTACGAGCGTTACTACTTCTAAAGTACTGGTATATTTTTGGTAATATCTACAGCAACAGCATTTCGCAGGGTTCAGGCACCAATATATCTGGCGCAAATCTCGAATCATTTAACTTGGTGGATCTCTTTAAAAAAATGATGACCATGCGTTCCTTTAGTAGGCTGCAAAATTTTACTTGGAAAACTTCATAGTTTAGGGGTGCTAGGATTCTTGCTTTCAAGTGAGTAGTTCTAAAATACTCCCCCATAGCCACTTATGACCTATGTATCATGGAATGACAGTGAATTTTATTTTGGGGGGGGCATGCTTTTCTTTGACATGCACTTGGCTACATTGAAAATAGTTTGGGTGACAGATATGGTGGACTGCTGGTCTTCATTTTATTATACTACAAAGAAGCCTCCTTGGACCATTTCAGGTTGATTTTTTTTTTCCAGTTTGGATTAGGGATGTCACAGTGTTATAGTTTTACAGTATACAGCAGTATTGGAAGTCATGGTATTGATACCGGGCAATTTCTGATACTGCGATAACTGTGCTTCACAGTATACTTTGATATTCAGACCTTTCAACTCATTTTTTTTTTTGTATTTTTTTGTATTTTGAGGGACAACTTTCCTGTACACACTAACTCTTTTTGATGTTTGTGGAGGCTTCTTTGTTGTACAAATATCACTTCTTCTGTAATACCACGGTATAACGTAACATGATATTACATGTGACGCTTACCATACTGTCAGAATTTCATATGCCGTGATATCCCTAGTTTGGATATTGCATTTCAAGAGTATTGAAGAGACTGTGGCTAGACTGGCTTCCTGCAGAGTATTCCCAATAAGCTGGATGGCAGTGACAGTGACTGAAGGCTCCATGATTTAGAGCAATACAATAAACAGGAATTAGAGCAAATTATGTGCTAAGCTAACTGATCTTCTCCTTGAGTTAAAATAAATTATAATTTCAGAAAAATTAAAGGGACACTTTCGACCTGTTTTACATTGTAGTATGTCTAGTTGAAACCCCACATTTTACGATTGCTTATCTTCTGTAAAATTCATTGATGTTGCTGGTTATTTTATCTGCCTCCTTTCTTAGTAGAATTGAAATGCATGCTAATGGTGTAGTTGTACGCAGTCTTGTTTTGTTTCAAATCCCTGATTTACTATTTTTGTGTAGTACTTGAACTCTGTAAACACCTCCAAAGAGCACAGACCTTCATAATGGAATTGCATACTCTCCTCCTACTGCATAATGAGTGTCAAGACTGTGTTGGGAGTGTTCCTAAGTCCAGGAAAGATGCAATGGGAGTTGATCATGGAATGTAAACAAACATGTTTTGTGTAGTAACACCGGTATGGAGGTTAATCTCTTTTCTACTTTTTGAAAGAAAAATGGAATCAGAATCAACTACCACCTACATTAGCAAGCTCTACAGAATGTGAACAATCATATTGGGGACTATTCTATAAGGTGCGGAGTGGCTACACACCATGTATCTGGGGCATGTAGACACTTCGTGGCCACTGAGCTTTGCCTGATTCTCCAGGGGGGTGCGGCGCTGGCATGCACCTGATCCTCCGGCCGGTTGGCGAGATCATCGAGGGGGTGGTCTTGGGAGGAGGTGCAGGAGTGTGTTCCTGCACTACTTGAATGTGCAGACTGCCAGGCGAGGGGGCACAGGCTACACATTTCAGAAGCAGTCATAGCCGCTGCGCACCCTCCCAACAGTATGCGGCCGGCAGCGGCAAACCCTATAGGCCCCCGCCAAGCCACTCCGGCACAGTGGGACCACTGAAAGGGCAGATAGCCTCCCACCACCACCACCACTTGAACCCCTGCGCCCAAACCCAATGCCCCATGCCACACATCCCTGTACTCATCTGTGCCTGTCCCTGTCTTGCAGGCCTCCCCCACCTGACACACATAGGAGCACAGGTCCTGTGAATGCATAAAGACCCCCCCACCTGCCCAGTACAGCCACACTAGAACAGTCCCCCCCAAATCATGGCCTCCCTGGCCATCTATGGGTGTTCTGTGGACCCTCCGTGACACCGACAACCCCTCCTGACCCCCATGCCTGCCCATTGGTGCCACCATGGGATGGCCAGCGGCACAGCACTCCTCACAACTCCACGGCCACCGGCCATCCAAGTGATACTGACAGCACATGCTATATGTAGGCGGCCTGCACCCAGCATCACTGGGCTGGCCAACAACCATGGAGGTGTGTGGAGGGTGGTGCTGCTGGACGTCCCGTGTTGTGGGGGGGGCACGGCAGTGTGTGCTGTGGGGGTATACCACTGCCTTGAGGACAGGGCTCGGGGTGCGTGGTGGGGTACACCTACCCTGGGAAGGGGAGTTGCTCTGTGAGAGGGAGGCGGCCTATGGGTCGGGGGTACACCCACCAGGGACCATCTGTGCACTTTGTGGTGCTCTTGTCCATGGGCATGGCCTAGGGAGGACACTGGCCAAGAGGGTTGGTCCACATGGGTCCAGGTGCCTGTGTTTGGCATTCACATACCTGGACCCATGCCCTCAAGCGCAAGTGATCCACTGCGGGACCCTGGCCGGGCATCCCATTGGATGCTCACCTAGGTCTGCTACGCCACCTCCGGCTGCCCTGTATGGGTGTATGCACGGGGGGGGGGGCTGCGGTAGGGAGCCTTGCAGTGGCCGGTGGCTGTGAAGGCAGCCACTGCACATCGTTTGACAGGTGCGGGGCTGCGGGTGGGATACACACCTCTGGTGCATAATTCCCACCCCATGGAGAATCCCCCCATTATGTGTTTTTTAAACTAGGGACAGTTTGAGGCCTAAGGGAGTTAATGGTGTCCCTTTAAATCACACGTACGTGAATACTAACATACTAAAATGCCAGCAGAATAGGCCTAACGGTCTTTCGCGTTTGCTCATTTGGTCAGCCCCCACCCTGGGAGCTGACCTTGCTGCCCCTTGCCTTCTCTGGCTTCTCCCTTCCCAGTTCCGGATATTCTCGCTGCATTGGATTTTGCTTCCAGAACCCTTCCCCTGCACCTGTCCCACCCCCTCTTGAACCCCTCCACTGTCTCTGCCTCCACCAGCCCCCTAGGCAGCGCATTCCATGGCTCCACCACCCTCTCAGTGAAGTAGCACCTCCTCCTTTCTCCCCTGAATCTTCCCCCCTCCAGCTTCCACCCATGCCCTCTAGTGGCCCTCCTCCTTCCTTCGAAGCACCCTGACTGTTCCTCCCTATTTACCCCTTCATGTACCTGAAGACCTCTATTATGTCCCCCAGTCCCTTCTCTCTTCCAATGTGTACATATTTAGCTCTTGAGCCTCCTCATACATCCTGTCCCCAAGCCTCAAATCATTTTGGTTGCCCTCCTCTGGACCTCTTCCAGGATTTTAATGTCCCTCTTTAAGTGTGGCCTGCAAACTGCACGCAGTACTGAGGTGTGGCTCATCAACAGTTACACCAGAGGGAGTATCACTTCACCCCAGGTCCCTCTCAGCCATCGAGACTTGTAGCACTCTCCCCGGGTGTACACTTGGCCTGGTTTCCAGCCCCCAGGTGCAGTGCCCATTTCCTGCATTGACCCTCAGCTTCCCACTTTCTAGACCATCTTTCCAGAGCCTCCAGGTCCCCATGTAGGGCCACCCTCCCTCCTCCCATCCACCACCGCCCCAGTTTTGAGTCATCCATAAAGAGACTCATCTCACTCCTGATACCTGTCCTTATGTCAGAGATGTAGGTGCCTTTCAAATACTGCCTTTCAAAAATATTAGAATTTTAATTATGATTGTAATATTTAGGAGCCAGCCCACTAGCACCCTTGGTAACAGCAGTAGTGCTACCATCATGATGTCGATGACCCCAGTTCAGGAAAAAGCATGAGTCGTTAGGGGACGGAAATGGGGAGGAGGATTGAGCATCCAAAAGGATGCTTGATCCTTCTCTGGGAGGGAGGGCAGCCAGCTGTGGTACAACTGTCACCTAGGTGATGACATGTAGCAGCACATCCAGGAGGCACTCAATGGGAGGAGATGCTGCATGAAACACACCATGCTTGTATGCATGTTTGCATCAATAAAATGTCAGTGTCTCAAGGGAGATGGGAAAAGCTGAGAAAAGTGAGCAGTGGCAAGCTTCCCCAGGAGCCAGAACCAGATCCTGTGCAGCAACAGTTGGGGGTCCTGTTGCACCTCGCCATGGGGACAAGCCTTGGGGTTAGATAGGGGAATGCAGGTAAGACCATGAGAAACCAGGAAAACAGGAGGTGGGGCTGGGGGGGTCGGTCTGGATGAGGGGCACAGGCCTACCAAGAGGTGCTCCCCCCACCCCAAAAATTTTTTTTATAATGTTTGTGGAGTCTAGGAACTCCTTAGGCCAGCCCTAAGTCCTCTCATGCCTTGGCGACATTTAACGTAAAAGAAGGCAGAGAGAGGACATGATCTCAGCCTTCCACATACTCAAGGATATCAGCAAGATCAAATGGGCAGAGATGTTTAGCCTGGTGACATTTGGTAGGACATGTCTTACAACTCAGAGGTGGTATATTCAAGGGTAACATTAGGAAGCATGTCTTCTCCCAGAGGGTTGTGAACCTGCAGAACAGTTTACCAGCAGAGACAGTGTACATGAAGACAATAAAGCCTTCAAGGTAAACATGGACAAATCTCTGCTTACCAAAGTAAGAGTAGATAGTAGAGTGGATAGAAACACCTATAAATTAGTACATGATTCTACAGCATACTTATTAATAACTGCTTATTAAGTGGGGTGGGGGGTGGCTGACAGACCTACAGTCTCTTCCAACCTTAAATTTCAGTCTTGCTTTGAAGATAACCTCTACTGCCATCCAGTGTTGCCCCATGGACCCTTCTCTGTACCTCCATGAGATTGTCTACCCCTCACCCAATGGGACATAGGAGACAAGAAGGCCTCATCAGTCCAGGTCACTCTCATCTTTTCCACCAAGATATTTGTTCTCCCACCCCACACAAATTCTGGACCACTCATCGAACAATCCTGCACACTCAGAGCACTCTTGATTGACGGCATTTTGCCACAGCGCTGCTGTTGCTGCAGTTCTAGGCACTGCTGCTAGGCCAATGCTGGTGAAAATTGTCAAAAGGAGCTCCAATGTTCCTGAAGACCATCAGGACATGGAGAGAAGGAGGAGGCAACAATGATGGCAAACCAGGGAGGAAGTATGCTCGCTGAGCACTGAGTGTAGATTTGCCTTCCCAGCTTGTCGTCATGAGGAGGGAACACAGTCCTCTTCAGGCCGCAATTAGATGCTTCACTTTGGGAGCTGCGATTGAAACCCTTAGTTCAAGCCAAGACCTACCTGCTGGCAGTACTACTCTGCAGTATTAAAACAAATCTGTAGCAAGTCAAGGGGCAACTTGAAATTAGCTTCAAGTCCCAATCAAATTATTAGGGGTGAAGAGAATTTAGTGTCCCCCGAAAGAGCTTTTAAATGCTTAATATAAGAAAAGAACATCAGGAAAGCCTGATGTTCTGTTGTTCTTGTCTCTAAAAGCTGGAGAGCACTAAATTCTCTTCACTCCTGATAATTTATATGGGACCTAAAAGTCTGCACATCTTGACTAACAAGGTGCTAGTGCAGGAGGTACCAGGAAGTGGAAGGAATCAGAGCGGCTCAGCTCCATGGAGCCAATTATGATCCCTTCCTTCCTAAATCGGGCACATATAAAAGAAATATTTACACCATGGGATTTAGAGCCAGGTAAGGATTTGTTATGTTCTGGGGAGAGCAGCTGGATAGTTGCTCTTTAACAAAGTAAAGGTCATAGTTTTCAGAATTGTACAGTAGGATTGTTTTATAATACATTCACATATACAATGGAGCCTGCCAGGACGCAACGCAATACTGCAGAATTCTGTAGCTGAGTTACTGCAGGAAACAAGGAAATTTCAGTGGCAGTTAATCTCTTTGTTATGCAGGGATCAGTAGCATTGTGTTGCATCCTTGTGGGCTTCACTGTACATAAAACAGCATGTGACAGTTAGAAAATGGGGGAGGGGGTTAATATCTTACCTTATACACTAGGTTAGACCCATTTCTTCACAGGTACCATTATTAAGCCCTGTGCTCTGCTTTAGAATTGCTTGCTGTTCTTCATCGCTTGTCACCTCCCATCCACCCACCAGTAAACATGTCAAATGTCCCATCCTCTTCCTTTGTGTCTCTTCAGCTTCCCACCTGCTCATCAGTGTATGTTTACAACCCCCCTTTTTCTCAGTGTCCCATCACATCCCCTCCTGCCTGCTGGTATACATTTATAATCTCCTTTCCCTTCCCACTGTGTTAGGTCAACTCCCCCTCCCACCCATTGAAATACATTTAGAATAACACTTCTCCACTACCATCTACATCATGTCACCTCCCTATCCCACCCACAGGTGTAACTGTAAAGTATCCCTTCTCTCTGTTCCTGTTGCCTCCCCCTCCCACCCACAATTTTGATCACTAGTCCTGCGTTCTACCTTCCCCTCCTCCCACCAACAGTAGCTGTGACACCCCTCCACTCACATCCCAAGCCATCTAAAGTAAATTCTTTTGATTGCATTTAAGCAAGGATTAGCTGTATTTACTTCGGAAGGCAGTCAGTCAAGGAGACAAGTGGAGACCTGTATGTCCATAGCTGGGCATGTCATCCCTAAGATGTAAATTGCACTCGCTCACCTAATTTACTCACTGTGACCGTGAGCAAATCCCATTGGGAATGGGGGCAGGAGTTAGAGTGCTGAGCTGTGAGCCTGGGCAGCCAGGTTTAAATCCCACCATCACCAGCCTGGGCTACTCATCTTCTTGTGTACTGTGCAAATGCAAAAAACAAACTCTTAGTCAATTGAGTCCATGACTTGGGAAATGCAGCAGTTCCTACTAGAGGGAGAACTCTATAACCACAAGCTGGAGACTTATCAGGGGCACTGAACACATGGGAGAACCAAGATAGTTTGACTTGCTAAGTATATATGCAGCTAGTTTGGACATGTGCTCTGGTGCCGTGTGTGCAGGTACAGTAGTTCTCTTTCAGAAATTTTAAAACCCAAGCACACTGACTTCAAATGACTTGGTAGCTCTGTAAACCCTACTTATTTATTTATTTATTTATTTATTTTTGTTAACCAGGTAAGCACACTAGACAGTCAGATGCCTATTTTCAGGTGTGACCCAGAAGATTATTTATTTATTTATTTTATTTTGATGCGGTAGGCCCACTGAGACTAGAAGTCCCTATTTCAGTGGCTACTCTGGGTGGGGGGGATACTGATGGTAACCAACTGAAATTGAACCAGATTAAGCTGTTGGTGGTATTTTTAGTGAGTGGGGGAAATTTGTCCAGGACACCAGGGAAATTCCCCAATTCTTTTTGAGAACAGCTATGGGATCTTTAACGTCCACCTGAACAACCACCAGAACAGGCAGACAGGACCTCGGTTTAATGTCTCATCTGAAAGACGACACCTCAAGAGTGTAGCACCCCCCTCATGCTGCACTGCAGTGTCAGTATTAGGACTGACCCAAGTGCCTGGTGTGGGGATAGAACCCACAGCCTTCTGATCCCCCGGCCTCAGAGGTTAGTGTGCAACCTGCTGAGCCACTGACACCGCCAGATTACATGGAGATTACAGGCAAAAGTCATTATTACAGGATTACAGAAAAGGTAATAGTCAGGCACAGCATGGCATAACAAGAAGGCATGTTCGGTGTGCCATATATCAGAAACTGGATTTCTGTTTTCTTGTTAGCAGGCAGTCAGCCAGGGGCTTTGGTAGACCTGGGCCTCAGGGGCCTGAGCCCTGAATGTTTTCATATGGGCCTAAACCTCTCCTCAGAAGAACCACTCAAAAAATAATTTTATAAAAACATCTATTGCCTACCCACCAGCCTTTAAGGGCTTGGACCTGGGATGTTTTGTTACCCTAACAATGCCTCTGCCATCAGCTATAATTGAATAGCATGCCCTACCATGGTTTGTATTGAGTCCAGATCAGCTGATAGAGTGAGCTAATAATATTGAGACCTAATGTACAGCAAGGCCACCTGTTCAGCATTCCGCTTATAACTAGCTAAAGCTATCTCTAAAAGTAAAAGTGGCTGAGTGAACTTTGGCAGATAATAAACTTGCCCAGGAGGGGGTGAGTAAATACTGTTCCACTTAACATCTGTACTGCATTGATTCTCTCAAACTACATTTTATGTAAGCTTAATAAGACACGGCAGTGTGCATTATGGTGTGATAACCCGCCCTCCTAGGGTGTAGTTAGCAAGGCCATGTTTATGCCGTTATCCCAGGAGTGCGGTAATCATACCGTAATGCACAACCTCAGAGTGTCTTATTGCGCTATAAGTAAATGGCCCTTTATTTTAGAAGCAGTTTTTTACTTTGAAACACATTTTAAATATGTAAAATGTAAGTGAATCTGTGCTTTTAACATAAAATAGTCCTTCCGCCTATTAGTGGAGATTAAAGTAATGTTATACAGTGTGTGCCTCCTGCCCACTTAAACTTCATATTCCCTGCCAGGCACAACAATTCACAAATGCTGTTTTCGTCATTCTAAGTATGACACATAGCCCCTTTTTTTATTTCATTCTCCTCACTCCGTAGATAAAACTAAAAGAAGCCGTAACAGAGACTTCTCAGTTCCTCGATGCTGCAAGCATGAGCATGGTTCAAAACTGCCACACTCACTGACAGCATCATGAACTGTTCACTGTGTCCCAAAAGCTAAACAGCGGGTGAGTCATTTACTGTCTTTCTCTTTGTTTATATAGTATTATTGCTTACTTTCTTCATTCTGTTTTTTCTCTGTGTTGCTCCACATTCAAGAAATGGAATGTTTATCATGTAATGTTTACCATGGAATACTGGATTCAAAATTCTGCTCAGTTCTACTAGCAGAATGTTCCTCTACTAACATACTTTAGAAAACGGTAGGAGGCATTCTCACTTCTGATTGGCTAATGCCACCAGGTAGTTGGTCCGATATCAGGCAACAGAGATCGGGAATTAATGAGTCCCAGTCTCTGGCTGCCTGATTACCTTCTCAAATCATTGTGCCCTTGGAATGTTCACTGTTTTAGAGCCACCATTTGCTTTCTCTTGCTTAGCGAGAGATACTGCCCCTCTCCATGCTCAGTAGTTGAGTGCGAACTCCCTGTCCAAATGGCTCATGTACTGGTTTTTTTTTAACTTCATCTTTTATTGGCTGTCCGGTTACATTTAAAGTATCATTTACAGAATTCCATGTCCATTCCATAGGCTGACATTCAAATAATCCATATAATGTACATCACACTTGCACAAGGATTCCTATATCAGTCATATTCTGTCCAGCAATCCTAGTTTTAGTTTCGTTGCTATGTAAGGGATACCAATGTATTTTATTTTATATTCTTTAACTTTCCTCTGCTCCCTCCCCCACCAAACGGGGGGGGGAGCAGAACTGCTTATTTCTTGCTCAATAGTAATTCCACTATATGACATGGAACGAATCATATTTAAGCAATGGACAGTAATTTTCCATCTCTAGACGAACCTTAAAACTAACTTTTAGGTCCCCCCTTAATCCTACATATTCTTTCTACAATTTACCGTACAAAAAGGAAAAGGGGGGAGGAAAAAAGGAGCAAATGAGGAGGGGGAGAAGAAGGGAAGAAGGGAAAAGGCTCATGAAATCCTTTCACTGCTATAACAGAAAAGGTTTGTGTGACTTAAAAAGGTAGATCCTATATGCTATAGCTCATGTACTGTTTGATTACTAAGATCAGTGTGCCCATAGAATTTTCATTTTGAACTACCCGCCACCTTTTTCTATTGCTTAGTACTAAGCAGCGGTAGTTGAGCACCACAGAGAACTGAACCTGCTACCCCCACCCTGACACATATATGCACACACACACACTACCACCACCGCTGCTCAGCAATATAAATGAAACAGAAGGAAATCATCTGATTTTTCTTTTCCTAGTTGACAGCGCTTATCCCGATTTCTTCTGCCTGTCGCAGCACTCTACTAACCAACTGCCATTTTTTTTCACTTAGTGAACAAATGACACCACCCAATCCCACTCTTCCAAAACTAAGTAATGTCAGCCATATCCGTAGCATCCCGAACAGTTACTTTCATGTTCTTCTTCTGCTTGGTTAAATTAAATTTGAAATCAGCTACTGGCAGCAGTCCGGTTAGTCGCACGTTTTACCTCAGCCGTGAACTAGTCTTTCCGCTCTCATCTCCTGTTTTGTTTCCTCCACTCGTCACAGGCTTCCCTGCTCATGGCATATAAAACACATAGAAAAACCCAGAAGGCTGATCTTTGTTCATTCTTCAGTTGCCCCAAGTCCCAACTGCAGACCGCTGATCGCTCTTATACTCTGCTGTCCCTCATCACAGTACTGCAACCGCGATCATCCCTCTCAAGGATATTGTAAGGAAGCTGAAGGAGGGAGGCGAGGCTGAGTCCGATCTGCAAGAGTCAAGTATGGACACTTGCAGGTCAGGAGAAAGACAGCACAAAGTCTTATTTTTGTCTTATTTTATTTTTTAAATGTGCCTACTACTGTAGTTTGCCACACATATTGGAGGATGTCCAGATGCAGTTTTATCTGGAAGGTGTGTGTGTGTGTGTCTGCAACAGAATGAGACTCTGGGAGCAGCAACACAAGATGGAACAGCATAAAAAAAGGAGGGACTCTTTTACCAGCAACAATTTTTTTTCTAGACTTTTTATTCATTTTAAACTAATTTCCTCTTTTATTTTATTATGTAATCAACCATGACACAGATGCCCATTTTCTAAGTGCAATAATACTCTCCAGGTGGAGGAACTATTTTATTTCAAAACTTACTTTAAACTTATTTTTCATTAACATTTTTTAACTAATTTTTTTTTACAGTACCCATTTTCTAAGCGCAATAATACCCTCCAGGGTGGGCGGTATTGTGCTATACCGGACCTTCCAGGGGCTATAAGGCCCTCCACCTGCGGCGTCGGGCCTCATTACGCCCTGGGCGGTCCAGTATAACCTAACCCATACCAAATATGTTGTACATCTACATGCACGCACACAACAAAGGCCTGTTTTAGAGCCAGAGACCTAATTTTCTAAATGTCAGGGCAAGCAGAAGAAATTTCCTGATGAGCAAGTAAAGACAGAAGGGGTATTTTTCACTGATAGCAAAGAAACAATTGTAATGAAAACTATAAACAATACTTAGTGTTTCTAACTTGCGTATGTGTGTAAGGGAATGTGATGATCTGTAAACAACATTTAATTAATTTATTTTATTTTTATTTAAGGTAGTTTTATTTTTAGGGCCCAGTTGAAGGTTTCTGTAGTGTAAAGGTAACAGCCATGTTTGTGGTGGAAGATCAGTTCTGGATGTAGGGAGATTGATGGAAGGTAGTTCTGGTCGTAGGATTGATTTGCTCATTGTATGATGTGGTTTAGGACCAGGATGACTGTGCGTATACAGAGACTTAATGTACGGTCAGCTGATCTCTCTTGGCCAATGAGATTTCTAGATTTTTTCTTGCCATTTTATAAGCTGTGTTTAAATGCCAGTGCGCTGCGACTTCTGCAGCATTTTAACTCGCACTGACCACCGCTGAGACGATCTGATCTTGTGTCCACATGACCCTTTTCAGCGCTGATGGAGAGGGCCATAAATCCATCAGAGACAGTGGAGGAGGCACAAAGGATTATGATTAAATCAGAGTGAGTGGTGCAGCCTGTCCACATGACAGCTTACACTGCTCACTCAGACCAACATCCCTAGGACTGTAGCATTAAAGTGAAAGGAGCAAGGAGCGACTTACTGCGATTTGGTAAGTCCCTGCGACAGTTTGTGCACTGGAGAAACCTAGATGCTCGGCTTGCTCCAGTGTAAAAGCAGACGTATAAACGGCCCTTTAGGGCTGCCTGCGAAAAAAACAAAATATGCAGTAGCACTACACTCTTCTTTTTATTGCTCTTTCACTAGCCTTTTATTATGAGCTGATCGGGTGGAAGTGGTGCTTCATACTACATCGTACCAATAAATTTGGGGGTTACTACTGTTCACCTGTAGTGGAGGAAGTTTGTTTGCTGTGTACCTAAGAACACCCCATGGGATAGGTGGTTACTGGATTGAGCTGTGAGTTTTTGATCTAAAGAGTAGCAGGGCAGTAACTAATGTTGCTTCCTGCTATCACGCTAGCAGAAAATGTGGTTTCTAATAGGCAGTGTTTGCATGGGTGACCACATATTTACATTACAGATAATTAAACACAATGCTTCGGACCACAAGACAAGCACAGGGGTGTTAAACAGGGCTCTGTGTGGGTAATAAATATTGCCATGCACTGTGAACAACATTTCTGTAAGTTTTCTCTTTGCTTCGTAAATTGTTCCTCCGTATAGAGTGTTAAGGCTTGTTCTTTAATCTGAAAAAGAAAGGAGACTTTACTACTGTCTGAGCTCTTGCATTTCCTGTAAATGTTTACTTTTGAGATTTACATGTAGTCAAAGACAAGACTTAAGTGGAAAAATGAGTTTCTTAATATGAGGAACACAGTAAAGTCAATTTTTTTATATGTATAAAATAAAAACGTAGAACAAATATATTTTTGTTCTGTGTTTGTTCCTTGGGGATGGCATGCCCAGTATTTCAGCACAGTTGTGGGGAAATTAGGAGAGATCTAGGAGGCAGTATGATGCAGTGGTTTAAGGCTCTGAACTGCAAATCTGGAGACCTGAGTTTGAATCCCACAGCCCCCACTTGCATACTGTGTGACCCTGAGCAAGTCACTTAACTTCCTCATGCTCCCAGGTTGCACCTGTAAACAAGCTTTCAGCTTAGTGTGTCTCACCTGGTTAAATAATTTGAAATTAGTACTACAGTCAGTAGTTTGTCTCTTTTTAACATAGCCGGCAATGTGCAAAGAGCCAAGAACTCCTCTATTAATATAAAAGGTGCTTTTACATGGTGCTTACTTGAAATGCTACAGTTAGCGGTTCACGCCATTCCCGTTGCTGTGCTACAAGCCGGCTTTACATGCCAACCCTTGTATTTCTCTCTTGGCCTTTACAGTGGTCTGGCCATGTTGTCGGCTAGCGAAGAGAGCCCGTGATCTCTGAAATTTCCATTTTCCACCTGAGTTCAGCTAAGGTTATTCTAAGATACTAGAATGAATGCTGAACTCAGGGAAACTGCAGCATTTTCACAAACGAGGGCTAAAAAGTACTTAAATGCAATCCGAAAGTGGAGCCACGATACTGGGCATGCACTTATCCATATTAGGCTATGAATATTCATTAGCGCATGTGCACACTTTGTCGTATTCCACTTTCGAGTGCTTGTACACTTTTAAGCCCTCACTGCTGAAAATTTGTTTTCCGAGTTCAGCATTCTTTCTAGAAACTTAAGATATTGTTAGCTGAACTCAGATGTAATATCATGCACAAGCCTTGGGAGGTACTGTCATGCACAGCCTGAAAGCAGTAGGCACCACTGCGAGTGCTCCGGTGATTACACTGCTACTGGATATGGTGCAGAGCAATATGCTGAAGCAGCGAATCCAGAAAAACAGGGAACATCGTTTTACTGAACACTCATTTTGGAATCGGTGTGGGTTGCCTGTACACACAAAAAAGGCAATGCTGCAGTTGCTCTGCACCGATTAGTGCATTGCAGAGCCAGTTGTGTAAAAGGGCCTAATGTCACCGAACAAACTAACACACTATGCAGCAAATCAGTAGTTTGTACCAGCCCTTTCCCCAGTGATCATCATGGGTTACTGTCAGGGCAGTTCTGTCGATAAAGCAGCACAGTTCGTGGCCTCCACTTAAGCTCTTCAATCAGCAGACTCAAAGTGTACTTTGTTGCAAAATGCAGACCAGTGTTGGGGTTTACCTGAGAGGCATATACAGGTAGGCTGCTCATGCTGTCTGTTTACACAGTATGTTTCAGTAATGGTATCTGAAATCAGATATTTTCTTTTACTGCTGGACACATAAAATAAACTTTTCTTTTAGATCCCAGATGGGTTCCTAAAATGTAATGTAGTGCCTTAATACACACTTAGAAACATAGACAAAGATAGCAGAAAAGACCAGTGATCCATGCAGTCTGCAGCTGCCTATTTAGCCCTGGGACCTACCCGGTACCGTGCTTGCAGGATCCTAGCCTCCCCAACTACCCTCTCATTCTCCTCAATGATTGTGTTGCCCTGAGCAACCCACTATACCCGTCATTGTGTCCGAGCCATGCTTGAAACCACTAACGTTTTTGACCCACCACCTTGGCTGGCAGACTGTTCCATGGCTCCACCACCCTTTCTGTAAAATAGTACTTCCTCACGTCCCTCCTGGACCTCCCTCCGGTAAGTTTCCACTCATGTCCACATGACTGCAAGCTAGTATTCAAGTTAAATACTTACTTGCAGTTACAAGCCATGAATGAGCTTGGTACATCCAACAGACCTGGGTTTGATCCCACAACCTCCGTTTGCGTACTGTGTGACTCTGAGCATGTCACTTAACCTCCCAGTGCTCCTGGGTGGCCCTGAAAACAGGCACTTGTGCCTAGTGGGCCTTACCCAGTAACCAAAAAATAAAAAAAAAATATCCAGTTAGTCTGATAAGACCTCCATGCCACAAATCCATACTGTTTAGTATCCTGGAGACCATTGCTGTCCAAGTAGTCTTGAGGTCCCCTTTGACTAGTGACTCAGTCAGCTTCCCTACAGTAGAGGTAAGACTGACAGATCTGTAGTTCCCTGATTGTTCCTTGTGTCCTGCCTTTCAGAGCAGAACTGCATCCGCCACCCTCCGTTCCTTTAGAACTACCCCCCTGTCCTTAGTGAGCTGTTGAATAGCCCTGCCACAGGTTCAACCAATTCTGCTGCCAATTCCCTGAGTATCCTTGGATGCAACCCATCTGGCCGAGGCCTTATCTATCTTTAGGGCTGCCCAGCTCTTTCAGGATCCTTTTACTAATAAATATTGGCTGCCTCATATCCTGCACCCCCTTAGTGGCCACTTTGATGCCACTGTTTGGCAGGGGCACATCGTCCACCCTAGTGAAAACTGAGCAAAAATAATCTTTAAGGACAACAGCTTTTTGCCCATCCTCCTCTATCTCTCAACCCCCTTCAGAAAGACTTATGATTCCCCTCTGTTCTTCCTTTTTCCCAAATATATCTGAAGAACTATTTTTCTAGGGACATGGATATGTTGTTCAATCCACACTTATTGGCAGGTTCCTTGCCGCTTTAAATCTTGCCAGAAGGTCTTCAAGCTGGCTCCTCCCACCCACCCGGGTGGTAAAACTCTCGGCTCCGCCCCATGACGCCAGATCTTCCTTACCGCTTGGAAGCTCAGGTTCCCTCCTTAACGCTCTGCATTTTAGACTGGATCCTAACTCTTCGGTTCGTCCGAAATTGGTTTTGAAGTTTTCTAAACTTCATTCTTCATCTTCCCTTGCGGCTGCGATGGACAAATCTATTCCCGGCTTTCGGAGGTGCCCTTGCGGGCAGAAAATGTCAGGATGGATCCGCCTCCGCGTCGTCTACTGCCTTGGCCTAGATCACGACCCGCGAGCCTGCGAGTTGTGCGCTCTTTCTCGGCCAATGTCCTGGATGATCACGCTGTCCGATTGAGCTCGGCACCCGAGAAGCGTTTTCCGCCGGTGAAATCTAAAGAGGCTCGTTGGGCGGTGTCCGCGGCGGCTGGCTCGGCTGAGCAGCTCGAGCAGATGATCGCCCTCGAGGAGGAGGCGGCCCAGGCCGCATCTTCCTCCTCCTCAGCTGCGGCATTTATCCCGCTCTCTCTGAGTTCCTTATACTGATTCGTTCAAGGAGCTTTGTCAGTCCCTTTCCACGAAGGGAGGGGCCATCGGGACATTCTTCTCGGCCCAAGAAGAAGGAGTGAAGGGTAAGTCCCACTGTCGGGCGTTCGTGGGAGGCGAGAGGTCCTTCCCGGACAGCGACCCGTCGAAGCTTTGGTCGAAGTTGCTGCTGGGCCGCTGGCTTCACGGTGTCCCGTCCAGGCCAGCCTGCCGAGACTCCTGTCGATGCAGTGAGATTTTCTCTGATCCGTTAGACGGGCTGTCGACTGGTGAAGCCGACAACCCTCCTTCACCGGTTCCCCCGGTGGATACCGAGGATCTGCCTGTGCCTTTGGGGCCGCAGTCCCCGGTTAAAGTGCCTGAGCTGAGGGAAAAGTGGGTGTCCTCTGCCCCTTCCCAGACCTACCCTCGGTCTCCCGAGGGTCTCGGTCTCGGTCTCGGACCTCATCTCAGTCTAGCATTCCTGCCGACATCGGCAGTCTCGGTCTCGATACCAAAGTAAGCGGCGACACCGTTCCTCCTCGTCCTCTTCCTCGGATGAGGAGAGGCTTCGGCGTAAATGACACCGGTGCTGCGAGGAGCTTATGTGGCAGCAGTTGCTGTTGTCCGGGCCTAAGCCGACTCCAGTCCAGACCCCGGCCATCAGGTGGCTGTCGTCCGAACGACTGAAGCAACCACTCGCCCCAGTCGAGTTGCCCGCTCCAGGGCTGGTTGCTCGGCCAAAACCAGCTGCTCCACCGATTGTGGTGGAACCTCTGCCTCCACAACCGAAGTCTGGGGCACCGACCAAGGATTCTCGGTTGGGTCTCGGCCTGCCCCACAGGTTGTCGGTCACCCTCACTCCGACCATCCTCGGCGGGTAGAGGGTAGCTCAGGGACGAGCAGCTCTTAGCAGACTCTTCGGAATCTGGCACGACTCCTCCTGTTCTCCAGGCAGGTCGACCTGGAGTCCTCCGGGGCCAGTCATTGGACGATAGCCCATCGTCCTTCTTGGGTCTGCTCGACTCATCTCAGAGTCCACGGGATGCAGCTCGAGCCCACGTGTCCAAATAGGCAAAAGTATCCCTAGTAGGGAGATACTGGATCGAGATACCCCCACGGAGGCCTTTCAGTGGCTGGGGCCATTGTTGGCCCAGCCTTGGAGCTGGCAGCAGCCTGCTTCCTGTCCTGCGCCTCGGCCAGGATGGCCAGGAAGTATCATCCTACCGCTCTTTGCCTAGTTTCTTGGAACACCCCTCTGCTGAGGGGTTAGTCACTGACAGCGTTTTCCGGCATTCCGGTAACGCTCGGGACGTGGATAAGCCCCCCGGTGAAGAGTCCAAAAAGCTGGACTTTGCCGGGCGCAAGGTGTACGCTGCGTCCTCCCTCGGCCTCCGACAAGCCAGCTCAGCTGTGCTGATGGCACAATTGTCCAACGCCCTCTTGGGCTCCCTGGACGAGGTTGTCCCTCGTCTCCTGACCGACCTGCAGACCACGGTCTGCCAGATCTTGAGACCAGGGTAGAGGCGGTGGCGGCAGCAGCTTCAGACTGCTCTGGACATAGGTGATTCCTGTGCCAGGTCAGTAGCGGCTGCGGTGGCCATGCACCGCAGGGCATGGCTGAGGATATCCACCTTCAGAGCGGATACCCAGCACAAGTTGGCGGACGTCCCCTTCTTGGGGACTGACCTCTTCGGCTCTGGAGTGGAGGGAAACCTCCAGCGGATCGAAAAGTCCAATGCCACCCTGGACTTGGTCACCTCCGCCCAGAGGGACAAAGGCCGCCGTCAGCAACAGCAGAAGTCCTTTGGGTCATGACCCCTGCATCTCGACCCGCCCAACGCTACCAGCAACAGGGCCCAGCAGGCTCGGCCAGTGTCCCAAACCCCCGGCGGCTTCCTCCAACAGGAAGCAAGTAAGAGGCAGGAGGGTCCTCCACGAGATTTATTCCTCCAAGCCTGCCCAGAAAGACGGGTTGAAGGTGCCGCCCCCAGCCTCGTCACTCACTCCCTGGGTTCCCCCGTGAGGAATGGCTCACACACTTCCTTTCCACCTGGTCTGCTATCACCATGGACCGCTGGGTGTTGGAGGTGGTAGGAAAAGGCCACCCTCTGAGTTCGAGCAGGATCCACCCTTTCGAGCCATACGCCTCAGGGGGCCACGAGTCCGCAACCTCGCTGTTGGCCCATGAGCGATATTGCCCTGCTCCTCAAAAGAGGTGATCAGGAAGGTGTGCGATCCTCCAGACCCAGGGTTTGTGTCCAGGTATTTCCTGGTCCCAAACGGACGGGCTGGCGCCCATTCTCGACCTGCACGACCTGAACAAGTTCCTAAGGTCTCGGACCTCAGGATGGTCACTCTGGTTCCAGATAATCCCATCCTTGGAGCGAGGCATGTGGTTCTGTTCCCTGGACCTCCAGGACGCGTTTCACATCCCATACGTCCGTCTCATCAGAGATTCCTCCGCTTCAGAGCAGAGGATCCCTTACGAGTTCCAGGCTATGCCCTCCGCCTCTCCCTAGCTCCCAGGGTCTTCACTAAATGCATGGCAGTGGTGACAGCATTCCCTCTGGCGCCGGAAGGGTCGGGTGTGCCTTACCTGGACAACTGGCTGATTGCAGCCCTCCAGGAGGGAGGCGGTCCAGAGATCTGGCCCTCAGGTTTGCTCTCAGTTGGCCTCCTCATCATGAGGCCAAGTCAGAACTTCGTGCTGAAGCAGGTGATTCTCTTCCTTCGGGCAGAGCTGACTCTCTTCGAGCCAGGCTCGGCTCCCGGCGGACAGGGCTGAGGTTCTTTCCTCCTTTGCCCAATCATTTTCTGGTTGGGCAGCCCTACCCAGGACTTCCTGCGCCTCCTGGGCCTCATGGCGGCCTGCACCAGCGTGGTCCATTGGGCCCATTGGTACATGCGTCCCCTTCAATGGGGACTGGCCAGCCAGTGGTCACAATGCTGCGATCCGTTGGACCAGCCCGTGACAGTGACCCAGGAGATGTGGAACGCTTTCCAGTGGTGGACCGTTCCGGCACATCTGCAGCAGGGCATCCCGTTTGTCCGCCCCGAGCCGACGGTCTCTCTATCGACCGATGCATCTCTGATGGGTTGGGGTGCCCATCTGGGGGAGCACAGAGCCCATGGCCTCTGGTCCCCTCGGGAGTCCCGATGCCACATCAACCTGCTGGAGCTCCGAGCGGTCCGTCTAGCTCTCACCGCCTTTGCTCTGTTTCTATGGGGTCAAGTGGTTCAGGTCCAGACGGACAATACCACGACCATGTACTACCTGAACTGCCAGGGCAGGACGCGCTCCATGCTGTTATGCAAGGAAGCTCTCCGCATTTGGTCCCTCGTGCGCAGCCTGGAGGCGGATCTTCTAGCCATTCACGTGGCGGGAGCCTCCAACACCCTGGCCGATGCCCTAAGCTGGATAGGGGCTGCGTCTCACGAGTGGTCTCTCCTGCCGGAGGTAGTACAAGATCTCTTCTCCCACTGAGCACGCCTCAGGTGGACCTGTTGCCTCAGGAGAATGAAGCTGAGACTGTTCTACCACCCCCCTCAGCAGGGCTCGCTGCAGGGGTGCCTTCTCGAGGCCGTGGACCCGGGCCTCTTCTCATCCTTTCCCCATTTCCCTTGATCACAAGGTGCTTCTCAAAGGAGGAGGACAAGGCGCAGGTGATTCTGGTGCTCCCAGATTGGCCTCACCAGTTCTGGTATCCAGATCTCCTCAGTCTCAGCTCCAGGCTTCCGAGGCAGCTTCCAGCCCGCCCGGACCTGATCTCAGTCAACAAGGGAAGGTATTCCATCGGACCTTCAATCCCTGCACCTGACGGCCTGGTTCCTGGCTGGCTAGAGTTCCAGGCCTTGGGTCTCTCGACGAGGTCCTCAACGTCGTTAGGCATTCCGTGAAGTCGACCAGAAATGCCTCGTCCTTCAAATGGAAGAGATTCTCCATTTGGTGTCAGGACAAGGGCCTGGACCCTTCCTCCTGTTCCTTGGCAAGCATTCTGGACTACCTGTGGTCCCTTTCTCAGCAAGGGCTTCATTAGCGACCCTTAAGGTGCTACAGCAGCCATCTCTGCTTACCGGGCACGGGCGGGAAGCAGTCGATGTAAGAGAAGGTGGTCGGCGCTTCAGTCTTGATTTATTTCCCCGGTGCGAGAACCTCCACCTCCGTGGGATCTACTGCTGGTATTGGCCAAGCTCATGGGCAAGCCATTCGAACCCGATGCACAGGTGTATATTTCCCACCTGTCGTGAAGACTGCCTTCTTGGTGGCTATCACGTCAGCCAGAAGGATGGGAGAGCTCCAGGCGCTTTCCATCAAGTCTCCTTACCTGGTCTTCCACAGGGACAAGGTTGTCCTGTGCCCCACCAAGTTCCTTCCGAAGGTTGTGTCGGAGTTTCACCTTAGACAGGTGTTGACTCTGCCAGTGTTCTACCCCAATCACCTCAGGAGGCCAAATATAGGCTCCATACTTTGGGACCTAGATGAGCGCTCGCTTATTATAAGGAGCGGACAGCTGAAGTTCGGGGAGAGGTTCGCCAGCTGTTTGTCACCTACGCTGAAGCCGCACCTGGCAGACCTGCAGCCAAGCGGACGATTAGCAGGTGGGTCACCTCCTGCATAGAGCTCTGCTATAGGTTGGCGGGCATGGAGCCTCCCAGAGGGATAAGAGCTTATTCTATCCGCCATACCGCTGCTTCGGTAGCTGCTTCCAGGGATGTCCCTATCCAGGATATCTGCAGGGCTGCTACCTGGAAGTCGGCACATACCTTTATTACCCACTACCATCAGCGACCTTGAGTCACCGGGATGCTGGTTTTGGGGCCTCGGTTCCCCCAGTCTCTATTTCCCAAGTAAGTATCGGGGTGAAGTCGCCTTGCCTCCCTCTCCCGGAGAACTGCTAGGAGTCTGCCAATAAGTGTGGATTGAACAACATATCCATGTCCTAGAAATACAGGTTACTCCCTGTAACAGGAGTTCTAGAATGGTATATGTTGTTCATCCTACGACCCACCGACCTCCCCAAGCGGCACGACAACCTGGCTTCCAGCGAGCTAGATCTGGTGTCATGGGGCGGGCAGGAGTTTCTACCACGGGTGGGTGGGAGGAGCCAGCTTGAAGACCTTCCGGCAAGATTTAAAGCGGCATGAACCTGCCAATAAGTGTGGATGAACAACATATACAATTCCTAGAACTCCTGTTACAGGCGAGTAACCTGTATTTCTGGGGACATGGATATGTTGTTCATCCACACTATCTGAGTTCGCCTTAATAAACTCTTTAACAGGCGATCTTCACCAACCTCCGATGGTAAAACTCTTAGCTCCAGCAGCCAAGCTTTCTACTGCACTTGAGCTCAGGTTCCCCTCATAGCTCTGCGACCCAGACTGGATCAAACTCTTCAGTTTACCCGAAACTAATTTTAAAGTTTACTAGACTTTGGTCTGTTTCTTCCTTCGCGGCTGCGATGGACAAATCGACTCCCAGTTTTCAGCGGTGCCCATCTGGGCGGAAGATGTCTAGGACCGATCCGCACTCCACGTGCGTCTACTGCCTCGGGCTTAACCACGATCTGAAGGCCTGTGATTTGTGCAAGTCCTTCTCGGCAAATGTCCTCAAAGACCAAGCTGCCAGGCTTCAACAGGCGCCCGAGAGGGTATACCACGGTGAAGTCGAAGGAGGCTCGTTGGGTGGTTTCCATGGCGGCTGGCTCGGCTGACAACAGACAGATGATCGCCCTAGAAGAGGCGGCTCAGGCGCATCTTGTTTTCCTCAGTCAGCAGCATTATCCTGCTCTCCTTGGCCTCCTCTATCGGCTTCTTTTAAGGAGCTTTGCCAATCCCTCTCCCACGAAAGGTGAGGGTCCATTGGGACCTCCTCTCGGTCAGAAGAAGGACTCGAAGGTAAGTCCCACCATCTGGCGTTCGTGGGAGGCGGGAGGGTCCTCTTCCCTGGACAGTCGACTTTCGACTTTCAGTGGAGTTAACGACTAAAGCCACTGGCTTCACGGTGTCCCGTCAGGTCAGCGGCCGAGACACTCGTACGCGCCAGTCGAGATTTTCTTGACCCGTCCGGATGGAATGGAGAAGACAACCCTCCTTCTTCACGGTTCCCAGGGAAACCGAGGACTTTGCCTCGCCTCCTGTGCTGAGTCCCTGCTTAAGGCTCCCGAGCCAAGGGAGGAATGGGTTTCCCCACTCCTCCCAGAACCCACCCTCTGAAACAGCAGCCGGTCTCGGTCGGGACCTCTTTCATGGTCCAGCCCGATCCACCCGACACCAGTGGTCTCGATCTCTACCCGAGCGGCAGCCATTCGTCTTCTTCCTCCTCAGAGGAAGGCTTGACGCCAAGTGCGTCAGCGCTGCAAGACTTAATGGCGGCAGCTCATTCTGACCGGGAACAAGCCGGCGCCGCATCTCACCTTCCCGGCCATTAAGTGGCTCTCACCTGAAAGGCAAACAACCCTTAGCGGTGGTCGAGCCCAAACGGTGCCAGTTGTTAAGCCAAAACCAGCTGCCACGATTGTGGTGGAACGCCTCCACAACCTAAATCTGGAGCTCGACCAAGGATTCACCGGTCGGGTCAGGGACTGCCCCACAGTTGTCGTTCACCTCCTCCCGACTGTCGCCAGCGGGTGGAAGGTGGCTCAGGCCCTGGGCAGCTATTCACAGACTCCTCGAGTCTGATAAAGGCATAGCATTCCTAGTCAACTCCTTATGGGATGCCTCAATGACGATGGTCTCACCAGAAAGACAAAGTCTGAATTCTAGCCGCTCGGAACCAGGCGTCAGATGCAGGGATTGAGGTCTGGATGAATACCTTCCCTGGTTGACTGAATCAGGTCCAGTGGGCTGGAAGCAGCCTAAGAACCTGGGCATGGCTGAGAGATCTGGATACAGAACTGGCTGGGCCAGTCTGGGGGCTCAGATCACCTGGCTGTCCTCCTCACCTTGAAGCACCTTGTGGATCAAGGAAATGAGGAGGCGTAAAGAACCGGGGTCCCCCGACCTCGAGGCATCCTGCAGCGAGCCTGCTTAGAGGCGGGCATGAACAACTCAGCGCATTCCCTGGGCAAACAGGTCCACCACAGGCGTGCCCAGTGGGAGAACAGATCTTGTACCTCTGGCGGAAGAGCTCATGGGATGCAGCCCATCCGGCTTAGGGCATCGCCAGAATGCTGGGCTCTGCACATGGATGTGGGAGATCTGCCTCCAGGCTGCGCAGGGGACTAAGTGGGAGGCTTCCTACACAGAGGCATGGAGCATGTCCTGCCTGCCATTTAGGTAGTACATGATCGTGGTATTATCCGTCGGATCTGGACCATGACGTACAAGCGGAGCAAAAGCGATGAGGCTAGATGAACATCGCTCCAGCAGGCTGATGTGTGGGACTCCAGGGACCGCCATGTGCTCTGTGTAACTCACAGATGGCACAACCCATCAGGGCGTCGGTCAACAGAGACCGGCTCAGGCCCAACAAAACGGATGCCCTCAAGATGAGCTGGGCGATCCACCACTGGGCGTTCCATATACAGGTCACTGCCACTGGCTGGTCAAAAGGACCGGGCGCCAGACCATGGCTGGCCAGTCCCCATTGTAGGGATACAGATGACAAGACCAACACATGCTGGTGCAGGCTGCAGAAGCCCAGGCACAAGAAATCGACACAGTGCCCAACCTGAAATGACGGGCGGAGGAAAAACCTCGGCCCTGTCTGCTGGGAGCCATGCTCTAGCTCATGAAGTCGACTCTGCCCGATGAATTGGATCACCTGCTTGGCACGGACAAACAGCTGGTTGAAAGGACTGAGAGCAACTGGAGGGCAGATCCTGGACGCTCCACCTCCGGTCTGGAGGCTGCAATCATCAGTATCAGGTAAGTACACCAGACCCTTGACGCCACGGAATGCTGTCACCACTGCCATGCATTTGGTGAGACCCTGGGAGCGAAACCCGAGGCATAGCACAAGAACAAATAAGGACCCCTCTGCTCTGAAGTGGAGAATCGCTGGTGGGATGGACGGATTGGGGCGTGAGCGTCCTGGAGGTCCAGAGACAAACACATGCCTCGTTCAAGGATGGAATGATCTCAAGGCCAGTGACCATCCGAAGGTTTGAGACCTTAGGAACCTGTTCAGGTCATTACGGTCTAGATGGAAATGCCATCCCAGGACCAGGAAGTACCTGGACACAACTCTGGGTGGTGGAGGATCCCACCTTCTAATCACCTCCTTCTGGAGAGCAGGGCAATGTCGCTGAACGGGCGACGAGGCTGGACCCTGAGTGCCTATAGGGTGATGGCTTGGAAGGGCAGGGCCTGCTCAAACTCAAGGCAGTTGCTACCACTTCCAACACCAAGGCCGTGGTGATGAGACCCGGGCGGAAAGAAAGTGAACCATCCTCACGAGAGACCAGAAACAATGCGCGGGGCGCACCCTCACATCACTGGGCAGGCTTGGAGGACCCGACCCATCCCTAGACGCTTTCCTCCCAGCTTCCTGCTGGAGGAAGCTGCAAGTTTAACTGAGGGTGCCAAGTGCAAGCCTGCTGGCCCTGATGCTGGTGTTGCTGGGCCGGCGTGCAGGAGCCCAGAAAGCGAGGGCCCATGCTGCACCGGCGGACGCTCCTTCAGGCAGGCTGCCCGAGTCCAGGTATGGACTTCTCAATTCTCTGGGCCTTCCACCCAGGCCGAACAAGTCGGTACAGGAAGGGACATCTGCCAGCTTGTGCTGATATCCGCCGTGAAGTGGAGATCCATACCAAGCTCTGGCGCCCCAACCCACTGTGGCCAACTGACCGGGCACAGGAGTCTTCAATATCGATGCCGTTTGGAGCTGCTGTTCGCCCTGCCTTCCACAATCCCACCTGCTGGCAGTAGTCTGGAGGTCAGCCGGAATGAGGATCACCTCATCAGGAGCCCATAAGGGCATGGGAGAAATACGCCATCAGTACAGCTGAACACGACCTGTCGGAGGCCGAGGAGGATACAGTATCTGCCACCGGCATAGTCCAGCTTTTGGACTCTTTGTGGAGGCATCCATCCTAGTCTTCCCGAAGCGGGAAAACACTAGTAACCAACCCCTCCACAGAGGGGTGCTCAAAATGGACAATGACCAGTGGGACCACATACTTCTAGCCATCCTGGTGGAAGGAGCAGGACAAGCGTCGCTGCATAACTCAGGCTGGGCCAACAACGACTTCAACCACTGGAAAACCTCCGTAGAAGCCCCTCAGCCCAGTACTCTCCGTGAGGATGCTTGGCCTGCTGGATACAGGCTTGGCTGCATCCCAGTGGACTCTGAGATGAGCTGAAGCAAACCCATAAGAGGATGGGCTCGTCATCAATATCTGAGGACTCAGGTCAAGAAGCTAGTCCCAGACTAGGTCAAGAGCCTGGAGAACAGGGAAGAGTCGTCATCAGACTCAGGAGTCTGTAGACCGCTGCCACAGGGCTGAGCCACCTTCCACCTGCAAGGACAGTCGGGAGTGGGGTGAGAGCGACAACTGGTGGGGCAGTCCCTGACCAGCCGAGAATCCTTGGTAGAGCTCCAGATAGGTTGTGGAAGCGGGGTTCCCACCACTGTCAGATGTAGCAGCTGGTTTTGGCAGAACAACTGGCACGGTTTGGACTCCTCGACCCACCCGAGAAGGGTTGTTTCGACGCTTGGTGAAACCACTTAATAGCCCGGGGAAGGTGATGGCGTAAGACTTGTTCCAGTCAGAAGGAGCTGCTGCATATTAAGTCCTCATAAGCGTTGGCGCGACTGCGCGAAACCTTTCCTCTGAGGAAGAGAAGCGAATGGCGCCGCTGCGCTTCCCTCGGTGCCGAGACCCGAGACCACCGGTGTCCGCGCGGGATCGACTGGACCATGAAGAGGTCAGAGCCGAGACCCAGTCGGTGTTTCAGAGGGTGGGTCACGGGAGGGGTAGGGAACCCATTCCTCCCTTGGCTCGCGAGCCTAAGCAAGGACTTCAACACAGGAAGCGCCGAGCAAAGTCTCAGTTTCCCAGAGAACCGGATGAAAAATTGTCTTCTTCTCCATTTCCATCGACGAGGTCAAGAAAAATCTTGACCAAATAAAGAGAACATCTCGACCGGCTGACCTGGCAGGGACACCGTGAAACCAGTAAACATAGCACCCAACCTCGACAAAATCGAAAGTCGACTGTCCAGGAAGGACCTCTCCGCTCCCACGAGCCGATGGTGGGACTTGCCTCCGAGTCACTTCTTACTTGGACAGAGGAGTGTCCCAATGGACCCTCACCTTTAAGGAGAGGGATTAGCAAAGCTCCTTAAAGAAGCCGTAGGGGAGGCCCAAGGAGGCAGGATAAATGCACATGAGGAGAAAAGCGAAGATGCGGCCTGAGCCCCTCTCTTCTGAGGCGATCATCTGTTCAAATTGCTCAACTGAGGCCAGCCGCCATGGAAACCACCCAGCAGGCCTCCTTGACTTCCGGTGGTATACCTCTCTCGGGCGCCCAAGTTGAGCCTGGCAACTGGTCTTTGAGGACATTTGCGAGAAGGACTTGCACAAATCACAGGCCTGCAGATCGTGGTTAAGCCGAGGCAGTAGGCATGCGTGGAGTCTTGGATCGGTCCTGAACATCTTCGCACAGATGGGCACCGCTGAAAACTGGGGAGTCGATTTGTCCATGCAGCAAGGAAGAAACAGACCAAAGTCTAGTAAACTTTAAAATTAGTTTAGGGTAAACTGAAGAGTTTTGGATCCAGTCTAAAAGCGGCAAAAGGAAGACACAAACTTCAAGCAATAAGGAAACTCTGGCGTCATGAGAGGGAGGGCCAAGGTTTACCACCAGGTGGGTGGGAGAAGCCAACAGAAGACCTTCAGCAAGATTTAAATTGCAAAGGAACCTGCCAGACAATTGGATGAACAACATATCCATGTCCTAGAAATACAGGTTACTAAGCCTGTAACAGAGAGCTAGGGTGTATATGTTGTTCATCCACACTTATTGGCGGGTTCATGCCGCTTTAAATCTTGCGGAAGGTCTTCAAGCTGGCTCCTCCCACCCACCAGTCGAAAACTCTCGGCCCGCCACATGACACCAGATCTATGCGCGCTGGAAGCCGGGTTGTCGTCGCAGCTTGAGGAGGCCGGTGGGTCGTGTGGATGAACAACATATACCATTATAGAACTCCCGTTACAGGTGAGTAACCTGTATTTCTAGGACATGGATATGTTGTTCAATCCACACTTATTAACAACTCTAGCAGTTCTCCGGGAGGAGGGAGGTAAGGCGCACTCCCCCGATGCCACTTGGGAAACGAGACTGGAGGGGAACCGAGGGCCCCAAAAATAACGTCGGTGACTCAAGGTCGATGTGGTAGTGGGTAATAAAGGATGTGCCGACCTCCAGGTAACAGCCCTGCAGATATCCTGGATAGGGACATCCCTGGAAGCAACTACCAAGCAGCGTATGGCGGATAGAATAAGCTCTTATCCTCTGGGAGGCTCCATCCCGCCAACCTATAGCAGAAGCTCTATGCAGGAGGTGACCCACCTGCTAATCGTCCTTGGCTGCAGGTCTCTGCAGGTGCGGCTTCAGCGTAGGTGACAAACAGCTGGCGAACCTCTCCCGAACTCAGCTGTCCGCTCCTTATAATAGCGAGCTCATCTAGGTCCAAAGTATGGAGCCTATATTTGGCCTCGAGGTGTGATTGGGGTAGAACACTGGCAGAGTCAACACACGTGTAAGGTGAAACTCCCACAACCTACGGAAGGAACTGAGTGGGGGCACAGGTTACTGGTCCCTGTGGAAGACCGATGAGACTAGATGGAAGCGCCTGGAGCTCTCCCATCCTTCTGGCTGACATGATAGCCACCAAGAAGCAGTCTTCCACGACAGGTGAGAATATACACCTGTGCATCGGGTTCGAATGAAACGCCTTGAGCTTGGCCTTCTCAACAGTAGATCACGGAGGTGGAGGGTTCTCGCACCGGAGAAATAAATCAAGACTGAAGCGCCGACCACCTTCTCTAACCACCGACTGCTTCCGGCCCGTGCGGTAAGCAGAGATAATACGAGTACACCTTAAGAGTCGATCATCGAAGCCCTTGCTGAGAAAGGGACCACAGGTAGTCAGAATGCTTGCCAGGAACAGGAGGAAGGGTCAGGCCCTTGCCCTGACACCAAATGGAGAATCTCTTCCATTTGAAGGAAAGCATTTCTGGTCGACTCCTTACGGAATGCCTCAACGACGTTGAGGACCTCGTCGGAGAGACCCAAGGCCTGGAACTCTAGCCGCTCAGAAACCAGGCCGTCAGGTGCAGGGATTGAAGGTCCGGATGGAATACCTTCCCCTTGTTGACTGAGATCAGGTCCGGGCGGGCTGGAAGCTGCCTCGGAAGCCTGGAGCTGAGACTGAGGAGATCTGGATACCAGAACTGGTGAGGCCAATCCCGAGCTACAGAAGTCACCTCGCCTTGTCCTCCTGCTTTGAGAAGCACCTTGTGGATCAAGGGAAATGGGGAAAGTATGAGAAAGCCAGGGTCCACAGCTCGAGAAGGCACCCCCTGCAGCGAGCCCTGCTGAGGGGTGGGCATCGGAATGACTCAACCATTCTCCTGAGGCAACAGGTCCACCTGAGCGATGCCTCAGTGGGAGAAAGATCTTGTACTACCTCAGCAGAAGAGAGACCACTCGTGAGACGCAGCCCTATCCAGCTTAGGGCATCGGCCAGGGTGTTGGAGGCTCCTGCCACGTGAATGGCTAGAAGATCCGCCTCCAGGCTGCGCACGAGGGACCAAATGCGGAGAGCTTCCTTGCATAACAGCATGGAGCGCGTCCCGCCCTGGCAGTTCAGGTAGTACATGGTCGTGGTATTGTCCGTCTGGACCTGAACCACTTGACCCCATAGAAACAGAGCAAAGGCGGTGAGAGCTAGACGGACCGCTCGGAGCTCCAGCAGGTTGATGTGGCATCGGGACTCCCGAGGGGACCAGAGGCCATGGGCTCTGTGCTCCCCCAGATGGGCACCCCAACCCATCAGAGATGCATCGGTCGATAGAGAGACCGTCGGCTCGGGCGACCAAAGGGATGCCCTGCTGCAGATGTGCGAGCAGGTCCACCACTGGAAAGCTGCCACATCTCCTGGTCACTGTCACGGGCTGGTCCAGGATCGCAGCATTGTGACCACTGGCTGGCCAGTCCCCATTGAAGGACGACGTAACGCAATGGGCCCAATGGGACCACGCTGGTGCAGGCCGCCATGAGGCCCAGGAGGCGCAGGAAGTCCTGGGTAGGGCGCGATTGCCCAACCAGAAAATGATTGGGCAAAGGAGAAAGAACCTCAGCCCTGTCCGGGAGCCGAAGCTGGCTCCTAAGAGAGTCAAGCTCTGCCCGATGAAGAGAATCACCTGCTTCAGCACGAAGTTCTGACTTGGCCTGATTGATGGAGGCCATCTGAGAGCAAACCTGGAGGGCCAGATCTCTGGACCGCTCCGACTCACCTGGAGGGGCTGCAATCAGCCAGTTGTCCAGGTAAGGGCACCCACCCTTCACGGCGCAGTGAGGAATGCTGTCACCACTGCCATGCATTTAGTGAAGACCCTGGGAGCTAGGAGAGGCCGAGGGCATAGCCTGAATCTAAAGGGATCCTCTGCTCTGAAGCGGAGGAATCTCTGATGAGACGGACGGTTGGGATGTGAAAACGCGTCCTGGAGGTCCAGGAACAGAACCATGCCTCGCTCCAAGGATGGGATTACTCTGAACCAGAGTGACCATCCTGAGGTCCGAGACCTTAGGAACTTGTTCAGGTCGTGCAGGTCGAGAATGGGCGCCAGCCCCCGTCGTTTTGGGACCAGGAAATACCTGGACACAAACCCTGGGTCTGAGGAGGATCCCACCTTCCTGATCACCTCTTTTTGAGGAGCAGGGCAATATCGTTCGACGGGCCAACAGCGAGGCTGGACCCGTGGCCCCCTGAGGCGATGGCTCAAAGGTGGATCCTGCTCGAACTCAGAGGCAGGCCTTTTCCTACCACCTCCAACACCCAGCGGTCCATGGTGATAGCAGACCAGGTGGAAAGGAAGTGAGCGAGCATTCCCCGGGGAACCCAGGGAGGAGTGTGACGAGGCTGGGGCGGCACCTCAACCCGTCACTGGGCAGGCTTGGAGGAATAACCATCTGGAGGACCTCCTGGGCCTTCCTCCTTGCTTCCTGTTGGAGGAAGACGCAGCAGGGTTTGGGACACCGTGCGAGCCTGCTGGCCCTGTTGCTGGTACTGTTGGGCCGGTCGAGATGCAGGGGGCAGGGCACAAAGGACTTCTGCTGTTGCTGACGGCCTTTGTCCCTCTGGGCGGAGGTGACCAAGTCCAGGGTGGCATTGGACTTTTCGATCCGCTGGAGGTTTCCCTCACTCCAAGAGCGAAGAGGTCAGTCCCCAAGAAGGGGACGCCCGCCAACTTGTGCTGGTATCCGCCAGGAAGGTGGATATCCTCAGCCATGCCCCCGCGGTGTATGGCCCACCGCAGCCGCTACTGACCTGGCACAGGAATCACCTATGTCCAGAGCAGTCTGAAGCTGCTGCCACGCCGCCTCTACCCTGGTCTCGCATCTGGCAGACCGTGGTCTGCAGGTCTGTCGAGACGAGGGACAACTCGCCCAGGGAGCCCAAGAGGGCGGGACAATGTGCCATCAGCACAGCTGAGCTGGCTTGTCGGAGTCCGAGGGAGGACCCAGCGCACACCTGCGCCCAAAGTCCAGCTTTTGGACTCTTCACCGGGGCTTATCCACGTCCCGGCGTTACAGAATGCCGGAAACGCTGTCAGTGACTAACCCCTCAGCAGAGGGGTGTTCCAAGAAACTAGGCAAAGAGCCGGTAGGGACCGCATACTTCCTGGCCACCCTGGCCGAGGGCGCAGGACAGGAAGCAGGCTGCTGCCAAAGCTCCAAGGCTGGGCCAACAATGGCCTCAGCCACCGGAAAGGCCTCCGTGGGGGTATCCCCTCGATCCAGTATCTCCGTCAGGGGATACTTTGCCTATTTGGACACGGGCTCGAGCTGCATCCCGGTGGACTCTGAGATGAGTCAGGCAGACCCAAGAAGGACGATGGGCTATGCTCAATGACTGGCCCCGAGGACTCCAGGTCGACCTGCCTGGAGAACAGGAGGAGTCGCTGTCAGATTCCGAAGAGTTCGCTAAGAGCTGCCTCGCCCTGAGCCACCTCTACCCGCCGAGGATGGTCGGAGTGAGGGTGACCGACAACCTGTGGGGCAGGCCGAGACCCAACCGAGAATCCTTGGTCGGTGCCCCAGACTTCGGTTGTGGAGGCGGAGGTTCCACCACAATCGGTGGAGCAGCTGGTTTTGGCCTAGCAACCAGTCCTGGAGCGGGCAACTCGACTGGGCGAGTGGTTGCTTCCAGTCGCTCGACGACAGCCACCTGATGGCCGGGTCTGGACTGGAGTCATTAGGCCTGGACAACAGCAACTGCTGCCACATAAGCTCCTAGCACCGGGCGCATTTACGCCGAAGCTTCCTCATCCGAGGAAGAGGACGAGGAGGAACGGTGTCGCCGCTACTTTGGTATCGAGACCGAGACTGCCGATGTCGGCAGGAACGGCTAGACTGAGATGAGGTCCGAGACCGAGACCGAGACCCTCGGGGAGACCGAGGGTAGGTCTGGGAAGGGGCAGAGGACACCCACTTTTCCCTCAGCTCAGGCACTTTAACCGGGGACTGCGGCCCCAAAGGCACAGGCAGATCCTCGGTATCCACCGGGGGAACCGGTGAAGGAGGGTTGTCGGCTTCACCAGTCGACAGCCCATCTAACGGATCAAGAAAAATCTCAACTGCATCGACAGGAGTCTCGGCAGGCTGGCCTGACGGGGACACCGTGAAGCCAGCGGCCTCAGCAGCAACTTCGACCAAAGTCGACGGGTCGGCTGTCCGGGGAAGGGGACCTCTCTCGCTCCCACGAA
Organism: Neoceratodus forsteri; assembly: GCA_016271365.2. NCBI lineage: Eukaryota > Metazoa > Chordata > Ceratodontiformes > Ceratodontidae > Neoceratodus > Neoceratodus forsteri. The sequence continues at coordinate 705,984,700 of CM028130.1, forward strand.
CGCCCGACAGTGGGATTTACCCTTCGACTCCTTCTTCTTGGGCCGAGAAGAATGTCCGATGGCCCCTCTCCTTGTGGAAAGGGACTGACAAAGCTCCTTGAACGAAGCCGTATACGAGGAACTCAGAGAGAGCGGGATAAATGCCGCAGCTGAGGAGGAGGAAGATGCAGCCTGGGCCGCCTCCTCCTCGAGGGCGATCATCTGCTCGAGCTGCTCAGCCGAGCCAGCCGCCGCGGACACCGCCCAACGAGCCTCTTTAGATTTTAGAGGGCGGAAAACGCTTCTCGGGGTGCCTGAGCTTCAATCGGACAGCGTGATCATCCAGGACATTGGCCGAGAAAGAGCGGCACAACTCGCAGGCCTGCGGGTCGTGATCTAGGCCAAGGCAGTAGACGCACGTCGAGTGCGGATCCATCCTGGACATTTTCTGCCCGCAAGGGCACCTCCGAAAGCCGGGAATAGATTTGTCCATCGCAGCCGCGAGGGAAGATGAAGAATGAAGTTTAGAAAACTTCAAAACCAATTTCGGACGAACCGAAGAGTTAGGATCCAGTCTAAAATGCAGAGCGTTAAGGAGGGAACCTGAGCTTCCAAGCGGTAAGGAAGATCCGGCGTCATGGGGCGGAGCCGAGAGTTTTACCACCCGGGTTGGTGGGAGGAGCCAGCTTGAAGACCTTCTGGCAAGATTTAAAGCGGCAAGGAACCTGCCAATAAGTGTGGATTGAACAACATATCCATGTCCCTAGAAAAATAGTTCTTCAGATATATTTGGGAAAAAAGGAAGAACAGAGGGGGAATCATAAGTCTTTCTGAAGGGGGTTGAGAGATAGAGGAGGATGGGCAAAAAGCTGTTGTCCTTAAAGATTATTTTTGCTCAGTTTTCACTAGGGTGGACGATGTGCCCCTGCCAGACAGTGGCATCAAAGTGGCCACTAAGAGGGTCCAGGATATGAGGCAGCCAATATTTATTAGTAAAAGGATCCTGAAAGAGCTGGCAGCCCTAAAGATAGATAAGGCCTCGGGCCAGATGGGTTGCATCCAAGGATACTCAGGGAATTGGCAGCAGAATTGGTTGAACCTGTGGCAGGGCTATTCAACAGCTCACTAAGGACAGGAGGGTAGTTCTAAAGGAATGGAGGGTGGCGGATGCAGTTCTGCTCTGAAAGGCAGGACACAAGGAACAATCAGGGAACTACAGATCTGTCAGTCTTACCTCTACTGTAGGGAAGCTGACTGAGTCACTAGTCAAAGGGACCTCAAGACTACTTGGACAGCAATGGTCTCCAGGATACTAAACAGTATGGATTTGTGGCATGGAGGTCTTATCAGACTAACTGGATATTTTTTTATTTTTTGGTTACTGGTAAGGCCACTAGGCACAAGTGCCTGTTTTCAGAGCCACCCAGGAGCACTGAGGAGGTTAATGACATGCTCAGAGTCACACAGTGCAGCAAACGGAGGTTGTGGGAATCAAACCCAGGTCTGTTGGATGTACCAAGCTCATTCATGGCTTGTAACTGCAAGTAAGTATTTAACTTGAATACTAGCTTGCAGTCATGTGACATGAGTGAAACTTACCGGAGGGAGGTCCAGGAGGGACGTGAGGAAGTACTATTTTACAGAAAGGGTGGTGGAGCCATGGAACAGTCTGCCAGCCAAGGTGGTGGGTGCAAAAACGTTAGTGGTTTCAAGCATGGCTCGGACACAATGACGGGTATAGTGGTTGCTGCTCAGGGCAACACAATCATTGAGGAGAATGAGAGGGTAGTTGGGGAGGCTAGGATCCTGCAAGCACGGTACCGGGTAGGTCCAGGGCTAAATAGGCAGCTTGGGCAGACTGCATGGATCACTGGTCTTTTTCTGCTATCTTTGTCTATGTTTCTAAGTGTGTATTAAGGCACTACATTACATTTTAGGGGAGCCCATCTGGGATCTAAAAAGAAAAGTTTATTTTTATGTGTCCAGCAGTAAAAAGAAAATATCTGATTTCAGATACCATTACTGAAACATACTGTGTAAACAGACAGCATGAGCAGCCTACCTGTATATGCCTCTCAGGTAAACCCCAACACTGGTCTGCATTTTTGCAACAAAGTACACTTTGAGTCTGCTGATTGAAGAGCTTAAGTGGAGGCCACGAACTGTGCTGCTTTATCGACAGAACTGCCCTGACAGTAACCCATGATGATCACTGGGGAAAGGGCTGGTACAAACTACTGATTTGCTGCATAGTGTGTTAGTTTGTTCGGTGACATTAGGCCCTTTTACAAACTGGCTCTGCAATGCACTAATCGGTGCAGAGCAACTGCAGCATTGCCTTTTGTGTGTACAGGCAACCCACACCGATTCCAAAATGAGTGTTCAGTAAAACGATGTTCCTGTTTTTCTGGATTCGCTGCTTCAGCATATTGCTCTGCACCATCATCCAGTAGCAGTGTAATCACCCGGGAGCACTCGCAGTGGTGCCTACTGCTTTCTCAGGCTGTGCATGACAGTACCCCTCCCAAGGCTTGTGCATGGGATATTACATCTGAGTTCAGCTAACAATATCTTAAGTTTCTAGAAAGAATGCTGAACTCGGGAAAGGAGCAAATTTTCAGCAGTGAGGGCTTAAAAGTGCTTATGAAGCACTCCGAAAGTGGAGCCGCACGACAGTGTGCACATGCGCTAATGAATATTCATAGCCTAATATGGATAAGTGCATGCCCAGTATCGTGGCTCCACTTTCGGATTGCATTTAAGTACTTTTTAGCCCTCGTTTGTGAAAATGCTGCAGTTTCCCTGAGTTCAGCATTCATTCTAGTATCTTAGAATAACCTTAGCTGAACTCAGGTGGAAAATGGAAATTTCAGAGATCACGGGCTCTCTTAAGCTAGCCGACAACATGGCCAGACCACTGTAAAGGCCAAGAGAGAATACAAGGGTTGGCATGTAAAGCCGGCTTGTAGCACAGCCGCGGGAATGGCGTGAACCGCTAACTGTAGCATTTCAAGTAAGCACCGTGTAAAAGCGCCTTTTATATTAATAGAGGAGTTCTTGGCTCTTTGCACATTGCCGGCTATGTTAAAAAGAGACAAACTACTGACTGTAGTACTAATTTCCAATTATTTAACCAGGTGAGACACACTAAGCTGAAAGCTTGTTTACAGGTGCAACCTGGGAGCATGAGGAAGTTAAGTGACTTGCTCAGGGTCACACAGTATGCAAGTGGGGGCTGTGGGATTCAAACCCAGGTCTCCAGATTTGCAGTTCAGAGCCTTAAACCACTGCATCATACTGCCTCCTAGATCTCTCCTAATTTCCCCACAACTGTGCTGAAATACTGGGCATGCCATCCCCAAGGAACAAACACAGAACAAAAATATATTTGTTCTACGTTTTTATTTTATACATATAAAAAATTGACTTTACTGTGTTCCTCGTATTAAAAAACTCATTTTTCCACTTAAGTCTTGTCTTTGACTACATGTAAATCTCAAAAGTAAACATTTACAGGAAATGCAAGAGCTCAGACAGTAGTAAAGTCTCCTTTCTTTTTTTTCAGATTAAAGAACAAGCCTTAACACTCTATACGGAGTGAACAATTTACGAAGCAAAGAGAAAACTTCACAGAAATGTTGTTAACAGTGCATGGCAATATTTATTACCCACACAGAGCCCTGTTTAACACCCCTGTGCTTGTCTTGTGGTCCGAAGCATTGTGTTTAATTATCTGTAATGTAAATATGTGGTCACCCATGCAAACACTGCCTATTAGAAACCACATTTTCTGCTAGCGTGGATAGCAGGAAGCAACATTAGTTACTGCCCTGCTACTCTTTAGATCAAAACTCACAGCTCAATCCAGTAACCACCTATCCCATGGGGTGTTCTTAGGTACACAGCAAACAAACTTCCTCCACTACAGGTGAACAGTAGTAACCCCAAATTTATTGGTACGATGTAGTATGAAGCACCACTTCCACCCGATCAGCAGCTCATAATAAAAGGCTAGTGAAAGAGCAATAAAAAGAAGAGTGTAGTGCTACTGCATATTTCGTTTTTTTCGCAGGCAGCCCTAAAGGGCCGTTTATACGTCTGCTTTTACACTGGAGCAAGCCGAGCATCTAGGTTTCTCCAGTGCACAAACTGTCGCAGGGACTTACCAAATCGCAGTAAGTCGCTCCTTGCTCCTTTCACTTTAATGCTACAGTCCTAGGGATGTTGGTCTGAGTGAGCAGTGTAAGCTGTCATGTGGACAGGCTGCACCACTCACTCTGATTTAATCATAATCCTTTGGTGCCTCCCTCCACTGTCTCTGATGGATTTATGGCCCTCTCCATCAGCGCTGAAAAGGGTCATGTGGACACAAGATCAGATCGTCTCAGCGGTGGTCAGTGCGAGGTAAAATGCTGCAGAAGTCGCAGCGCACTGGCATTTAAACACAGCTTATAAAATGGCAAGAAAAATCTAGAAATCTCATTGGCCAAGAGATCAGCTGACCGTACATTAAGTCTCTGTATACGCACAGTCATCCTGGTCCTAAACCACATCATACAATGAGCAAATCAATCCTACAACCAGAACTACCTTCCATCAATCTCCTACATCCAGAACTGATCTTCCACCACAAACATGGCTGTTACCTTTACACTACAGAAACCTTCAACTGGGCCTAAAAATAAAACTACCTTAAATAAAAAATAAAATAAATTAATTAAATGTTGTTTACCAGATCATCACATTCCCCTTACACACATACGCAAGTTAGAAACACTAAGTATTGTTTATAGTTTTCATTACAATTGTTTCTTTGCTATCAGTGAAAAATACCCCTTCTGTCTTTACTTGCTCATCAGGGAAATTTCTTCTGCTTGCCCTGACATTTAGAAAATTGGGTCTCTGGCTCTAAAACAGGCCTTTGTTGTGTGCGTGCATGTAAGCAATAATACCCAACAGGGTGGGTGGTATTGTGCTATACCGGACCGCCCAGGGGCGTAATGAGGCCCGACGCCGCAGGTGGAGGGCCTTATAGCCCCTGGAAGGTCCGGTATAGCACAATACCGCCCACCCTGGAGGGTATTATTGCGCTTAGAAAATGGGTACTGTAAAAAAAAATTAGTTAAAAATGTTAATGAAAAATAAGTTTAAAGTAAGTTTTGAAATAAAATAGTTCCTCCACCTGAGAGTATTATTGCACTTAGAAAATGGGCATCTGTGTCATGGTTGATTACATAATAAAATAAAGAAATTAGTTTAAAATGAATAAAAGTCTAGAAAAAAAATTATTTGTTGGTAAAAGAGTCCCTCCTTTTTTTATGCTGTTCCATCTTGTGTTGCTGCTCCCCAGGTCTCATTCTGTTGCAGAACACACACACACCACCTTCCAGATAAAACTGCATCTGGACACCCCCAATATGTGTGGCAAACTACAGTAGTAGGCACATTTAAAAAATAAAATAAGACAAAAATAAGACTTTGTGCTGTCTTTCTCCTGACCTGCAAGTGTCCATCCTGACTCTTGCAGATCGGACTAACACTCGCCCTCCCTCCTTCAGCTTCCTTACAATATCCTTGAGAGGGATGATCGCAGTTGCAGTACTGTGATGAGGACAGCAGAGTATAAGAAGCGATCAGCGGTCTGCAGTTGGGACTTGGGGCAACTGAAGAATGAACAAAGATCAGCCTTCTGGGTTTTTCTATGTGTTTTATATGCCATGAGCAGGAAGCCTGTGACGAGTGGAGAAACAAAACAGGAGATGAAGCGGAAAGACTAGTTCACGGCTGAGGTAAAGCGTCGACTAACGGACTGCTGCCAGTAGCTGATTTCAAATTTAATTTAACCAAGCAGAAGAAGAAAATGAAAGTAACTGTTCGGGATGCTACGGATATGGCTGACATTACTTAGTTTTGGAAGAGTGGGATTGGGTGGTGTCATTTGTTCACTAAGTGAAAAAAAATGGCAGTTGGTTAGTAGAGTGCTGCGACAGGCAGAAGAAATCGGGATAGCGCTGTCAACTAGGAAAAAGAAAAATCAGATGATTTCCTTCTGTTTCATTTTATATTGCTGAGCAGCGGTGGTGGTAGTGTGTGTGTGTGTATATGTGTCGGGGTGGGGGTAGCAGGTTCAGTTCTCTGTGGGTGCTCCGAAACTACCGCTGCTTAGTACTAAGCAATAGAAAAAGGTGGCGGGTAGTTCAAAATGAAAATTCTATGGGCACACTGATCTTAGTAATCAAACAGTACATGAGCTATAGCATATAGGATCTACCTTTTTAAGTCACACAAACCTTTTCTGTTATAGCAGTGAAAGGATTTCATGAGCCTTTTCCCTTCTTCCCTTCTTCTCCCCCTCCTCATTTGCTCCTTTTTTCCTCCCCCCTTTTCCTTTTTGTACGGTAAATTGTAGAAAGAATATGTAGGATTAAGGGGAGACCTAAAAGTTAGTTTTAAGGTTCGTCTAGAGATGGAAAATTACTGTCCATTGCTTAAATATGATTCGTTCCATGTCATATAGTGGAATTACTATTGAGCAAGAAATAAGCAGTTCTGCTCCCTTCCCCCGCCCCCCGTTTGGTGGGGAGCAGAAGGAAAGTTAAAGAATATAAAATAAAATACATTGGTATCCCTTACATAGCAAATGAAACTAAAACTAGGATTGCTGGACAGAATATGACTGATATAGGAATCCTTGTGCAAGTGTGATGTACATTATATGGATTATTTGAATGTCAGTCTATGGAATGGACATGGAATTCTGTAAATGATACTTTAAATGTAACCGGACAGCCAATAAAAGATGAAGTTAAAAAAAAAAAAACAGTACATGAGCCATTTGGACAGGGAGTTCGCACTCAACTACTGAGCATGGAGAGGGGCAGTATCTCTCGCTAAGCAAGAGAAAGAAAATGGTGGCTCTAAAACAGTGAACATTCCAAGGGCACAATGATTTGAGAAGGTAATCAGGCAGCCAGAGACTGGGACTCATTAATTCCCGATCTCTGTTGCCTGATATCAGACCAGCTACCTGGTGGCATTAGCCAATCAGAAGTGAGAATGCCTCCTACCCGTTTTCTAAAGTATGTTAGTAGAGGAACATTCTGCTAGTAGAACTGAGCAGAATTTTGAATCCCAGTATTCCATGGTAAACATTACATGATAAACATTCCATTTCTTGAATGTGGAGCAACACAGAGAAAAAAAACAGAATGAAGAAAGTAAGCAATAATACTATATAAACAAAGAGAAAAGACAGTAAATGACTCACCCGCTGTTTAGCTTTTGGGACACAGTGAACAGTTCATGATGCTGTCAGTGAGTGTGACAGTTTTGAACCATGCTCATGCTTGCAGCATCGAGGAACTGAGAAGCCTCTGTTACGACTTCTTTTAGTTTTATCTACAGAGTGAGGAGAATGAAATAAAAAAGGGGCTATGTGTCATACTTAGAATGACGAAAACAGCATTTGTGAATTGTTGTGCCTGGCAGGGGAATATGAAGTTTAAGTGGGCAGGGAGGCACACACTGTATAACATTACTTTAATCTCGCACCAATAGGCGGAAGGACTATTTTATGTTAAAAGCACAGATTCACTTACAATTTTACATATTTAAAAATGTGTTTCAAAGTAAAAAAACTGCTTCTAAAAATAAAGGGCCATTTTATAAGCGCAATAAGACACTCTGGGGTTGTGCATTATGGTATGATTACCGCACTCCTGGGGATAACGGCATAAACATGGCCTTGCTAACTACACCCTAGGAGGGCGGTTATCACACCATAATGCACACTGCCGTGTCTTATTAAGCTTACATAAAATGTAGTTTGAGAGAAACAATGCAGTACAGATGTTAAGTGGAACAGTATTTACTACCCTCCTGGGCAAGTTTATTATCTGCCAAAGTTCACTCAGCCACTTTTACTTTTAGAGATAGCTTTAGCTAGTTATAAGCTGAATGCTGAACAGGTGGCCTTGCTGTACATTAGGTCTCAATATTATTAGCTCACTCTATCAGCTGATCTGGACTCAATACAAACCATGGTAGGGCATGCTATTCAATTATAGCTGATGGCAGAGGCATTGTTAGGGTAACAAAACATCCCAGGTCCAAGCCCTTAAAGGCTGGTGGGTAGGCAATAGATGTTTTTATAAAATTATTTTTTGAGTGGTTCTTCTGAGGAGAGGTTTAGGCCCATATAGAAAACATTCAGGGCTCAGGCCCCTGAGGCCCAGGTCTACAAAAGCCCCTGGCTGACTGCCTGCTAACAAGAAAACAGAAATCCAGTTTCTGATATATGGCACAACGAACATGCCTTCTTGTTATGCCATGCTGTGCCTGACTATTACCTTTTCTGTAATCCTGTAATGACTTTTGCCTGTAATCTCCATGTAATCTGGCGGTGTCAGTGGCTCAGCAGGTTGCACACTAACCTCTGAGGCCGGGGATCAGAAGGCTGTGGGTTCTATCCCACACAGGCACTTAGGTCAGTCCTAATACTGACACTGCAGTGCAGCATGAGGGGTGCTACACTCTTGAGGTGTCGTCTTTCAGATGAGACATTAAACCGAGGTCCTGTCTGCCTGTTCTGGTGGTTGTTCAGGTGGACGTTAAAGATCCCATAGCTGTTCTCAAAAAGAATTGGGGAATTTCCCTGGTGTCCTGGACAAATTTCCCCCACTCACTAAAAATACCACCAACAGCTTAATCTGGTTCAATTTCAGTTGGTTACCATCAGTATCCCCCCCACCCAGAGTAGTCACTGAAATAGGGACTTCTAGTCTCAGTGGGCCTACCGCATCAAAATAAAATAAATAAATAATCTTCTGGGTCACACCTGAAAATAGGCATCCGACTGTCTAGTGTGCTTACCTGGTTAACAAAAATAAATAAATCAATAGGGTTTACAGAGCTTTGAAGTCAGTGTGGTTGTGTTTTAAAATTTCTGAAAGAGAACTACTGTACCTGCACACACGGCACCAGAGCACATGTCCAAACTAGCTGCATATATACTTAGCAAGTCAAACTATCTTGGGTCTCCCATGTGTTCAGTGCCCCTGATAAGTCTCCAGCTTGTGGTTATAGAGTTCTCCCTCTAGTAGGAACTGCTGCACTTTCCAAGTCATGGACTCAATTGACTTAAGAGTTTGTTTTTTGCATTTGCACAGTACACAAGAAGATGAGTAGCCCAGGCTGGTGATGGTGGGATTTAAACCTGGCTGCCCAGGCTCACAGCTCAGCACTCTAACTCCTGCCCCCATTCCCAATGGGATTTGCTCACGGTCACAGTGAGTAAATTAGGTGAGCGAGTGCAATTTACATCTTAGGGATGACATGCCCAGCTATGGACATACAGGTCTCCACTTGTCTCCTTGACTGACTGCCTTCGGAAGTAAATACAGCTAATCCTTGCTTAAATGCAATCAAAAGAATTTACTTTAGATGGCTTGGGATGTGAGTGGAGGGTGTCACAGCTACTGTTGGTGGGAGGAGGGAAGGTAGAGCATGCAGGACTAGTGATCAAAATTGTGGGTGGGAGGGAGGCAACAGGAACAGAGAGAAGGGATACTTTACAGTTACACCTGTGGGGGGATAGGGAGGTGACATGATGTAGATGGTAGTGGAGAAGTGTTATTCTAAATGTATTTCAATGGGTGGGAGGGAGTTGACCTAACACAGTGGGAAGGGAAAGGAGATTATAAATGTATACCAGCAGGCAGGAGGGATGTGATGGGACACTGAGAAAAAGGGGGGGGGGTTGTAAACATACACTGATGAGCAGGTGGGGAAGCTGAAGAGACACAAAGGAAGAGGATGGGACATTTGACATGTTTACTGGTGGGTGGATGGGGAGGTGACAAGCGATGAAGAACAGCAAGCAATTCTAAAGCAGAGCACAGGGGCTTAATAATGGTACCTGTGAAGAAATGGGTCTAACCTAGTGTATAAGGTAAGATATTAACCCCCCCCCCATTTTCTAACTGTCACATGCTGTTTTTTATGTACAGTGAAGCCCACAAGGATGCAACACAATGCTACTGATCCCTGCATAACAAAGAGATTAACTGCCACTGAAATTTCCTTGTTTCCTGCAGTAACTCAGCTACAGAATTCTGCAGTATTGCGTTGCGTCCTGGCAGGCTCCATTGTATATGTGAATGTATTATAAAACAATCCTACTGTACAATTCTGAAAACTATGACCTTTACTTTGTTAAGAGCAACTATCCAGCTGCTCTCCCCAAACATAACAAATCCTTACCTGGCTCTAAATCCCATGGTGTAAATATTTCTTTTTATATGTGCCCCGATTTAGGAAGGGAAGGGATCATAATTTGGCTCCATGGAGCTGAGCCACTCTGATTCCTTCCACTTCCTGGTACCTCCTGCACTAGCACCTTGTTAGTCAAGATGTGCAGACTTTTAGGTCCCATATAAATTATCAGGAGTGAAGAGAATTTAGTGCTCTCCAGCTTTTAGAGACAAGAACAACAGAACATCAGGCTTTCCTGATGTTCTTTTCTTTATATTAAGCATTTAAAGCTCTTTCGGGGGACACTAAATTCTCTTCACCCCTAATAATTTGATTGGGACTTGAAGCTAATTTCAAGTTGCCCCCTTGACTTGCTACAGATTTGTTTTAATACTGCAGAGTAGTACTGCCAGCAGGTAGGTCTTGGCTTGAACTAAGGGTTTCCAATCGCAGCTCCCAAAGTGAAGCATCCTAATTGCGGCCTGAAGAGGACTGTGTTCCCTCCTCATGACGACAAGCTGGGAAGGCAAATCTACACTCAGTGCTCAGCGAGCATACTTCCTCCCTGGTTTGCCATTGTTGTTGCCTCCTCCTCCTCTCACATGTCCTGATGGTCTTCAGGAACATTCGGAGCTCCTTTTGACAATTTTCACCAGCCGTGGCCTAGCAGCAGTGCCTAGAACTGCAGCAACAACGCGCTGTATGGCAAAATGCCGTCAATCAAGAGTGCTCTGAGTGTGCAGGATTGTTCCGCATGAGTGGTCCAGAATTTGTGTGGGGTGGGAGAACAAATATCTTGGTGGAAAAGATGAGAGTGACCTGGACTGATGAGGCCTTCTTGTCTCCTATGTCCCATTGGGTGAGGGGTAGACAATCTCATGGAGGTACAGAGAAGGGTCCATGGGGCAACACTGGATGGCAGTAGAGGTTATCTTCAAAGCAAGACTGAAATTTAAGGTTGGAAGAGACTGTAGGTCTGTCAGCCACCCCCCACCCCACTTAATAAGCAGTTATTAATAAGTATGCTGTAGAATCATGTACTAATTTATAGGTGTTTCCTATCCACTCTACTATCTACTCTTACTTTGGTAAGCAGAGATTTGTCCATGTTTACCTTGAAGGCTTTATTGTCTTCATGTACACTGTCTCTGCTGGTAAACTGTTCTGCAGGTTCACAACCCTCTGGGAGAAGACATGCTTCCTAATGTTACCCTTGAATATACCACCTCTGAGTTGTAAGACATGTCCTACCAAATGTCACCAGGCTAAACATCTCTGCCCATTTGATCTTGCTGATATCCTTGAGTATGTGGAAGGCTGAGATCATGCTCTCTCTGCCTTCTTTTCGTTAAATGTCGCAAGGCATGAGAGAGGACTTAGGGCTGGCCTAAGGAGTTCCTAGACTCCACAAACATTATAAAAAAAATTTGGGGGTGAGGGAGCACCTCTTGGTAGGCCTGTGCCCCTCATCGAGACCGACCCCCAGCCCCTCCTCCTGTTTTCCTGGTTTCTCATGGTCTTACCTGCCCCCAAAGGCTTGTCCCCATGGCGAGGTGCAACAGGACCCCCAACTGTTGCTGCACAGGATCTGGTTCTGGCTCCTGGGAAGCTTGCCACTGCTCACTTTTCTCAGCTTTTCCCATCTCCCTTGAGACACTGACATTTTATTGATGCAAACATGCATACAAGCATGGTGTGTTTCATGTGCCATCTCCCTCCCATTGAGTGCCTCCTGGATGTGCTGCTACATGTCATCACCTAGGTGACAGTTGTACCACAGCTGGCTGCCCTCCCTCCCAGAGAAGGATCAAGCATCCTTTTGGATGCTCAATCCTCCTCCCCATTTCCGGCCCCTAACGACTCATGCTTTTTCCTGAACTGGGGTCATCAACATCATGAGTGGTAGCACTACTGCTGTGCCAAGGGTGCTAGTGGGCTGGCTCCCTAAATATTACATATACGTAATTAAAATTCTAATATTTTTGAAAGGCAGTATTTGAAAGGCACCTACATCTCTGACATAAGGACAGGTATCAGGAGTGAGATGAGTCTCTTTACGGATGACTCAAAACTGGGGCGGTGGTGGATGGGAGGAGGGAGGGTGGCCCTACATAGGGGACCTGGAGGCTCTGGAAAGATGGTCTAGAAAGTGGAAGCTGAGGTTCAATGCAGGAAATGCAGGTACTGCACCTGGGGGCTGAAACCAGGCCAAGTGTACACCCGGGGAGTGCTACAAGTCTCGATGGCTGAGAGGGACCTGGGGTGGTGGTGGATGTCAAGATGATCAACCCAGAGACTTGTAGGAGGGCAGCAGCCAAGGCCAACAGGATGCTGGGATGCATCGCTAGAGGATCGCCCCCAGAAGGAGGGAAGTGACTCTCCCTCTGTAACTGCTTGGTGAGAGCCGCACCTAAGTACTAAAGCTGCAGTTTGCAGGCCACACTAAAGAGGGACATTAAAATCCTGGAGAGGGTCCAGAGGAGGGCAACCAAAATGATTTGAGGCTTGGGGACAGGATGTATGAGGAGAGGCTCAAGAGCTAAATATGTACACATTGGAAGAGAAGGGACTGGGGGACATAATAGAGGTCTTCAGGTACATGAAGGGGGTAAATAGGGGAGGAACAGTCAGGGTGCTACGAAGGAAGGAGGAGGGGGCCACTAAAGGGCATGGGTGGAAGCTGGAGGGGAGAAGATTCAGGGGAGAAAGGAGGAGGTGCTACTTCACTGAGAGGGTGGTGGAGCCATGGAATGCGCTGCCTAGGGGGCTGGTGGAGGCAGAGACAGTGGAGGGGTTCAAGAGGGGGTTGGGACAGGTGCAGGGGAAGGGTTCTGGAAGCAAAATCCAATGCAGTGAGAATATCCGGAACTGGGAAGGGAGAAGCCAGAGAGGCAAGGGGCAGCAAGGTCAGCTCCCAGGGTGGGGGCTGACCAAATGAGCAAGCGAAAGACCGTTAGCCTATTCTGCTGGCATTTTAGTATGTTAGTATTCACGACGTGTGATTTAAAGGACACCATTAACTCCCTTAGGCCTCAAACTGTCCCTAGTTTAAAAACACATAATGGGGATTCTCCATGGGTGGGAATATGCACCAGGGGTGTATCCCACCAGCAGCTCCCGCACCTGTCAAGCGATGTGCAGTGGCTGCCTTCACAGCCACCGGCCACTGCAAGGCTCCCTACCGCAGCCCCCGCCATACACCCACACAGGGCAGCTGGAGGTGGCGTAGCAGACCTAGGTGAGCATCCAATGGGATGCCCGGCCAGGGTCCCGCAGTGGATCACTTGCGCTTGAGGGCATGGGTCCAGGTATGTGAATGCCAAACACAGGCACCTGGACCCATGTGGACCAACCCTCTTGGCCAGTGTCCTCCCTAGGCCATGCCCATGGACAAGAGCACCCACAAAGTGCACAGATGGTCCCTGGTGGGTGTACCCCCCGACCCATAGGCCGCCTCCCTCTCAGAGCAACTCCCCATTCCCAGGGTAGGTGTACCCCACCACGCACCCGAGCCCTGTCCTCAAGGCAGTGGTATACCCCCACAGCACACACTGCCGTGCCCCCCACAACACGGACGTCCAGCAGCACCACCCTCCACACACCTCCATGGTTGGCCAGCCCAGTGATGCTGGGTGCAGGCACGCCTACATATACATGTCTGTCAGTATCACTTGGATGGCGGTGGCCGTGGAGTTGTGAGGAGTGCTGTGCAGCTGGCCATCCATGGTGGCACCAATGGGCAGGCATGGGGTCAGGAGGGGTTGTCGGTGTCACGGAGGGTCCACAGAACACCCATAGATGGCCAGGGAGGCCATGATTTGGGGGGGACTGTTCTAGTGTGGCTGTACTGGGCAGGTGGGGGGGTCTTTATGCATTCACAGGACCTGTGCTCCTATGTGTGTCAGGTGGGGGGAGGCCTGCAGACACGGGGACAGGCACAGATGAGTACAGGGATGTGTGGCACAGGGTGGGCATTGGGTTTGGGCGCAGGGGTTCAAGTGGTGGTGGTGGTGGGAGGCTATCTGCCCTTTCAGTGGTCCCACTGTGCCGGAGTGGCTTGGCGGGGGGGGCCTATAGGGTTTGCCGCTGCCGGCCGCATACTGTTGGGGGAGGGTGCGCAGCGGCTATGACTGCTTCTGAAATGTGTAGCCTGTGCCCCTCGCCTGGCAGTCTGCACACATTCAAGTAGTGCAGGAACACTCTGCACCCCTCCCCAAGACCACCCCTCGATGATCTCTAACCGGCCGGAGGATCAGGTGCATGCCAGCGCCGCACCCTGGAGAATCAGGCCAAGCTCAGTGGCAGTGTCTACATGCCCCAGATACATGGTGTGTAGCCCTCCGCACCTTATAGAATAGTCCCCCAATATGATTGTTCACATTCTGTAGAGCTTGCTAATGTAGGTGGTAGTTGATTCTGATTCCATTTTCTTTCAAAAAGTAGAAAAGAGATTAACCTCCATACCGGTGTTACTACACAAAACATGTTTGTTTACATTCCATGATCAACTCCCATTGCATCTTTCCTGGACTGGAACACCCCAACACAGTCTTGACGCTCATTATGCAGTAGGAGGAAGTATGCAATTCCATTATGAAGGTCTGTGCTCTTTGGAGGTGTTTACAAAGTTCAAGTACTACACAAAAATAGTAAATCAGGGATTTGAAACAAAACAAGACTGAGTACAACTACACCATTAGCATGCATTTCAATTCTACTAAGAAAGGAGGCAGATAAAATAACCAGCAACATCAATGAATTTTACAGAAGATAAGCAATCGTAAAATGTGGGGTTTCAACTAGACACACTACAATGTAAAACAGGTCGAAAGAGTCCCTTTAATTTTTCTGAAATTATAATTTATTTTAACTCAAGGAGAAGATCAGTTAGCTTAGCACATAATTTGCTCTAATTCCTGTTTATTGTATTGCTCTAAATCATGGAGCCTTCAGTCACTGTCACCGCCATCCAGCTTACTAGGAATACTCTGCAGGAAGCCAGTCTAGCCACAGTCTCTTCAATACTCTTGAAATGCAATATCCAAACTAGGGATATCACGGCATATGAAATTCTGACAGTATGGTAAACGTCACATGTAATATCGCGGTTACCGTTATACCGTGGTATTACAGAAGAAGTGATATTTGTACAACAAAGAAGCCTCCACAAACATCAAAAAGAGTTAGTGTGTACAGGAAAGTTGTCCCTCAAAATACAAAAAAATACAAAAAAAAAATGAGTTGAAAGGTCTGAATATCAAAGTATACTGTGAAGCACAGTTATCGCAGTATCAGAAATTGCCCGGTATCAATACCATGACTTCCAATACTGCTGTATACTGTAAAACTATAACACTGTGACATCCCTAATCCAAACTCAAAAAAAAAATCAACCTGAAATGGTCCAAGGAGGCTTCTTTGTAGTATAATAAAATGAAGACCAGCAGTCCATATCTGTCACCCAAACTATTTTCAATGTAGCCAAGTGCATGTCAAAGAAAAGCATGCCCCCAAAATAAAATTCACTGTCATTCCATGATACATAGGTCATAAGTGGCTATGGGGAGTATTTTAGAACTACTCACTTGAAAGCAAGTATCCTAGCACCCCTAAACTATGAAGTTTTCCAAGTAAAATTTTGCAGCCTACTAAAGGAACGCATGGTCATCATTTTTTTAAAGAGATCCACCAAGTTAAATGATTCGAGATTTGCGCCAGATATATCGGTGCCTGAACCCTGCGAAATGCTGTTGCTGTAGATATTACCAAAAATATACCAGTACTTTAGAAGTAGTAACGCTCGTAACTTTTCCTCCACCAGGCTATTCCTACTTCCTGGTTTGTAAAGCCGCCCACGCTCTGCCCCCGCACTCAGCAAAGTTATGACGTGATCCTAGGGAGAGCGTGGGGAAGCACTCCATTATAGTCTATGGGGGACAGCTTTTAAATTGTTTTTATTTATTGAAATAGTCATTTGGTGATTAATCAAGGGCACCGATCGACTAACAAGGCCCTTAGTTGACCAGTGCCCTTGATTAATCACCAAATGACCATTACAATATATAAAAACAATTTAAAAGCTGTCAGGGACAGAACATGGGCAGCTCTACAAACCAGGGAAGTAGGAGTAAGCCTGTGGGGAAAGTTACGGCATTACTGCTTGTAAAGTACTGGCATATTTTTGGTAACATCTACAGCAATAGCATTTTGCAAGGGTAAGGCACTGATATATCCGGTGCATATAATGAGGCTGGTAAGTCTCTTTAAATGAATCTTTTTTTAAGAAAATAAAATATGATACTGGTTAAGGTGTATTGCAGCTGATTATTACCCATAATTCCTGTTGACTAGCTCAGTTCTGGACAGGGATAATGCGCCCCTGATCTGTGGATGCAGGATCTGCAATATTTTGGATGGACTATGAATGTCTGATTGGAAGTTGGATCCCCCTTTGCATGACACAGGTAGCAAGCTGTTGGAGGAGACCCAATTCAGAGTGTCAATAGCATGAATCTGTGGCGGAAACTGAGAAGCAGACTATAAGGGATAAATGGAGCAGCTGAAACAGAAAGGAAGACTGCAAGGCCTGGTGCTGCTGGCCAGACATGCTGAAATTTGGGTGAATGTATGAACATTCTAATTAAACAATAATCACCGAACAGGTGGCTAGTTCCTGGAGATTAACAACCAGCTGGACCATCCTGAATCAGTCATTAATCCCCAGTAAACGACAAGCTATAAGATCATTTTTGCAATTATAAGTCTTTATTAAAAATTTACACATGTGTCTGCGCTCTGAGCTATACCTGTCATTTCTAAAGGATTAATACCCGGTACTGCAGCCAATCAGACTGCACATTTGCTTCATGAATAAGCAATCAGACTTACAACTGTCAGATAAGAATACTGCAGTTAGCTGACCTCAGTGCCATGGCAACAGCACTCCTCGCAGCCACTTGGGAGACTTGGGTTTGAGTGACATAGGTGTCCTATCCAGGAGCTGGTGCTAGGTTTCCAGGGAGGTAGGGTGTGAGCCACCAATCATTTGTTTACCCGCTGTAGGATGGCATTAACCGAAGTACAAGATATAGCCAAGATGGCCGGAGTGGGGACAGGGAAAGCACTGGGAAGACAGTATCTAGCCAACATAAAAAAGAACACCACTGTGACTGGTCTCAAGGGCCAGGTATCTGGTAATCCTGGGGACCACACAAACAGGCAGATCATCGGCTGAGACTACCATGGTGGCCAGTATTGTGGACCAAGCATGCTGAAATTCGGGTACGCTGCACCCGGAGCTTACAAATTCCCTTTTGAACCTGAGGTCCCTGTGTGCTAACCAGCTTAAAGATACTGCTATAAAAATACTGGCAACTGAGCAGAAGGTAGGCCCCAAAATAGAGATTGTGTACCTTGATTAAGTGTAACTATTAATAGTTCAGTTAAGCCTGAGGCTTCATTCTTCTAACTGTTTACTAACATCAATAGATATAGTAACCCTGCAAACAAAGAACTTGCTAACAACCTGACTTGTTATCATCACTTTTTTTTTTTTTAATGTCAAACTCTGAAACGCCTGGTTGTTCCATCTAGCGACCTCCTTTGCCGCAGCTCTTGCTCTAAGCAGCTCAGGTGAAAAATAAACACCATGTCTTCATTTTCCATGGTAAACCACAACTGGTTTAACCTCACATAACTGTACTACATGACGGCAGCAGCTTCAGCTTCTGCAGCAGCCCCTAGTCTACTAATAAAACCTTACCCCAAACTGTCTGGTGTGTCTATGAGGTTTCAAAGAAATCAAAAACTTTAATTTTTAAAAGTAGCAAGTGAGGCAGCTATAAAGCCTTACGATTCAAGCATAAATGACATCTGACATCAAAAGGACGGAAAACAAATTACAGCTCCTTTTTATAAGACTTGCCTTTACACCTGCTCATGGTGCTAACAAAGGACTGTTGGTGTAGGCAGCAGCGTGTATGTACCAGGTCACTATATGATGTCAGTACTACCCCTGCATTACAGACTCTGGTAGGTTTAAGGGCCTAGGTCAGTCGGCCCTGTGGAGATTCGTTAAACAGAAATGTTACAGATTAAATAAGTTATGTGGTGCAAGGGTTGAAAATGCCACTGGCCTACTAGCCAAATGTTGGCAGATTTTGTATCGGGCTAGTAACATTTTTCTTTAACTATTCCGGTGAGCTTGTACTGGAAAAGGTAACATTTCAATAAGTACACCAGCTGGGCCAGTGGAAAAGTCTGTGGGGTTAGTGGATTTTCCCAGTCACTAACCGTGCTGACTGGTGGCTGCAAAATTTAATTCTGACCCCTGCGGTGCTTCAGTCAGGGAATGATTAAGCGAGCCAGGTAATTTGCTAGTAATATCCCCAGGAAAAAGTACCGACCAACTGTGGTTCCCACTGGCACAACCCACCCAGTTCTTACACAGTGCAGTACCAGTTTATCTGAAACATAATACTAAATCACATAACAAATAATATAAGCTTGCTTTTCTTAGTTTGGGCCTACGTGACCCAAATCCACAAGATCACATTAGGACTGGCCCGTTTTCCACTGGGGTGAGATACAGGCGAGGCACACTCAGAACTCCTGTGTACGACAAAACACATGTCTGCCTTCTGTTCTTACCCTTGCAGACTTTATGAGGCCCTCTGGCACCATACATTCCTGCTTAAAGCAGAACCTGCCTAAACTGTCCTGGCGATTTGCATTTATATCCCACGATGCCTTGCATTATGGGAGTTATGTGTGATTCTGATGTCTTAACATTCTAAAATGTATGTTAACTTTGTCTCCATTTTTCTGTAGGAGGGGAGATATAACTCAGATATACAGAAACAGGGAGTACAAACATTTTAATTATATGGATACGTTTTTGTCTCTCCACTGCTTCACTCGGTACCCATCTGCTTGATCAGTGTAGGCCTGTTGATAGTCACTTTGCATATGACAGCGGGCATTGTTTTCCTTCACAACAAATTACAAAACCCAAATTTTCTAATCCCAGCCAGATAGCCTTGTCCATAAACTGGTGACCAAAACTGTGGCCCTATCTAGACTATTACATGATGCCGTGGGATGCGGAACCCAAAAGCCCTGATGGGTTCTGATGGTTTATCCTTGGTGGCAGTCACCTCTATACAGTCTTTGCAGTCCTGGCTGAGTTTACTGGCTCTCATCCACAGACTGTCCATCAGAAGGCTTCCTTTGCTCTCTCTGTTGGGCTCCCTCTGGCATCTGCTTGGGTCAGCTTCGTCTCTTCCTCTTGCGCTTGCTTGCAATCTTGTGGGGATCAGATGACTGTTAGATTGGTATGCTCACTTTCAGCATCACTCCAAGATAACTTCCACTGCAGGCTGTCACCTAGCTACGGCTAGCACAGTGGCTTTCAGGCCTCAGGGGCTCTGCTGAAGTTCCAACTGCTCAGGTTTGTCTCTGGAAAGTTTCTCTAGGGACACTTTAGCTGCTGGTGGCTCCAATGAGGATCACGTCCTTCAACTGCTGGTGCAGGGTCTCTCTCTCTCTCTCTCTCCTTCTCATTCAGAATGTAGCAGTCTCTCCCTTACGTGGCTGTTTAAAGGTAGAAAAGGCCTTCTGCTTCTGGGCTGTAGGAGCCTCAGGCTGGCCTCCAAGAACTGGCACACTTGGGCAACAGCTCTGCTTCCAAGCTGTTTTTGACACAGAACTGAAAATTTCTGGAATAGCTCCTACTGTTCACTTCTAGCCCTTGCTCTGGTTAAGACACTCTGTCAGTAACAGGGCTCTGTCTGGCTAATCCTTAATGACTGATTGGCAACCCGACCTCAGAGTGAACCAATGAAGTTCACCTGTGTCCCAGGAGTCGTCTGTGGCTCCCTCCTGAAGCCTGATCAGCTGTGTCTTCATCCTCTGACTGCTGCCATGTCTCCCAGGGGTCAGAGGCTCGGCAAGATAATGCACAATTGTACTCCATGGGGCAGAGGCCCTCAAATCCTTATTTCAAAGGGCATCTGCCCCAGGATATGTACAGCATGGCTAGCCATGCTGATGTTCCAATACAGGCAGCACAGCTGGTGGGAAAAGTCCCTGATACTGTCAGGTGCACCAGTGTGCTCCTCTCCATCAGTGTTGACAGGGAAAGAATCACTGGTACAGCAGGTGCCATGAAGTTCCATGACATGCTCAGCCCTAAAGAAGCTAGCACTCCTCTTCACTGGTAGTCCCCGTCAGCAATACTGGTGGACTGGAGGAGCAATAACAACCACAACAGCAGACTGCTGTCTGATGAGTTCTGTGGAGCCATGTAATCCCTTGCACTTTTGCAGTAGGGGTTACATGTATCTTCCATATAATTAAAGAGTCTGGCACAGGGCATTGGGCTGCATGTATAACACAGTATCTACAAAACGCAATCTGACCAATGGTCCATCCAGTTAATCCCCTGCTCTTAAAGCAGTCACAGCCATGCTGTTTCAGAATTTGTATGAAAACTGTGCCCTGTTATTGCTTGTTCAAATCACAAATACAGTGTTATTCTGTCCAGATATAAACTTATCTAGCCTAATTTTAAAAGTAGCCACACTCACCGCTTCTACAATATCCACTGGCAGCCTAGCCCTCAAGCTAATCATCCTTTTGAGAGAAAGTTGTTTCGATGCTTCACCTTTATCATACCCTCGCAGCTTTAACTTATGCTCCCCATTCTGCTATCCGTACTAGTTGACAAAAGCTACCCTTAGTCCACTCTGTAAATCTCTATCAAAAATCTGAACACCCCTAGGCATAGACTGTGCTTGTCTGCAACTCCCCAGCTTGTCACAGACCTCCACCCTAGTTCGCCCTATTCTGTGTACTGCACCCACACTAGCTTGTCTGCATAGTTAGCTTGGCCCAGACACATGGGCCCATGATCCCAGTAACCAGTCCCCTTGAATCAAGTCAAGCTCAACTGTTTGAACCTCAGGAAGTGTTTGGTCTTGTTTACCGTCCTTTACCTAATCACTTCCTTGTATTAGAAAGGATTACTTAGCTCAGGTTAGTTACGGTAGCATGCCTCTTCAGTCATGCCTCTCCAGTAGGACAGATACCTCAGAGATCCACAAAATTTCCTTTTTCAGAGTGCACCATCAGTCATTTATATCTTAATAAATGTGCTGTTTACTAAATATACTCCAGAGCACTGCTCCAGATAATTTTGGCAGTGAAAATAATTTACTTCCCATTTTTTTAATAGTGCCACCAATGGCATTTTGGTGAGTAAAATTCTTCAGATCTTGAAGAAAATGCTATTTTGAAGAAATAATAAAATTTTCAGGTATGGGAGGAGTATTGCACTCATTCAAAAACTGTATAACAGTATTTCTAAAAAGGTGACTAAAACAGACTTCTTCTACCACCTTCTCTGAGCACTGCTCCAGAGTAAACGCTACAGTACAGTCAGGAAAAACATATGAATTAAATAGGTTTTATACAGCAAACACAAGTGTTTGACTCTAGACTGACTTAGGCTCATACCTAGAGGTTGAAATGTTATATTAGCAAAACAGAAAAGAGTTGACCAGTTCTTACCCCAAAAGGTCTTTAATCTCTAGCAGCACCTCCCAGCAGATAACCTGCCTGCTTCAGTACTACCTGCCTTTCTTGTTCTTTCCCATAACAGACACAATAGGCGCTTTTACACACATGCTGCTGTGCAGAAACTAGTGTTACCTGCGTGGCTGAGTACACCGGTTCCGCTCCCACAACCTGATTACACAAGTGCCATAGAAGCACCCAGCCATCCTTACGGTGTCAGTCCTCCCTTGAGATTACCTGGGGTGAGTGAGAGAGGTAGCGCGACCTGCACTAGTGGCCATCACGCGAGAGTTAGAGCTAGGGTTGTAGTGCCAGAATGGACTCTTTACACAGCACCGGCAACGGAACATTTCAGTGGAAACCACCTACACCACGGAGTGCAGTTCAGGTGACCGCTCATTTTAGAATGGAACAAATGGCATTTACACAGCATTGGATAGAATAGTAAGGTCCTTCCATAACCTTATTCATTTGCAAGACTGCCAGTGTAAAAGCACCTAATAAGAAGCCTGATGCCTCAGTTCTCTCCCTCTCCTTGTTCTATATCCCTGACAGAGTGTGAATCCTCAGAAGCTCATTTATTTGCCAACATTAACAGAGAGGCCACCTGTTAAGAGGTGTGGCTGTTTTGAAGCCGGTGAAGTTGCCCTCTGACTTTCTCTCACAGGAGCCCCTGGTAAAGGCACTGACTCCTTAATGGTTCAGAGAATGCTCATCACCTTGCCGATGCACAGACTGCAACCATTTGGCCTTCACTAAAATGTGCACTTCACAATCCATTGTGCCAGTTGTGGGAGATCCAGCTGTAATAGGGCAGCATTTAAATAAAGGCATATGACTGAAAGTTAAGTTTTCTGAATAGTAAAGCTACCAACAGTCCCCATTTTCCCAGGACAGTCCCTATTTTAGGCAGCATGTCCCAGTGTCCCCATAAGTTTTGCAAAATGTCACTTTTGCCCTGGTTTTTGCTTACTTGTCCCAGTTTTGTCCCCTTTTTTTGCTGACTGCTAATCCATGACTGACAGTTAATTCAGCACCACTGTGGCACTGCCCAAGCTGGACAGCAGTTTGCAACTTCAACCCCGAGCCTGTGTTGCACCGCAAGCATGTCAGCAGGGAACACAGTAAAGCATGTTCCTTCCTGTTAGGTTAGACTGGGTAGTAGAAACAAGTGCATGTGGACATCTGCCTACCAGCAGCGGAGAGGGACTCCAGACAGAAGAGACCAGCAGCAGTGAACTACGGTACCGAACCTGATCAGCTGCAGGGAAGTGTGTGAAAACAATCTGGTGCAGTGGTGGGGAGTCACTGAAGTGAAGTTTGCTCAGCAAATGAGGGAAGTGTAAGCAGGTTGGGATGGGACTGTCAGGAGGAGCAATGCATGCAGCTCGAATGTCTGATCACAATTTAATGCAGGTTTCCTTCTAATGAACTTTCTGTACGTCATGATTTGGAACTTACTGCAGCAGAATGATGTACTGTTTTAATCTGGATGTTTGCTACGGTGTTACTGTGGGGCGGCATGGCACAGCAGGCAGCAAATTTAATTGATTATGTGCAGCACTGTCTGCGGTGGTTCCCATGGGAGTGACATGGTGGTGGTGGGGGCATGATCAGGATGGTCCCGCCCAGTTTTAGCCTTGGAAAGTTGGTAGCTTTACTGAATAGAAATGATACAACTGTATGCCACACCCTTATATGTACCCTATGCCCTTCTTTTTCCAAGGTGGCCATGCTTAATACTCCAATCTCTCCTGATAGCTCAGCTTTTCTAATCCTCTACTCATTTGTGCAGTCAAATGCTGTAAAGTTCTATCTCTGAAATATCTTCATTTTTCTCTGTGGTGACCAGAACTGCACGCTGAGGAGGGGGTCTTGCAGAGAAAGAGAATGAAACAACAGGACCTCAACTCACATCAGGGAGGTAAAAATAACAACTAAGAATGGTATCATGTATGATCTAACTTAAAGAGATCAGTGTTGGTTAGGCTTATTCAGGTCTAAGCTGATCTTTGATAACTAAGGCCCCTGTTTAAACATGCTAAGAACCAATGAGTTGAGAAAGAGAAAATTATTTTTTATTTGAAATGGTTTCACCAGGAAAGACAACACAAGCTGTAAACAGCTCATATTCAGAAGCGTCCTGGAAAATGAATGATTGTAGGCCTTTTGGGCAGGATTTTTTTTGGGTGACACACTGGGTTTTGTTTGGCTGATTTATTTTAGCCACTGACCAGCAGCACCCTTAATAACATTACTAATTAAACTAGTCTGGTTTGAGAAGTTACTTCTTGAATTTCTAGTAGTCTAAATGCACCCTCATGAACCCCTTTTTTAAAGGGATACTATCACCCCATTTTACAGCATATTATTTCTAGTTGAAAACCCACATTTTATGATTGCTTCCCTACTATAAAATTCATTGACATTGCTGGTTGTTTCATCTGCTTCCTTTCTAAGTAGAACTGAAATGCATGGTAATAGTGTGATTATGCCCAACTTTGTTTTGATTCAAATCCTTGATGGGCTCATATTGCATACTTCCTGAACATTACCAACACCCCCAAACAGTGGAGCGACTCATGATGCAATAGTCTACTCTTCTCCCAGCACATTATGAGAGGCTAGACTGTGCAAGGGTGTTCCCAAGTCCAGGAAAGATGCAGTGGAAGTTATTCAAGTGTAACCCCTGCAAATGGGGTTCCCAAAAGACTTCCAGGAGCTTGCTTGAATGCTCCAAGCCTGAATGGTGTTTGGCGTTTAAGCCATTTATCAGTAGTGTTTTTAGAACCTCTGGTACTGCTCTTTAAGAGCTGTCTGCTTGCAGACATAATTAATTTGTATGGGGACTGTGTGTTTTTTTGATTGAGTACCACTCAAGCTGCTGCCAATTCACTCCATTTTGCAGTCACTAGAGTGCAAAGGGAACCTATCTGAAAGATGTAACTGTTTGCCAGAAATCATTTACAGTGATAATGAAATTACAGTTTGTCTAACCTGCTTTCTTTTGCAGTCAAAACAGTGTCTGCTTAGTTCCCCATTCTGGTTTTGAACTGCTGAACTGGACCAATCAGTGTAGGAAAGCTAGCTCTAAAATGGTGCCTTGGGACGAATCAGAACTTGGACTCATAATCTGAGCCAGCCACAAGAGGATTGTATGGGCAGTGACTCTGGGAGATGTAGTTTAGACTTCAGTGCCTTTTTGGACCAACAGCAGCAGTCTATTGTGAGTGACAGCCAATCCAGTCAAGAACTGGGAGGAACTCAAAGGAAGTGCACGTTTTGTCGGTTGGAGTTTCAGTTGAGCTTGGCAGTGAAGAAGGAAGGAGCCCTGTGCTTTTTCAGTGTGCAGTTTTAGTCAAAAGCGTGTAAGGCCCAGAGTTCCGGTCTGCAGCTTGTTAGGACTGAATCCGCCCTGTGAAAAGAATCAAAGGATCTCTGAAGAGTAGAAACCAGGCTCACCCTGTAGAAGACTGGAGGAATTGCTGAAAATTGCACTCGGTCTGTCAGGAACTGAATCTGCTGTGTGTCTCTCCCGGTATTGTGCAGTAATTGCGATCGGGATACAGATGCAGCCTGCCTGGTATAGCTTTCTTTTATATAAATTGTGAAGAGGTTTGTGTACCTCAAGTGAGCCCTGCTGACATTGAAGGACCCTATCTTATTTGGAGGTCGTGAGTACTAATTCAGGGTCGCTCCTGTTGAATTGCCACATTAAATCCAAATGGAATTACTGTACTGCTGACTGTTTAATTTTCCTTTTCTCTCTGTGAAAGGGCCCCTACCAGCTGCCACGGTTTGGACTAGCCACTAGGGCTTGGGTACCCAGGACAGTAACTGATAGGGATAGGCCTGTGCACAGAGCCATAGGTAGATTATTAGAGTGATAAGCTAATTAACCTGATTTCCCCCTGTCCTTGTTATATCCCCCTAAATAAATCAGAGCTGCTTGTTTCAGCAAAGTTATACTGCCTGAGGTATTTGTCTATGTTAAAGTACTGTACTGTGATTGTTGCACTGTATCTCATTTCACAGGAGGTCCCAGTGCCGGAACCAGACCTGGGGGTAAGTGTATACTGTGAAGGTAATTCTGATATTTGTGGGCCACTAGTGGGAAGAAAGGGGTTGCAGTGTCCCAGAGGGCTGTGACCAAGTTAGTTTAACTATTGCAAACCCTGACCTCTGGGTGGAGGCACCCGCCATTGGATCCAGGCCCCTCAACCTGTTAGTGGCAAATCAGGCAGGGGTAGTAGCCCCTGGGATCGCGCCATCTAGGGGTTACACAAGAAATGTAAACAAACATGTTCTGTGTATGGTAACACCAGTATGGCTGGCAGTCTGTTTTTCACTTTAAAAAAGAAAAACAGACTCATAATCAAATAGCCAGCTACATCAGGAGTATCTACAGCACATAAGCATTATAAATGTGCTTTAGACCAGGGACAATTTGAGGCCCAAGGTTGACAGTGTCTCTTTAAGCAGTCATGATCAGACGACGCCAGTCATTTCTGAGACTAATGCCAGGAGATCCAATTCCATCTACTACATATCCCACGATGTAGCATGATCCAAGGACGAAGATCATTCACCTATCGGGCATCCAACTGGCTCAACTCTCTTGGCAGCGACATAGCGACCGCTCCAACACTCGGCCTCTTCAAGTCCAAGCTGCGCCTCTCACTGCTTGTATCCTGCGATTGTCCATCTTAACATTTCCACTGTTCCAGCTGCACATGCCCCAGCACCCAGTACTTACAATCAGTCTTTGCACCCCTAGCACCTTACCTGTCCTATTCCCTTGACAAGGCCCCCTGGCTGCACTGTCTCCCACCCTTGCCACCTCCCCCATATCTCCTCCTGCCCCCCTTTAACCACCTCCATACTCCCCCTTCCCCTGCACCTCCTCCCCCGACCTCCTATCTTCACTTCCCCACCACCACCCCCCCTTCCCTTGTCTTGCTCATAGCTCAAGTCTTTGTACCGGATATTACATGTTTGTAAGTCAATGACTATATGTTTGTAACAAAAATGATGACTGTTGCACACGCTGACATGGAACCTTTGTAAAAGAGCATCCACTCAAAAGTATTGTAATCCTAGATTGAAATAAATAAATAAATAAAATAAAACAGATGAGGGAAATGATCACCTTCATGGCTGTTATTGCAATTATAGGTCCAACAGCAATAACAACTTTCATTTTAGAGTTTTTGAACTTACTTTTGCTGTTTGAGTGGTGTAGTGTGAGCCGTGTGGCATGAGTATGAGTACTTCTTACAATTAAGACATTAGGTGCCACACAGCACTAACTGGCAGCTGCATCGGTCATTTCTAACACATTATTGACTAATCCAGTGGCCAATCAGGTGCCTCGTTAGGCTCCAGAATATTTGACTTGTAAACATGGGTAATATCCCTTCCCTCCCACTTTGCTACTCCCTACTCTTTCTGTATATAAACACAGTTTAAGGTTTGCTAGCTTACTGCAGTCACACATCGCAGGATTGTTTCAGCTTCCTATCTATTATCAGCCACAAATCTGTTTCCTGATATGTTACTGTTAGCCTTACCATATAATTTATATTTCAGATCCTTGTTTTTGTACCTAGGTGCACCTCTGTGCTGTTTTCTGCATTACATTTAATCTGCCTCCTCTCACAAATCTCCCGTCAATCATACGTTAAGGTAATGTAGCCATGACAGGGGTGGTTAGAGATGGAAAGAGAGTGGGGGCAGGAGGCAGGGCCGGATAGCAGGAGGAACAGGGGAACCTGGAATGCAGGAAAATGGGGGCAGTGAATCAAGAGAAGGGCAGGGGAAGAGGGAGGAAGCGCAAGGAGAAGGACCAAGAAGTACAAGGAGGAGACAGTAAGGGAGCTGAGGGTTTAGGCCAGGGAGCACAACAAGCAGGGAGGGACTAAGCGGAGACAGGAAGGAAGGAGGATGAGCCAGGCTAGTTTAGGCGGATGGGGAAGGACCAGTTGCGAGCAGTGAGGGGAGTTAGCCGAGAACAGAAGGATGCCAGGAGGAGGCACAGGATTGGAGGGAGGGGTGGCCAGGGTAAATAAGGAGGGGCGGCATGTGGCACCCAGATAGGGGGAGGAACAAGGAGCCGGCTGGGTGGAGGGGCCGGTAGAAAGGACGAGGGACATGGAAGGGGGGGAAATGGAGGAAAAGGAGCGGTCAGAGTGCCCCTGTTGGGGGATTCTATGATCAGGGGTATCAAATGGGATAGGGAGGGAGAAGCCTGGCCAGTTAGAACAAAATGCTTCCCTGGACTAATGGTGCACAGGGCTAAGTATGAGGTATATCAGCTGACAAAGGATTGTAGGGGGTTCCCCGGACATACTGGTCCACCTGGGTACAAATGACATTGATGGAAACAGCGAGCTAGAGATACAGGCACGGTTCAGGGAGCTTGCCAGGGTCTGTCATGACATAGGATGCACAGTTTCCTTCTCAGAAACCCTGCCAGTGCCAAGGGCTAGTGGGGAACACAAAAGGAAAATTAGGGAGATAAACCAGTGGCTCAGGGAGTGGTGTGAGGCCAGAGGGTATGGGTTGATGGGGGATTGGGGGGAGACCTGGGAGGACAAGGAGCTGTATGCTAGAGATAGGCTCCATCTCAATTTGGAGGGAGGGAATCTTAAGTTGAAAATAGAGGGTTCATTGGTGAAAAGTGGGGTTTAAACTTGTGAAGGGGGAGGGATGGGAGAAAAGGCTGTCGAGGGGGATGATAAAGGAGGACTCTGTCTCCACCCCCAGCGGAGCTGGAGGAATCGCAGGGAAAAGGCCGACTGGTAAAGTGCAGACCAGGGGAAAGCAGGCAGGGAAATGGAAGTATAGGGAAAGGGTGGAAGGTAGTCTCATAAATGCCAGGAGCTAGCAATAAAATGCCTGAGCTCCAGGCGATGCTAACTGAGGGAGCGGTGGATGTGGCAGTGGTCACTGAGACCTGGGCCACCGAGGACATGACTGGGACCTGAACCTGGAGGGTTACACTATGTTCAGAAAGGACAGTGGGGAGGGAAGGGAGGAGGGTAGCAATGATAGTCAAAACTGCATTGGCATAGGGGGAGTAGAGGAGGCGGAGGGAACCGTGGAGGCGATTTGGGTCACCTTGATAACAAGGGGGAGAGTAAAAATAGGAGTGGTGTATAGACCCCCTGCACTGGCAGAGGTGCTGGAGGAGAGTCTGGTGGCAGATGTTGGGAGACACTGCAGACTGGGCAGGGGAAGGGTGGTGGTGTTGGGGGACTTAAACATGCCAGGAACAGACTGGGAGACTATGACATCCTCGGTGGCCAGGGAACAGAGGTTGTTAGAAGTCTTTCAAGATGCATTCTTAACTCAGCAGGTGGGGGAACTGACCAGGAGGCGCGGGTACTGGATGTGGTCCTGGTGGACAGTGACCAGATTGGGGGCCTGGAGGTAAGGGACCCGTTGGCAGGGAGTGACCATGCCACAGTCTGGTTCTGCCTATACCTAGGAGGGGTAGAAGGCTGCACAAAGACGGAGGTAACTGACTTCAGGGGGGCGGATTTTAAGAAAATGGGAAGGATCCTTAAGGAGCATTTGGATGGGATTGGGTCAGACATGGATGCTGATAGTAGGTGGGAAATCAACAGGAGAGGGTGCAGGTGCTACGGCTACCTGTGCAAGAATAAAGGCAATGCGGTGGGGCCGAAAACCCTGCTGGTGGACCAGGGAGGTCCAGGAGATGGTAGGGGAAAGAAGGCAGCTCATAGGCAATTCAAGTGCTCAAGGAGTGAAAGGGATTGGGGGAGTACGAGCTGATGGTTGAAGGCCACTTAGGTGGTGAGGGCAGCTAAGGCAAGGAAGGAGCAGAACCTGGCCAGGGAAATTAGGAGAGGGAACAAGGGGTTCTTTAGATACATTGGGGAAAAATGAAGGGTGAAGGGGCAGATTAGCAGGATTAAAACAGGGGAGAGATGGGCACAAGACCCGGGGGAGCAGGCTGAGGTCCTAAATGAGTACTTCACCTCAGTTTTCACCAAGGAAAATGAGGGTGCTGCATCATACATGGGAGGAGACAGTGATACTGAGGGGGGGACCTCACCGATCGGCGGGTCTGGGGAGAGGGGAGGCATCACTGGCAGGAGGGGAAGGCTAAGCAGGAGAAGAGGTAGCGGAAGTGGAAATCACAGCAGAGAAAGTGAGGAAGCCTTGGTCCTTAAGGCGGAGAAAGCACCAGGGCCGGATAAATTACATCCCAGAGTGCTGAAGGAACTTGCGGATGTCCTGGCCAAACCCCTGGCAGAGCTTTTCACCATCTCTCTGAGGACAGGGTGGGTGCCCCAGGACTGGAAGGTGGCACATATAGTGCCTATCCACAAGGGGGGAATCAAGGGAGGTGGCAGGGTACTACAGGCCTGTCAGCCTGACATCAGTGGTGGGCAAGGTGATGGAGGGCATTGTCAAGGAGGGGCTGGGGGGGACCTGGAAAAGTCAGGGTGCCTGGACGATAGACAGCATGGATTCGTCCGGGAAATCGTGTCAGACAAACCCTGTGGATTTCTATGACTGGGTGACAAGTGCCTTGGACCTGGGTAGACCAGTGGGCGTCCTCTTTCTAGACTTCAGCAAGGAATTTAACTCTGTTCCTCACGTGGGCCTGTTGGATAAGCTAGGAGAAATGGGAATGGGGAACCAGATGATCAGATGGATAGGCAATTGGCTCCAGGACCGGACCCAGAGGGTCGTAGTTGGCGGGATAGTCTCATCCCCAAGAAGGGTCATTAGTGGGGTCCCACAGTGATCAGTCCCTGAGCCCCTCCTGTTCAATGCCTTCATCTCTGACATAAGGACAGGTATCAGGAGTGAGATGAGTCTCTTTGCAGATGACTCAAAACTGGTGGCGGTGGTGGATGGGGAGGAGGAGGGTGGCCCTACAGGGGGACCTGGAGGCTCTGGAAAGATGGTCTAGAAAGTGGAAGCTGAGGTTCAATGCAGGAAATGCAGGTACTACACCTGGGGCCAGAAACCCGGGCCAAGTGTACACCCTGAGGGAATGCTACAAGTCTCATGGCTGAGAGGGACCTGGGGTGGTGGTGGATGTCAAGATGAACAACTCGGAGACTTGTAGGAGGGCAGCAGCCAAGCCAACAGGATGCTGGGATGCATCGCTAGGGGATCACCTCCAGAAGGAGGAAGTAATACTCCCTCTGTATAACTGCTTGGTGAGGCCGCACCTCGAGTACTGCGTGCAGTTTGGAGGCCACACTTAAAGAGGACATTAAACTCCCTGGAAAGGGTCCAGAGGAGGCAACCAAAATGATTTGGGGCTTGGGAACAGGACCTACGAGGAGAGGCTCAAGAGCTAAATATGTACACATTGGAAGAGGGAAGGGACCAGGGGACATGATAGAGGTCTTCAGGTACATGAAGGGGTAAATAAGGGAGGAACAGTCAGGGTGCTTCAAGAAAGGAGGAGGGTCACTAGAGGCATGGGTGGAAGCTGGAGGAGAAAGGAGGAATGCTACTTCACTGAGAGGATGGTGGAGCCATGGAATCGCTGCCTAGGGGCTGGTGGAGGCAGAGACAGTGGAGGGGTTCAGAGGGGTGGGACCAGGTACAGGAAGGTTCTGGAAGCAAAATTCAATGCAGCGAGAATATCCGGAACTGGGAAGGGAGAAGCCAGAGAAGGCGAGGGAGGCAGCAAGGTCAGCTCCCAGGGTGGGGTCTGACCAAACAAGCAGACGCAAAAGACTGTTAGGCCTATTCTGCTGGCATTTTAGTATGTTAGTAAGGTCCTTCTGTAGCCACTGTCTCGCCATCTTTATCTTACCTGCAGATTTAATTAACTAGTGTCACTGCTTTATCCATGTCATTTTGTCAAACTGTTGTGGCCCGATTACCCACCCCTGTGGTCCTCCACTAGTGACCTCCCTCAACCCAGGTGGGTTTCCCTGGACCATCACCCTCTGTCTCCTACCACTTAGCTAATATCTGAACCCCCTCTGTAAGTAAATCAGATCATTTTAGAAAATTTACTGTCTGACCCTGGAGGATACAGTACACATTTAGTGAGGTCTCTGTGTCTATTACGTATAAGGACAATGAAGTAAATGGGTATCTATCCCTATTTGTAGCCAGAGCTACAACAGTCTGGAATCAGCGTATTAATCCATAGTTCAAGTCGCATGCTAATGTGGGCAAAATATCCACGCTGGCACACTAAGACATCTCATAATTTTCTGATAACATTTTCATTTTTCCCTCTCAAACATTTCACTTGTTTTTCCCCGTGCTCCACAATTTATTAGCTCTCTGCCACCAACACAGCCACATCCACTCACAGTTTGAGTGCTATTTAGGTACTGTGAAATTCCCAGGCTCTGCCCCTCCCCCCAGTATCTGCATTATCAATGTGTGTGTGAAAGTAAATTAGAATCAATCCAAAAAGGAGAAACAGTGGAAACTGTTACATTAATATTCAGTCCAGAAAAGGACAACTGCATGAATCTGTATTGCATCTAGATGGGAGACAGTCAATGACAAACCTGTTCACTAATCCATTGTGACAGATAAACTGCCAATGAATCTAGCAAGTCATAAATGTGGTCATACCAAAAAAACATGCACTTTCCCTATTCAAAACAATGTGAAATGGTAAGTTATGTTAACAGACAGGAAGGGGTCAGATGTCACCTATTCGAATGAACCGTTAATACTGTTAAAGCTCCCTGACAGTATGAATGTTCTATCTTGATGTCTGACACGACTCCTTCAAAGGATGATTAATACGCTCTCCTCTGTCTCTCCTCTCTCCTCTCCCCTTCCCTCCTGCACCCTTTGCAGTCCTGGCTTTCGCTCCCTAGCACTCCTTCAAGGTCATCCTCAGCTGGCCAGGCTGCTTTCTCCTTCCACTTCCCTAAACTATGGAATTATCTCCCGCTATCCATCCACTCTGCCTCTTCCCTTTGCACACTCCTCTCTTCCTTGAGACTTCTTCTCACTCTCCTGCAAATACACCTGATCCTCTACCTCTGCTCCACCATTCAGACAACTCCACACTGTCTCCTCCATGTCTCCTCTTTCCCTCCTCCTATAACCCTGCCCTAGCCCCACCTGCTTACCCCCACACAGAAACCTACTGTACGGCTTCCACTGCCTCCACCTGTATAGTTCCTTGATGCAGTTAAATTGTATCTCTGCTATATCCAGGCCAAATCTGCATATGTTAAAGCTGCCACTTGTTGTTGATTGTACTCAATGTACATTTTGTTCTCTTCCTGTCTTGTAAATGTTGCTTTGATTTGTTATGCTTTGCCTCCATTTACCCGTCCCATTTCCTTCATTTATCCCTTACAAGAAAATATGCCAGCAAGTGGCCAAAAAACAGGTGCCATCCATGCTGACAGGCACCAGTGTGCTCCAACTGCGTGTACTTTGATGTAGAACACAAAACTGCAGCAAGCTGCATCTTGAGGTGCACAGCCCCATTATTAAATCTATCACTTGGTGTTCCAACAAATTTGCACTCTCTTAAATCGCCAGTATGTATAATGAAAACTATAAGTAAAGTAGCTAGAAACTGAAATTCATGCTAAATGTTCTAGCTTGGGGGCAGAGCTAGCAGCCTAGCCAGCAGCAGCACTTTTTTGGAGCTCCCTAGCCTGATCTTTATTTTCGATTAAAAAAGTGCAATCTTTCTACCAGATCTGATGCTAATTGCTTGTGTTTGATAGAGGAGGAGATACTGTATTCGGGGATCAGCTTTATTCCCTGAAAATGGACCGCATGAAGACTACAAAACAGGACTTTTTCCTCTCACGTTCCTCCAACGCTAAGCTGCCGGAGGATCATTTAGGCCCTACTCAGTCCACGAGTTCTGACAACACTGGGGCTACCCTTACCACCCTGCAAACAGCGGTCAATGCCTGACAAAAACAGTCCAACAAATGGACCAAAAAGCTGGATGGGTTCTCAGAAAAATTCCTCTCGATGCAGCACAGACTTGACATGATGGGGAACTCACAAAATCAGCTGAAGCCACCGTTGGAAAGGCCCTGACTGCTACAGCTACTTCCTTGAAAGAGCAGGCCGCATTAGAGCCGCATGGAGCAGTTGGAGAACTCTGTTCAAGCTGCCAACGTGAGAATCCTTGGTCTCCAAGGAATCAGAAGGTGACTCTAACTAAATATTTGCATTCATAGCTTGAGGATTTACCTTACTGTCGGGACTTTAAAATAGTGAAAGCTTATCGATTACCCTTGGCGACCCACCAGTGGACTGATTAATCCCGTACAGTGTTATTCACATGTGATCCTCAGGAGAATGGGACGTGTTGTTGGTGTGTATTGTGCTAGGGGCGGTGCATTTAGATGAGACATGTATTTTGTTTTATCCAGATGTCTCATATGCAACCGCATGAGAAGGAAGGCATTCAATAGAATTAAAAACTGCCTTTGGGATCTGGATATCCCATTTACCTTAGCCTTCCTGCCTCGTCTTTGCTTTTTCTGTCGGTGGCGCCAATACAGATTTACTGATAAAAGGAAGCAGGCACTTGCATCGAACAGATTGCAGCCCAACAGCAGTGTGAGGAACAAGCCTCGGAGGAAGAGCTCTTGAGGGGACTGAGAACATTTCAAATTGGTACCTGGGACTTAAATAATTAGTCCTGCATTCTGTTTATGCCTTAGTTTCCTTCATTGTGATTGCAAAACAGGCTCTCCTCCCAACAGTTTTGCCTGGGAGACACTTTTGAACCTTCTGCTTTTGAATAATTAGCATTAAGAGTATAATACTCTCATGAGTTGGGATATAACCTATTATGTTACTGGCTCTCTCATTGTTGAGGTTATCCTCTTGTTTTCACAGTTTATAAATGGTGGAATGTACGCTTTTTTGATTGCTTCTCTTCGTATGAGATGCACTGATAAGATGCACCGTTAAGTTTGTTGCCAGTATATATATTAATATGTAGATAAAGAGTGCACTGATCTTAGTAGAGACACTGATGGGGTAAGAGGTGCATGAGCCTACTACTGCCTGGCTAGATGTTTTATTGCATTCATTTTGGAGAGCCCTGGAGACTAAATTTAATCTAGTTTGGTGCCTCTACTAACCATAATATTGGCACGAGCTGGACTTGGTTGCGGGGATTCACTTCTTCTTAAAGCACCAGACACAGCACCTGAATTTATTCCTTTATAGGGCCAACTTCTCCAGAACATTGCAGGCTGCACCATCTCCCCATCAACTTCACAAAGGGAGCTCTGGATTGGAGATTATTTTCCTTATTAAAGTTGTTAATGACAAAATAGACCTTAATGGTCAGTTTACATAAGTTGAGTTTTTGACTTCTTATCATACAATTAGGGCATTGGCTGCATGTATTGTTCCTGAACTGAGTTGGTGGATTCTTCACTAAAAGTCACTGAAGAAGACCCTCAATGATGTTCTATTGGAATGGATAGTCATATTCCAAGTAATGAATTTCTGGAACCCTTATAATGTATGCCCATTCAGAATGTATTTGGTATGCATATGTACTTAATACCATAAATAAAAAGTGAAAAAAATGTTCTAGCTTCGACAAGCAAATTTCAAATCCTGACCGACACAGTGGAAGAGAATACGTACACATTACTGGGACAGAACAAATGTAATCTGGGAGATAAATCAGTATGGTGACCAGAAGAGAACTAAAAGAACCCATTTCAAATAACACTATCCAGAGTCAGACACACTCCATTTTTATCCAATAACTGGTCTTGACAGATATGCTCTTACTGGATCCAGAACCAGGTTACAGGCAGACACAGACTGGATCAATGATAGAATCCAGTTGCCCCTACTACCCCTAATTAAGGCTTTTCTTTATGTCATTTAATGTTTAAAATAGTTATTTTGTGGGGGATTTTCCCACTAAATTCTAATTTCTAACAGGAATAAAGCTCCACAATCACTTACACTATCCTGACAGGGTCAGAATCGGGTCACTGGCAGATCCAAACCTGGTCAATACTGGTCAAATCAGAATCAAGTCCTCTATGACTGATTTCCAGAGCTGAGACAGGCTGGTCAGACCTGTGGGGAAGATGGATCTTCCACAGTGCTGGTATTCCCTTCCCTTGTCCTGATCCTAAAATTTGAATGAGCCAAGCCAACTGCTAATTCAGCAGTCACTGGGTCAGCCACTGAGACCAGTCTGAGTTCATGAAGTTACACTATCCTATGAAGATGGAAACTTGTCCAAGTTCATGTATCTCTAGTTTATATGAATGTAGATGTTCAGGTCTACAGCAGCAAAAATGTGAAATGTGACTGAATTTTGTATTCTAAATATCGTCTTTGGTATAAAATTAAAGAATTAAATTTGGACAGTTACATATACATCAATCAAGCTGTACATAAAATGGTCTAAGTTAAAGATTTTTATACATACATACTGCTTTAGGAAGGAAAGAACACCACATACATACATAAAGTCTTAGATACTGTCAGTAGATAAAAGGATTAGGGCCCATCCAGTCTGTCTATCTTACCTAAATACTCTGTTCTGGTCCTAGTGGCAATCTCTTAGTTTCTGCCCCCCTCTGACTACACCCATATGCCTGTCCAATCCCACTTTGAAACCAGTTTGCCCCATACCACTTCTTCCAGTGGCTTGTTCCACTTGTCCACCACTGTTTCTTTGACATCCACCCTGTTAATCCCGTGCAGGTACTTGTACATGTCTGTCAAGTCACCCTTTCCCTTCTCGAGGGCACATGTCTCCTTTCTGCAGCTTCTCCTCATATGACATTCCTCTATTACCCCCCATTACCTGGACCATCTTGGTTGCCCTGAACTGTACTGGGGACAGGGAGACAGGGAGGACTGATGAGAAGGATGGACCAGTGCCCCAAGGGAGTGGGGAGGAAGGAGCGAGAAGGAGTCATGGATGGTGTAATACAATTTGGCGGGGTGCATAAGGGCCTAAGGGCCCAGAAGGAGATAAAACACCAGAGTCAAGCAGCGTGCATCCAAGGCTCCTTAAGTGAACTGGCAGAGGTACTGTGGGTCCACTGGCAGACCTGTTTAACACCTTTCTGGAGTCAGGGAGTGTGCACCGGGACTGGAGAACTGCACATGTGGTGCCTCTCCATAAAAGTGGGCTGATGGATGAGCCAGGGAACTACAGGCCAGTCAGCCTCACCTCAGTTGTGAGGAAGGTGATGCAGATCATCCTGAAGGAAAGACTGGTGAGCTTTCTAAAGGAAAATGGGCTCCAGGACAATGAGGCGACATGGGTCTGTGTCAGGGGGGTCCTGCAAGACAAACCTAATTGACTTCTTTGACTGGGTGACAGGACAGTAGTCAGAGGCCAAGCGGTTGATGTCCTGTATTTGGCAGCAAGGCCTTTGACTCTGTGCCTCATACAAGACCATTCAGGAAGCTGGAAGACCTGGGGGTGAAGGCTAAGCTTGCTAGATGGGTCAGAAGCCGATTGCAAGACAGAAATCAAAAGGTGGTAGTTGGGGGGGGTGAGTCTCAGAAGCTAGGCCAGTGACCAGTGGGTTCCCACAGGACTCAGTGCTTGATATGGTGTTATAACCCCCAAGGGGCGCTATCCCAAGGGTTACTTCCCCTGCCTGCCTTAACTGTAACAGAACAGGGTGAGAGGCCCAGATCCGTTGGCGTGTGCCTCCACCCAGAGGTCAGGGTTAAAACGGTCGATGTTGACTTGGTCACAGCCCTCTGGGTTGCTACAACCCCCCCTTTTCTTCCTACTAGTGGCCCACACGGTTTAGTTGCAGTGTCTCACCATAGAAACTTACCCTCGGCTTGAACCACTCAGCTCACTCCAGAGACCCCCTGAAAAGTAAGGTACAGTTATACCATATTCACTGTGCAATATTTCACCAGTAATACACAAACTAGCCAGGGTACTTTTACAAAACAAGCAATCTGATTTATTTAAGGGGAAAAAACAAGGATCGGGGGAAATCAGAGAGATTGGCTTACTGCTACAATATATGAGTATCTACCTAGGGCTCTGTGCACAGGTCTATCCTATAAGTTGCTGTCTATGGGTACCCAAGCCCTAAAGGCTAGTTCCTCGATGCAGCTGGTTGGGGCCCTGACACAAACATGTTTAGTTCCTATGAAGACTAGATGGAGCCAGCAGGCTCAGTCAGTGCAGTCAGCAAAGCAACCTGAAAATCTTGCCCTTGCTAGAAGCATTTAGCAGGGAGCTACCCTGCTTTAGTACTCACAACTCCAGAAGAAAACCACTCTCACACCACTCACAGGGCTGAGCCTGAGCTTCAAAATCTTCTCCACACATTTTATATGGAAAACAACAGAGGGGTACCATACCAGGCAGCTGC
This sequence comes from Neoceratodus forsteri, assembly GCA_016271365.2. Taxonomy (NCBI): domain Eukaryota; kingdom Metazoa; phylum Chordata; order Ceratodontiformes; family Ceratodontidae; genus Neoceratodus; species Neoceratodus forsteri. The sequence continues at coordinate 706,022,847 of CM028130.1, forward strand.
TCCTATTGCCCGACCGAACGCACAGCTAATCGAGAGTCTCACCGCAGCTTCACTTTCCTGACAGACCGAGCACGACTCAGCAGATTCTCCAGTCCTCTACAGGGTGAGCCTGGTAGGTAGCTGTGCTGTTACACAGCCTCCTCTGACCACTGCCTCTCGGATTCAGTCTGAAGCTCGCTGGCTATTCAAACGGCCAACTCGGGCCTCTCACGTGCTTTCCGCACAAAAACTCAACGGCGCAGGAGCCCAGAGCTCCTTCCTTGTTCACAGCCACAGCGTCTCTGCCCCTTGGCAGTATGGGGCAAACCTCTCAATTCGGGCGCCACCCGATCCCATTGGTGGGCTACTGATGCCAGCCACTAAGGTCGCCCTCCTTTGGTGCAAAAAAAAAAAACGCGATGGTCCAGAACTCCACTTCCCAGAATCACTAGCTGTATCCCCATTGGTCAGCCGGCTCCAGCTTGAGTCCTGATCCTGGTTGGTCATTATTTACGCCATTTTAATGTTCCCTCTCACTCTATTGGCCCAGTTCAGCCACCCAGGTCCAAAATGGAGGGGCCAAATACACAAAGTCCCAGCTGCAAAGGAAACAGGTTAGACAAGCTGCAAATTTACTAATACTCTAAATGATTATAGCTGCGGCCACATCTATTGAACAAGCTCCCTTTGGCACACATAGCGACTACTGATGGGAACGCATCCACCGCAGCTCTGGCGGGATTCGAGCAGGGAAACATGTCCCCCTTCAACCCACTGGAGCCTGCAAGCAGGCAACTTTTAAAGGGACAGCACTGGAGGCTTTTTGAAAGCACTCACAACTAATGGCATTTCGCCGAACACCAGTTAAACAGGGAGCCAACAGGCAAGCCCCGGGAAGGCTTTGAGGAACCCCCATTTATGAAGGGGTTACCGCTTGTTCAACATCTCAATGACATAAGATGGGAGCAATGGTAATCTGCCTTTCAAGAATGACATAAAGCTCTGTGGGAGGGTGGGCAGGGAGGAGGGAGACAGGAACTCAAGGAAGACCTAGCTAGGTTAGAGAAGTGGTCTGGCATTTGGCAACTGGGGTGCAATGTTAAAAGTCTAAGGTTATGTGCTTGGGAGCGAAGAACCTGGGGACAAAATACTGGTTGGGTGGTGTGCAGACAACCAGGTCAGATGAAAAAAAATGACCTGGATGTAATCATCACGAGTGACCTGAAGAACTCAGCACACTGCAGAGAACAGCAGCCAGAGCAAACTAGATGCTGGGCTGCATAGCCAGGTGGACTACCAGCAGGAAGGTGAAGGTCATACTACTACTGTACAGATCACTGATGAAACTGCACCTAGAGTACAAGGTGCCCTTATCTTAAGAAGGATGTCAACTTGCTGGAACCAGTCCAGACATGGGCTACCAAGACGATCCAGGGCCAGCAGGGCAACCCTTACGAGGACAGGCTCAGGGTGCTCAACATGTGCTCTCTTGAGGACAGAAGGAGGGGCATGATCGAAACCTTCATGTACCTTAAAGGTATAAAAAGGGCGAGCACTGAGGGCCTCTTCAGCCTTAGTGGGAAAAGTCCACTATGAGGCATAGCCTAAAGCTGGTGTGGGGAATGTTCAGTAGGGAGATGAGAAGGCACTTTATCACTGAGAGGGTGGCGGCCAAGTTGAATGAGTTGCAGGAGGAGGTGGTCTCCCTGAAAATGGTGGCTCGCTTCAAGAGAGGATGAGACAAAGTGAAGGGGAAAGCTGCATGTAGAGGAGAAGGGAATTGGTGGGGGGGTTTGAGCGTGGTCACAGGGCGAAATGGGGAAGGGAACAGGTCTCTCTGAAAACACAGCTAGACCAGTACACTTGAGCAGACTAGATACACCATAAGGCCTTTATCTGCTGGCATATTCACATGTTCATATGTACTGCTTCCACTTTGTTGCAGTCTTTCCTCAGGTGTGGACTCCAGTACCCAGCGCAGTACTCCAGATGTGGTCTCATCAATGATCTGTATGGTGAGAGGATTATCTCCCGACTTCTGCTACTGATCCCCCTTTCAATGTGTCCCAACATCCTGTTTGCCTTTCCCACAGCTCTGTTACAGTGTGTTATGGATTTTAGATTTTCTGATATTATGACTCTTAGGTCCTGTTCCTCCATGGTGCATTCCAGCACCACAACCCCCTTTTTGTGCTGGACCCTTGGGTTGCTTTTCCCCATGTGTATCACCCTGTACTTTTTGTGTTTATTATTTATTTATTTGCTTTTGTTTACTAGGTAAGCACACTAGACAACAAGTGCCTATTTTCAGGTGCGACCCGAGAGGTTACAGAGTACATAAGAAACATAATACAGAGTCAGGGTAACAATACAGGCCCATGAACAAGTGGGTGGAACAGGAAACAGTACACATGGCTATAAAACAGTAAAGTAGGCAGTATGTCAACAGGATACATAACAGCATTGAGAGGTATAATAACAGCAGGTAACATCATGGCAGAGAGTCGGCAGTATGTCAACAATATACATAACAGTATTGTACTAACATACTAACATGCTAAAATGCCAGCAGACTAGGCCTAACGGTCTTTCGTGTCTGCTCGTTTGGTCAGCCCCTACCCTGGGTGCTGACCTTGCTGCCCCCTCCACTTCTCTGGCTTCTCCCTTCCCAGTTCCGGATATTCTTGCTGCATTGGATTTTGCTTCCAGAACCCTTCCCCTGTACCTGTCCCACCCCCTCTTGAACCCCTCCATTGTCTCTGCCTCCACCAGCCCCCTAGGCAGCGCATTCCATGGCTCCACCACCCTCTCAGTGAAGTAGCACCTCCTCCTTCTCCCTGAATCTTCCCCTCCACCTTCCACCAATGCCCTCTAGTGGCTCCCTCCTTCCTTCAAGCACCCTGACTGTTCCTCCCCATTACCCTCTTCTTATGTACCTGAAGACCTCTATCATGTCCCCCAGTCCTTCTCTCTTCCAATGTGTACATATTTAGCTCTTCGAGCCTCTCCTCATAGGTCCTGTCCCCAAGCCCCAAATCATTTTGGTTGCCTCCTCTGGACCCTCTCCAGGAGGTTAATGTCCCTCTTTAAGTGTGGCCTCCAAAACTGCACGGTACTCAAGGTGCAGCCTCACCAAGCAGTTATACAGAGGGAGTATCACTCCTCCTTCTGTAGGTGATCCCCCCTGGCGATGCATCCCAGCATCCTGTTGGCCTTGGCTGCTGCCTCCCACAAGTCTCAGAGTTGTTCATCTTGACATCCACCGCCACCCCCAGGTCCCTCTCAGCCTCTCACATTGTGAGGTAGAATAAACAGCAGGAAACATCATGGCAGAGAATACATCCAAGTGATTGAAAGTACAGGCACATATTTGCATGACCTGAGGGCCTAGCATGAGATAGAAAGAGCATCAAAGAAGTGCAGCTAGTAGCAGGTACTGAAATGACAGGAGTGCCTCTCCAATAGAAGGGCAGAAAATGCCTTATGCTTGATTTTGTCAGAGAGTAACAGCGGCTGGTGAGTCAGCTCACAGGCTCCCAAAGCAAGTTGGGGTCGGTGGCGAAGGGGAGACTACCGAGGGTCTATATAGCACATAGACAGGCAGAGGCCGCTTTGAGGAAGTTCCATAAGGATGTTTTGAAGCAGGGATGGGAGGGAGAGGCACGTAACCAGAGCAGGAAGGAGTTCCACAGTCTGGCGCATGGACTGAGAAGGCTCGGCCACCTGTGAGGGTGCGGTCTTAGGACCAGGTGGACCTGAGCAGCACTAGATCTTAAGTGGTAGGCAGGGGTTCCATATTTGAGGGAAGGGCAAGAGCCGAGGGAGTAACCGTTCTAACAGTATTGTCTCACGGTTGCCAAGGACAAAGGTGCAGTGCTTTTGGGGGCTACTCCAGCCGTGAGTAGAGCTCACAGCAATGCGTAAGGCGAGGTGCAGAGAGTGTGAACTGGCATATGTTGTTATAGGCAGTATCCCATTTAGCTAGGCTAGAATTCGGGACTGGGGCAAAGGCTACAAGCCCATAGCAAAGTGTGGGCAGGAGTATCCTCATGGCGGCAGCGTGCAGCCGGGTGAGGTAATCTTTGGCTCTGTAGGCAAGTCCAAGCTTGGCGTTTGTGGCTTTACATACATTCCGAAGATGCTCAGTGAGATCCAGTTGTGGAACAAAGGGTAACTCCTAGATACTTGATGGAGTCAATGACCGGCAGGGGGGCACCATTAGCTCCATGGATAGTTAGGGGAGCAGGATGGGAAGCAGTTTTGGCCACAGAACCAAAGAGCATGGCCTGGGTCTTTTCCAGGTTTATGGTGAGCTTGTGCCCCTCAAGCCAGTTCTGGATATGATCGAAGTCAGCGATAAGTCGGGAGTTGATGATAGAGATATCCTGGGAAATGGACAGTATGACGAGGTCATCTGCGTATAGAGTTGGGTTCCTGTGTGTTGCAACGGAAGGCAGATCACTTATGAAAAGGGAAAACAGAATGGGTACAAGGACGGATCCCTGGGGGATGCCACAGTTAATAGGGGAGAGGGCTGAGAGAGCACGGTTGAAGCAGGTGTATTGCTGCCTTCCCCCAAGGTAGTTGGAGAACCAGGCAAGGGCTGGGGAGGGGATCCGAGAGAATGAAGAGTGGAGTGGGGGTCTGAATGGTCAACCCTATCAAGGGCTCTTTGAGAGGTCGACGAAGATGGCTCCAGTCAGTTTGCCTTGGTCAGTCACAGATCTGATCTCCGAGGTAACCATGGCAAGCGCAGTCAATGTACAGCATAACCCTGAAGGAAGTAGGAGAGTTGTGAGGCAACTGCCTTTTCCAGGAGCTTACAGGTAGCAGAGAGTATGGCAATGGGGCGATAGTTTTTCAGATCTTTGGGGTCACCTTGTTTGTAAACCGGGACAACCTTGGCCACCTTCCATATGTCAGGTATAATTCCCGAGATAAGAGATGCGTTAAAAATGTGAGTGACTGGCCAGGCGAGGAGGGGATCCCCCAAGCTGAGCAGCTTTGGTTCGAGGCTGTCGTGACCTGCCCCCGTGTGGTGGGAGAGACCGGCTAGGAGTTCCTGGGTCTCACAAACTGAGATCCATTTGAGGTAGAATGGTGGTCGAGGGGTGGGGTGCACGTCCAGGGGTTTAGGGGCAGAGAGTTGGGAAGGCGGAGGAGCAGGCAGGTCAGAAAACATGCAGTTAAATGCAGTGGTAATAGTATGGGGGTTACTGCAGTTGGTCCCTCCGATATTCATGTCTGCGCCGTTTTCTTGGCGGACCCTCCGACCAGGTTTTGATGTTTGCCAAAACACCGGGGTTATGGGCCGAGTTTAGCAGAGCAGATCTGCAGTACTCACTCTTGGTGGCTTGCGTATGGCTGTCTTGCTGGAGTTTCTGAGCTGCGATATTCGATGAGGTCGTTATGGTTGCAGGAGAACTGTGTTTCACCCACCATTTGTCTCTCTGCTTCATGAGGGAGTGTTGAAGTACAGCTGCCAGATCTTCAATCAGTCTCTATCCTGACCAGATCTTCCTTGAGTTCGTTTATCCCTTACTCCATGTCAACCCTTTCAAAGGTCTGTCATCTGTGAAAAGGCAGAACTTGCCCTTTTTATGCCTTCCCCATGTCACAAATGAACACATTAAAAAGGACAAGGCCCAGCACCAGTCCCCGTGGTACTCTGCTCATAACCTCTCTTACCTCTGAGAAGTCCCCATTTACTACAACCCTTTCTGCCCTTCCGCACAGTAGCTTTCTACCCAAGCTGCCACTTGTTCTCCACCCAGAAGTTTCACTGGTCCATCAAGTTCAATAATCATTTCCCTAAGGCATCACCCTAAAAACTGCTGTACATATCTTGTGGTGTGCAGAACATGCAATAAACCGATAATCTGAATATGGCATTCCTCATGATACTCAGGTCTCGGAGAAAGGTCATAGCTCTCATGTTTCAAGGTGTCCTCCTACAGTCGCACAGCTGTTTATTACAAAATGTTACAGAAATCAAGGTGCAAAGCCTCGAACCAAATAGTGCCTGCCAGAATATTCACAAACCAAACAGTTTAATGGTATTTCTATGGTACCCCCCCATGAGACTCATGGAATCTGAATCAATTATAATTATTTTTCAAATTACAAACATAATTATACTAACATACTAAAATGGCAGCAGAATAGGCCCTAGCAGTCTCTTGGGTCTGCTCGATTTTCAGCACCCGCACTGAGGGACGATTTTGGTGCCCCCCCCTTCCCCTTGGGTTATACTGTCCCCAGTCCCAGATGTTCCACCTGTATTGTGCCTGGTCAGATTTACCCTCCCCCTGTACCTGTCCCATCCCCTCTTAAACCCGTCCACAGTCTCCATCTCTACCAGCTCCCTGGGCAGTGCATTCCATGGCTCCAACATCCTTTCAGTGAAATAACATCTCCTCCTCTCCCCTCTGAGCCTGCCCCCTTCCAGCTTACACCCGTGACCTCTTGTTGCTCTACCCTCCTTCCTTTGGAGCACCCTGGCTGGGCCTTCTTTATTGATCTCTTTCATGTACTTAAAGACATCTATCATGTCTCACCTGTCCCTCTCTCCTCCAGGGTGTACATATCAAACTCCTTGAGCCTCTCATAGGTCCTCTCCCCAGGCCCCAGATAATTTTGGTTGCCCTCCTTTGGACCCTCTCTAGGAGTGTAATGTCCCACTTTAAATGTGGTCTCCAAAATTGTACACAATACTCGAGAGGTGGCCTAACCAAGCAGTTGTACAATGGAAGGATCACTTCCGCCTTTCTGGAGGTAATCCCCCTGGTGATGCATCCTAGCATCCTATTTGCCCTTGCCGCTACCCTACTACAGGTCTCCGAGTTGTTCATTTTGACATCTACCACTACCCCCAGGTCCCTCTCACCCTCCGTGACTTGAATCATATTTCCTCCCAGGGTATACCCCCTGGCCTGGATTTCTGACTCCCAGGTGCAGAAATACAGGTTACTCACCTGTAACAGGAGTTCTAGGAATGGTATATGTTGTTCATCCACACTGTCTGGCAGGTATCCTTGCCGCTTTAAATCTTGCCGGAAGGTCTTAAAGCTGGCTCCTCCCACCCACCCGGGTGGTAAAACTCTTGGCTCAGCCCCATGACGCCAGATCTGGCCCGCTGGAAGCTCAGGTTGTGCGTCGAAGCCGGGGAGGTCGGGTGGGTCGTGTGGATGAACAACATATACCATTCCTAGAACTCCTGTTACAGGTGAGTAACCTGTATTTCTAGGGACATGGATATGTTGTTTCATCCACACTGTCTGGCAGACTCCTAGCAGTTCTCCGGGAGGAGGGAGGCAAGGCGCACACCCCCTACTTAGGGAATAAAGACTGGAGAACCGAGGCCCCAAAACCAGCATCCCGGCGTGACTCAAGGTCGATGTGGTAATGGGTGATGAAGGTGTGTGCTGACTTCCAGGTAGCAGCCCTGCAGATTTCCTGGATAGGGACGTCCCTGGAAGCAGCCACCGATGCAGCAGTATGGCTAGTAGAATGAGCTCTTATCCCTCTGGGAGGCTCCATGCCCGCCAACTTATAGCAGAGATCTATGCAGGAGGTGACCCACCTGCTTATCGTCCGCTTGGCTGCAGGTCTGCCAGGTGCGGCTTCAGCGTAGGTGACAAACAGCTGGTGAACCTCTCCCCAAATTTCAGCCGTGCACTCCTTATAATAAGCGAGCGCCCTTCTAGGGTCCAAAGTATGGAGCCTGTATTCGGCCTCCGAGGTGTGATTGGGGTAGAACACCGGCAGAGTCAACACCTGGTTATGGTGAAACTCCGACACCACCTTCGGAAGGAATTTCGGGTTGGGGCGCAGGACAACCTTGTCCCTGTGGAAGACCAGGTAAAGAGACTCGATGCAGAGCGGTGGAGCTCTCCCATCCTTCTGGCTGACGTGATAGCCACCAAGAAGGCGGTCTTCCCACGACAGGTGAGAGAGTTCACACCTGTGCATTGTTCAAATGGCTTGCCCATGAGCTTTGCCAGTACCAGCAGTAGATCCACGGAGGTGGAGGTTCTCGACCGGAGGAAATGTGGTTAAGGCCTTGAAAAGCGCCAGACCACTTTTCTCTCCAGGCCACCGACTGCCCCCGCCCGCTACTGTAAGCAGAGATGGCTGCTAGGTACACCTTAAGGGTCGTCGACCCAAGCCCTTGATGAGAAAGGGACCATAAATAGTCCAAGATGCTAGCCAAGGAACAGGAGGAAGGGTCCAGCCTTGCCCTGACACCAAATGGAAAACCCTTCCATTTGAAGGCATAGCATTTCCTGGTCGACTCTTCACGGATGCCTCAACTACATTGAGGACCTCGTCGGAAAGACCCAAGACCTGGAACTCTAGCCGCTCAGGAACCAGGCTGTCAGGTGCAGGGATTGAAGGTCCGGATGGAACACCTTCCCCTGATTGACTGAGAGCAGGTCCAGGCGAGCTGGAAGCTGCCTTGGGAGCCTGGAGCTGAGGCTGAGGAGATCTGGGTACCAGAACTGGTGGGGCCAGTCTGGGGCTATCAGAATCACCTGCGCCTTGTCCCTCCTTGCTTTGAGAAGCACCTTGTGTATCAAGGGAAATGGGGGGAAGGCGTAGAAGAGGCCCGGGGTCCACGGCCTCGAGAAGGCATCCCCCTGCAGCGAGCCCTGCTGAGGGGGGCGGGCATGGAACAGCCTCAGCTTAGCGTTCTCCCTGGAGGCAAACAGGTCCACCTGAGGTGTGCCCCAATGGGAGAACAGATCTTGTACTACCTCCGCAGGAGAGCACTCCTGGGATGCAGCCCCATCCGGCTTAGGGCATCGGCCAGGGTGTTGGAGGCTCCCTGCCACATGAATGGCTAGGAGATCCACCTCCAGGCAGCACGAGAATGGACGAAACGCGGAGAGCTTCTTGCAAAGAAGCATGGAGCGCTGGGCCCGCCTCCGGGCGGTTTAGAGAGTACATGGTCGTGGTATTGTCCGTCTGGACTCGGACCACTTGACCCCGGAGAAATGGAGCGAAGGCGGTAAGAGCTAGGCGGACCGCTCGGAGCTCCAGCAGGTTGATGTGGCATCGGGACTCCCGCAGGGACCAGAGGCCGCGGTGCCCGGTGTTCCCCAGATGGGCACCCCAACCCATCAGAGCGCATCGGTCGATAGAGAGACCGTCGCTCGGGCGGACAAATGGGATGCCCTCCTGCAGATGAACTGGAACGGTCCACCACCAGAGAGCGTTCCACATCCCCTGGGTCACCGTCACTAGCTGGTCCAATGGATCGCAGTGTTGTGACCACTGGCTGGCCAGTCCCCACTGAAGAGGGCGCATGTGCCAGCGTGCCCAACGGACCACGCTGGTGCAGGCCGCCATGAGACCCAGGAGGTGCAGGAAGTCCCGGGCAGGGCGCGATTGCCCAACCAGAAATGATTGGGCAAAGGAGGAAAGAACCTCGGCCCTGTCCGCCGGGAGCCGTGCTCTGGCTCGAAGAGAGTCGAGCTCTGCCCCGATGAACAGAATCACCTGGTTCGGCTCGAGTTCCACTTGGCCTCGTTGATAAGAAGGCCGATTTGACAGCAAACCTGGAAGGCCAGATCTCTGGACCGCTCCACCTCCTGTCTGGAGGGGGCTGCTATCAGCCAATCGTCCAGGTAAGGGTACACCCGGACCCCTCGGCACCGCAGGAAAGCTGTCACCACTGCTATGCATTTGGTGAAGACCCTGGGAGCTGGAGACAGGCCGAAGGGCATGGCTTGGAACTCTGAAAGGGATCCTCCCTCGAACAGTTGAAGGAACCTCTGATGTGACAGACGATAGGGACGTGAAAGAACGCATCCTGCAGGTCCAGAGAGCAGAACCACACGCCCGGGTTCCAGGGATGGTATTATCTGAGCTAGAGGACAATCCTGAAGGTTCGAGACCTTAGGATCTTGTTTAGGTCGTGTAGGTCGAGAATGGGGCGCCAGCCCCCCGTCCGTTTCGGAACCAGGAAGTACCTGGACACAAACCCCGGGTCTGAGGGAGGGTCTGCCACCTCCCTGATCACCTCCTTTGGAGGAGGAGAGCGATGTCGGCTCGGCGAGCCGACAGTGAGGCTGCGGATCCCGATGCCCCCGAGGTGCGACGGCTCTGAAAGGCGTGCTGCTTGAATTCCGCGGGCAGGTCTTTTCCCACCACTCTTAACACCCACCCGTCCGGTAATAACGGACCAGGCGGAAAGGAATTGACGGAGCCGCCTTCACGGGGAACCTGGGTGAGGTGGACGGGGTTGGGGGCTTGATCCCCTCAACCTACTTCTGGCAGGCTTGAGGAGGGACCGCCGAGGAACCTCTGGGCCTTTACCTCCCTGCTTCCTGTTGAGGAAGCTCGATTGCTTGGTCTTGGGATGCCAAGTTTCAGGCTCGCTGGCCCTGACGCTGCTGGGCTGAGGGCGCTGGGCGAGAGGGGATGAAAGGGCTTAGGCTGTGGCTTCGTGCCTTTGTCCTTCTGAGTTGATGAGAGACCGAGTCCAAAGTAGCATTGGACTCTCTCGATCCTCTGCAGGTGACCTTCCACCCCAGGGTCGAAGAGGTCGGTCCCCAAGAAGGGACATCCATCAACTTGTGCTGGGTATCCAAGTGAAGGTGGATATCTCTCAGCCAAGCCCGACGACCATGATAGCCACTGCGGCCGCCACAGACCTGGCACATGAGTCCCCAATGTCCAAGGCAGTCTGAAGCTGCTGTTTGGCCACTGCCTGGCCCTGGTCCCGACACCTGCCTAACCGCGGGTCTGCAGACTGCTGAAGATGAGGGACGACTGCCCAGGGAGCCCAACAGGGCGGAAAGAAATGTGCCATAAGGATCGGCCGAACTGGCCTGGTGAAGGCCGAGGAGGACGCAGCTGACTTTTCGCCTGCATAGTCCAATTTCTTGACTCCTTGTCGGGAGGTTTGTCCATTATCCCCAGCGCTCCCGGCACGCCAGAAAACGCTGTCGGTAACTAACCCTCGGCCGGGGTGTTCTGAAAACTGGATAAGGAACCGGTAGGGACCGTGATACTTCCTGGCCATCCTGGTCAGGCGCAGGGCAGGAAGCAGGACGCCGAGAGCTCCAAGGCCAGGCCCACTATGGCCTCGCCACCGAAAGGCCTCGTGAGGGGAATCCCCGGTCCAGAATCTCCGTGAGGGGATACCTGGCCCGCTTAGAAACGGGTTCGGAGCTTCATCCCAGTGGACTCCGAGATGAGCCAAGCAATCCCAGGAAGGACGAAGGCTATCGGCCCACCGACTGTCCCTGAGGACTCCAAGCCCATTCGCTGAGAGAAAAGGAGGAATCATCTTCGGACTCGGAAGAGTCCTCAAAGAGCTGCCTCGGGCCTGAGCCACCCTCCACCTGCCGAGGTCGATCGGGAGTGAGGGTGACAGACAGCCTATGGGGCAGTCCCTGAGCCGACCGAGAATTCTTGGTCGGAGCCCCAAATAACGGCTGTGGAGGCGGAGGTTCCATCGGAATTGGTGGGGCAGCCGGTTTTGGCCGAACAACCGGCCTGGGAACAGGCTCCTCGGATAAAACGAGGGGTTGTTTCGGCCGCTCCGGTGACAGACACTTAATGGTCGGGGACGGCGACGGCGTCGGCTTGTTCCCGGTCAGAAGGAGCTGTTGCCACATGAGGTCCTCATATCGTCGACGCAACTTATGTCAAAGCCTCCCCTCGTCCAAGGAGGAGGAGGAAGAGGACGAGCGGCGGCGTCGCTTGCCGCAGTGCCGAGACCGAGACCGCCTATGATGGCGGGATCGGCTGGATCGCGAAGAAGTCCGAGACCGAGACTGAGAACTCGCTTTCCGAGGACGCAGCAAGTGTCGTGGGAACCGGCACTCCTCGGTTCGAGGGTTCAACCAAGGCCTCGGAACCGGAGGTACAGATAAGCCAACGGGTCACAACCCCACCGGGGAACCGGGAGAGGGATTTTCGGCTTCTCCTGTCGACAACGATCCAACGGTCGAGAAAATCTCACCGCTGCCGACAGGAGTCTCGTCAACTGGCCTGATGGGGACATCTGAGACCAGTGGCCAAGCTTTAACGGTCGATCAAGTCGACAGCCGACAACTCGGAGAGGGATCTTCCCGCTCCCAAGAGCGCCGACGGTGGGACTTATCCTTGCTTTTTGACCGAGAAAAGGTCCAGCAGAAGTCGGTCCCTCACCTTGGTAGAGAGGGTCAGACAAAGCTCCTTAAAAGAAGCTGAATAAGAGGCACCGAGAGAGCGCGGACAAACGCGAGCCGAGGTGGCGGTCTGCCGGCCTCTTCAAGGGCGATCATCTGCTCGAGCTGATCCGCCAAGCCCGCCGCCACGGAACCGCCAACGGGCCTCTTGACTTCACAGAGGCAACTACCGGGGCGCCCCAGATGTAAGCGGGCAGCACGGTCGCCGAGGACGAGGTCAAAAAGAAGAGCCAGTCTTAGGTCTGCGGGTCGTGCCTGGCGCCCAGCAGTAGACGACGTGGAGTGCGGATCCATCCGAGACATCTTCTGCCTGCAAGGGCATCTCCGGAAACCGGGAGTCGATTTGTCCATCGCAGCCACGAGGGAGAGAAGACCGAAGTCTTTTAAGCAAAACTTTTAAATTCGAAAAATCGAAGAATTAGGAACCAGTCTTATATGCAGAGCGTTAAGGAGGGAACCTGAGCTTCCAAGCGGTAAGGAAGATCTGGCGTCATGGGGCGGAGCCGAGAGTTTTACCACCCGGGTGGGTGGGAGGAGCCAGCTTGAAGACCTTCCGACAAGATTTAAAGCTGCAAGGATACCTGCCAGACAGTGTGGATGAACAACATATCCATGTCCCAAGAACCTTGTACTTCCCCACATTGAATTTTAGTTTCCATTTTCACGACCACCTTTCCAGAGCCTCCAGGTCCTCCTGCAAGGCCACCCTCCCCTCCTCCCCACCCACCACTGCACCTAGCTTTAAGTCATCTGCAAAGAGACTCATCTCACTCCTGATGTCTGAGATATAGGCGTTGAACAGGAGTGGCCCCAGCACTGACCCCTGGGGAACCCTGCTAGTAACCCACCTTGGGGATGAGGCTAACCCTCCAACCACCACCTTCTGAGTATGCTCAGAGAGCCAATTTCCCATCCATCTTAACAACCGTCTCCCTACACCCATTTCCTTCAGCTTAGCCAGCAGGCCACTGTGGGGTACCGAATCAAATGCCTTGCTAAAGTCCAGAAAGAGGACAACCACTGGCCTACCCTGGTCCAGGGCCCTCGTCACCCAGTCATAGAACTCAACAAGATTTGTCTGGCACGATCTTCCCGTAACAAAGCCATGCTGCCTATTGTCCAAGTACCCAGTTTATGAAGTTTGACTCTTTGCTTACTCTAAAACCGAACCCTGCCATACCAATAAACAATCCTAAAGTGTTAAATACTATCATTGTCTCACACCCCCAGCACAAATTTGCGCTCCTGGAGCCCAACATTTAAAGGGCCTGGCATGGCCCACAGATTAAGTCCCTGTATAGAGCTTGCTGGTACTGGGAAAATACCTCCTGCCAATGAAAATAATACATTTTCAACATTTTTTGTACACCGGGGATGGGTGACATTTTTCTTTTTCGCACAGGTGCACAAAAAATGCAGCACCTACTAAAACCAGGCATAGTGCTTTTGCTTAGCTGTGCAAAATAAATTTCACAAGCTGCCATAAACTGCAGAAAGGGCCACAAAAAAGGCAACCTTCTGAAGACTGTGGGCATGTGGAAAAAAAGTGAGATTGTGCAAGGGTACTATTTGTTGCACACCTTTTGTTTTCCTGCACATGGGCAGTTTTCCACCTTTTAAAAATCCAGCTCCTGTTTTCTTACAATTCTTATGCCTCACGTTCCCATGATGCCTTGCACTGGAAATAAAGCTTTAGGGTATGCTTAGTGTGTGAAGAAATGCACAAAAACCAAACAATTTGGATATTTCTTCTCTTCTAGAATTCTTTTACACATCCCATGTACTACTTTTCCTGGAAACCACCACTCTGGTATACCCACTCTGAGTATTCTAAATGTCCTGTACCTCCAGGTTAACCCTTTCCAGAGTGGTAGACATAATGGTCTCTCAGTAATTGCATATGGACATACATTATGTTAAGAACAGCATCTCTCAAAATCGTATGGCACATTTCTGTAATGCCTGTGTTTTATCATTTGCACTCAGTTGCTAAATCTCTACAGAAACAACCACAGAAAAGGGTGGATTCCACCCTATGTGACTTATACTGTGGAAAAATATAAATAGTCGAGGAGTGACTGAAACAGAGAAGTCTCTGCATAAGCAGAAAAGTACATGATGAAACGTTTTATGCCTGTCCAAGATTTTCAGTAAGCAATGCTTCAGAAACGTTCTGTTTTGATCGGATACTATGATTCATTCAAATTTGATATCTGCTGTAACCCCTGACACGCTATCAGCCTGAGTCATCTATGCCTGCTGGTGGGATTCCTACAGGTGCTGAACATCCCTTCCTTTGTTGCTACCATGCAGTTCCCATCTCCCAGGTCATGAAGAAGTCTCATTAATCTTGCACTTGCTTCACTGAATTTAAAGAGCCACTGACATACCAGAGGAAATTTTGGTAAAATAAATCTGAGACACATTTCAGCTTACCTCTCAGACAGTCTCAACGTTTAGCTTCAGCTTTTCACATCAGAAAGCACGATAAGACTTCTAGTCAATCAGATTAGAGAACTGGAGTGCCTATTATCCTTGGCATAGATGGTGCCTAATGCACACTGAATCAGCTGATTCCCGTTCCTGCTGTTAACTCTCTAACTTGTCTGTCAGTCTGCTGCTCACCTTGCCTTCTCACGTTAGCGTCTCTCACCAGTTAAAAATATTTTCTCTCACTCAAACAGCACGAGATAACATTATTCACTAAGAGACACTGTCAAATGTTCATATAAACATATAATAATGATTCACATTACCATGAAAACAGCATCACTTGCCCTTTGGACTTCATTTGCTCTAGCAGCTGCTGCTAGTCTAAACATTATCATATAATGCTCTGTTATGACATTATAATCATTTTCACAGCAACCAGTTGTGATGTCACAAGAAGGAGACTGCGATGTCAGGTGAAGACAAGTAGCCAAAGAAGATGAAGTCTGAGGGATAGCGATCCTGTCTTCCTGTTAATGTGCCGAAAAAAGGGAAGCAAAATTCAGAAAATAAAGGAAATTTATAAAATGTACAAGGAAAATGCAGACATCTGACTGGCTAGCAGCCATGGGTTGAATCCAGCTGACGCACACCAAAAAACAAGACATGCCCAAACAACCTGAAAATGCCCCAGAAATCCATCTGCCTCACAAACAAACCCCAAATTTGCCAGTCAAAGTCACTGCCAACCAGCAGCCATTTTTCTTCACCCACCTCTGTCAAACACCCACTCATTCACTATGACAGAAGTACCTGAAGTAAACTTTGACATAGCACTCACAGAAGAAGCAGAAAACAATTTATGGCAGAAGAAAACACCCAAGAAATGCCAGTAACCATGCCAACCGACCAGGAAAATAGCACAGTAAGTAGAAGCTCTCCCACTTCAAACAGAAGACAAATTAAACATAATAGAAGAGAGCAGCCATGAGGTACATACTGTCACGACCACAGCGTGGGAAGTAAAGGTCTTCAATGATCAGTAAAGCACTAAAAACATACACATAGACCTAAAAACTGCACCACCACAACAAATAAATCAAGTTTTCTGCTCCTTCTACGTGGAAGTATGAACCACAAATGCCACTGAATATGCTCAGAGCAGCTATTCAAGCATCAGAGCAGTTTTAAACTGTCACCTAAACTCTGTACAGATTGGCCGAAACATAAACATAATGACTGACCGGGGAGTTTAACAGCAGCAACAACATTTTTGTCAGTGTGTTGAAAAATACAGAAAAGCTGCAAAGGACACAGCTAAATACCACCCTCCCATGATGCACGGCAACAGAATGCAGGGTGCAACAGCAACGTCCTCACATGGAAGAGCAAGCAGCAGCAATCCAAACCAGCCGAGCAGCACCACAACTCTCAGCACACAGGAACTGCAATGGAGCCCACTAAATACTGCCAGCAATGCACAGGAAGAAACAGAACCTCAAACACTGACCTGATCCAACCAGAGATGTACAGAACACGTCCAGAGCCCACACGAGCAATGAACAATGGCAGACTGCAGTGACCTTCAGCATCGGACCATTAATGATCCAGGGATCAGTTACCTTCAGTGCTCTGGTACACTTTATGAATAATGGCAAATGATTTTTTTGTTTTCTGTAACTTGACAGTGCAACATGGGTTATAACGCATTCAGGTTAATTTTTAACCCCCAGAAGTTGTTGTTTTCCCCCTCCCAAAAAAAGTTCAGGAACTACTTTCTTCTGAGGAATGATATTTAAACAAATAAATTAATATTTATCAAAACATAAACTAACTCTCACTGTCTGTTTTAAAACAGATGTTAGTAATCCATTTTATAAGCGCAGTAAGACACTCTGGGGTGTGCACTGAACAGATATGACCACACTTGCAGGCTCTCAAGGCATTCAGCCTGCGGCCTCATGCCTCACTACACACTTGGGTGTGTGCTCATTTCTGTTCAATGCACACTCTGTTGTGTCTTATTGCTTACATATGCTGAATGGTGGTCAGGCAGTTCATTTTCAAAGGTTCTCCTGTATTGTCAGCTGGGACGCTTTAAGTATCAAATTTCAAGTCAGCTATTGCAATGTACTACAGAGCCCCTTGTTTTAATTCCACTTGTCTGTCTCAGGCTGTGAAACCAAAAAGAAACAGGCACCAGTCATGAAAAACTGCTTTGACAAACACTTGCTGCATAAGACAAAAGTAGTGTAGAAAAACTCACGGTTCTGGCTGGCAGCAAAACGGGAGCGCCCACACACACAGTCCCCTGACCAGTTTCACCAAGGGCTTTTTCACAGAGGAACCCGTATGCTGTGATCACATTTATCTAAATATTGAAAATTTAAAGCGTCAGTCGTGCTTTGTGCAAAGTGCAAGGTGATCGACAACAAAATAGTAATTTGCTGCAGTTATAGGCTAAGTGCAATAATAATCATCAAGCATAATGCAAATGTGGCACAGTCAGGCTGGGGAGCAACTTATTTGTTTACTGCTGCTTCCTCATTTCTAGTTATGCTCACAGCAAGAAGAGCCCATTCAGCATTGTGTAATACTTTCAGTAGATTTTAAAATAACCCATTGTCTCTGGCTGGCAGCTAATGTCCTCAAAGTTATGTCCTCAGCTTTTAAGGAGGACTTTGGATTAGGGGACGAAGGAACAGCCTTCACTAAAGTTATTTGCTACAGCCCTGATACTGATTTACTTAGCGACCATTGTCCAGATACAGAAGAATCAAGGATGGCACAGCAAGAAACAGAGAAACATGGAATTCGATAGCAGATAAGGACCGCTTGGCCCACCTTGTCTGCCCATTTTCCTACCTAATGGATAAGCTGCAGATCCTAGCTAACCAACAGCCCACTTCCTCCTACCCCCCACTAGGACTGCCTTATGTCTGTCCCATGCATTCTTGAAATCCTCCACTGTTCTTGACTCCACAACCTCCTCAGGAAGGTTGTTCCATGCATCCACGACCCTCTTCATGAAAAAATACCTCACATTACTTCTGAGCTGTCCCCCCTCTATCTTCAAATTGTGCCCCCTTGTTCTTGCACATCTCTTTTTCTGAAAGATACTACTCTCTTGGACTTTGTTGATTTCCTTGAGGTACTTGAAAGTTTCTGTCATGTCCCCCTTCTCCCTTCTTTCCTCAAGGGTATACATATTACTCTCCTTTCGTCTGTCTTTGTATGTCTTCTGGTGCAGACCCTGTACCATTTTGGTTGCCTTCCTCTGGACAGCCTCCACTCTGTCTATGTCTTTGCAGAGATGGGGTCTCCAGAACTACATGCAGTACTCCAGATGGGGTCTCACCAACTGTCTGCACAGAGGCATAACAACTTCCTGTTTTCTACTGTTGTTGCCTCTCCCTAGGCATCCCAGTATCCCCCCAGCCTTCCTTACTGCTTTCTCACATTGCTTGCCCACCTTTAGGTCATCTGATATAATTACCCCCAAGTCCCTTTCCATTTTTATTGTTGTCAGTATCTCACCCCCCCCATTGTACTCTTCCCCTGGGTTTTTGTTTCACAGGTGCATTACCTTGCACTTCTTTGTATTGAATCTAAGCTGCCATACATTTGACCATTCCTCCAACCTTGCCAAGTCCCTTCTCACCCTTTCCTCTCCATCTTGTGTATCAATCCTTTTGCAGATCTTTGTGTCGTCTGCTAAGAGAATACTTTTCCTTCCAGATCCTCTGCAATGTCATTTATAAAGACATTAAAAAGGACCGGTCCCAGTACTGAACCCTGCGGTACCCTGCTAGTAACCCTCCTTTCTTCACTATGGACTCCGGTTACTACTACCCTTTGCATCCTGTTGTCTAGCCAATTTGTTATCCAGACTACCACTTTGGGACCCACTCCAAGGCTGGCTGACTAAGATGTACAATATGCAGAAGTTTTCTCTATACAGCAGGCATATATTAATTTGGAGAGTGTGGTTCTTAAGACAAGAAGACATTATTGGAATAAAATGTCCCTCGAAGCTTTTTTAAGGGTTGATTGTGTACTGCAGGGCCTCCGCATCACTAAACTTCCTGGTTACAGGCAAGAAAAGCTGCCATTCTTTGAGGAATGGGCTGGTGTTTTTCAGTTGGTTTCAACGCAGCTGATTCAGTGCATTACCAGGGACTATGTAGTGCAACAACCTGGATTTGAAGCCGAACTGAGGGCCAGAGAACAGGAGGTGAATACATTTAAAGGACCATTCTGAATTTAGAAACTTTGAAAATAAACTGAAACAAGCTACAGACAAACAAGAAAAAAAGACTAAAAGCTGTAAAGCAAAGAAAATTTGAACGAGACTGGGGTGATTACGAGAGGAATCAGGTGTTTACTTGGTTTAAGAACTCTGATATCAATAGGAGAGGCCATTGCCACAGCCGTGGAAAACTGAGCTCTGTTTTAAAACACAAACAAAATAAATCTGCATACTGTAGTTCTACCAGCAAGGCTGAGGTAGATATTAAGGAACTTTTTTTTTATACAAGAACCAAGGGGAAACCACACAGGTCGCCCACAGGAGTCCTCAGATTGTAACCTTTCAGGAAGAAAGAAATGAAACAGGAGAAGCGGCTAGAGCAGGCGCTTCTGGGGCAAACAGAGGAACAGACAGCCAGGAAATTGAAACCCCAGAAGAAATAAATGTTATCAATATTTCTTCAAAATCATTAACAGAAGCAGGCCTTTCCCTGCTAGAAAAGGGTCTCTCATTCATTCCTATGCAGGACCTCAAACCTTTGGATTTATTCTTGGACCTTTACTGCTTTACTAGGACCTTAAATTTGAAGCCCTGTTTCCATAAACTTGAAGATGGGCCAAACGAGGGATGGTGGACCGTCATTTGGAGAGAGTAATGTCTCATCCAATACCAAAATCACAGTATCCACTGCTTCATCGAATGATGTAGCCATCCTGGATTTTTCTAATGCGGAGACTGAAGCTTTATCTGCATCACAGGATGGTGCTCTAGCACTGGACACTTCTGTGGATTTTCAACCTCGATCTACTTTTCCCCCGCCCTACAATCCTTCCATAATCGTCCTTGGGAGGTTGTGTGAACATGATTTCAAAGAACTGTTGGATAAGCATCAACCAATAACATGTCAACATCACATCACAAGAAAAAGAGGCCTTACATAGGTTGGAACACGATCTCAGTCTGACTGTGAAACCGGCCAACAAGGGGGGATCGGTCCTTGTAATGGATACTGCAAAATACATCATGGAGGTGCTGAGACAACTGAATAACCAACAGTTCTACAGAAAACTCAATTTTGACCCCACAATGTCATATAAACGTAACACCGATGACTTTCTCTTACAGGCTACAGAAGGTGGTGTCATTCCTGAGTGTGTTAGAAAATATCTGACAGTACAGTATCCGATAAGGGCAACATTACATACTTTTTTTTTTTTTATTGGGAACTCAGAATTACAAACCCTTGAGCTAAGAGCTCGTTCACAAAGGATCCTCGTAAACACTTAAGGAGATACATTTTGTTACAACTGCATAATTACAGCAGACAAACTGACACTGGGGTTGTACTACTAATACAGAGTTTACATAGGAAGGGGTAGCAAACACATTTATGGTTTACACAAGTTAAGACATGAATGAAGCAGCTGGTAGCATTGTCAGTTTCCCAGTGGAGGTACGCAATGTGCAGCCATCTGAGAGAAGTTAAGTGCAGAGAGACAAGTTGGGGTTTGATATGTGCAGGTAGCTGGGGGAGTGGGAAGGGTGGAGGAAGAGGTAAGAAAAATGGGCTAGAGGTTGTGTGAGTGTACTGGACAGAGGGCAGGTGGAGGGGAGCAGTGGGGGGCAGAGGAAGTGGACAGGGGACTGGGCAGGAGGTAGTGTGGGTGAACTAGACAGAGTGCAGGTGGAGGGGAGGAGTGAGGGGTAATGGACAAAGGACAAGTGGGGGGTAGTTGGTGGGGAGGGGCGTGGGGGGAGGGGAGTGGGTTCAACCTGGCCAGAGCAAGTGGGCAGTTGAGTGGTGGGCTGGATGCTGGGATTACATTTGAGACAGGCAGCGGACTGGAGGAGAGATTTACTTACGGAGTTCAGATTTAAAGTGCCCTAGGCATTGAAGGCGGATGATTGTATTTGGAAGCTCATTTAGCCAGGTGGGAGCCCTTACCATGACGGCACACCTCCCCAGGGCTGACCTCCTGAAGGAAACAGCTAAGGCATGCCTTGAGACACTTCTTGCGGCATGCTTACCTGGAGCAGGTCTGAATAACGCCTGCAAGGACACAGGTGCCAGTCCCAGTAGGGCCTTCTTTCCTAGCAAGCAGGTCTGGAGCTTTATTCTATCCCAGAGGGGGAGCCACCTTGTCCTTATGTAGAGCTTGCAGGTGTGTGTAATGCGATCCATATCCAGGACAAATCTTCATGCTTTATTGAGGGTAAGGTGGACTTTGTGTAGGCTGGTGTCCGTGGCAGCATCATAAATCACATTTCCATAGTCCAGTATTGGCAGGATTGTGCCACTTGCTTCAGGAGTGAGGCAGAAGCGGAGTCTGTAGCGTGTCCCCAACTTCCTGTTTGCAGCCTTAGTGATATTACTTAAGTGTTTGTCGAAAGAGAGGGACTCGTCGATTGTGACCCCCAAGTACCGGAAAAAGTGAACCTGTTCGAGGATGGAGTTCATATTGAGTGCTATTTTAAACGGTATGGTGGATTTCCTCTTCTGGTGACTGGTAAAGAGCACTGTCTTAGTCTTTTTACTATTGAGTACTAGGATGCTGGTGTTAAACCATTCCTGTAGCTGGTCGAAGTTGCATTGTAGGTTCCTGGTCAGCGTGTCTTGGCAGGAGCCTCTAAGGAATAGCACCATGTCATCTGCATAGAGCAGGACTTTGGCAGAGGGGCACGCCGCTGGGAGGTCATTTATGAAGAGGCTAAACAGGAGAGGGCCCAGTATGGACCCTTGCAGGACCCCAACTGTGACTTTCCTGGCCTCTGAGATGGTACCATTAATCTTTACCTTCTGTGAGCGCTCAGACAGGTAGCTAGAGAACCACCCAACGGTGTCCGAGGACAACCCAATGCAGGCTAACCTGTGGAGCAGCAGCTTGTGATCCACAAGGTCAAATGCCTTGGATAGGTTGATATAGATTGCTCCAGCTAGTTGTCCCTGGTCTAGTGCCTCGTGGACATAGCCTGTGAATTCAATGAGGGCCGTGTTGGTACTGTGCCACTTGTGGAACCAATGTTGTTGAGGGCTGAGGAGGTTGTATTTGTGTAGGTGGGCAGAGAGCTGGTCTGAAATTGTGTTTTTACCAGCGCTTTGGAGAGAGGAGACAGAATGAAGATGGGCCTGTAACTGGACACAAGCGAACGATCCACTCCTTTTAGAACTGGAGTGACCAGGGCAGTTTTCCAGGTAGATAGGAAGGCTGACATCTGAATTGACATATTAAAAAGCTTAGTGATAGGTATGACCACTTCAGGGAGGGCGATTGAGATAAGTTTCATATCACTCCTGTCTCCACCCTTCCTTGTTTTGACCGGCACTCTTGCAAGGTATTTAGCAGTCTCCTTGGTGGTCACCTGCCGAAAGTAGAATTCTGGGCTGGTGCTAGGAAGGGGGGGGGGTGGGTCTTCACAGCTCAATGTTTTGTCCTTGTGAGCAGTTGTTTTAGGTGGTATGACCGCACTGCAGTCAGCAAATGCCTCATTGAAAATATTCATTGCTAAAAGTCCATAAATGATTGCAAGATCCCCCTGAACATTCTATTGCGGCTGGAACCGAATCCCTTATGTAGCCCCTTTCCAAGTTTGTGGATGGCCACATCAAAGAAATGGTTTTTACACTGCCTTCATATGTCTGGGGGAGCTGCAAATGGATTCAGATTGCTAGTTAGTGTCACATGATGTAGAGTCATTTTATACCAACATCCCCCACGGGGGCGGGGGGGAGAGGTAGGGGGTGTTACAGGCACTCTGTCATTTTTTTGACACTAAAACCAACCATGATGCTACATTTAAAGATTTCCTGACACAATGTGCATAATTTGTCCTCATTTCTGTTTAATCTTTCAGGATCAATTCCGCCTGCAGACCAAAGGTACCACTACGGGTGTTACTTTCACACCCAATTATGCAAACTTGTATTTGGGATAATGGGAGAAATAATTTGTCTATGATAGTGAAGTCAATCCTTTTTACTACAGGACTGACCTTTGGAAGTGACACATAGAAGACATCTTAGCGGTGTGGAGGAGCAGCAGGGAGGGAGGAGTTTGACCAGTTTGTTTCTTACCTACAAGACAGCAATGATAATCTGCAGTTTTCAGTTCAAACTGATCTAAAAAGTATCAGCTTTTTGGATCTTAGCATTTCTAAGCACCATGGTAGTACCGTTTGTACCAATTTATATAAAAATACACAAAAAGAAACACCCTACTCCACTTCTCCAGCTGCCACCCATGCCATACAGTAGAAAATATTCCCAAATCCCAGTTCCTATGTATTCGTCACAATTGCAGTAATTATGTTGATTTTTGAAAAACGAAGTACAGAGATGCACAGTAGATTTGAGGCCAGGGGTTAAAGGTGTGACATTGTTGAAGCAGCTAGAATAGGGGCTAACAGTAAGGGCAAGGAACTACTGTTACATGAAGGACCACGACTTGAGGCTGAGGGGACACAACGTCCACATTTCAATTTTGTTGCCACATATTGCAGACAGAGTTCACAGATCAGAAGGATTATATTGAAAAATAGGTCTGTTGTTAAGTCTGGTCCCACTGTGCGAAATTATGCATTACAGGTACCTCGTATTGTGTACAAAAAGGGGCAGTAATCTGGTGGATACTCTAATACACAGTTACAGCCTACAGAGTCACCACATAATAAGATCTGACTTACTAGTCTTCCTCCTGGCACTTTCCAGTGTGGACATTGTAAATTTTGCCCCAGTGTTTTAAAGTCTACTGACTTTACAATGGTTAAGACTCGTAAAACCTTTGAATGTCACTGTTTTAGTCTTTGTAACAGTGAATGTGGTTTATCTTGGAGTTTGTACTTGTGACGCATTTTATGTGGGGAAACCTCTTGCCCTTTTAAAGTCCGTATAGGTGAACATTTGCGTTTGACTGCAAAACAAGATTGGACACATGTACTCTCTACACACATCCATGCATAACCTAATGCAGAATCACATGAATTTAAATTATGTGGTATTGGAAAAGTTAAACTTGGAAAGTGGGGAGAGAATCTGGAACAACTACCTCTAAGATGGGAATCTATGTGGACTGTACAATTAGAGGAGTTGTATCCTCAGACATTAACAAACAGATATATATATATATATATATATATATATACATATACACACACATACATAGATACTGTATATAGTATCTGTTCCTCTAAAATATTCCTCGTGGTTATGCAATAGTCCTTCTGTTTCAGAACACATGCTACAAGAAAATATATGATCACATGTCTATTTAGACAATATTTGGCCTGCAGCATGTATCAAATATTACAAATTCTTTCTTCTCTCTTTTAAGCGCCAGTTTTGAATCATTCCAGAGCTGATATCCAAATCAGGGAGCTATTTGTGCAATATCCATGAAAGATTTTCGGGATAAGAGTATAAATTATGGAAAGTGCAATACTGCAAGATATTGTGTAATTTTTTGTATTACGGTTGATGATTATTATTGCACTTAGCCTGCAACTGCAGCAAATTACTGTTTTGTTGTCAATCACCAGACACCCGTTTTTCTTAAATAAGAAATAATGAGAAATAACAAGAAATTCAAGGTAATAAAAAGAAATAAAACGAAAACAAACATATGAAAAAAGTTTAAAAAAATTGCTCTTTGGGGGCCAAAACTAAATAAATCTTGCAGCAGTTGTTGTTTAGACTCCATTGTTATCACAGAAACGATCCGCAAGGAAACTGCAGTGGAATTGTCTGATTCATAAAACCTTTCAAGACCATAACACAATGCTGCTTAATACGATGTAGTATACTAGGAATGTGATTTCTAGTGAGTTTAAGGACATTTTGAGGTATTTTAATAAGTAAATGTGATAACAAGAAATAGAACTACATTTTCAATGAATAAAAATAACCCAAAATTCCAGAAAAAATTTACAAAAATTATAAAATATAAAAAGAATTTCACGGAGCTCTGTCAATCACCTTGCACGTCGCATGAAGGTTATGTTAAATATCCTATTTAAATTAATGTGGTCACAACATATGGGTTCCTCTCTGAAGAAGCCAAACCAGTCGGGGACTCTGCATGTGGGCATTCCCGTTTTTTTGCAAGACAGAACTGTGAATTTTTCTACACTGCTTTTGTACTTTTGGCTTATGCAATAAATGTTTGTCAGAGCAGTCTTTTGTGACTGGTGCCTGTTTCTTTTTGGTTTCACGTTGTTAATTTACATGTCACAGTAAGGCTGTGGAATGACTTGTTTGTTTACTACTTCTATCTCAGGTAATACCTTATGTTTTTGTCACTTTAACCATGAAGTCAACATGAAAAGCTTTCATCAGGATTTTCGGACTTCCCACTGCTCTTGTTATGATAGCATAATGCTTAGTGTGACAATACACTATGGGTCTGATATTCAGAAATGCGTCTGGCCAATGGCACAAGTGGTGGCGCAGCACAAGGAGCAACTAAGGGATATATTCAAAAGAGAGATCCCATGGCGCATCTCTTCTGAATATAGCAAATAATGCGCATGGCGCAAATACAATGTACCGGCGCATCCCCAGACAGGTCTGATTACCAGGAATGAGAATGCTCCAGCACAACTGGAGCTACACCAGGTGCAAATTCCAGATATTCAGACATGAATATGCAAATGGAACCATTATCTATGCAAGGTGCAAACGGGGCCATTTGCATGTCATTATGGCCCCATTTGCATGTGTTGTGCAGGGCTGGCCAGTGAAATGTGCCTGACACCCTGCACAGCATGCGGTCCCTGTACCAGGGACCACAGTAGTACCCCCTTCCCATCCTGTCCCTCTGATCGCCATAGTAGCAATTCTTTATTATCCTTGGTGGTTCAGTGGTTCCCCCTCCCTATCCTGTACCTTCAATTGCCGTAGAAATGCATCTTTCTTATCCCTGGCGATCCAGTGGTTCCCCCATCCCTATTCCATACCTTTGATTGCCATAGAAATATATCTGTCATATCCTTGGTGGTCCAGTGGTTCTCCCCTCCCCACCGGTAACCCCAATCGCCCACAGGGTGAAAGAAACCGTTTCCGTGGTGGTTCAGTGGATCCCCACACCCTGTCGGTAACCCCAGTCACCATATGACTCCTCTGTAAGATCCCTGGTAGTCTAGTGTTACTCTCCCCTCCCCATCCGGTAACCCCGATCACCGAAATAAAAGACCAGTATCAGTCCCTAGTAGTCTAGTGGTCCCCCACAGGCACCAGCCGCTCAGCTCACCCCCAGTCATCCAGCGGGCAGCATACCCACCTGCATACCTCCGCAGCTGCCCGCTGAATGACAGCTTACAGTAAGTGCTGCAAGCTCATTGATCCACACTGTGGACCAAAGAGCTTGCAGTGCATACAGTAAGAGTCATTCACAACTTTGTGAACAGTGTGGATCAATGAGCTTGCAGCACTTACTGTAAGCTGTCATTCGGCAGGCAGCCACGGAGGTATGCAGGTGGGTATGCTGCCCGCCGATGACCGGGGAGCTGGGTGGGTTGAGGGTCCTGTATGGGTGGGGGTGGGGACCACTAGACTATCAGGGACCGATTCTGGTCTTGTATTTTGGTGATCGGGGGGATGGGAGGGGGGGTGCCACTAGACTACCAGGGATCTTACAGAGGAGTCATACGGTGATTGGGGTTACCGGCGGGGAGGGGGGATCCACTGGGCCACCAGAAAAATAGTTTCTTTCACCCTACGAGTGATTGGGGTTACTGGTGGGGAGGGGGGAACCACTGGACTACCAGGGATATTAAAGTTATATTTCTGCGGCGATTGGAGGTATGGGATAGGGTTGGGGAACCACTGAACCACCAGGGATATGAAAGAAATATTTCTACGGTGATCAGAGGTATGGGATAGGGAAGGGGGATCCACTGGACTACCAGGGAGTTTCGTGGGTGCTGGTGTATGGTGTTCTGGGGGGTGATGCCACCCATGGCTGGCGACTGCTGTGATGCGCCTTGCATTACGGTAGCTAGCCTGTGGATGACCTCCAGTTGAACCATTTTTTTATGGGCTCAACTTTGTGCCCAAGTATGCGGCACACCTCTGGGATGTGCCTGCAGATGCGCTGCACATTCCAGGCTGAATACCAGGATGTGCCACATATGCATGGGCCCCCTGGAGATGTGCCACATACATTATCTTTACTCCCCAGTTGCATAGAAATTGCACTGTAATTCCCCTTTTGAATATTGCAATTGGAGCATACCTGGGGTTGTGCTTGTGCAACTCAGCTGTACCAGGTGCAACCCCTTTAAATATCTCTGCCTATAACTTTAGAAACGCTGCAGTTGTGAGGTCAGCTGAAGACAGTGAGATGTTTTTGAAACAAGACAGTGTACAATGTGCTCTAATGTGACACCATATTTAAAAGACTGATGATGGGATAAAGCCAAAAACCAAGAAGACATTTACATGAAATGCAATGGCTTTAAACAAAATGGGTTTAACCATTTCATTGCAGTAGAATAGAAGCCTGCTTTTTAGCCTACAACACCTTTATTTTGTTTTTCTTTTTCTTTCGTGTACTTCTGCATGTATATGATCTTGTCTCATCTTGAGTGTTGAAATAGTGGGACCTTGATGAAAACAAGGGGCTACTTCCCATGAGGATAGCCTAGTGACCATAGATACATAGACAGTGTCAGCAGATGAGGGCCTGTGGCCCACCCAGTCTGCCCGTTTGAGCTTGTAAGTTCAGTTTATGTTTTCCTAGAAGTCTGTTGCCCCTTAACCCTGACCTCCAGAATTCCTTTATGTCTATCCCATGCATTCTTAAATCCTGTGATTGTTTCAGCCCCCACCACTTCCTCTGGCAGGGTGTTCCACTTGTCCACCACACGTTATGTGAAGAAATTCTTCCTCAAGTTTCCTCTGGATCATTCCTCCTCCAACTTCATCCCATGTCCTCTAGTCCTGGAACTTCTTTTAGCTTAAAAATAGTGTATTCCTGCACCTGGTCCTCCCTGTAGATACTTGTATGTCTCTATCATATCCCCTCTCTCCTCCTCTCCTCCAGGAGTACATATTCAGTTCCTTCAACCTGTCCTCATAGGACTTGTGATGCAATCCATGTACCATCTTTGTTGCCCTCCTCTGAACCTTCTCTACCCTGTCTATGTCCTTACGTAGGTAAGGTCTCCAGAACTGTACACTGTACTCCAGGTGGGGCCTCACTAGTGTCTTGTATAATGGAATTATGACCTCCCTTTTCCTGCTGGTGATGCCCCTGCCTATGCATCCCAGCATCCTATTTGCTTTACCTGCTGCCTTGTCATACTGTTTCCCTACTTTGAGGTCATCAGAGATGATAACCCCAAGACCCCTTTCCTGCTTGGTGCATGCTATATCCTCACCCCCCAACTGATAAATTGTGCCAGGGTTTTTGTGCCCCATATGCATTATCTTGCACTTCTTTGCATTGAATTTCAACTGCCTAATGCCTGACCATTCTTCAAGTTTCTGCAGGTCCTTTCTCATTCTGTCTACTCCCTCTGGTTTGTCTACTCTGTTATAGAGCTTTCTGTCATCAGCGAACAGTGAAATTCTGCCTTCTAGGTCCTGCGCAATGTCACTGATGAAGATGTTGAATAGGACCGGTCCCAGTACTGATCCCCGTGGTACCCCACTGGTCACTCTTCCCTCTGTGGCGTGACAGCCATTTACCACCACCCTCTGTGTCCTGCCGCCCAGCCAGTTACCTACCCACCACACTACTGTCCCGCCCACACCCATATTCCCCAATTTGTGTAACAGTGTTCTATGTGGCACAGTGTCAAAGGCCTTGCTGAAGTCCAGATAGGCCATGCCCACTGCCCTCCCCTGATCCACCTCCCTAGTCACCCAGTCAATAAATTCGAGGTTGGTCTGACATGACCGCCCCCTGGTGAAACCGTGCTGCCTTGGGTCCTGTAGTCCATTGACAACCAGATGTTCCACCAGTCACTCCTTCAGTAGTGCTTCCATGATCTTCCCCACTACCGAGGTGAGGCTGACTGGTCTGTAGTTTCCCGCTTCCTCTTTGTTCCCACTTTTGTATAAGGGAACTACATCTGCTGTCCTCCAGTCTTTAGGTACCTCCCCTGTTTCCAGTGATCAGCTAAACAGGACAGCCAGAGGTTCAGCCACCACCTCTCTTAGTTCTTTAAGGACCCTGGGGTGCACCCCATCTGGCCCCATTGCTTTATCAACTCTTATTACTTCCAGTTCCTTCAGGACCCTTTCTCGAGTAAAGGGACTTGTGCCCATTTCTGCACAATTCTCACCCCTTGTACTCCCTTCAGACCCATTACCCTCCTCTTCCTCAGTAAAGACTGAGCAGAAATACCTGTTCAATATGTCAGCTTTACTGTTGTCATCCTCCACTGCCCCATCCTCCCCTTCAGTCTCACTACCCCTCCCTTTGCCTTTCTTTTTTCACTTATGTACCTGTAAAGGTTTGTCCCCTCTACCCACTGATTTTGCAATGTGTTCTTCTGTCTGAGCTTTGGCTTCCCTTACATAGAAACATAGAAACATAGAAGTTGACGGCAGATAAGGACCGCAAGGCCCATCCAGTCTGCCCATTTCTTTTTACACCTTATAAATGTGCCATCGTTGCTTGCTCTGTCAGTGACCTATCTATTCATAGTCATTTGTATTGCTCCTTATGCCTATCCCATGCCTGTTTGAAGCCCTGCACTGTATTCATAGCCACCACTTCTTGTGGTGGCTATTCCATGCATCTACCACCCTTTCTGTGAAAAGAATTTCCTCACATTTCCCTTAATCGGCCTCCCTCTAATCTCATGCTGTGTCCTCTTGTCCTGCTATTTTTCTTATATTTAAACATGTTAGACTCTTTCACCTTGTTTATGCCCTTAAGGTGTTTAAATGTCTCGATCATATCCTCTCTCCCTCCTTTGCTCAAGGGTATACATATTGAGCTCCGTTAATCTGTCCTCATATGTCTTCTGATGCAGTCCCTGCACCATTTTGGTTGCCCTTCTCTGGACTGCCTCAATTTGAGTTAATGTCCTTGTGAAGGTGTGGCCTCCAATACTGCCGCGGTACTCCAGATGGGGCCTAACCAATGTCTTGTACAGAGGGTTATTACCTCCCTCTTACGACTGTGATACCCTACTAATACACCTCACACCCCCTAGCCTTACCTACTGCTTTAGAGGTCTGCTTGGATGATTTTAGGTCATCAGTGATGATGATGCCCAAGTCTCTTCTTCCTTTGTGACTGCTAGCAACTCCCTCCCAGCCTATAAGTGGCTTCAGGGTTTCTCTTCCCTATGTGCATGATTTTGCACTTCTTTGCATTAAATCCCAGTTGCCACTCTTCTGACCATTTTGCTAGTTTATCCAGATCTCTTCTAATTCTGCCCACCCCATCTGGATCATCTACTCTGTTGCAGATCTTGGTGTCATCTGCAAACAGACAAGCCTTACCCTCTAGTCCATCTGCGAGGTCACTAATGAAGATGTTGAATAGGACTGGCCCCAGGACTGATCCCTGGGGTACCCACTTGTGACTTGCATCTCTTCTGACTGTATACCATTTACCACCACTCTCTGTTTCTGCCAGTCAACCAGTTTGCCACCCAGTTGACCAACTTCTGACCCACCCGAGCCTACTAGCTTATTTATCAATCTTCTATGTGGAACAGTGTCAAAAGCTTTGCTGAAGTCAAGGTAGGCGACATCAACTGCTCCCCTTGGTCCACCACTCTGGTTGCCAGTCAAAGAAATCTATGAGATTAGTTTGACAGGACCTTCCTTTGTAACCCATGCTGTCTTGGATCCTGTGCCCCTATGGATTCCAGGTGTTGCACTATCCTTTCCTTAAGGATGCCTCCATAATCTTGCCCACTACTGAGGTAAGACTGACTGGTCTGTAGTTTCCCGCCTCCTCCTGCTACCACTCTTGTGGGCGGGATCACATGAGCCCTTCTCCAGTCTTCTGGGACCTCTCCTGTGCTCAGAGACTCACTAAACAATTCTGCTAATGGCTCTGCTAGTTCCTCCCTTAGCTCCTTAAGTACCCTGGGATGTATGCCATCAGGTCCCATTGCCTTATCCACCCTGAGCTTAGCAAGCTCTTGTAGGACTCTTTCTTTTGTGAGGAGTAGTGCTCACCTCCTCCCTCCTGTGTCCATGATGCTGAGCTGTGGGCCCTGCCCTACCTTCTCTTCAGTAAATACTGAGCAAAGTATCTATTTAGGATAGATGCTTTTACAGGGTCCTCCTCCTCACATGCTCCCTTTTCTCCATTAGCTTAGCAATACCCCCTCTGGACTTTCTCCTTTCACTAATGTATCTATAGAAAGTTTTGTCACCTTCTTTTACTGTTCGTGCTAATGTTTCCTCAGTTTGGGACTTTGCCTGCCTTACTGCCTTCCCTGCTTCCCTTAGGGCAGTTTGGTATGCCTCCCTATCTTCATCCCGCTGTGTTCCCTTATATTTCCTGAAGGCCAGCCTTTTGGCTCTGACCTTTTCTGCTACTGTATTTGAGAACCAAAGTGGTTTCCTTCTTCTTTTGCAACCTCCCTGCCTCCCTTTGCTTCTCTTGGTACTTCTCCCTATCCCCTTCTGCCTGTGTCTTTTTGTATTGCCTGAATGCAATCTTTTTGGCTTTCACTTTCTTCACTACCTCTTTGGAAAACCATAATGGTATCCTCTTCCTTTTCCTCTTGCTAACCTGCTTAATGCATAATTCTGCTGCTCTTGTAATCCCCATTTTAAATACTGCCCACTGTTCCTCAACCCCTAATTCCTGCCCCATTCCCTAATGCCTCTTTCAAGTATCTCCCCATTTCCCAAATTACTTCAAATCCAGGATCGTGTTTTTTGTGTGGTTTGGTTCTGCTCTTTCTGTGATTTCAAACCACAATGACTGGTGGTCACTGTTTCCCAAGTGCTCCCCCACTGTTACCCCATTACACTGTCCCTGTTTGTGAGCACAAGGTCCAGTATTGCCTTCTGCCGAGTTGGTTCCATGACCAGTTGCCCGAGGAAGGCACCCTGAAGGAGTCAGGATAAATCTGCTCCTAGTTGATGCTGCTGCTGGGATGCTCAGTCCCGTCTGGAATACTGAAGTCTCCAACCAGTACTACCTCACCCTTGTCTGCCATCCTTTGGATGGCTAGCATCAGCTCCCTATCTGTTTCTTCCTCCTGGGCTGGTGGTCTATAGACCATACCTGTGTGGATGGCTGGCCCCATTTTCTTTTCCAGCTTAACCCACAGTATCTCTCCATTTTGTTCCTCCTGGATCTCTGTGGCCCTTACGTCATTTTTCACATACAGTGCCACTCCTCCTCCTCCTCCCTTTCTACCTGCCCTGCCTCTTCTGAATATGTTGTAGCCAGGTATGGCCATCTCCCAGTCATGGTTATCATTACACCAGGCTTCAATAATGGCCACAATGTCCAGGTCGGACTGCACCATGACAGCCTCCAGATCTTCCATCTTGTTGCTAAGGCTCCTGGCATTGGCACACATGGCTTTCCATGATTTGACCTCCCTAAACTGTTTCGCTGTTCTACTCCAGCCCCTACCTTGGTTGTCCTTTATCCCTGGTTCTCCTTGCTGTCTGCCCTTCTGCTGAATTTTGCCCCTTTTCTGCTTATCCACCTCTTGGGCGCTAATCTCCATCCTTTGCACACTGCTGTAAGAATAGCCACTCCTCAAGTTCACTGGTTCCACTGCTAGCTTTGGGGAGTAGCAGTAGGTACCCTCCTTGTTGGCCTGCCACCCCCTTTGCTAGATTAAATGCTTGTCAATGTAGCATTTAAACTTATCATTGAGTGCTTGGATTCCCTCCAGGACTGATTGCAGGCGTCAGGCTTGAACAAACCTCCATTCCTCCAGGTGGGTCCCCGTCACCAATGAATCAAACCCTTCCTCCACAGCACCAGTTCTTCAACCATGAGTTAAAGTTCTTGGTGCATGCATCCCTATGCTCTCCTTGCCTCTCGCAGGTAGTACTTCTGAGAAAGTGACAGAAGTAGCTACTTGCTTGAGACCCCTTCCCAATTTCCTAAACTCTTCCTGAACTTCCTTTGGCTCCCCATTTGCCAGGTCATTAGTACCTAGGTGGATAATGACATCCAGCTCAACCTCCCGTCTTGCCTTCCCAGTGATCCCCAGGATCGTCCTTCCACAATCTTAATTAATAATCAAGACACTATGCTCCCCCACACCTGTCTCTGGCCATCAGCTTTGATATTTATGTGCTTTCAGCGGCATAGGTAACACAGAATTTGTCAGCAGAAAGGAACACTTGGCCCACCCAGTCTGCCCAGATGGTCCCTTCCTAGTCTATCTCCATAGAATTGGAATAGGGCCTTACTTGTAAGATAAGTAAGTCCCTAGTCTCAAATGCAAGTTCTTGTGCTAAATGGTCGCTGTGACCACATGGCACCACTAGTGACTTGACAATCCTGTTGGACTATCCTAAAAAGGGGTTGCAACTCTTCCCTCCACAGCTGCTAAAGTATTTGTAACCATGCGGGGAAGGGGCACAGACTGCCAAGCAAATGAAACACAGGGCCATACTCAAAGCATGGTGGCCCTCCCATTGCTTGTCGCAGTCTTCTGTGATCCCCTCTCCCACCTGTAGAACTTCTGCCGGCAGGTGGTATGGGGAAGTGGGTTGTACAGTGCTCTGTCAGCACCATCAGTGTAAGTAGGGGAAGGGGTAAAGGGTAGATGTGAACAGTCAGGCCACATTTCAATGGGACATGGACTAGGGAGGCGGTATTCGTTGGCAGTTGGGGAGACACAGCAACATGAGCAGCTAGTGGAGATGGGCACTAGAATACCAAAGAACTGGCCTGTGGGCCAAAAGTAACAGATAGAGGACTAGCCCTGAAGGGCTAAAAGCTAAGGGGTTGAGCAGGTGGGGGAATTTCCAGGCAACATTTTATAGTGCTATGCAATTGGTGCTATTATTTATTTATTTTTTGTTGACCGGGTAAGTGCACTAGACAAATCCTGCCTATTTTCAGGCACGACCCGGGGGAGGGGGATACAGACGAATGCCAACTGACCTTGAACCTGATTAAGCTGTTGCTGGTATTTTTAGTGAATGAGGGAAATTTGGCCAGGACACCGGGGAAATTCCTCTACTCTTTTTCGATAAGTGCCATGGGATCTTTAACATCCACCTGAACTACCACCAATCCAGGCAGATGGGACCTTGGTTTAACATCTCATCTGAAAGACGGCACCTCAGAAGAGCAGCACGCCTCTCATGCTGCACTACAGTGTCAGTACTGGGATATTAACCCAAGTGTCAGATGTGGGAACTGAACCCACATCTCTCTGATCTCCCGACCTCAGAGGCGAGTGTGCTACCTACTGAGCCACTGACACTGCATGCTTTCTTGACCAGAGCTGAAGCCACTATGTTAGTGGGTGCAAGCCAGTTTGCACCCCTAGCGACTGGCAATTCAGTTTGACCTGCACCTTGGCCTTAGACCTCCCACTCTCCAACAACTAAGTAGATTTTTTGTATATAGTGCAGTAGGGTGGCTTCTCAGAGGAGTGACCATTTCCATTTGCCCCTTGTTTTGATCCACCACCCTTTGCAACTGATACTAGAACCACTAAAACCTTCATTGGGCCCTAGCCTCCTTAGTTCATTAGTCAGTAATCAGAGCAAGCCAACAGCTACTTATACCTCAGTTACCTAGTGGCACTGACATGTTCAATTTTCTGAATTCCACAACCCTCCTAGAAGTCCTAGAAAACAACTTTTACTTTCTTTCTTTCCAGTGACTACTGATCTGAATTTTGGGCCACCTATATCATACAGTGATGAAGAGGTATGTGCATCAGCCAATTACAATGCATTCTGAAGCCATCTAAGTAGGAAAGATTTAATTCATGATGAACTGCCCACTTTTTATGGCTGCATAGCGATGGCTATGCAATATATTGCTAGCAAGAGGAGAGGAAGCAGGGCAGACAGGAACAGGACCTGACATGTATTACATTCTACTTCCACAGTGGAGATGTATCACCTCATTAGTATGCATGAGATCCCTGCTCTTCTGTGACTGTCTGTGCCTCCTTCCCCCATTCCTCTCCCCTTATTCCATCCAGATCTGCTTTATTCATGAAGCTATGGTTGTAGCACTTTTTTCTATTTTTTGTGCCACCTCTGCAGCTAGATGAATGCTGCTGACAGTATACACAATACACAGCTGAGGCAAGTTTCAGTGACTGAAGAAACATTCTTTGATCAACTAATGTAGATCTGATATAGCAGAAGCAGTTTTTTTTTACCTCCACAGTATATACTGTAGTGATATAACAGACAAATGGTGTAGAGAGAGAATGGGACAGTCAGTCAGTCATGATGCTGATGACTCCATTTTATACAAGTATGTAGAGAGTAGCAATGTAAACTGAAATCTGAGCTCAGGATTCCTCTGCTGCCTATCTGATCACCAAGAAACACAGTACTACTTACAATTAATGTTGGTCAGGTACAGCGATCATTGAAGAATGTTAGAATGATCCCTATCATCAAGGAACTATACCAATCCATGACCATAATATACGTAATTATGCTGCTTTGCAATAGAATAGATAAAAAGAACACATATTACAGATAGGTGATACCTTTTATTGGACTCTGACTCTTGAAGCTAGTCTCAAAAACAATTTTGTTAGTCCAATGAAACGCATAGCCTACAACATATTTTTATTTCTTCTACATCATAAACTAGACTACCACGGTGGCCTCATCTTTCTATCCAAATTGACCAAATTGTTTTGCTCTGCTCCAATTAAGATACTAATGCTGAAGTCACGCCTTCACTTGGAACCACATTGTTATTATGCACAATGTCTTCTGAAGAAATCACTGGCAGTGGGGAGGCAAAAAGAGGATAAAAAGGAGAGTGCAATAGTTTTGCTGGGAAGGTGCACTTTAGCACTTACTTCTTAATAAAAGCAAAGTAAACCCCAGTGTAACCTGTTGCAAAACATTATACTAATTCCTGATATCTCATGAATCTTGCTCTTACACTTAGCTACTGTAACTTACTTGGGACAACACTGAGCCTGAACGTGCTGGTTCTCAAGCCTGGGATCTAACCACTAGACCCCAATACCATTCTTCTGTCTAATTTGTAAGGCTGTTTAGTGATGCTGTAAGCAGACAGTGGTGGAAATGGGTGGGAACCCAGTCAACACAGTTCCAGGAGTAAAACTAAAAGTCTGACTCAGTTCCAGACGTTAAATGAGGAAGGACAGTTTCTATGTAAAATACACCCCCCTAAATGCATAAAAGTGACTAAATAAAGTTAAAAAATGCAACATATATTGAAGAAACATATCCCCAGACCCCAGTCAGATATGTCCAATACTACATCACAGGTAAATGTGTTCTCTGACTAAATTCTTTCCATTTCTAACACTGAAAGTAGACTTCTTCTTAACTTTCTGCTGGGCATGGGCAAAACCAGAAAAGGTGAACTTTGTTGTTTTACTCCTCCACAGGAAAAAGTCAGCAGGTGCCAGCCACAGCAGAGCTATAATGTAATGCTATAGATTGCATTGGAACACATACCATTGCATACAAGCTGCTTGTGCCCCCCCCCCATTTCAAACATTTCTCGGGGGGGGGGGCAGCTGAATCTATGCCCCATAAACTTTTTCTCTGTTGTCCAGTAAATGTGGGATTTTTTTCATCACAATACAATAATACAACAAGTAAATTATAATTAAGCCACACATTATTCTGTATCCTTTATTATACAATGGGGACTTAGAATCTGCTATTCTCATTGGCTGACTGGCACCTTTCTGCAGCGGTAAATCCTACGATAACCCATGCAAAAGCTGCCTGTCAGCTGTATAACAAAAAAATCACAGAGACCCCGAAAATAAAAATAGTAACGCCGCCATATTGACTCCCCGGTAAAGCAAAACACACAAGAGGGAGTTTTCAACACAGAGTGCAGTTCGTAAGGAACATTCTGGACTTACCCTACATAATTCCTCATCCACTGTCCCCAAAATCTTCACCCTCTGGTCCCAGGACTGCTGAAGATGGGGACCGGTAGGGCTGAAATAGCACAGTTCCACCATTTAAATTTCTTGCCATTGCCACGTGGTACCCTCTGCCCTCCAACCCTCTTCAGTGTTCTGGATCCAAGGAAAAGGGCAGAAAAATCAAACACAAAACTTTTTCTTTCCCCAGCCCAGGAGCTGAACACAGCTGGGGAAAATAGTGTTAAGAAACATGGCAGTAAAACATGGTGCCGCACATGAGCACAATGCGCAAAAAAAGTTCTTATGCACCGTAGTTACAGTCACACTGTTCATGAAGTTCTGAAGGCTGTCCCGGCTCCTAAAAGAAAAATGGAACCGGGACACAGTGAACTACACACATGGAACACAGTGATAAACATTTCCCAGCTCCAGGGAAAGCTTGGAGCTGGGAATGACCAAAACAATACTGCGCATGTGCACCAACAAGGAGCCCTAGAAACCAAGGACTGTTTTTTCTGGTGCACCAATAAATCCATAGAATTAATTTAAAATGGCAAAAAAAAAATTATTTCTTTTTTTGGGTCAGAAAAAATGGGGCCATTGTATAATAGCAATAAACCACTCTAGGGTGTGGGTTATGCAGGGATTTACCCACGGCTGACCTGGTTTGACCACTCAGCCTGCGGCCTTGTGTCCAAACTACGCCAGCCATGGGTAAATCTCAGCATAACGCACACACTGTCATGGTTTGTTGCTTAATTAGACTAATGCACTAACAGCTGTACTGGCTCTGACCAGAGTTTACTACACATAAGGCTTATATTAGGAAAACCTGACTACAAAGTCTTACTCTGACAGGTTGAAAGTTGACCCATACCCTTAATTCCTGTGCCAGAAAAATGAGATAGAAACTTTAACACCTATGACGTAACAGCAAGAACACGAACAAAGATGTGCATTTACAGTACTTTGAGTTTTGTAGGCCTGCTGTGTTTGGCACCTCATGGGGGCTTAGTTTAAGCCATCCTGTCTCCTATCCTGAACTTACAAGGGAGCACAAAAACCTGTTGAGCTCATTAGGGCCTCAAGCCTATATGAATGGATGGTGGACTTGATTTCTTCCATGAGGCAAGTGTAAAGTATACCCTCCTCATAGTGCAAGGAAAGAAATGCCTACTTTAGGTAGCAGTTTCAGTAATTCAACCAGATTCTGCAACTGAACGGATGTAACTGTACAGGGGATTTTTAAACTTGATTAATAGTGTTTTAACTTTGCATCAGGCAATGCTATGCTAACTTATGTCAGTCTTTCTACTGTATGTTCATACTACCGCAGAGACCACATTTAAGTTTTAATTAGTGGTCTTACTTGCATACTTAGAGTGTAAGAACTCTCAGTGAGTGGTTCTGATACTCTGAAAATAGTGAGACCACTTTTAGAACCATAAGAGTGGTCTCCATGGTAGTATTATTATACCACTGATCAAAATATGTTAGTAATTTGACTGCCCTCCCTCAGACGAGGCTGTTTCCAAAGCAGCTGCATGAAACACTCTACAAACTATGAGTGTCTCACATGCAGGGAAAAGGAGCACTTGTCTGAAGTGCTCCATGGATCTATAACAACAGGTGTATTAGGGAAGCATCTACGTCAAATCATCTAAAGTCCGAGTTTACGGGAATGCTCCAGCTTATCACAAAGGCAGTGCTCCCCACAGCATTCTCAAAGTCCTACCAAAACAATCAGTACTGTTAAAACAGCAGGAAAATCCACTGTTTTACCCTTGCATGGTGCTATTTAATAGATAGGTACCGACATCATACACCCATGGCCTATTCTTAAGCAATGCTCTTGTATAAACATTGCTTAACAAAAGCACTTTGGGTTCTTTCATATCTAAGGCCATGCTAATGATCAAAGGAAATCGTATGTATCTGTGGCATGCACCTGCAAAACACCGAGCTAAGACTTCACTGCCAAGGAGAAGAGGCACAACAGTGGAGTACGGGAACTGGTGAGGCCACGGAGCCAGAGAAACAGTTAAGAGAAATATAATGGTAATAACATGTAGAGTAATAGGTGCCAGTTTAGCTCCTAGTATGACGAGTTATTCTGTTATATTACAGGCAGTGCAGCCCATACCTCTCAACTGTCCCTGATTTTCAGGGATGTCCCTGATTTTACCTCAAAATTTTACTCGGTCCCTCCTAAAAATTGTGTTTCCATGACCAAACCATAGGGGATGTAAGCACAAAATAGTGTCAAACATTAAAGTTACAGAGATGTTCTTCCTTAGAAAATGCGTTTTACACTAAGCCCCTTATTCTACCTGGTTCCTGAGTTGATATCACCAATTTTGAAGATGTGTTCCTGATTTTGGTCTTTTGTCCCTGATTTTGTTAAGTCTTGACCCTGATTTATGAGGCAGGAGGCTGAGAGGTATGGTGCAGCCTATTACTAAGGTTTTCTAAACATAAAGTCATCTGCTATGGGAACTGTCTTCTGAAATGACCTATACTAGTACTGCCTTACACTCTTAAATTTTACTAGACTCCTTCAGTATGGTTATGAATGTGTGTATACGCTTAAGCATCTAGCTAGACTCTCAGGCCCTGGACACACTGAGGAACTTAAAACGGTTTAAGTGCCTTAAAACAGTTTAAATCCCCCTAGCACAGTTTGCAGACAGACTACAAGCCCCTGAAAATGTTTTAACAAAAGTGTTTTTAAACTCTGCTAGTTACCTAGTCTTAAAACCATTTTTAAAAACGTTTTGGAGCTAGCATAGTTTTACTTACAGGTCTGTCCAGGAGTAAAAGTGTTTTAAGCTGTAACGGTTTAACTAAAACAGTTCTAGCTACAATGTGTCCAGGCAAGCACAGTTCTGTGTGTTGGACTTGACACAAAATAGTTACAAGGAGAACTGGTTTAACACTAGCAGTGTGGCCACACTAAACCATTATCAACAAGGCATTTGTCAATGCCGAATGTTGTCGCGCTGGCATTGCCTTTGGTAGTGCATTGTGGAAACACATGTTTGGCAGGATGTGAAAAATGACAGCTATACTGTTCATAAGGAGATATAAAAAAATGGCAGTGGTAAAAATGTGGCATGTAAGTATTGCAAATATGCAAAGTGACAAGGGTGCGTGGGAGATGCGCAATGCACACTTGTAACAGGCATTTTATGGAGTTTTGGCACCAAATTTTCAACATAGACATTTTAGCACCTCTACTCATGTACAGTGTCACTGTCGTGTCCTCAAGTTGTCTCAAAAAGTGATTTCGGACAGCGACCGTGCTATTCTTCACCGGACGTTCGAAAACACATTTCGGGCAGGATATGTACAATGACAGCTTTACTGTTCATTAAGAGGTGTGGAAAAATGCCAATGGTGAAAATCCAGAGTGAAAATATTACAAATGCACAATGTTACGAGCGTGCGTGCAAACTGTGCAATGTACGCTCATAGCACAATCATTTTATGGAGTATCATCACCAAATTTTCAACATAGGCATTGTAGGACCTCTGCTCATGAACAGTGTCACTGTCATTTTTGCAGTCTGGCCCGAACACTGATTTCTCACGGTGAATGTGGTATTGTGCGCCGGAAATGCGGAAACACATTTCAGCCAGGATGTGAAAAATGACAGCTGTACTGTTCACAAGGAGGTGTAGAAAATGACAATGTTGAAAATCTGGCATGAAAATATTGCAGACTCGAAAAGTTACGAGCTTGCGTAGCAAATGCACAACGCACGCTTGTAAAACAGCCATTTTTTGGATTTTTTCCACCAAATTTGCAACATAGGCTTTTTGAGAGCCCACCTCATGAACATTGCCACTGTCCTTGCTTTAATCAGTCCCAAAAGGTGATTTCGTGAAGTGACTGCGAAATCACCTTTCGGGACCAATTAACGTCAAAGCTGTGACAGAATTCATGAGGAGGGGTCCCAAAAACCCCATGATGAAAATTTGGTGCAAAGATTCCAAAAAATGCCCACGATATGGAGCAAAGTTGAAAAACCCTATTTAGTCCATTATACAGCTTACCGGCATTTCCTCAGTTCGCGGTCGGCTTTGAAAAGTGCAGACGTGTTCCCGGTCCAGCGAAGATTGTCGTGCCGGACTCCGGAGGGGCATGGGGTTGGGAGGAGGTGGGAGGCAGGGTGCGTGGGTGGGTGCGGGTGGTGGGTAGGGAGACAACGAGAGACCGTTTTCAGTTTACAGGTACCGAGGGGGGGGGGGTGGAGTGCAATGATATCATGATGCACGCCACATGCTCCCATGTGATGTGCGTCAATATCTGCTGCACCTTCCTGCACTCATGCAGTCTTAAACTGCATTTCTCCCAGTTACCGTTAGGGGCCGGGTGTCTGCTGGGCTCTGCAAACCCTCCCCTCCAGAGGAGGAGGGCAGTCCTAAAGATGATCAATCCTCCTCCTCCCCCTCCTCCACCAATCCTCTGATGCCCCAAGTCAGCTCCTGGACCCAGGTCATCACACTACAAGCTGTAGTGCTAATGCTGCACTAGCAGGCTGGCCTGACTTCCACACATCAAAGCCACTAGGGGGCAGGTCCAGCAGTGCCGCTGCAGAGGTGTCACATGTCCCCTGGTGACTGTCCACAGCCACTGCTGGACTTTACTGGGATCCCAGACTTGGACCCCACGTGGCACTGGTGAGCTGCAGAAGCTCTCACCACAGTAGTTCATCTGGTGATTCACATTATTTTCTGAACAGATCCTAAGGAAAGAAATTATAACCAAAGCACAATGCTCTGTTTTGAAAAAGCTTATAATAAGATGGCTAAGACATAAGAAGACACAGGGGCGTAGCTACAAGGGTGCAGGGGGTGCAGTGGCACCCTGGCCCACAAGGTTTGAGGGTCCCAAATCATAATTTTGATGTTTATTCAAAACTGGGGAGGGGCCCTGTAACATTGCCTTGCACCCAGGCCCTCTGGGAATTTGCTACACTACTGAGAGGACAGAACCCAATCCTCCTGCAGTCCCTGTATCCGTGCAGATTTCTGTTTATTTTCCTCT
Source organism: Neoceratodus forsteri (assembly GCA_016271365.2). Taxonomy (NCBI): domain Eukaryota; kingdom Metazoa; phylum Chordata; order Ceratodontiformes; family Ceratodontidae; genus Neoceratodus; species Neoceratodus forsteri. The sequence continues at coordinate 706,064,746 of CM028130.1, forward strand.
CTTGACTCATCATGTTTTCCTGCGTGTTAAGGATTCAGAGAAAAAGTGACACAACACAGGCTTCTAGTTCAAGAGCTCCAGTTGGATTGCTGTGCCACACGCATGTGATGTCACATGCATGCACTCGTACTAGCTAATAGATACATAGATACATAGACAGTGTCGGCAGATAAGGGCCTATGGCCCACCCAGTCTGCCCATTTGAGCTTGTAAGTTCAGTTTGTTTTCCTAGAAGTCTGTTGCTCCTTACCCCAGACCGCCAGAATTCCTTTATGTCTATCCCATGCATTCTTAAATCCCGTGATTGTTTCAGCCCCCACCACTTCCTCTGGCAGGGTGTTCCACTTGTCCACCACCCGTTCTGTGAAAAATTCTTTCTCATGTTTCCTCTGAATCGCCTTCCCTCCAACTTCATCCCATGCCCTCTAGTCCTGGAACATCTTTTTCGCTTAAAAATAGTGTTTTCCTGCACCCTGTTCCTCCCTGTAAGATATTTGTATGTCTCTATCATATCCCCTCTCTCCCTCCTCTCCAGGGAGTACATGTTCAGTTCCTTCAACCCGTCTTCATAGGACATGTGATGCAATCCATGCACCATCTTTGTTGCCCTACTCTGAACCTTCTCTACCCTGTCTATGTCCTTACGTAGGTATGGTCTCCAGAACTGTACACTGTACTCCAGGTGGGGCCTCACTAGTGTCTTGTATAGCGGAATTATGACCTCCCTTTTCCTGTTGGTGATGCCCGCCTGATACATCCCAGCATCCTATTTGCTTTACCTGCTGCCTTGTCACACTGTTTCCCTACCTTGAGGTCATCAGAGATGATAACCCAAGATCCCTTTCCCTGCTTGGTGCATGCTATATCCTCACCCCCAACTGATATATTGTGCCAGGGTTTTTGTGCCCCTATATGCATTATCTTGCACTTCTTTGCATTGAATTTCAACTGCCAAACCCCTGACCATTCTTCAAGTTTCTGCAGGTCGCTTCTCATTCTGTCTACACCCTCTGGTGTGTCTACTCTGTTACAGAGCTTTGTGTCATCAGCAAACAGTGAAATTCTGCCTTCACGTTCTATGCAATGTCACTGATGAAGATGTTGAATAGGACCTCCCAGCACTGATCCCTGTGGTACCCCACTGGTCACTCTTCCTCTGTGGAGTGACAGCCATTTACCACCACCCTCTGTGTCCTGCCACCCAGCCAGTTACCTACCCACCACACTACTGTCCTGCCCACACCCATATTCCCCAGTTTGTGTAATAGTCTTCTATGTGGCACAGTGTCAAAGGCCTTGCTGAAGTCCAGATAGGCCATGTCCACTGCCCTCCCTGATCCACCTCCTAGTCACCCAGTCAAAAATTCAACGAGGTTGGTCTGACATGACCTCCCCTGGTAAACCATGCTGCCTTGGGTCCTGTAGTCCATTGACAACTAGATGTTCCACCAATCTCTCCTTCAGTAGTGCTTCCATGATCTTCCCACTACCGAGGTGAGGCTGATGGTCTTAGTAGTCCTACTTCCTCTTTGTTCCCACTTTGTATAAGGGGACTACATCTGCTGTCCTCCAGTCTTTGAGTTACCTCCTGTTTCCAGTGATTGGCTAAACAGGATAGCCAGAGGTTCAGCCACCACCTCTCTTAGTTCTTTAAGGACCCTGGGGTGCACCCCATCTGGCCCCATTAGCTTTATCAACTCTTATTACATCCAGTTCCTTCAGGATCCTTTTTTCGTGGTAAAGGGACTTGTGTCCATTTCTGCACCATTCTCATCCCTTGTACTCCCTTCCAGACCCATTACTCTCCTCTTCCTCAGTAAAGACTGAGCAGAAATACCTGTTCAATATGTCAGCTTTACTGTTGTCATCCTCCACGGCCCCTATCCTCCCCTTCAGTCTCACTATCCCTCCCTTTGTCTTTCTTTTTCCTTATGTACCTGTAAAGGTTTTGTCCCCTCTACCCACTGATTTTGCAATGTGTTCTTCTGTCTGAGCTTTGGCTTCCTTACTGACCTCCCTGCCTCCCTTTGCTTCTCCTGGTACTTCTCCCTACTCTTCTGCCTGTGTCTTTGTATTGCCTCGGAATGCAATCTTTTGGCTTTCACTTTCTTTGCTACCTCTTTGAAACCATAATGGTCTCCTCTTCCTTTTCCTCTTGCAAACCTGCTTAATGCATAATTCAGTTGTTCTTGTAATCCCCATTTTAAATACTGCCCACTGTTCCTCAACCCCTGATTCCTGTCCCATTTCCCTTAATGCCTCTTTCAAGTATCTCCCCATTTTCCCAAAGTCTGCCCCCCTAAAATCCAGGATACGTGTTTTTGTGTGGTTTGGTTCTGCTCTTTCTGTGATTTCAAACCACAATGACTGGTGGTCATTGTTTCCCAGGTGCTCTCCCACTGTTGCCCCCATCACACTGTCCCTGTTTGTGAGCACACAAGGTCCAGTATTGCCTTCTGCCGAGTTGGTTCCATGACCAGTTGCTTGAGGAAGGCACCCTGAAGGGAGTCCAGGATAAATCTGCTCCTAGTTGATGCTGCTGCTGGGATGCTCCAGTCACGTCTGGAATATTGAGTCTCCAGCCAGTACTACCTCACCTTTGTCTGCCATCCTTTGGATGGCTAGCATCAGCTCCGTATCTGTTTCTTCCTCCTGGGCTGGTGGTCTATAGACCACACCTGTGTAGGATGACTGTCCCCATTTTTCCTCAGCTTAACCCACAGTATCTCTCCCCATTTTGTTCCTCACAGATCTCTGTGGCCCTTCGTCATTTTTCACATACAGTGCCACCCCTCTCCCTTCCTGCCTGCTCTGTCTCTTCTTCTGAATATGTTGTAGCAGTGTATGGCCATCTCCCAGTCGTAGTTATTACACCAGGTTTCAGTGATGGCCACAATGTCCAGGTCTGACTGTACCATGACAGCCTCCAGATCTTCCATCTTGTTGTTAAGGCTCCTGGCATTTGCACAATAGCTTTCCATGATTGGACCTCCCTAGACTGTTTCGCTGTTCTACTCCAGCCCCTTCCTTGGTTGTCATTTATCCCTGGTTCTCCTTGCTGTCTGCCCTTCTGCTGAATTTTGCCCCTTTTCTGCTTATTCACCTCTTGGGCACTAATCTCCATCTTTTGTACACTGCTTTGCAGAGATAGCCACTCCTCTGGTTCACTGGTTCCACTGCTAGCTGTGGGGGTGAGCAAGTAGGTACCATCCTTGCTGGCCTGCCACCCCCCTTTGCTAGTTTAAATGCTTGTCAATATAGCATTTAAACTTATCATTGAGTGCTTGGATTCCCCTCCAGGATGGATGCAGGTCGCCAGGCTTGAACAAACCTCCATCCTCCAGGTGGGTCCCAGTCACCAATGAATCCAACCCTTCCTCACAGCACCAGTTCTTCAACCATGAGTTAAAGTTCCTGATGCATGCACTCTATGTCTCCTTGCCTTCCCACAGGTAGTACTTCTGAGAAAGTGACAGAAGTAGCTACTTGCTTGAGACCCCTCCCCAGTTTCCTAAACTCTTCCTGAACTTCCTTTTGCTCCCCATTTGCCAGGTCATTAGTACCTAGGTGGATAATGACATCCAGCTCACCCTCCCGTCTTGCCTTCCCAGTGATCCCCAGGATCTTCCTTCCATCCCTCCATGCCGTGGCACCTGGTAGGCACCTCACCTCCCTGTCCTCTCCCTCCTGTGTTCCTAGCTGGATCCCTCTTATGATGGAGTCCCCCACCAGGCAGAGACTGCTTCATATGTCACTGTTCTGTCAACTAAAGTGTCCTGTTTGTTACCTCCTCAAGGATTTTAGGGTAGTCACATTCCAGAGTGCAATGGTTTGGTAGCATTTGAGGAATAGTTGTATGAAACTGGTATTAAACTCAAACGAAAACCAACTTCTGCTGTAACCTGCTACTAGCCTACAATTAGAATCCGCACTGATCTCCTGTGTCTTGGTTGGGAAAATGATTGCAGACTGGAGAGAAGCCAACTTGTCTAGCTGATGTGATCTGATTAAGATTCTCAATCGACTTGAATTATACTTTTCTCTAAGAAAATGCACAAGTCATTTGTATTTGTTTGAAATTATGTATTATAAAACAAAACTGCACTTCTGCCTCCCAAGGCCACTGCAGACATCTCCCGTCCAGACCATTAGCCTTTACAGTGTGTGCATTACAGAAGTTCCTGACTTCAGCTCAGCAGGATTTGTTCCCTTTTTGGAGCACAAAAGAAATGTAGTATTCTTCTTGACTTTGTGTAGGCAACCAATGCCGTTGCTTCTGTATGAACTGCTTAAACCTCACTATACTTTGGTCTGTTGACAGGCACATTTCAGAACGGAGACAGGTGTGTATGTGGTTACCAACCTTCTTATTGTTTACTTCAGCCTCCCTTCCGCACCACACTGTCTTATACTGTTGATTTTACCCTCATAGAATCAGATAACATTGATGCCTTGGTCACAGAAAGCTTAGGCGCCACATACAAAACTTACAGCTCTCACACAGCCACATGAGGAGGCGGTTCATATATGGTTCACATACAATACACATGGCAAAACCACACTTGAGTTGATGCAATCTAAAATCTGCCTCATCTTACTTTACTGTAGAAATCCACACTTGAAATATGCTTGTTCAAAGTTAATACACCAACTACAGGACGCTGGCAAAAGAAAACAGACACAGCATTAATGAGGTAATAATATTCGCCCATGCCCATTTTCTGATACTTGATATTCACAAATACTGTATACAGCATATTTACTTCCCATAATACTCTGCGCAGCCCATGCAGGCAGCAAGACGTAGACTCTATTTCCTATGCAAACAGGAATCAACAAACAACCTACAGTATCTAAAGCTTGAAACTGTGGTCTCTTCTTTACTACACAGAAAGACTACACTTCAGTAAAGAGTGTTAGACTGTACACCCCAAAAGCGTTCACTTGTACAGTATGTCAACAGAAGTAGGACAGGCTATATTATGGAGGAATTCTGAGCTGAAGTTTTACTCCTATTATAAGTTTTCCCCGAAGGGGATCTTAATTATATAGGTAGATACTATAGCCAGACAGCTAGGTAAACAGACAGATATCAGGATTTTTTAAAGTATTTTCTATTAGATGTTCAATAATGTCCACATTCTGTGACAACAATGGATGCAACCGCAGCACAAAATAACATAAACCACACTTGTGTCATTTTTATCGTAAATTGTGACCTTTTTGTCAAAAATTTATTCATCTGTATCCCCCTCACCTGAGACAAGACTGAAAATAGGCAGAATCTGTCTAGTCCTCCTTTCCCGGTAAACACAAACTAAATAAATAAATGAATTTATTTCAAGTTTCACCAGGAAACACTACTGAGCTTAACACAGCTCGTTTCCAGATGTGTCCTGGGGAGACAGGGGTAGAGGAGATCTATACTAACATACTAAAATGCCAGCAGAATAGGCCTAACGGTCTTTCGTGTCTGCTCGTTTGGTCAGCCCCCACCCTGGGTGCTGACCTTGCTGTCCCCCTCACCTTCTCTGGCTTCTCCCTTCCCAGTTCCGGATATTCTTGCTGCATTGGATTTTGCTTCCTGAACCTTCCCTGTACCTGTCCCACCCCTCTTGAACCCCTCCACTGTCTCTGCCTCCACCAGCCCCCTAGGTAGTGCATTCCATGGCTCCACCACCCTCTCAGTGAAGTAGCACCTCCTCCTTTCTCCCCTGAATCTTCCCCCCTCCAGCTTCCACCCATGCCCTCTAGTGGCCCCTTCCTCCTTCCTTCGAAGCACCCTGACTGTTCCTCCCCTATTTACCCTCTTCATGTACCTGAAGACCTCTATCATGTCCCCCCGGTCCCTTCTCTCTTCCAATGTGTACATATTTAGCTCTTCGAGCCTCCTCATAGGTCCTGTCCCCAAGCCCCAAATCATTTTGGTTGCCTCCTCTGGACCCTCTCCAGGAGGTTAATGTCCCTCTTAAGTGTGGCCTCCAAAACTGCACTAGGTACTCCAGGTGTGGCCTCACCAAGCAGTTATACAGAGGGAGTATCACTTCCTCCTTCTGAGGTGATCCCCTAGTGATGCATCCCAGCATCCTGTTGGCCTTGGCTGCTGCCCTCCCACAAGTCTCAGAGTTGTTCATCTTGACATCCACCACTACCCCAGGTCCTCTCAGCCATTGAGACTTGTAGTATTCCCCAGGGTGTACACTTGGCCTGGGTTTCTGGCCCCAGGTGAGTACCTTGCATTTCCTGCATTGAACCTCAGCTTCCACTTTCTAGACCATCTTTCCAGAGCCTCCAGATCCCCTGCGGGCCACCCTCCCTCCTCCCCATCCACCACCGCCCTCAGTTTGAGTCATCTGCAAAGAGACTATCTCACTCTGATTCCTGTCCTTATGTCAGATATAGTAGGCGTTGAACAAGAAGGGCCCAGGACTGATCCTGTGGGACCCCACTAATGACCCTCCTTGGGGATGAGACTATCCCACCAGCTACGACCCTCTGGGTCCAGTCCTGAGCCAATTGCCCATCCATCTGATCATCTGGTTTCCCACCCTCATTTCTCCTAGCTTATCCAACAGGCCCACGTGAGGAACAGAGTCAAATGCCTTGCTGAAGTCTAGAAAGAGGACATCCACTGGTCTACCCAGGTCCAAGGCACTTGTCACCCAGTCATAGAACTCCACCAGGTTTGTCTGACACGATTTCCTGGATGAATCCATGTTGCCTATCATCCAGGCACCCTGACTTATCCAGGTCCCCCTAGCCTCTCCTTGACAATGCCTCCATCACCTTGCCCACACTGATGTCAGGCTGACAGGCCTGTGGTTCCCTGCCAGCTCCTTGATCCCCCTTGTGGATAGGCACACATGCACCACCTTCCAGTCTTGGGGCACCCACCCTGTCCTCAGAGATGGTGAAAAGCTCTGCCAGGGTTTCGCCAGGACATCTGCAAGTTCCTTCAGCACTCTAGGATGTAATTTATCTGGCCCGTGATTTCTCTGTCTTAAAGGGAGCTGAGGGCTTCCTCACCTCTCTGCTGTGATTTCCACTTCTGGTACCTCTTCTCCTGCTGTAGCCCTCCCCCACCAGCCAGTGATGCCCCTCCCAGACCTGCCGATCGTAAGGGTCCCCTCCTCATTATCTCTGTCTCCTCCCATGTATGATGCAGCATCCCCATTTTCCCTGGTGAAAACTGGAGGTGAAGTACTCATTTAGTACCTCAGCCTGCTCCCCGGGTCTTGTGCCCATCTCCCCTGATTTAATCCTGCTAATCTGCCCTTCACCCTCTGTCTTTCCCCAATGTATCTAAAGAACCCTTTTCCCTCTCCTAATTTCCCTGGCCAGGTTCTGCTCCTTCCTTGCCTTAGCCGCCCTCACCACTCTAGTGGCCCTTCTCAGCCATCAGCTCGTACTCCCCCATCCCTTTCCTCCTTGAGCACTTGAATTTCTTATAGGCTGCTTTCTTTCCGCATCACCTCCTGACCTCCCTGGTCCACCAACAGGGTTTTGGGCCCTACCGCATTTTCTTGCCTTACTCTTGCACAGGTGCTGGTAGCATCCTGCACCCCTCTCTCCTGATGATTTCCCACCTACTATCTAGCGTCCATGTCTGACCCAATCTCATCCAAATGCTCCTTAGGATCCTTCCATTTCTTAAAATCCACCCCCTGAAGTCGGTTACTTCCGTCTTTGTGCAGCCTTCTACCCCTCCTGGTCCAGGCAGAACCAGACCGTGGCATGGTCACTCCCGCTAATGGGTCCCTTTACCCAGGCCCCCATTCTGGGTCACTGTCTGCCAGGACCACATCCAGTACCTGTGCCTCCTGGTCGGGTTCCCTCACCTGCTGAGTTAGGAGCATCTTGAAAGACATCCAACAACCTCTGTTCCCTGGTCACAGGATGTCATAGTCTCCCAGTCTGTTCCTGGCATGTTTAAGTCCCCTAACACCACCACTCTTTCCTCTGCCCAGTCTGCAGTGTCTCCTAACATCTACCACCAGACTGTCCTCCAGCTCCTCCGCCAGGCAGGGGGTCTATACACCACTCCTATTTTTACTCTCTTGCCCCCTTGTTATCAAGGTGACCCAAATTGCCTCCATGGTTCCCTCCGCCTCCTCTACTCCCCCTCCGCCAATGCAGTTTTTGACCATCATTGCTACCCCTCCTCCCCTTTCCTCCCCCATGTCCTTCCTGAACATAGTGTAACCCTCCAGGTTCAGGTCCCAGTCATGTCTTGCAGTGGCCCAAGTCTCAGTGACTGCTGCCACATCCACTGCTCCCTCAGTTAACATCGCCTGGAGCTCAGGCATTTTATTGCCCAAGCTCCTGGCATTTAGCAGGACTACCTTCCACCCTTTCCCTATAGTTCCATTTCCCCTGCTCGTGTTCCCATGGGGATTCTGTTTTCTCCTGGTCTGCACTTTGCCAGTTGGCCTTTTCCTGCAATCCTCCTGGTCCCCAGGGGGGTGGAGACAGAGTCCCTCCTTTATCGGCACCCCCTTGACAGCCGTTTCTCCCATCCCACCCCCCTTCACTGTTATCTATGAATAACAATCAGAACAACAATTACAAAGAAACTAAGAATCATACACTTAACTACAATTAAAAGGCAGTTTATGCAATTTATTCAAGGATAAGGCAGAGATTGCAGTCCACTGGGTATCAAGGAAATGCAATTAAACTGCAAAGTGTAATTTATGCAAGGAAAGAGGTGGAAAAGTTAGCCAGTGAGTTTCAAGGAAAAATACAATTCAAAGTGCAAAGGTAATGGGGGTTATCAGGAGGAGGAGTAGGGACTAGTTGCTAGAGGGGGCAGAAAAGGGGGTAATCAAGTGTAGATCAGGAAGAGTGGGAGAGGAGGGGGTTAGAAGGTAGTGAGTAGCGGAACAGGGACAGGGTAATTTCTTTTGAAAATAGTGGCATGGCTGCCTTGACACAATCAGGCCGATGTAGATAAAGGTGCACTATGCATTTGCATTTCCATCCTGCCTTTTGAAAATCCTGGGCTCGATTTTTCGTAGTGCCCTTAGATCGCCACAACTTGCAGCCATCTAGGGCTGTGGTGAACTCCAGGTGTGTCAGGGACCCTGTGTCCAATTTTGTAAAAATAGGGATCCCTGCATTGAAGACCCAGGAGATGCTGCATCCACAGGGTTGAGCCAGACACTGGGTGCCCTTGCAGGGTTTGGCACAGGGATCCGTCACTCCTCCACCTGACACAACCCTAGACAACCCACAGAGGTGAGTGGGTAACTATGTATCGAAGGTGAGGACCAGGGGCCGATGTAGTCTAGGGCACACAATGGGGGGAGGGGGACTGGCGGCAGTGGTGGGGGAGGAATGCCGAGGCACCCAGTGATGGTGCCCGAAGAGTTGCCACAGAGCTGGATCGAACCGGGTGGGGGAGGGCATGGCCAGACCATCATAACCTGGACCCCACAGGTGACAGCAACCCTGGTACCTCCCTTACAGAACCCACAGTCTCCAGCACAGCAGTCCAGCATTCATGAGGGGCTCTGTAAATGGGGAATGTCGCAGTGCCCAAGGCACATCCATGGCCACCAACTGCACTCCGCAACCTGCACCCAATGCCACTCACTACATTTAGGGGTATGTGGGTCCTACAGGGCAGGTGCCAGGGCTGTTGTCACTTGTAGGGTCCAGGTCTTAATGGCCCTGCTGTACCACCCCCCACCTGGCCTGATCTGCTTTGTGCCAGCTGTCAGGGCACCACCACCAGGTACCTCCTCATGTCCCCTCACTGCCACCATTCCCCCCTCACCCCTCAAGGCACCCCCAGGGCTACACTGGGCCCCAGTCCCCTCCTTCTAGATCACCCACCCCAATCACTGCACTGCTAGGTAGCAGTGCAGGGTCTCTAGACCACCTCCTGGCTGGTCTAAAGGCAGCCCCCCTCTTGCGACCACAGCAGGGCTTCTAGAATGGAAAAAAAAAGGATGGTGCAGCCCTGCTGTAGTGCAACCACCATTGTGACCTGGCACATGGGCACTTTTGCCACATGGGTGGCACTGGGGGGGCTTTTCTGCATGGCATCCAGATTTTGATGGAGCCGGACTTGAACATCAGAATTGCTGCAAACCATGATGCAAGGTGCCACTTGCGTCATACCCATTTGGTGCAAGCACCTTGCATCACAGTTCTCCTTTTAAAAACCGAGCCTCCCCGTCTTTAGACTCTAGATGTTTTGAACAATTTTAAATATATAGGTGATGGAATGTATGTCATGGAATGCTGTGCTGGCATTATAGGGAACTCAGTTAAAAGTGCTTTTAATAAGCTATGTAGGCACTTGCATCCTAACATTTGTTTCTTTCATGTTTTTCAACTATTTTTATTTTAAATCAGTAGTTTTTGTCCCTTTCAATCCCTGGTGGCTGACTACAGGCATCCCAAGGTACCCCTCAGAACCTAAACCCCTGACACCGACATTGTTGGCCTTCCCCAAAGCCTTGGTTTATCCCCCAGGTGGGGTCAGGCTGGGGGATATTCTTCAGGGAGTGGTTACTCATCAGATGGCTGGTGGCAGCAAGGAGGCTCCGGAGGTACTGGGGCCAATCATCTATGGTTGCTGAGGACAGTTTTTACCATTCTGCTCCCATCCAGACGCTGGCTCTATGAAGACATGCAAACCCAAGCACACACGTCAGAGCATGTTGCCATACGGTCTCAGCCAGCATCTTCCTTTCCTCTTATGATGCATCTAATCTACCCACAGCTGCACCTGTGGTCACCCAGGTGGTGTTACTGGGGCAGGTGCACACTCCTACCCTCTCCAGAGAAGTTGCTTAATTCTCCTTCCCCTGGCTGGACCCCCATGACTGTGGTTTGTTCCCCAACCCAGGTCACTGACATCATAAGTCATAATCTTACTGCAGTATACAGATGGTCTCGCCCTCCACTTTTTTCTTAATCCTTCTGCCTTTAGGAAATTCTTTGCCCTTTGTTGAAGTGCTACTAATTTCCAGCACTGGGGCAGACAACCTTCTACATAAGAGATCCACAGCATAAACTCACAACTAATTGTACTAGATGCCCAACCCCAGGGCCCAAACACCCTCACCAATGGTTACTGAGATCATCCCATCTACCACTTCTTACTGACCAGGTATGCCACACACCTTGCAGCCCTTGACTGGAGGGAAAACTGCAAAATGCTCCCTGAGACACAGACACACTGACGTTAATTTAAACAGAGATTACTAAGGTTAGTCAGGAACAGGAATAGACCTAAAATATGGTCCTTCATGCCTACTCCCCCACTACTCAGTGGTGTGGTCTGATCTGATCTGATACCCTCTTCATATAGTTGTCTAACAGGATTTTAAAGCAATGTATGTCTTTTGCTAACACAACTTCACTTGGCAGTTCATTCCACTGTCTCACCACTCTCTGCGTGAAATATGATTCCCTAGTATTCATTCTATACTTCTTTCCCTGTAATTGTAGGCAGTGTCCTCTGATGTTGTGAGTACAGTCCTTCAGTACTAATCCCATTTCAGCACAAAGGTGTTTGTCTCTAATTATGTTATGTAGTAATAGTAGATCCCCTCTTTTTCACCTTGTTTCTAAACTGTACAACCTCAAAAAGTCTAGTCTAGTTATGTAGTCTTACCTTCTAAGCCATATATACATTTGGTAAATCTCATCTGATACCGTGTGTGTGTGTGTGTGTGTGTGCGTGTGCGCTCGCTCGCGCGCAGCATGACCTACTACAGGTCATGTGAAGTCTGAGCATGTCACTGCCACAATAAGCCCTAACCTGCAGCCATTACCAAGTGGAATTTTAAACAGAGATTACTAAGGTTAGTCAGGAACAGGACTCAAATTTATTTGTTCCACAAAGCAGTGCTACTGCCCATCACACAGTTTGGCAGGCCCAACTTTTTACCTGATCAACAATGAAAGTGGGGAAATGGTCATTTAGTATACTCAGAGGTAGGATTCAGTACACTCAGAGGCAGAATTTACACTCAGAGGAAGAATCTAATATACTTCAGAGGTAGAATTTAGTATACACAAAGGTAGAATTTAATACACTCAAAAGCAGAATTTAGTACACTCAAAGGTAGAATTTACACTCAGAGAATGAATTTAATAAACTCAAGAGGTAGAACTTAGTATATACAGAGGTAGAATTTAATACACTCAAAGGTAGAATTTACACTCAGAAGAAGAATTTAATAAACTTAGAGGTAGAACTGAGTATACACAGAGGTATAATTTACACTCAAAGGCAGAATTTAGTACACTCAAAGGTAGAATTTAATACACAGAGGCATAATGCAGTATACTCAAAGGTAAAATTTAATACACTCTGAGACAGCATACAGAAGAGGCAGTTAGCAAGAACAGTCATGTGTAGGATCCTACAAAGGATGTAGGGAGAGAACAAAGAGCCAAAGTCACTATTTGTGTGTGTGTCTCTCTCCCAACAGCATATGTGCACGCTAAAAGCCCCAAATGGCAACAAATGTAAAGTCCTGTTTTGGGGGGCACGTTTTGTTCAGGTGCAGCCTTGTCAGTCTGCCCTAGCCAAGGATTTGCATAATGTTCCCCATGATGCACTGCAAAGGACTTGATGCTTTAGAATGCATGTGTGGTCGGGTGCGACACAGAAACCAAACACCATCTGTTCTCTGCCAGAATACTTTTTAAGGACCCTGCACACTGCTCTTCTTCCAGACTATCTCTCCTGTTTATTACGGCTGCGTGTACAAACTTCCTGCTGTCTTCTTGGGATTAGTTTGGCTGAGATATAGAAACTATACCACACAGAAGAGTCCCAAAAGGATGAAGCACATCTGTAGTTTGCTGTTCTCAGCCTTCACTACAGTGATTATAAAAGCCAGTTTCTGAGTAACTTTCTATCCAGGTAAAGCTTGGTCAGCAAGCCCTACACATGGAGTGGGATGATACCACCCATGGTGCTTTGCGTGGGATTTAGAGCTTTTGTGTTTTTGGATGGGCAAGTGAAAGTGGGGGAATCAAGGGATGCCAATGCTCCCCTAACACAAACTCACCAGTCCGCCATCCTCTTCATCGGTTTTAGTAAATGGCACTTTGCACCCCAGAGAGTGGAAGTCCTTAGTGCAGAGATGGTGCGTATAAGGTGAGGGATACTGCCCATTTAAAAATAATAACATTTCGGAGGCACAAGAAAATCACAAATGGCATAAAAGCTACATTACAGATGGGGACCTGACAAGCTGTTTGGGTTTATTGAGGAGCTCTTCCCTTTCAGAATGTTCTAAACTGGCCCGTTAGGATTGAATGAGTCTGTTAAATTAGCCTAACTGTCTGCAGTGATAATTTTTGAAGTGAAAGACCAACTTTACAGTATAACTGGGCGAGGCCATCAGAGAATTTTATACTGATTGAAATACAGTAAATTCCCTTTCCTGTTCAGTGGACTTGTCTTAGTAACTGAGCCAATTTATTACATTTTTTTAAAACAATATCTTTTTGTTGTAAAGTGCTTTGAAGTATTTTATGGGAACAGCTCTATGTGAAAGTCATTGTTGTTGCTGACTCTCTAAAGGGACTTCAAACTCTTTGTTCCAGTGGGTAGAGTATCCTGGTTTTACGCAATTAACAGAATTAACATGCAAACTCTTTCACGAAAACTATAACTGCTGGGAGCAATAGAAATCTGTGAACATGTTTTGCTGTATCTGAGAAGACTTGAAAGAGGCCCGAGTCTTAGCAAAATACTTACCATCATTTGCACCATCGCAATAACTAAAGGCTGTTCCTTCACACAGGCTCAAAGTGCATGCATGGCCTAAAAATAAGTGTTATATAATTTTACACGTAGGCAGTCACTACGCACCTTGAAGTAAAAGAACCAGAGCATCCCTACCACGGCTGTGTGCGTATAACACAAATGCTCAAATACATGTGCTTACAGCCCATTGGAAAATTAGAATCTGAAGAGACAGGATGCCAAGGGGCCTGCAGTGATAATCCTCCATATGTTTATTTCCTGCACACCAAATTGGATGCACTCTAAGAGATCTACAAGCAGTTTTATTGAGCCTCTGCTTTTAGGACATTTCATTACAGAAAAACAAATGACATGAGCTGATTTCTGTGCATACACTCCCTTCTGCACATTTTTCTCTTACTTACTCTTTTCAGCTGGTTTTATTATTAAAGACGGCAAGCGTATGAGTGGTTTCATTCATCAGAAGGCAGTCAGCTGGGAAGGAGGGTCAGATGTGCCAGTTGCCTTTCTCCATCAAAATTGGGTGCTGGAGGGAGAGCAGGAGCAAGGTGCTGCTAAGGTGGGTGGCAGGGTCTACATTTGTAATATTTTCTGTTTTTAGTGCTATAAATGCTTTTCAACTGTATAAACATGGTGACCAGCCATGGAGGCGGGCAGGTTGCACCAGTCTCCTTCCTCAATTAGAACTGGATGTTGTGGGGGAGGGGGACAGCAGTGTGATAATAGGAAGGGCGCAGGGGACATTTGTAATAATTTTTTAAGTGCTGCAAGTTCTTTTGACATGTACAAAAATGACGGCCTGCCACGGCTGTGGAGCAGGCAAGTTGAGCCAGTCACCCATTGTGGGACTTATTTCACAATTAGGAAAGGAAAGGGGAAATTGTTTAGCCAGGCAAGGCACACTAAGACAAAGCTTATTTCCCAGTGCGACCTGGGAGCACAGGGAAGTTAACTGACTTGCTCAGGGTCACACAGTATGCAAGTGGGAGCTGCGAGATTCAAACCCAGGTCTCCAGGTTTGCAGCTAAGTGCCCTAAACCACAGCACTATACTGCCTCCAACTACAATTCACATTAACTCAATTAATGCCTGGATGCAATGGCAGGAGCTGAGAGATGGAGGAGTTTAGGATCAAGCCCATCAGGGCTAATTGGCTTCAATTATTATTCACATTAATTCAATTAATTAAAATGGATTTTGGGTGCTGGGTGTGCTTGGGCTACACAGGGTGGAGGGAAGTATCTGCATGTTTTACTGGGTTTTAGGCTAGAAGAGGAGGTTGAGGGCTGTTCTTTTTTTTTAAATCTGACCTGATACTGAATATCTGAATAGTCCTCTATTTGAAATGGGCTCCTACAACTGGTGGTATTCTGGAAATAATATTTGGCCCATGCACAGTCATAGTAATATACCAGATGGCTCTCTGCCCACCCATTAGTTGTTCAAGGAGTGGGACAATATCTTCCTTGTCCCCAGGGAGAAAAAGTGCTGCAGTAGGCAGTGTATCCCTTCCAGCTGCCAGAGTGTGGGGATCTGAGCCCTCGTTGTAAATTGAAGTCACCATCATGGAAGTGCAATGCACTACCTCTGCATCAGCTTGCAGCACTACCAATATGTTTTATAACATACCAACATGTGGAAACTGAGGTGACAGGACTTATCTATGTTTACCTGATTTCAAGCTTTCATTAAAAAAACTTAAGTCCCTATCCTTGACAGTTCCAAAGTTAACCCCTTCTAATAATAATTTCTAGGGAAAGGGTTAACTTTGCAACCTTTATGCATTTATTTATTGAAAATGTGGTGACTGGGATAGGCACACTGAGCTGGGGCTTGTTTCCAGGTGTGACCTGGGGGAGGAGATACAATAGGAAGTGAAGCAGCAATAACAAGTGGTAACAATAGGTGCACGGACATGTAAAAATCATAGTACAAGCAGTGAATTTCATAGAAAAGACAAAAGCAATGTACAAACTGTACATGTATGTTGGTTATGGGGTAGCCAGGTTGAGAGCTAAAGGAACATGCCTCAAGGAATTCCCCCCTTCCTCTATCTCCCACTCCACCCCAGGTTTCCATCCCCTCCCCCATCACTACTTAGGAGACCCTGCTTGTCCTTTCCTCCCTCAACCTATCAAAGTCTATCCCTGAAGGGCTTGAACCCAAACTCCTCCGTCTCTCAGCTCCTGCCATTACATCTCCACTTACTCGCCTGCTTAACCTTTCATTCTCACTCTACCCCATTATTCAGTCCCAGAAGACTCCCAAAGTTCTGTCACTTCACAAAGGGGGTGACCCCTCCTCTCCAGGCAAGTTCTGCCCTGTCTCCTTCCCTCCCTCCCTTACTAAGCTACAAGAGAAGCTAGTCCACTCTAGACTGCTTGACTACCTCACATCTACTAATTTCCTCTACCCCTTCTAGTCTGGCTTCTGGAAGCACCACTCCACAGTCTCCTCTCTCTTGCGTGTCACTGACTCCATGTTCTCTGGGATGGACTGGGGCATATCACTGCAGAGAATTTTCATAGATTTGGCTAAAGCCTTCGACTCGTTGTCCCACCTGCTCCTTCTGGACAAGCTGAGTTCTGCTGGCTTCTCAGCTCCTGCAGTTGACTGCTTCTGTTACTACCTAACTGGCTGTCATCAGTCAGTTACAGGTTGTAGGCATCTTATCATCACCCCTTCCCATCCAGGCTGGGGTTCCTTTTCTCTATTTTCCTGAATGACCTACCTTCCACTTGTGCCAACTCACATATTCACATGTATGCAGATGACACAGTCATCTTCACCTCCAGTCCCTCTACCACAGCTGTGGAAGACCTGCTCCAGCAGGACTTCCACAACGTCCTGTACTGGTTGCATTCCAACCATCTCAGGGTCAACACCATAAAAACTATATCCATGACCTTTGGCACTAGCCAGAAACTGTCCAGGCTCTCAAAACTTCAAGTTTTATCCACACTGGATGGCTCCCCCCTTGAAGTGGTGCAGTTCTTCAAGTACCTTGGTGTGTGGTTGAACAGCAAGCTCGATTTCTCAGCCCACATCGATGCTATCCATGCGAAAATCCACCCTAATCTGGGTGCCCCATACTGGAATAAAGACTGCCTACCCCTGCTGGCCCACCAGAGCCGGTCAGAATTGTGCTCCCACTTTTCAACTATATGGATGTCGTCTACGGTACTGCCTTCTCCACCTCCTTGGCCAGACTGGACACCATCTGCAATGCCTTTTGTTGCTTCACTACAAACTCCCCTCCTCGTATGCACCACTGCTTCCTCAACTGCTTCCTACCCATCCTCTCCCTACCTTCATGTCACCAGTCACACTGTACCTCCTTCATTTCAAAATACTGGTTTGGTTCTCTCCCCTCCTAACTCTCCTCTCTCCTCGCTCCAGTCCCCCATGCCCCATGCTCACTCCATTCCAGGAGCCACAAAACCTTCTCCACTCCTCATCCCCATTACCCTCTGGGCAATCCGCCTTCTCCTATCTACTTTGGAACATGCTCTCCTTACACCTCTGCCATTCCACCTCGCCTGGCTCTCGCAGGTACCAGATGAAACTCGTCTCACCTCCCACCTGCACCTGCTCCCTGTAGATGGCACTCCCTGATGACAGTGGTGGTGCAACAGGTAGGCAGTCCTCCATCGAATAGGTCTCTGCAGTATAATACTTGCCTCTGAAGCCATTAGTGGCATTATTTTGTATTTGTATTGGTGTGACATACTGTCTGACAACCATACTTTTATTTGTTCAAATTCGATGCCTTTGAAGAATTATTTATTTTACTAACCCTGCACTTTCTTTTGTACCTTAAAATATACTGTGTTATGTTTACTGTACCCCTTATAGCCCTTTCCCTGGCTCGCACCTGGAAACAAGCCTCAGCTCAGTGTGCCTTTCCTTGTCACCAGTTTTCAAATAAATAAATAAATGTCGGACAAGAAATTTGTATAGAACCAAATAGATTAGAGTACATTTTAAATGTAACCTATACAAATGAGTAGGCAAAAAAATAAATGTAAAACAGATAACTGGTGGATGGATCAGAGATGGGTTATAATGTGGACAAACATAGAAACATAGAATTTGACGGCAGATAAGGACCGCTTGGCCCACCCAGTCTGCCCATTTCCCTACCTACTGGATAAGCTGCAGATCCTAGTTAACCAGCAGCCTACTTCTTCCTACACCCACCCCCCAGAATTGCCTTATGACTATCCCATGCATGCTTGATTTCCACCACTGATTTTGACTCCACAACCTCCTCTAGAAGGCCGTTCCATGCATCCACAACCCTCTCTGTGAAAAAATACTTCCTTAAATTACCTCTGAGCCGCCCCCCCTCTATCTTCAAATTGTGCCCTCTTGTTCTTGCACACCTCTTTTTTTGGAAGATGCTACCCTCTTGGACTTTGTTGATTCCCTTGAGGTACTTGAAAGTTTCTATCATGTCCCCCCTCTCCCTTCTTTCCTCGAGGCTATACATATTAAGCTCCTTAAGTCTCTCTTCATATGTCTTCTGGTGCAGACCCTGCACCATTTTAGTTGCCCTCCTCTGGACAGCTTCCTTTAGCGAAGTGAGTCAGTAAGAGTGGTTTGAGTGGAGTGAGGGAGGAATGGATGGGGAGAGGGAGGCTGCTCCAAAATGTAACAAGATGTATACAGAACGCAGAGGGACCTGCTACAGATTTTCTGTGAGGGCTGTGACAGGAATGAGTAGGAGATGAACGGAGGGAGCATGAGGAAGGGATGGCAGGGATAAGTAGACAGGAGAAGTGGGAGTAGTAATAAGCCAGTATTTGGCCATGGAAGAGGAACAGTGTGAGAGACACTGGGCCTCAAGAGAGGGGAACGAAAGATTAGCATATAGGGAGCAGTGATGGGTAAGTGATGGAGCACTAAGGACAAACTGGCAGAAGAATGTAAAACGGTATCAAACCTGACAAGTGTAGACTCTGAGGCAGCACCCTTGATTACATCTGTGTAGTCAGATACAGGCAAGATCATCTTAAGGATGATCTCACAGTGGACCAGGAAAGGAATGCATGATTTGGACTAGGGCTAGGAACTAAATTTTGTTTTAAATGAAAGCATGGGAGTCGTGCTGACATGGTGTTCTCCTGCTGATGCAGTTTTTATGAGTCAACGGACTTCAATACGTGTTAATATATATCACAGTAACTTAGTAACATAGCAATTTAAGGTCAGAAGGGACACGAGGTCCATCATGTTCGTATTCACTTGCTTCATAAGCAGGGATGAAAAAAGTATTCTGTGCAAACATATACTATTTCATATGAAATTCCTACCCATTTACCATTGTGTAACATTATGGTTACAAGTTTATTGATGTATACTGACACATTTAAACTGTATTGACGGGACATGTCCTTCTGAAGCTGATCCTACAGTTATGCCACCTCAAACTTTTCAAGATCCTTTACCAGGAAAGGGAAAAGCGGAAATGCCATAAACTGCTAGGACCAAGTATGCAGACAATACTACTGATATTTGTCATGGAGAACTACACTTTTTTTTCTAGTTTTAGTTATTTAATTAGTTGGTTTACCAGGAAAGATAAGCTAGTCGAAGATCAAATTTCAAATATGTTATATATGAAAAGGCAACAATTTACTATAAGAAACAATAAACACAATAAAACACACTGGTTACAAACATTACAAAGGTTGTTTACAACAAGGCAATGAACTAAAAATACAGGTTTATGCAAAGGTGGAGGATAGCTGACATATTAATGATCTATTATGGTAACCAGACACAGGGTGACCAAGGAGTTGGATCAGGGAGGGGTGGTGGACATGGCCTACCTGGACTTCAGCAAGACTTTCAACATCGTTCCTCATAGGAGATTGGTAAACAAGTTAGGGAATTGGGGTTGGGTGTTAAGGTGGTAACCTGGGTAAAAAAACTGGCTAGGGACAGGACACAGAGAGTTGTGGTAAATGGAGTTCACTCCAAGGAATAGAGGGTGACCAGCAGGGTACCTCAGGGATCAGTGCTGGGACCAGTCCTCTTCAATATCTTTATAAGTGACATAGCGGAGGAACTGAAGGGAAAGGTCTGCCTCTTTGTGGAAGACACCAATATCTGCAACAGAGTGGACACTCGGGGGTGGGGGGGTGGAAAGGATGGATAGGGATCTGAAAAGACTGGAGGAGTGGTCAAGGATATGGCAGCTGGATATTAATGCAAAAGGTGTAAAATAATGCATTTGGGCCACAGAAACCCAGGAGCAGAGTACAGAATGGGTGGAGTGATACTGCAAAAAACAAGCCGGAAAGAGACCTAGGAATAATCATTTCAGATGACCTAAAGGTGGTCAGGCAGCGTGACAAGGCAGTCGGTAAGGCTAGTGGGATGCTGTGGTGCACAGGAACAGGCATCACCAGCAGGAAGAGAGAGAGGAAGGTGGTGCTGCCCCCATACAGACCGCTGGTAAGACCTCACCTTGAGTTCTGTGTCCAGTTCTGGAGACCACATCTCAGGAAGGATGTACATAGAGTGGAGGCGGTCCATAGGAGGACAACCAAAATGCTGCAGGGTCTGCATCAAAATCCCTACAAGGAAAGGCTAAAGTAGTTAAAAATGTACAACCTGGAGGAGAGGAGGGGGATATGGTAGAGATCTTTAAGTACCTCATGTGGGCTAATAAGGTACAGGAGGGGGGTATATTTCAGAGAAAAAGGTGCTCTAGAACAAGAGAGCATGCTATGAAGCTCAAGAGGGATGTGAGGAAGTATTTCTTCACAGAAAAGGTGGTGGATACCTAGAACATCCTTCCAATGGCGCTAGTGAGGGCGAAAACAGTGGTGGGGTTCAGATATGCCTGGGATAGGCACAAGGGAATCATAGGGGAAAGGAAAGAGAGGGAAGAGATGGTGCCATAGATCAAGTAAAGGTCTTCAGCAAAAATGAAGGCAAAAGAATAAGGGCAGACTACGTGGGCCTGGAGGCCTTTATCTGCCATCTCATTATATGTTTCTATGTTAAGTTTCTTATGACCCAGGAGGTTTTTTTTTACTTGGGGCTGGGGGAGGGATAGGATAGCAAAAGGTTTCTCCCCAGTTTGTGACCTCAATTTGGGCTGTTATATGAGCTGCTCCTCATTGGAGTGCAGGTGGCGGGCATTTATTAAGATATTCAGTAGTGTACGCAGCAAAGTTGGTGATCTGTTTCTAAGAATACTGAAAGAAAGCACAAAAAAGTTGTAAAGGAATCTAGCTACAAGAGGGTTGATACCATGACTTGAGTACAGTTGCCAGTGTTGGGTGAGTATGGGTAAATCTGAGGCAAAGCAGCAGGTGCTATTGTAGGATACATTCAGTTTTGAGAGGTCTGTAGTAGACATTACTTTGAAAAGGATATTCCCATACTCCAGGATGAGCAACAGTGTGTAAAATGCAATGAGACTTTCAGTCTCCATGGCTAGACTTCTTTAAAATGAACATATACCTTGTTTTTAACAAGAATACTATTGGAAATGCAAGCATGTGATGTCTGTTCAATACCACCAGTGTAATGTTTAGTGTTTGTCTTAAAATAATCCTATTTTACCTTCTTTAATGTCCCCTGTTAATGCTGCTTTTCTGCTCGCTAAGTATTCATTTTTAACCACTTATTCATTCTGGAATCCAGTGACATGAGTTGAACAAAAGACCTGAAGAAAATGCTCCCTGCAGGACTTCTGCTCAACTAATGTCACCAGGTTCCAGAACTGATAAGTTATTCAAAAATGAATATAGGACAGAAAAACGGCAGCATTATTACCAAGAGACCCTAAATAAGGAACACTACTAGAGTTTGGCTGTTGCTGTCACTGTGGAAGGCCACTTTCAGTTTTAGTTGACTCATCTGCTAGGGTTACACTTCAGGAACGGGATATTCCATAGGTGAGAAGTTCCTATGGCAGATTCCATGTGCCATTTTGTAAGATCGCTGCACTCCTCCATGACTTTCAATGGGAAATTAAAGAATATTTTTACTTTTCAAAATAGGATATTTAAAAACAATCATATGAAACAATGCCGTGGGGGCACCAAATAGACTATAAACATGGCAAATTTTCATTACATAAAAATTAAAAAAAACAAGGTTTAGGTTCCCTTTGATTCTGTACAGCAGACCAAGTTTGATGTTTTACTGTCCTTACAAGTTTGGAGGTACAGTTACCCACTGTAATACTCTAGTCAAGCAAAGTCCCTAGGTATTTGTAGAAAACCACATTTTTACAAGTACTGTAGCACCATCAAGGCAAGTGATTTTTGAGGACACAACCTAGAAATCCGAGTTTATATTTTTGTCTTGAAGATCTTAAATTTGGAATAGCTGTCATCCCACTATCTATTAATTTGGACCACGTTACTACGTATTATCTGCAGTTAACCTCCTAACCAGCCAGGTTGCTATGATTTATCCTGTAACCCCTTTTCTATGCCTGGCCTGAGCTTCAAACCTGGGGGCTCAGCTGTACATTGTAAATTACTGTATCACTGGCCCAAGTTGCAAACTGGCGGCTATACTGCTTTTTTGTCACGTAATGCATTCACTGAATAGCTCTGCTGTTTCTACTGTGAAAATATGTATAACTGCTCTGACAGTACTGAGTGTGCCTTCTTGATATGTATGTTGTTTTGACTGTACTGCATGTGCCATCTTGATGGCCCAGATCATACCTAAAAACGGTCCCTCGGACTAGTGTACCTATCCAGTTATCAAATAAATAAATACAGAAATTCAGTAGAAGTGATCTTTAGAGAATCAGTACTGAATTGTACTGCAATCTGTTTGAAGCTTTTCCTGCTCCTTACTGTGTCATCCTCATATAATTGACTCTGCATCTGTGTGTAGTGATTAGGGTAAGACAAGCAGGTGGTCGAGGACTGACTCATGAGGAACTATGTCCATGACACAGAGTTCTGACAGTGCAGAACCCACTTCTATGGCATGTGTATGGTTTGATACATAATTATGGAACCAGTTGAGGGAAGTGCATGGATATAAATGAGTCTGGGTGTAGGGTATTTTGGTTTACTAATTTGAAGGCCTTTGTGAGGTACACAAAAATGCACCAATTTTCTTTCTTTCCACTGCCATGAACATGTCACTTGTGAAGATGGACATAGCAAGGGAGTTGCTACAGCCACCATGAAAACTGTTACTTAAAGGGGCACTGTCAACTTTGTCCCTCGTTTTGTGGGCAAAATAAATCCGTTGGTCTGCAGGCACATATTTGTAAGGAACATAGTGTGCAATGCATGTGCATAGATCAAACTGTATGTAGCTTACCAATTTCCATAAATTATTGATTATTTTGATTTGTGTCTTTCTGACTTTAGGTAACCTCACCACTGGAAGCTGACTGAAACAGAGAACGTGCTCATGAACGCTCATCTACAGGCAGCATTTTCCCAAGGTTCACATTTTAATAACTCAATGCCAAAAAATAATTATTCTAGTAGAGCATCTCATGCTTAAATGATCCTGGTGATTGCAACAAAAAACTGAGAGCTAGTTGAACTGCAAATTACTTTTCTAATCTTGTACCAGAATTCTGCACATGTGCACTAGTGGCCAGGAAGAAGATCTCGTACATGCGCGAGAATGTGCTGCTAGTACGCATGCCCAGGTGCTTTGGGCACATGGTCAGAAAAGTAATTTGCTGTTCAACTAGCTCTTGTTTTTTTGTCGCAGTCACCAGGATTGTTTAAGCATGAGACGCTCTACTGGAATGTGTTTTTTGGCATGGGGTTATTAAAATGTGACCCTAAGGGCAACGCAGCCCATAGACACAAGTTCACAAGCATGTTCTCTGTTCCAATCTGCTTCTGCTAGCAAGGTAACTTAAAGTCGGACCACCACTAATCAAAATAATCAATCATTTATGAAAATTGGTAAGCTACAAGCAATTCGGTGTAGTCACATGCACTGCACATTAACTTCCTTACAAGTACATGCCTGCAGACCAACGGATTTATTCTGCCCACAAAATGAGGGGCAAAGCTGACAGTATCCCTTTAATAGGGCATGCTGATTTATGCAGTCATTTCGCTGTTTAAATACAAGTTTCTCCTACACTGTACCCAGTGTGTACATAATGGAGACAGGAGAGTACATTTTTTCTTTAGTCGCATCATGTGAATTGGTGCCGGAACGGTTTGAAAAGTGGTAGGGCCAAGGATGTAAAGGGTAAATTCTCCCCTATTAAATACATTAACATGATTGCAAAAACTGAAAGGGCCACCTATGAAAGTGGTAGGGCCATGGCCCTAGTGCCCCCCCCCCATTCCAGCACCTATGTATGAAGTGGATTACAGGATGACAATGGTAGGCTTCCATAGATCAGGAATTACTCCAGTCTTGAAGAACAAGATTAGGACATAGGTTAAACAGCAGAACATCAAAGCAGCTGCAATCTTAAGCAGGAAAAACTGAATTATGTCTCTGAATTTTCCCCAAAGGCATTCTTATTCTCAGTTTTGTTAATTTCAGACTATGGTGCTGTAGCAACTTCTTTTTAAAGAGCCGCTGATGTCTTCAAGAGAACTTTAACGAAACATAATATTTAGACACGAACCAGCTTGTATTTCACGTTAGTTTTGTATTTCTCCTGCCCATTAATTTTTGCTGAGGTCATTTGCATGAAAACGGGATATTTCCTCCATTAAAGTTTATCTATTCCTGCTGCCTTCTCCTTACCTGAGGTCATAATACACTGCTTGTGACATCACGGTTACTTCCATGGCAACAGATTGTGATGTCACAACAGAGGATTATGACTTGAAGCAGGGAGTAAGCTACAGAGGTATATGAACTCTAAGGGATAAAGATCATGTATTAATGCAACTTTCCTCAGTAATAGATAACTGGGAGGAGAAATCTACAGAATACATACAGAATGCAAGCTGAATTGTACCTAATCATTATATTTTTCAAAGTTTTCTTTGAGGCATCAGCAGTTCTTTAAGAATGCATTGTTTCTTAATGAAGTGTCATTCCGCACTGTTTAGTCATCACTGTATGTATTATATACAGTAAATGTTATTGAAATGGCAGTTAACCAACACAGCAAAACTGATTCTTCGAAATTTCTTCTTCATGTCCAGCAATGGATAGTCAGCCTACTGAACTGATCAATCATATAGTCCCTAAAAACTACATGCTTATCCACCAGTTGCCTATCACCTTCTTGACTGCCTACATCTCTTTCTGTTTCATCTTCATCAACACTTTGCTCTACACAAGATGCTTCCAGCTGAATATTTACTTAAAAGTTGATAACTGGGAAAAGCACCAGTGAGCCGAGACTCATTTGCAGGTGCGACCTGGGGAAAGGCAACATGGGAAAATAGTATTTTTACATATAACAAAAAGACACATCAGTAACAAGAAATAAGGGTCACGGCTGCAAGACCCATAACTGTAGGTAACATCAAGGTATAGGAGTACAACATTAAAGCAAAAAAAAACAACAAAAAAACAAAAAACAAAAACAAAAAAACAGTTAATATTCACCTCTTAACTCAGAAGTCCTTTTCCAGGGCACCAAATGTATCCTCAGGATGCATCTCAGTTACTGCAATCAGATGTTCTAAGCTCCATGTACAACTTTAGAAGACTATGTTTCTATGCACCACAAATTATAGTGTTTTCTTTTACCTGGACTACCTTTTGGCTTTCACATCAAACATATCTGAGAATCCTCCTATTTCCACCAACACAACATTACCTGTGTCTAACCATACCTCGTGCCTGCAGGAGACCATCAGTTATTGCTCTGATTTTTTTTCTCTAAAGGCATTATTGTTATAATTCTCAATTTGTTTAGTCCAATAAACTGTTTCTTTTTGGCACCAGTTATGTTGTCCATATACTCAACCTAATCCATGCTTTCATTACTTCTCACTTCCCCTACAGGGATGCCTCCTCTGTTGTAACTCATCTCCTATGACCCCCTAAATCAAGCATTAATTTGTCCAAAGCAATGTTGCTGATAACCCCATGCAAGCATTTAAACACAGTCACATCGTCCCAGTTATGGTAGTAATCTCCATGGACTCCCTATTCCCTAAGAATCAAACTCTGGATTTCCTTCCCTTTCAATAAAATCCTTCTTGGCCTCAGCCTCATCCTGTCTCTCCCCCCCCCTTACTTCAACTTCATTCTTTTCCCAGGTACCATCTCTGGTCCTTCAGGTTTTGCCTACTTCATGCCCACCTATCCTCTACATTTTCCTCAGTGAGTGAATAACATGGATTTACTTCACTTCAGTCACATTACCAGTCCCCCTTAACCAAACTCCTTTCATTTGGCTAACACGGTCAGCAGATTTGGTAATATCCACTTTACTCATGTCCTCAAACCACCCTTTTCTTTTCTATTTCCTACTTAATTTCCCTTTATTTCATGTGGACGTTTACTCATTTTTTTCTGTGGTTAAATCGTTAATCATTTTATAACACTTTTCTGTGAACAATGCTGTACAAATTTGTAATGCTAATAGAGTTGTAGTTGTTAGTCCTTTGAAAAATATCTACCGTGGTGTAGGTAAAAAAACCATCAACCAAGAAGCAACATTATATCTTTATTTAAACTGCCCTGTTTTTGAGGACTACTTTGCAGAGGCTTACTGCTTACTAAAGTTTAATTTGTTGGCAGCAGTCATATATCCATCTAACCTTTCTAAATCTTCATTAAGTTCAGCAGTAAGAAAGTAACAACCCTTAGAAAGCAATATTTACATAATTCGCATATGCCTGGGTAGCAATCAAACTTCTGCCTCATTTATTTTGTACCATATAAAATAGCAGTGGGGAAAATGTTAGCAAATAGTATAATGGTACCATATTAGTGAATAAGGTCCAACATCTCTTACTCAAAAACAAATAATTCTTCCGATCGTCAGATTTTGTCAAAATTTGAACTTGGGTTTATGGTATACGCAATCCCATTTGCAATGTTAACTCCAGTGCCAGCGGAGTTAAGGATAACTTGAATTTCTCTGGCTTGTACTTCTATTTGATTGTACCAAGCTGCGCAAATTTTTGACACTGGCTTTCCCACGTCACCATCATCATCATCACCACCATTAACATCAAATGTATTGTCTCTGCTCCCAGGGAGGCCAATCAGTGCCCACTACATTTATTACAACTACACATTTGAAGAACAATAGGAAACCTAATAGCCAAAAAGATACGGCAGGTATGCAAGGAAAGTTTTTAAGGCATTTACCAAAAAAAGGACCATACAAAACACCCCCGTTAATTTTTCTTCAGGGGTGTGCAAGGATTCAAAGCCCTGGCATGGTTCATGCGGTCCCTTTTTGTGAATACTACAATAAACACTTGCCTTGCATACCTGCAGTACCTCTTTGTTTTTTAATTTTGTGCAGCTTCATTTTCTTTTGGTTGTTATCAGTTACATGATGTCAGTAACCGCAGCATACCTCTCATTCCTGTGCATTTTGAACTGTTTGCTCTCGTTTAACCACATGTGTTGCTTGCAACTGGTACTGGCTTTGTGTCTATACAAATGTTGCAGCATCGCAAGTTAGCCTGTCCACTACACATTTACATTTTAGCCCAACCAAAAAAAAAATCTGTATGTATGTTCAGTGTCTCAGACAGACATAAAGCTGTGCTTTAACATTTTGTTGTTTTAAAGGGCTCCTTGAAAGCCTTTGTGGCACTATCCAGCAGTGCTTCTACTACATGGGGGCCCTGAAAATTGAGACTCTTATCACTCTGGCCGGTGGATGATGTAGAGGTATCATGCCATGGTCCAGTGTGACAGGACTGAATACAGCCCTGTCCCAGTTGTTATGGAGAAAGAGTTTAAATGCAAGGATCTATTCTAGTCTCTCCTTTTCTGTCTCTTCTCTGTCTGTTTGCACAACCAAATTTTCTCGTGAGACCTAGGACTTGATCACCCCGACGGTCTTGCAATTCTCTGCCTCTCGCTATCTCTCGACCTTCACTTGTTGTTCTGTCTTTTCTCCCCCTTGCATATCTGCTGGTATATTAAAGTATATGCAAATCTTTTTGTGGAAATATAATTGATAATGGAATCCCTTTGTTTAAAACTGTATATAGTTATACTGTTGAAATGATTGCAAAGCTATTTGGAATTCAAGGGGTTAACATGAGATGCAAATTTTTAAGCTTTTTGCAGAAGAAGTAAACAAGAGTTCAGTTCTGGGTCACAAAGTTCTTTTCCTGCTGAAACTGACAAGAACATTGGAAACTTACAAGAACACTGTATGAGAAGCATGCTATTTTCTAAACGAGATCCTGCACAGACTTACAAAAAGGAACTGCAGTGTTCTGCAAGAGAGAGATACAGAGACTGAGATTGGAAATTGAAGAGAAACCCAGGTGGTCTTTCTCTGTTTATACTGCCTTTGTAAATAGTTATACTGAACAATTTTAATATTTTATTATTTTACTGTTATTAATAATAAAACTCTTGTTGCAAATTTTACAACCACTCCTGGTTTTCCTATGCTTCCTGACCTGTGCCCTGAGGACACCCAGGGGAAGAGAGCATGCATGCCTGCTGTAGTAGCATCCTCTACAGCAGGATATGAGATGGCACTGAAATTGGCATTGACATTGTGAGTGACCACACAACATCAGCAACTGTATCTCACAGGATGAGGCAGTGGCATTACGGTCAGATGTAGTAAATGTTAGGATCATTATAAAGGAGAAAAAACACCGCCCCACAACATATGACATCAGGTTCCAAATAGTGCTGGATGTGTCTTCCCAGCGTGTACTGAAGGGACTTTGCCCTGTGTGCTGGGTGCTGCCAAAGGGGGAAAAGCCTCTGGGCACTATGGAGCCAAGTGGAGAGCTGGGTTGATTGGCTTCAAGACTCCAGGAGGCATGCCTATGGGGCAGCTGAGAAGTGGTACTGACAGAAAGGTATGAAACACAGAAACGTAGAATTTGATGGCAGATAAGGACTGCTTGGCCCACCTAGTCTGCCCATTTCCCTACCTAATGGATAAGCTGCAGGTCCTAGTTAACCAACATCCTACTTCCTCCTACCCCCCCACTAGAATTGCCTTATGTCTGTCCCATGCATTCTTGAATTCCCCCACTGTTTTTGACTCTACGATCTCCTCAGGAAGGCCATTCCATGCATCTACAACCCTC
Organism: Neoceratodus forsteri; assembly: GCA_016271365.2. Classification (NCBI taxonomy): domain Eukaryota; kingdom Metazoa; phylum Chordata; order Ceratodontiformes; family Ceratodontidae; genus Neoceratodus; species Neoceratodus forsteri. The sequence continues at coordinate 706,093,672 of CM028130.1, forward strand.
TCTGTGAAGAAATACTTCCTCACATTACCGCTGAGCCGACCCCCCCTCCATCTTCAAATTGTGCCCCCTTGTTCTTGCACATTTCTTTTTTCAAAAGATGCTACCCTCTTGGACTTTGTTGATTCCCTTGAGGTTTTTGAAAGTTTCTGTCATGTCCCCCCTCTCCCTCCTTTCCTCGAGGCTATACATCTTAAGCTCCTTTAGTCTTTCTTCATATGTCTTCTGGTGCAGACCCTGTACCATTTTGGTTACCCTCCTCTGGACAGCCTCCACCCTGTCTATGTCTTTGCAGAGATGGGGTCTCCAGAACAGTACACAGTACTCCAGATGGGGTCTCATGAGCTGTCTGTAAAGAGGGCCAACAACTTCCTGTTTTTTACTGGTGATGCCTCTCCCTATGCATCCCAGTATCCCCCCAGCACTCTTTACTGCCTTCTCACATTGCAGGCCCACCTTTAGGTCACCTGATATGACTACCCCCAGGTCCCTTTCCATTTTGTTGTTGTCAGTATCTCACCCCCCCATTGTGTACTCTTCCCCTGGGTTTTTGCTTCCCAGGTGCATTACTTTGCGCTTCTTTGCATTGAATCTAAGCTGCCATACATCTGACCATTCCTCCAACCTTGCCAAGACCCTTTTCATCCTTTCCACCCCACCTTGCGTATCAACCCTGTTGCATATCTTTGTGTCATCTGCAAAGAGAAATACTTTCCATTCCAGTCCCTCTGCAATGTCACTTATAAAGACATTAAAAAGGACCGGCCCCAGTACTGAACCCTGCGGCAGCCCACTAGTAACCCCCCCTTTCTTCACTGTGGACTCCATTTACTTTTACCCGCTGTGTCTTGTTGTCCAGCCAGTGTTTTACCCAGGCTACCACCCTGGGACCCACTCCCAGGCTGGCTAACTTGTTTATTAATCTTTTGTGTGGGACTGTGTCAAATGCCTTGCTAAAGTCTAGGTAGGCCATGTCCACAGCCCCTCCCTGGTCTACTACTTTGGTCACCCAGTCAAAGAAATCAATTAATTTGTCTGACATGACCTTCCCTCTGTGAACCCATGCTGTCTTGGGTCCTGTGCCCCACTGGTCTCTAGGTACTCAAGAATTCTTTCCTTCAGAAATAATTCCATCATTTTCCCTATCACTGAGGTCAAAATGACAGGTCTGTAGTTTCCTACCTTTGTCTTGCTCCCACCTTTGTGAAGGGGAATCACATCTGCCCTCCTCCAGTTCTCAGGTACCACACCATCCTCCCATGATTTATTAAAAAGGGGGGCCACATAAAGCTATATAGTATAAAGTGAGGAGGTGCAGTGGCTAGGGGAAAACAAAATGATAAAAAAGGGCTACTGATATTTCTGAACAGGCTTTAAGGAACATAATATGTATTGATGTCAGCCTATATTTCATATATTTTCTGTTTTTCTCTACCCCTAGTGTTTTTGCCACTGAGGGCATTCACATGAAAGTAGGGCCTATGTTCCTTAGAATCCCTCAGTTCCTGCTGATCCCCCAAGCTGAAATTGCAATCGTTTCTTTTGACATCATAGTATGCTGCTGTGCAAATAATTATGATGTTAAAATTCTATGTTGGTTGTGATGGTGCACAGATGCTGGGACATCTGAACAGAACTGATCTGGACATGCCCTGCATGGACAATGTGAAAATGTGTCAACCAGTGGGCAGTGGGACAGAGAAAGACAGATAAAACAAGGAGTGATCATATATTTTTGTTGAGAAAAACAAAGAAAAACATTTTAAAATACTAAAATGCTAGCAGAGTATACATCTCATATAAATAAGTCAAATCATAAAATGTATAAAGTCCTTTACGTTAAAACAAGTAATTCCAGGGTCTTCCAAAGCTTTGCTGCACTGCTGTTTTAACAATAATTCATCTACCCACCCACCAAGATTCTTTCTTTCTTCAGATCGGTTAGTATCAGAAACCTAATAAAAATTAATAATCAGATCCTGCGGCTTTAGGCCGTTCGGTGACCCACAGATTTTAAACTTGACTGTGAGATGTGAACGGTTTTGACAGTTTGCTGGGCTGGATGATCTGGATGGATACTTATTCGAAAGCAGTGCAACAGGGATACTTTGTGGACCCCATGAATCTCTTCAGGGACCATGTGGGTCCACTACCCTGAGGTTAAAACTTTTTGCCTGTGCAGTAGATTGAGACAAAATACTGAAGCATAAATTAATTTGCTTGAAAACACGATCCAACACAACATCTTAGGGCAGGGGACCCACACTCTACCATTCTCTAAAACAGCAACATGATGTGGTTTCTTCTCTGGCTCCTAATTAGTCCAGTTACCCCAGAAACAAAGGATAGGTTCTTCCAAACAATAATGAGAGGATACTTCTTTACCTGATGGGTTTTACCATACAAGGTAACTTTCTACTATAACATATTCATGGACTGAAATAAAAAAAATGAATTTGAAGGGAACAGTACAGAAGAATACAACTGGCTCATCTAGGCCTTTTAGATATTCTAGGAGTTCCAAAAATAAACAGCACATGTGCGCCTGTCCTCAAGAGCTAAGTGAATTAGATGTGCCCAACATTTTGTATGCCTCTCTAAAGAAATATACTAGAACAATGACTTTTTCGGTCAACATGATCTTACAAAAGAGGCACAGAAGATACGCTGTTTACATTCTATATCCACAACAGTTCCATTAGCTTTCTAATAGACACCTGTCAGTCTTAAACCCTTTGGCGCAGCAGAGATCTGCTAAGTATAAAATTAATTTTCATTATCGGTTTGTGTAGTGGTCATTCCTGCATGCTCTGTTGGCTGGTTTACAAGCCTGACAGCTGAACGCTAAGTGCATTTTCCACTTTGCTAAACAGAAAATCATGTATGGTGGTCACTGTAACAAGCGTCTATACACACTTATGATAATGATGATGATAAATCTTTCTTTTTTCAACAGGACAGAACTGCTAGGACTTTGCAGCCCTGTTTACAAAGCTGTCCTGCTTGGATACAAAGTTTCTAATATACAAAAGATGGAATACAAGAGGTTTCAGACTGACATTGCAATATACATGCTAGATACAAAGTTTCTTATATACAAAGGAGGGATCCATTTAGATACAAAGTATCTTATATATATGCCGGCCCAGTGGCGCCGGAGGTTGAGGCGCTGGTCACTAGACCTCAGGTCACGCTGGTGATCCGGGTTCGAAAATGAGCCCAGACCACTGGGGTTGGCAGGGGCGAGAGAGGATTGAGCATCCAGAGGACTGCTTTCTTCTCTTGGGGGAAGAGAGGTTCTGTCATCCTGCTCATTGTCTGCCCTCTGGCGGTGGCTGGAGGGCAGTATGGGTCAGGAGGCATGAACCGGCATCCTTTATGTTGACGAGGAGGGGGAAACGGGAGAAAAAGTGAAAAAAGGAAGCTAGCAGGCTCCATGATGGCCCATTGTGCCCCCATGCCCGCCCTGGCTTCTGGATAATGCTCTGGGTGGAGGAGAAAGCCAGCATTCCCCTCCATGACCCTGCAGTGGGGGAATTACGGGGTTGGTCAGAGCGGGGACACTTGGGCGTGGAGGATGAGTCCCTCCGAGGGAGGGCCATAGCTGCCTGCTAGGCTCCAGTGGGGATATAAACATCTGTATGGAAAAAAAGTATCTTATATACAAAAGAGGGATACATTAACTGCTAACATGTAACAGTGCAGCTGATGTACGTGACATTACTGTACAATCAGTAACAGCTGCATGTATCAAGTAAATGTTTGTTTAGGAAGTTTTTAAATGCTGTCACTTTCAAACTTTGCTAGTTTCTCTTTATAGATAATTCCCGAAGAAGACCTCAGGTCAAAACGTAGACTGTATAGAGAATAAATGATGGGGAAGTGTGTGTCACGATAATTTAGTGCACACCCGAAGTGTGGGATGCTACATAAACCCTGAGGGCGAAGCACGAGGTGTTTATTAAAGCATCCCACACCAAGGGTGTGTATTCAATTCGAGTATGCCACACCCTTCCCCATTTTTTAATTTTTATAATACACTGAGCAGCAATTTTTCACACACACACACACACACACACACACACACACACACACACACACACACTGGCTGTGACTCCCTCTTTCTGCTGCCTTCTCCCTTTTCTTTTCTCTTTTTTAATTTGGCACCTGATGCTCTTTTTTTTTTTAATCTACTTACAGTTTGTCACCCCGAGATCGCGTCTAGGACGACGCTTCCAGTGCACGCTCTGGTGCCAAAATGGACGGACAGCAGTATAAACCAGATATTTAGCGGGTACAAGGTTGGATCAACCATATACATTTTAAAAACTAAAGAAGGGATGATCATGTTCTTTTTTGTGGCAGGTTGTTGTTAAGCGACAGACAGAGTGCCATCTTTCAAAGACTGTTCAACCCGCCCACATCCATTCCTTGAGCCAATGCAGGAGCAGCATCAGTTGAGTGGCATGGCGCGTGAATGTCATAACAACCAGCCGGTTGGTATGGGAAATATCAACTGGTCTAGTCTATAGGAATAATTGCTGACCAGTTATCATAACTCTGTTTTCTATTTTCAGCATGCATTTAATATGATCTTTTTATTTTCAGCCCATACCCTGATGCAGTACCTCATTTCTTGTTCATAACTGGCCAGTTAATAAGCCAACAGAAGAGTACACAATGGGGGGTGAGATACTAACAACAACAAAAATGGAAAGGGACCTGGGGGTAGTCATATCTGATGACCTAAAGGTGGGCAAGCAATATGAGAGGGCAGTAAGGAGGGCTGGGGGGGGATACTGTGATGCATAGAGAGAGGCATCACCAGTAGAAAACAGGAAGTTGTTATCCCTCTGTACAGACAGCTGGTGAGACCCCATCTGGAGTACTGCATGCAGTTCTGGAGACCTAATCTCCACAAAGACATAGACAGGATAGAGGCGGTCCAGAGCAGGGAAACTAAGATGATGCAGTGTCTGCACCAGAAGACATATGAAGAGAGACTTAAGGAGCTTAATATGTATAGCCTCGAGGAAAGGAGGGAGTGGGGAGACATGACAGAAACTTTCAAGTACCTCAAGGGAATCAACAAAGTCCAAGAGGGTAACATCTTTCAGAAAAAGAGGTGTGCAAGAACAAGGGGGCACAATTTGAAGACTGAGGGGAGATGGCTCAGCGGTAATGTGAGGCAGTATTTTTTCATGGAGAGGGTTGTGAATGCATGGAACAGCCTTCCTGAGGAGGTTGTGGAGTCAAAAACAGTGGTGGATTTCAAGAATGCATGGGACAGTCATAAGGCAATTCTAGTGGGGGGGTAGGAAAAAGTAGGCTGTTGGTTAACTAGGATCATTAGCTTATTCATTAGGTAGGGAAATGGGTAGACTGGGTGGGCCAAGTGGTCCTTATCTGACATCAAATTCTATGTTACTATGTTTCTATGTTTCTAATATAACTATGATAACAGCAAAAATACCAGCAATGTAATAATTACAATTAATGGGCCCTATGCACTAACGGGCAGGTTACATGTGCCTGAGGCACGTACCCTGCCCGCGAACCTACACAGCCCTGGAAAGGAGCAGGGTGTGTGGTATGCACAACTGCAAGCACCTGCCAGGCACCTGTCTGTGGCCATGCCCCCTTGGCATGCAGGGTCGTGCAGGTGGTCGAGGGTGGAGCCATGGACCCAGGCAGGCATCCAATCCGATGCCTGTACCGAATCCCTTAGTGGATCCCTTGTGCCCCTGTGGTGGGTGCACAGGGTAGGGGCCAGCCACATAAAGTGGCGACAGAAGAACACCTGTTGGGCATTCACGCCGAGCGGCAGGTCCAGCCCTCCTCTGCAGCCTAGTGGGCTGGGGTAACATGGATGTCCATAGGCTGGTGCAACCGCACCCTGTGGATGCTAAACATGGGGGCATGTAATGGGTTACACCTGGTCTCAGCTGGCATATGTGGCACCCCCTGTGCCTGGCACTATGCGGCTCAATGAATGCCGCATAGTGCAGGCACACCCGACCACACCCACAGTGCAGTGCTCCCCAAGGGGCTAGGAAGGCAGACAGACAAGTGCCTGAGGGCTTTGCTGAATGCCGTGGGTCTATGGGACTCCTGCCATGCGGCATTCACATGTAAGGTTGCCTACATGCCTCAGTTATGCGGTGCATAGACAACTATTTTGTTAGTGCATAGGGCCCATTGTGGGATGACACAGTATATAATAAATAACTGCAAACAGTGAATAATTATAATAGAGATAATAAACTAACCAAATGTTTCTTAGTCAATGATACCATTTTATTTTAATGTCTACCTGTTTCACATTAAACATGTGTCTAGACTCAGAAACTGTGATACCCCTTTTTGGACCAACATACGTACTGTACATAAGCAGGTAAATCCTTTATAAGCATCCAGAGCTGCATAAGTCCTCCCCTTCAAAAAAGAAAAAAAGATTTGCAAAACTGAACTTGTGTACAGCAGGGAGATCAAACATGCCACATATAGAATACCCAACAGCATACACTGTTCAGCTGTTAGCCTCTGCTGTGATACAGTATCTCAGACCTTATGCTGAACTGAATGATGTCACACCCATCAGTCATTATACAGTATCTATCAATAAATACCTCTCATTCTTGGGAGCTACAGTGAAAGCTCTGAAGTGGAGAGATGGAGCTGCAAAATTTCAATGTGCCTGTCAAATTGGACAGCGTAAATCTGCTTTGTTCAGCTGTTTGAATGGTGTAAACTAACTCTGCCCATGTCAAAGTTTTATTGGCACCAAAGCTGGGTGAAACAGATGTGACTTAGTGCAGAGTGATATTACAGATGCTCTGAGCAACTGTTAATGTGCATCAGTCTTTAGTTACTCTCATTACTCAAAATGACACTTACTGTTATAAGGGTATTAGTACAACCTTGTCAAACAAGATGTACAAGGTGTAAAATATATCAAACAGCACTCTCTGAACAGAAGATATGTGCTAATGGGACACAGCAGATGACCTCTCAATAGAAGGGCAAGCTTTTTCATAGCTTTAATTATATTAAAGGTATCAACTGTAAGCCAATCAGAATAGAGGAAAACCTTCATTTAAAACCCCAGAAACAACTCCTACCTTAGTCGATTATCCACATTTAAGTCCTACCTGTTGTAGTTTTTCCACATTTCAGACACACCCATAATATTTTACCCACATTAAAGATATACCCATGGTAGCTGATCCACATCTAGTTCACAGAAAAAAAATGTAGAATCAGGCACTTTACACTTTAACTACCACAGAGTTTTTAAAATCCTAGATTCAAAACTTCTAGTCACAGAATAGTCATAACATTCAATTAACCAAAGTCTGCTCAGAATAACCAGCTTCTGAAGTTGATTAAATACTCAGCCTTCGGCCTCGGGCATTTAACCACTGACATCAGCTGGGTAGCTTGGGGTGGTTCCAAAGGTGGTAAACTGGATGTGAAATTGGTTAGTTAGAGGGCAGGCAACAGAGGATGATGGTAAATGGAATTCACTCTGAGAAAGGTGGGGTGACCAGCAGGTACCTTGGTGATCAGTGATGGGACCGGTCATCTTTAATGCCTTTGTAAGTGACACTGCAGAGGAGCTAGAAAGGAAGGTCTGCCTCTTTGTGGATGACACCAAGATCTGCAACAGGGTGGACATTCCAGTGGGGGGGGTGGAAAGAACAAGCAGGGACCTGAGAAAACTTGAAGCATGGTCAAGAGTATGGCAGCTGGGTTTCAATGTGAAAAGGTGCAAAATAATGCACATAGGGCACAGAAATCTGGAGGCAGAGTACAAAATGGGTGGAATGATACTGATGACAACCAAGTAGGAAACAGACCTACGGTAATCATATTGGATAGCCTAAAGGTGGCCGGGCAGGGCGAAAAGGCAGATGGGGGACTCGTGGGATGTTGGTGAGCATAAGGAGGGGTATCACCAGCAGAAAGAGGGAAGTGATGTTGCCTCTGCATAGATCACTGGTAAGACCCCACCTTGAGTACTGTGCCCAGTTCTGGAGACCACATCTTTGGAAGAACATAGACAGAATAGAGGCGTCCAGAGAATGGTAACTACAATTGTTCAGGGTCTGCATCAGAAGCCCTAAGAGGACAGACTAAAGGACCTCAGTACGTACACCCTGGAAGACAGGAGGGAGAGGGTGGATATGAGAGATCTTTAAATACCTCTCAGGGGTAAATAAGATACAGGAGGGAAGTATTTTTCAGAAAATAAGGTAGTCAAAAACAAGGGGACAAGCAATGAAGCTGGAGGGGAGTAGATTCAGGAGAGATGTGAGGAATAACTTCTTCACAGAAAGAGAGGTGGATTCCTGGAACAGCCTTCCAGTGGAGGTGGTGGGGGTGAAAACAGTGAGGGGATCAGAAATGCATGGAACAGGCATAAGAGTATCTTAGTGGAAAGGAAGTGGGGAGGGAGAAAGAGACAGAGATCGATTAAGGTATGCAGTGATACTCTAGGTAGGGAAAAATGGGCAGACTGGGTGCACCAAGCAGTCCTACTCTGCTGTCAGATTCTATGTTTCTATGTTACCATCCAGTTATTCCTTCACATACTTTGACTAACTGAATGTTACCACTTAACAAATCCACATTAATTGATCAAGGTTTCTTGTCTCCACAAAATGATATGTAGTAATTTAGGTAGAAAGGTACTACATGTTTACGAAGGGCATCCAAGAACACATAAATCATTGTTGTTTGACTCTTACAAATATTTAATTTTGGGGGAGGGGGCAAGATGGCTGCCAGGTGGGAGCTGCTAGTCACAAGGGCTGCAATACTGTAAAGGATTCTGGCATTTTTAAAATGCGAAAAAGTGCCTCTCCACCCCAAAAACATACTAAGCAGAAGAAAGAAGTTCGGAAAAGACAGGAGAGGGTTCTGTCAGATGAGATTTCTTGAAGTTGGAACCCCTAGGTTAATGTTTTGATCTGTGCACGCCACAGCCCAGTTGAACAGGAGGTTGCAATGGCTGTGGCATTCCATCCTGCACTTGCAACTACCCTGTTGACCACTGAACAACCTATAGTTTTGTTGAAACAATCATTATCAACATTTTACAAGCCCACCTTCAATGTACTACATGGCTCTACTGCAGAGTTAAAATCAATCTGTTTGAACACCAGACAAAAGACAGACCAAATGTTACCTTCTCTTGAGCAATTTCCAAAGTTAAAAACCTGGAGAAGAATTAAATATATTGAGTAGAAACAATCAGATGTTGAATCCAAACAAGAAGAAGCAGCAGCAGCAGCAGCAGAAGAAGAATGAACATTTATTTAGCATTTTCATGTACACTGTATCCCAAAGTGCTTTACAAACAATGAGAGACTGGTAATGATGTGATTGTAAAATGCAGTCGCCACCATTTCACACATCAACACCCACACATAGTCTTGAAAATCTGCGTGAACTGGTTTTATGGGATGGGAATGCTGTCCAGGACACAGGGGAAAACCTTCCACTCTTGTGAAAAGTGTCATGGGTTCTTTTACTTCCACCTGAATACCCAGCAGGGCAGTACCAATGATGTGTAAAGGGTACCCTGGTTTAAATCTCTTAGTAAGGATGGCATACCCCAACAGTACGGTGTCCCCTTACTACTATACTCAGGTGCCAATGTTTATCATATGAGCCCAGCCCTGGCTTCGGAGTAGAACCCATGAGCTTCTGGCCCAGAGGTGAATGTGTTACCAAGTGAGCCATGCTGACACCAAAAGATATGATTCAAGCACTAGCAACAACTAATATGAGGGATTCAAATGTGATGTGTCATAAAGTTGAGTTGCTTGAGAAAACAACTGAGAAGTAAAAATTTAAAATTTGTTGGCTTACCTGAATCCCTGGATGATCATTCTTAAAACTGTAGAGACTTTATAAAGGATACTCTCCAGAATGCTTTATCCCTGCTTTCTGAAAATCTCCCTTTTGTGACTAAGGAATATCATATTGCAAGTTGGCAACAGGTTTAGCGTAGCTAGGATAAGTGGACTGAAACTGATGAGGTAAACACTGCAGACACAGATATCCCAAGAAACTCAAATACTACCCTTTGTTCTTTTGCAACTGAAATGGATTGGGATATGATTCTCCACACTGCAAGAATGAGAGGTGCTATACTGTACTGCGTTTGCAATTTTAAACTCTTTCCTGATCTACCATTTGCCATACAGATCAACAGCAAAAGAATCAGTAAGGCACTTTTCAACTCTAGAATCCGCAAAGTGTTCAGTGAAATTTAGAAACATAATAACACATAATTTGATAGCAGGAGGAGACCAAAGGTCCACTGAGTTTGTCCTTACTATACTACCTCATCCCACTGACCTACTGGCCATATGGGTTGTATCCCCCTGCTACCCTACCCCTCAAACTCTTGCTGCCCTCCTTGGGGACAGTAAGCCCCCCTGCCATGTCCCAACTGTGTTTAAGCCCATTAAGGGTAGCAGTCCCCGACTTCCACCAGTTTTCTGTTCCATGGGCCAACCTCACTGCAGTGAAGCAGAACTTCTGTAAGTTTCTTGTGAATTTGCCCCCCACCAACCTCCAGTCATAACCCCCCTATTGACAGCATCCCTATTCAAAAGAAAGTATATGTACAGTTGGCTAATTTTTTTTTAAAATGCATTCCACCTGCTGAAGTTTCATCTATGGATGCAGTTCAGTCTATATATGAATCATTCCTATCATCAGTACTAAACTGGAGATATCTTAGCCCCTGATTCTGTTTTATAAGCTGACGGTATATCTGTACTTCAAAAGAATAACAGGACTGACTGGGTATCAGCCTAGAAGGCTTGTGCTGATTTGTTTTTCTTCCCTTACTGCGGAAACATTTCTATTGAGAATGGAGTCTGTGGAGGACTTTGAACTATTTAATTTAAAGCAGCAGTACTAGTTAAGTGTTTATCACTTCCCAGATTTTTGTACTGCCTGGTATTAAAATTTCAGATTTACCTTTTGCTGTTTACTACTGTTTTCTGATAACTGGTTCCCTTGATTTTTAATACATATATAATGTGTGGATCCACAGGAAATATGGCAGCCCCATATCACTTCCTGTTTTTCATTCTTTGTGTTCATTGAGAGTCCTGTAAACACTGAGTAGGCAAAGGAAGAGGCGGGTGCACTGATTTCCAGTTACATCAGACAAAATAACCAATGAGAGAATGGCAGTGCCAGATTTCCCCCAGAATCCAGCACGGTGCTCCTGGCAAGGGTTTGTGCTAAACTGCCAGAAAAAATATAGAATACAAATGGGAAAAAAAAAGCAAATGATTCAAGTTTTGTCAGTTGTGGGGCTTGACATAGCTATTGTAAAAAGAAAATTTTTATTAACTACTACTGCTCCTTTAAGGAATGTAACTACCCTTTTGAGGTAGTACTTGCTCCTGTAACCGGTTTCTGATTTCTGGTGTTACCAATTCGGATGGGTAGTAGGACGGAGCGGGTGCAGACTGACCATGGCCGAGACTCTGGGCCAGATTAAACAGGGTATTATTTCTGCAAGATATACTTTCCTCCCTTCCCTCGGTGGAGGCCTTCAGAAGGGGATTAAAAACATATAGAATAGTGGATGGGTGACCATCCACAACAAGGCTGTGTTTCCATCGAGGTTGTTAATGACAACATGGAGACCTCGACAGCGTAGCTCGAGAGGTTTCCATGATGTTTCAACAACCAAGATGGAAACACGGCTATAGTTGTGGATGGTTAACCATCCACTATTTTATATAGTATATGGTTCCTAGCTTGTGTCCCCCCAAGTTGACGGTTACTACCTTCATTACTATATGCTTCTCCTGCCCGCTCATCTCACTCTCGCCCAGCTTGAACACTCAGTCTGGCTTCATCTAGTTTAAAACAAAATTAAAAAAGCTGATTCACTTCTGTGACATGGAGCCTTGTGAGGCTCTCCATGTCAAGATGATGAGGGTCTACTTTATTTAAAAAATGCGAGGGTTCCTGACCACGTCTGAACTACCGCAGTACACAGCTCAGCACTCGCTAAGTCGCGTCACCATGTTTTTTCGATTTTTTCCGTGAGAGCGTAGATTGCACCAATCAAATTGCAGGACGCGGCTTAAAAGTTGTTGTACTATCAATGTGATGTCAGAACGACAGTACAACTTTTTTGACCTTTGAACTGTCCTACAAAGGATTTGGAAAACCATCGTTTTCCATCTACAACAAACCCTAACCGTATGATATATTTTTGTTTAGCCAGGCATTTGGGGATTGAAAGAATAATGGCTTTCCCATTTCAGCTACTATCTATCTATCTATCTATCTATATGTTTTCTAGAATATTATTTAAGTTATTTATATAGCTTTTATCTATTTATTGATTGTCATTTCTGTACGGCACCCTTAGCCTTCGAGAAAGGGTGCCTTATAAATAAAGGTACTATTACTACTACTACGACTTCTGTTATTTTGACATCTTGTCCCTTCTTTTAAATGTTTTACTGACCATTCTGTTATGATGCATAGTAACATATATTAGATTTTGTTCTGTACCTGTCATCATCTTTTTGTTTCTTAAATAACAAAAATTAAATGAATGTTATTGTTGTACTGTACATATTAAAATGATAAAAAAATATTTGTTTTTAATCTAAGAGCAAAACAACTATAAACTGAATCCCTCTGAACATTGTGGGTTCCACTGACCATATGCAACACTGGAGTTTTGCCAGTTTGGCTCGTATTAAGCTCTGTTACTTGCATGCTTTACAGGAAATGACAATGACAGTACCCTTCATCATTCTACTGCTCATAGAAAGTATGTTAAACATTATAAAACAATGACTGGAAATGGAACATTCTTATTGGCAGACAGCATTCTGAAAGTGTTATGTAAATGGATGGGAACTCCATGTATAATAGAACCACTAGAATATTAGTTATAAAGACATTCATTTTACAAATACAAAAACAGTTTAGCTTGATAATAGCATTAAGGCATTTCAGGAGTTTGGGTACCTTTGTTAGGCTTCGCCCCAGGGCTGTATGTATTCAGCTGCACCATGTATCTCATGAGCCCCCAGGTTAGATTTCAGCAATAATGCACAACAGGGTGTGTGTTGTGCTGTGATAACATTGTGTGCATTGGGTGGGCTGGAAGCATGAGGCCACAGGCAAAGTGAGTTCAACACCCAATAAGTGATGTTTTTCCACATAACACACATCTCTGGAGTGCATTTTTGTTATTATACAATGGCTCATTTGTAAAAAAAAAAATACATATATATATATAAATATACATGTGTGTGTGTACAGTACTCGAGAGAGCAAGTGTGACATTCATGTCTTCAAACAAAGTTTGTTTAATTATCATGACTCTGCCTTATTTTCAGTGACTGCATGTAGTAAGCTGTGAACATGAAATATAAAGATAGTTCATCACTTCTAAGTTTCAAAAACCGGGACCGTAAGTTATGCTATAAAAATATCACGTGGATAACACAGTGTCCACATTGTCAAAGGTGCTGTTTTTAGAAATAAAGTAAATTTGCAATTTTAATGCCTCTGTCTTCTATTTAGGTATCCTAATTTGCAACATTTAATCATTTGTTCTTAATCCACACTTGTGGGTCATTACTCACCCTCCAACATAGGACAACATTATATCACAAACAAGAGGATTTCACAGTTTAGCTGTATCATGCATATATTGGTTTTCCTAGACTACTTTTGTTGCACAGCTAAGAGGGCCTATAAGCAGCAGATAGGCAACAACAAATCACTCAGTTGTACTTCATTTTTAAATTTTGGCAGTCTTTACTAAGACTCAATTTGTGAGTTACAAGGAGACCATCAGAGCAATCTGACATATAAATATGATATACTACATATAAGTACATATGCACTCCCTATAACAATGGAATATGTATGTACAAAGGGAATACATTGCTAAATGTTCTATGCACAGTAAAAAAGATGTTAATCTGAAATGCCCTGGAGTGACGGAGCCGAGAATGGACATCACAAGAAAGAGGAATTTGTCAGTTGGAACACTTTTCTATCAAGTTATTAAAATAATGATTCAATTTAATATTTAAGTAATGTAGCCAACAAAGACAAGCAAATGCAATTGTCTCAGACATGGTATAGCTCATAGATACGCTTGAACCCCAGTGAGGGTTAGAGAAGATACAACTGACATGATTTGCAGACAAGGGTATAGATGCACACATGAGAACATGGTACCCGGCATCCCTCCAGGGATGTACTGGGGGGGGGGAGTTGGGGTTGACCCCCCAAAAAAATTAGAGTAGCACAATTAAAAAGAAACGGAGCACACATAAAGTTTTCTTGACTTCTCTGCATACCCCCCCCCCCAAAAAAAAAACAGTCTTGGTAAGGACCTTGCCTTCCTCTCCCAAAATTCAATACCCCAGGACCATGACATGAACATTATGGCAATTCTACAATGTGATGACAAGTGGACCAAAGTGCACAAGTCCCATGAGGGGTTACCAAGGAGGTCATATGCACATGTTTGTACTGTGCATGAAAGCGTTGGCTGATTTGCGGTAAGTGCTCAGTAATGGATGTTCAGGTGGACAGCTGAGTGGGGACTTTGTAATAGCTTTTACTTTTGGTTATGGCTTTTCTGGCAGGCTGCTTAGAGGAGAGTGCATGGAGTAGAGAGGCTTTTTAAACTTGTTGGTTAATGGCCACACTAGGACCGGGAAAATGGTAAGCTGTTCAAAGCGGAGTGATGGTGTGTGAGGGAAGCATGCACGTTCATCTTATGAGCCGTGTATGTGAAGCTGCTCATAGTGGCAGTTTAAAATAAATTGTGGTTTGGCTTGGCAGTGGTTTTCTTTTTTCCATATACAATTTTCTTGTTTTACCATTTTCTCCCCTTCCCGGGGTCATGGCGTACACTTGCGTAACCATGCGTGGAGGCACGTGAGCATGCCAAGATCTGGTAATCCCTTCTGCCCCACCCCAGACTTGCATTGCCGCTCCTGCCACCTGCGCACCCATCGGACCTCCACCCGATGGGTGCGGGACTACGGAGGAGTGGGCGTCCACCCCTGGAAGGGAAATCCCACTCCAGCCCCCCCAGCTGGCTCCCCGGTGACACAAGGTCGTTCCCACACTCAGGTCACCAGTATGGTGTCCAGCACCTCAATCTTCAGTGGCACCGGGCTGGCCTTGACAGTGGTCTTCACCAGCGAGAAGGTTTGTAAGAACATTTATTTTGGTTGGAGGGATGCTGACATAAGAATATTTATTTTGGTTGGAGGGATGCTGAGATTGTATGAGAAGATGGGAACTTGAGGGGAAAGTGTGTGTGGGGTGATATGTTTAATAGAAACATAGAAACATAGACGATGACAGGAGAAAAAAGACTTATCATCCAGTCTGCCAGAGTTCCCTATTTAGTCCTTGAGCATACTGTCCCTCCAGGGTCCTAGTCCTCCCCATCCCTCCCACCATTCTCCTCCCAGTTTCTGCCATCTTGAGCCTGTCCTATACCCTTCATTCAGTCTCAACTGTGCTTAAAACCATTGGCACCCACCACTTCGGTTGGAAAACTGTTCCATGGCTCTCCCATCCTTTCTGTAAAATAATACTTGCTCATGTTCCTGAACCTGTCTCCTGTCAGTTTCCACTCATGTCTACATGACCACAAACTAGCATTCAAGCTAAAGAGTTCCCATAGTTCACCTTAATTCCTTTTAGGAACTTGAAGGTCTCTATCATATCCCCCCCCCCCTTCTGGTCTCCAGCAATTACATGTTTAGTGCCTCGGGGCATTCCTCATAGGACCTGCCCTGTTGGCCCTGAATCATTTTTTGTTACCCTGTACTGCACCATCTCTAGCCTATCTCTATGCTTCCTGGGGTGAGGGCTCCAGAACTGGATGTAGTACTCCAGGTGTGGCCTCACCAAGGACCTATATAGGGGAAGTAATCCTCCTGGGGTGAGGGCTCCAGAACTGGTCACAGTACTCCAGTTGTGGCCTCTCCAAAGATCTGTATAGGGGAAGTAATACCTCCTCCTTTCTGCTATCAATACCTCTCCTGATACATCCCAGCATCCTACTTGCTTTACTATATGCCTTTCTGAATTGACTCGATTCTTTTGAGGAGGGCACTGATGATATTTCCAAGGTCCTGTTCCTCAGCCATAGCGCTAAGCCTTACCTCATCCATTCAGTACTCTGTCCTGAAGTTCTTGTTCCCTAGGTGTTTTATCTTGCACTTTTGGCACAGAATTTCAACTGCCAAACCTTAGACCACCCCTGTAGCTTTTATCAGTTACTTTGCATTTTCATGATTCCCTCGTCGCTATCCACCCTCTCACAGAGCTTTACATGTTAATGTGTGTAACATGCTAGAAGGTCATGTGGCTGCTGGACCTTGATATAGTGATGTCGTGCTGGGATAACATCACTGTTCAAGATGGCTGCTGACCAATCAGATCACAGGAAATGTTTTGCTTCTGTATAATAACAGAAGGCAGCTCAATCTCTGGTTGTGCCTTAATGCTTAAAAAAATATGTGCATGGTTCTGTTCACTTCTCCTTTCCTGATCTTCAGACATTTTAAACCAAAATCTGAAAGTCATGGTTTAAGGTTCCCAAATCTCAGCTTCTGTTGTAACAGCAGAAGTGCACCTCTGCTGAACAAATAGAAAAAGCAAAAGTACTGTATAATACCAGCTACATGTTGTAAAATAAAGGAATAATGCACGACAGGGCGTGTGTCTTGCTGGGATAACGTCATGCCTGTGGTGGTTGGACATGAGGTCACAAGCCAAGTGCGTCCAACCTCCCAGGCGTACCTTTATCCCAGCACAACACAAACCCTGGAGTGCATTATTCCTATTATACAATGACTCCTGTATACATAAACAATGAAAAAGATGAAAAAGTACATTTAAAAGTGTATTTTTGGTGTGTTTTTCTATGGGCAGGTATACTGTTTAAAAAAATAGTGCTGACTGACTTGGCCAGTAGGCGGAGCTGCTCTGGTGTTACTGTGGCTCTGCTTCCCTAATGCTGTTTCCATTATGGACAGTTGTTTTGTGATTTATCCTCTGTGTCTCCCTCAATCCATAAAGCTGCTCCCACCCCCCGCTGGCTCTGTGTCAAGACCCCAGTTTCAGTTTGGCTCTTTCTTTCTGTATCAGTTTTTTCTTTATTTTGTGATGCACGAAAGTCCCCCACCCTCGGGTCAGCCTTGAGATTGGGGTTTTACTTTGGCTTTTACTGTGAGTTTACTGTTTTGTACTGGGAGAAGGCAAACAAGAAGTGAAACAGTGAGTATTTAAAGTGCAGTGTGCTGACTGAGTGACTGCGTGAGTTTGTTCGGGGCGGGGTGGGTGACATAATGGCAATGGCAGCACAGTGCTGAAGCCATCCCGCACTAATTTTATTGCTTCTCCCGGTACAGTGGTCCTTTGTTTGCAGTGGTACCGAGAGAAGAAAAACCTCAAGAAATTGCAGGGTATTCTGTAAATTAACTGAAGCACTGTGTCACGCACTCTGTGTTTTCGGGCCAGGACACAAGTGGGGGCTGGTGAAGGTGATCACAGTGAGCCGACTGCTCTGATGGCTGAGTGATTTCTTTTACATTATTAATGCAGTCATTTGTGTGGTGAGACTAGATCGTGGTGTTATGCCAGGATAACACCATGGGTCCAGTCCCACACTGACCAATCAGAGCCCGAGATTCTTTCTTACCATTGTGTAAGTAAAAGTATGAAATCCCATTATGAAATGGGTAAGAAGAATCCTGCAATTAAATTGACTGAGACATCTTCTTTCCCGTGATTAAATCCCCAGTACATACTCATGTGTAAAAAAGAAAGAAAAAAGAAGTCCCAGCTAATAGTTTTTTTGTTTACCATTTCGTATCCCTCTACCCCACAGTCCACCATACTCTTCAGAACAGTATTACCTACTCATCAAAACAGAATACAAGACTAATTGTAAAGAAGTGCAAAGTAATGCACCTGGGAAACAAAAACCCAGGGGAAGAGTACACAATTGGGGGGGGTAATAACAATAACAAAAATGGAAAGGGACCTGGAGGTAATCGTATCAGATGACCTAAAGGTAGGCAAGCAATGTGAGAAGGCAGTAAGGAGGGCTGAGGGGATACTGGGATAAATAGGGAAAGGTATCACCAGTAGAAAACAGGAGGTTGTTATTCCTCTGCACAGACAGTTGGTGAGACCCCATCTGGAGTACTGCATGCAGTTCTGAGACACCATCTCTGCAAGGACATAGACAGTATGGAGGCAGTCCAGGGGAGGGCAACTAACATGGTAAAGGGTCTGCACCAGAAGCCATACAAAAAAAGACTAAAGGAGCTTAATATGTATACCCTTGAAGAAAGGAGGGAGAGGGTTGACATGATAGAAATTTTCATGTACCTCAGGGGAATCAGCAAAGTCCAAGAGGGTAGCATATTTCAGAAAAAGAGATGTACAAGAACAAGGGGACACAGTTTGAAGACAGAGGGGGGACGGCTCAGGGCCAACGAGAGGAAGTATTTTTTCATGGAGAGGGTGGTGGACGCATGGAACGGCCTTCCCAAGGAGATTGTGGGGTCAAAAACAGTGGAGGAATTCAAAAATGCATGAGACAGACGTAAGGCAATTCTAGTGGGGGGTAGGAGGAAGTAGGCTGTTTGGTTTACTAGGATCTGCAGCTTATCCAGTAGGTAGGGAAATGGGCAGACTGGGTGGGCCAAGCAGTCCTTATCTGCCGACAAAGTCTATGTTTCTATGTTTTTATTTAAATACACACACACACACACACATATATACACACACACACACATATACATACATACACATATAAAAAAACAATAAAATATTTAACAGACTTTTTACTTTTTATACATAAAGATGGATTCAATGTAAAATAGCAATAATACACGCCAGTGCTTGGTATGTCAAGGGATACTTGTCACTTCTCAGCTGCATGAGAAACTTGGTCTTTTGCCATACATCCCACAACACATTCAAGGTGTGTCAATAACCCATAACATACCATGTCCTTTTGTGTATTCTTGCTTAACTGTAACCTGCGTGGTACAATACTAATGACCTAACTTTCACCCTGAAGTTTTGAACATGATATCCAGTCATCCAGTTCAGTTTAGTTACCAATAAATGAATCTGAAGTCTCAGCTCAGTACCAGCCAAGCTACAGACTCCAATCCATAAGATGGTTTTATTTGTTTTAGTACAACTAATGTATGGAATGACTCTGGGCTGGATTTTCTAAGGGGGGAGGATGCATGCTCAGTTCCTGATTTTAGACTGCACTTGTGTCCTCCAGAACGTGTGAAAACATCTGAATGGTATTTTCAAATGGTCTGATGCATTTGCCACTGCCTTCATGACTTTTGTGCTGCATGCAACATTCTAAGTGCCACAAGTCATGGTAACCGCAGAGGAAAGTCAGACCAATTCTGAGGTGGTCTAACTATTGGGCACAGTTTACTCAATGCAGCAGAAACAAGCCACAAAACATCCCTGAAGGCTTTGAAATCTCCTCCTTTCTAAAGCACAGGCACGTCTGAGAAGGGTGTGGAAAAAATTATTTCTGATCTACTTGGTCTGCCAATAAATTTGGAGAAGGACAAACCTTTCCTGGTCTGTGTTTGAACCACTCAAATTAAAAACTTTATATAACTGAACTTTCTTTTAAACTCATTTCAGGGAAACATACATTACAATATGAACTGTGTGTTACACATAGGGATCTATAATGGCCTGACTGAAAATATGCAATCTATCTTCAAGTGTGATCGAGCACGATCATGGAAGTCCTGCCCCTCACAAGTGATAATAGACCACATATTTTGAGTCAGACCATTACATATTGGATTGATACAACATCAGTTTGTTAGTTATAAGTTTTACATCAGCTATTTGTTTGAAGATGTAACTGCTTCTCTTTCATTTCATTAGCTGGCTTCAGTGCTACACTAGGCAATTATGATTTATCCATATTGTGAAAGCTGCTCTTTGAGTAGTTTAGTACCCCATGGTGATAACTATTTTTTATTCTCACAGTCATAGTGTCAGGGTGTGCATTCATTTGGAGATAGAAGCACTCCTCTAGTGTGTGCTGAGGCATGAGGTCACAGTTCATGTTCCTCACCACACACTGGAGAAATACCTCTCTCTTCTACCACATGCAGCACTGTGGAGTGTGTTACTGCACTTATAAAATGGCCTGGTATTAAAAGTTTTCACTTGGAAAATGCAGCGCTATGCGTGTATGAGTAGATACAGACACAGCAGGTGACCTGGTTCATCCAATCAGAAAGCCATATTTGTGGCTGTCATCTTGACTCATTTTATATATGTGTGTATGTATATGTATCCGCACGCTTGTGTGTGCATGTGTTATGTGTGTGCATGCAGCAAGCAAAATACACAAGTAGTCTCAAAGATATTCCAAAAGCTTCTGAGATGTTAGGAAGAATATTATGTTTATGGGGACATCTGGACATTTAATCATTTTACATCTAGAATCCTTGGAATCAATTTAAATGTGGAACATTTGGTTCAGAACGTTTGAAACAGCTACAGCTGAGGAGAGAACACACTTTGCGTTGACCCAGTTGCACATCCCTGCATTAACTAAGAATGAGCTGTTCTTTCCGAATCAATCACTAACCTCTGGGTGGAACAAAAAAAGATACAAAACATTTATTGGTGAGCAGATCAAAAAACTGTCTACTAGACTGTGTGAGACACTGTACATTTGAAACATTGTTGTGTACATGTCTTTCTCCTGCGTTTCTTTGGAATTTAGCCAGTTGGCTTGGAAGCTTGCACCAGCAGGCTGTTCCTGTGTGCACTTCTTTGTTTTGTCTTCTCAAAATATAGACCATAAAGATAAATGACAGCAGCGTACAGATTAGACAAAGTCTGGTCTGGGGGTCCTAATCAGTGCACAGATAGGGTATGGGATAGGGAGCTGTTTACCTATTACTTCTGACATAATGTTTGAAATAAGAAAGCCAAGGCCTGCTTGTCATAAGCCATCAATGAGGTAGAATTGGTTCCCTGCAACATTTGTCTAGATAAGACTTTCTGTACTCTGAATACCTCACTGAAGAGTTACTGGCCCCCATGGGAGAAAGTCAAACTCTGTGTTTAGTGGAAATAATTTCAATACAGGTAATATAGAGGAGACTGTCACTAGTTTAATGACTCCCAAACCAACTGAAACTGAATCAAACGTTTAAGATCAGAACCACATCAAGGCAGCTCCAACAGTGGAGACCTATCTTTTGTTTGAAATCCTTTTACTCAAATATCTACCGGTATTTTGCTCCTGTAATTATCTGCTCAGACAAAGGCTCCTAAGCCTATTCCAGGTGCTGTACTTCCAGCTGGCTTCCTAGTCACTGAGACAGAATTAGGATATGCCAACCCAGTTAAAATGGGACTTTAATCTTTGCTTTTGTGGGTAATCAAAGAAGCACTATTTATATAGCTTGCTGCTCAGTGGCGGCTGTGGGGAATGTCAGTGCGTGAACAGAGTAGTAGCAGCAGTAGTAAAATGTGCTTGCTGAAGGATATTATCACCAATTTGACATATGGTTCAATTACAGTGAGAGTAGTGAGAAACAGTAAAGCACGAGAATAGAAAAAATAAAGGCCAGCCTGCTGACGCAGTAGTATGCTACCGCTCTCGATGCTGGCGACCGTGGTTCGGGACCGAACCTGGGAGTTGGAGGGCCAGCCGGGGGGGGGGAAGAGGCTTGAGTGTCCATGAATGGCTTGCCTTCTCCAGGGAGGGAGAGGGGACAAGGCTCAGTTCATGGCTGATTTCTGGTGGATGCCAGAGGTATAGCCAGGGCCAGCCATAAAGAGAGGGGAGGGGCATGACGGATGTTGGCGTTTGCGCCTTGCCATCCAGGTGCAGTCATGCTCCACAAAATGGAAAAATCAGCCTCCAAAGCTCCAGGAAGATGGAGCACTGGCACAGATCCCCAACCTCTACCTCTGCAGTGGCCTGACGGAATTCTAAGATTCTGGTGTACGAGCTCCATCTCATCCCCAGCTGGGGGGAACAACCACGGCTTGATGGGAGAGCACCGAGAGGTAAGAGGGGGACAGATACCTTGACGACTCCCAAGGAAGCAGAGTGTGAAGCTAGAAGAGAGAATAACAGAAGCATTAAAAAAAAAAAAGCAATGGAAAAAATACAAATATCAACAGTGGGGGCTGCCTCATGGTGATAGTGCACTGTAATACCAAGTGGGAAACCGGGGTTCATGTCCTGGACTCACGACTTCTTGGGAAGCAGCAAGGGAAGTTGTGATGTCTCAGGATATGCCTCCCTCTCCCAGAGGCAGTAGGAGACATGGGCCAATGTATCACTACCATCCGACAGAGCAGCCGAACAACAGAAAAAGATGGGTATGGGATATGGGCAGGGCATTTAGTCATGCTGAACTCTGCTGTGCTAATTTTATGAGGCACGGGCATACAGAGCAAAAGCACAGCTCCTGGACATGCATGAAGGCCAGGGTCTATATACGACTTTCACAGTGAAAGTCATGGTTAACCAGTGGCAAGAGGTAAGCAGATGGTCCGGCTCTGGACTGGATGGGTTCAGTGAGGCCAAAAAATATAAACTGGAATAAAATTGTCAGCAGTGGAATAAGAGTAAGGATTGGGAAGCAAGGAAGAGGACAAGCCTACTTGCAGTACCCCACATTCAAAGAAGATGATATGACTCAAAAGGTGCTGTGTATGCTAGTAACATTGAAGGGAAACAGTCAGCACTAAAAGCCACCTAAGACTGCTCCCAATTTGCACTTTGTGTGTAAAAGCATGTTTTACTTACTGTTTACTGCAGTATAGTAGATTGTATTAAACTGTTTCTGTTGACTTGCAAGCTGACATTTTCTGTAACTACAAATCCCAGAATCCCCTGCAGCTGACATCAGAGGAGGGCTGCAGCAAAAGGAGATTCAACAGATTGCAGTGCACGATAGAGCTTTTATAAGATCTGATCATATGCTTGCTGGTCCCACTGTTCCTCTGGGGCTAAGTACAGTCCCCTGAGACTGAATGTAACCCAAGGAGGACAGTGGGACCAGCAAACTAAAGATCAGAGCTGATAAAACTGCAAATTGGGACCAGCCTTGCACTTGGGCATATGGCTCTTAGTGCTAACTGTTCCCCTTTAACTATCATACTGCCAACTATAGTTGGTAAAAAGAATTATTCATGGCATAAAGCCTCTCTAACAGGCATACCTGAAGACTGACCAGAGATCAGGGGTGGGTACAGGGACCAGATGCTGGTGCCGCTCTTTGATAACCTCCACCATGAATGGGACATCGGTCAATGTAAATAGCCCACCAGTCAAGGTGGGGAAACTAGTGTGAGGGCTAGGGCCCACAATGTGAAGCAGCAATCCATGGTAGGCACTGTCTACTGTTGCATAAGTACCACACTGACCAAAAAAAAAAAATCATCACCTTTGTGCCTCAAACAATATGTGCATAAATCTCACCAATACACACACCGTTATGTGCGCCTACCTCATCAACTCTTACTAAGCAAGTTTGACCATTTGAGTTCCCACAGGGATGGGCTACACACCAAACTATATTGCCAACAGGACAGAACTGGTTACTTATAGGGGCACTAAATCTGATTAGCTTGCTATTGGTGCCCCTTAAAGATTCATTCTTGGACCCCTTGTTTTTTGTTTGTTTATGCATGTGTAATTTATTTGAACAGGAAAGGCACACTAAGCTGTGATAGCTTGTTTTCAGATCTGTCCTGGGGGTGGGTTTCATGAACCTGTTTTTATTGATGGGGAATATTGGCCATGACACCGGGTAAACCCCATTACTCTTCACTGACAAGTGCCATGGGAATCTTTTACTTCCACCTGGACAGTGACCAGAGGTGGGCAGAAGGGACCTTGGTTTAACATCTCATCTGAAAGATGGTACCTCAACAGTGCAGCCCCCTCCCGTACTGCACTACAGTGTTATAGGTATTACCCCAATTGCCTGATGTGGGTCTAGAACCCACAGCCGTCTGATCTTCTGCCCCAGAGGTGAGCATGCCACCTAATGAACTACTGACACTAACCTTAGATTTTTCTATATGTGAAAACATTGAGCTCCATACAGTATATTTGTCACCTTCAGTACCTATCTTTATGCCAGTTCAGCTTTGTTTAAATCTGCATAGTTCATCACTGAAATTGTTTACTGCCTGCAAAGGGATTTCAGCAGCCTACAAGCATGGCTCAAAGTAAATGAATAATATTTCAAATCAGGTACATGCATCTGAAGCACAACTCTGGTTTAAGATATAAGACGTACATCAACTGGAAAGTAACAGTGTTAATACAAAGCTAGGTTTGCTCCATTGACTGAAATACTGCATGTCACGTAAAACTAGACAATGACGTATGTCACCATGCAACCACAAGTTCCCAATACTGATGATATACATATCCCAATACAATACACAGTTACTATGATGTCTCCAAGGTCCACATTAGCAATTCTAGATGGGACAAAGAATAACTACAGATTTGCTCATAGAAATATACAGATCTGTCCTGCAGTGCCCACCTTCTTTCAACAGTCAGATCTGGAATGCAGCATAGTTCAGGAGCTTTGCTGGGCAAACGCACAGTAAATACTAATAAAACACATTGTGCCCCTTTGTTTCACTCAAACATCTAGGCAAAAGTTAATTCTATAGTAAGGCAGCAGCATTCTGTGCTTCCCAAGGTTCGACATGATCTCAAAACTCAACTTTCCTCCCTTGTTTTTGACTCATTAAGCCTCCAGTATTTTCCCAGATATTCACTGGTTTATGTCGTATCAATTAGATGTAGCCTTTTCCACTACCTTGATTAATTTTCTTCTTTCTATAGATATTTATTTCTCTTGGAACCTACTGGAAAAACCTCCAGGCAAAGTTCAAGGAAACAAAACGTTTATTTCAGTTCTGAACAAGGGTTCAAAGTGGCTTACTTTTCCAGAGCAAACTCATAACAAAACTTTTTAAAGGACTCAAACATAGGGGTATCCGAATCTGGCCAACAAAAAACACAGCACTGTAGGTTAAGGGCTTACCTATATAATACTGTGCTCCTTTTGCCTCAAAATGCTTTTAATCCATAGTCACTAGCATCCAAAGATATCCGTACAATGTAAACAAACCCCCCACTTGGTATTCAAACATGCTGCTTCAGGTGCTTCCTAAACTAGCTGCTACATGTGTACGCGATGACGTCAGTGGAGTGACAGAGCTCCAGAATGGTAATACAGTCTATATGGGGACCTTATTAACTATATTAAAAAAAATTAACAAAGCACTTCTGTATCAAATCCTTTACTGTGCAGGTGTGACAACCTTTTCACACCTGCACAGTACAGGATTTGATGCTGCCAGACCAATGGGAACAATCATTTGTCAATGCCGAACGTCTGATGCTTGTTAAGAATTTTTTTTTTTTATTTTGATCCCAACTTTTGAAGATAGTTGTTTTAGGATTTGCCTTATATGAACATGAGAGTATTGAACAAGCGGAGAAGAAAAGTTATAATACTTAAAGAAGCACACACTGTAAAATTAGCTCCTATTGATAATAGGATAGCATATAAGTAAGGGGAAGGTTCAGTTATATCACACCATTTATAAAATGGGTAGGGACAATCCTGCATCCTGACTGGCTAAAATGTATTTATACCTATTGTACTGGGACAACACCACAACCAATGGGTATGAACAAGTTCCGGCAATCAGGACACAGCAACAAAACAAATCACTGTGCCACTGTATAGAATTTGTTCCCAGCTCCCACACATCACAATACTGTACATTTTACTCCCATTTAAAAAGCACTCACAATCCAAAACAAGCTCCACAATGTTGTTATGTTCCCCCAATTGTACCTATATGCACTTGGGACAGTAGTCACAAATAGACATTGTAGTTCTCCAGAAGTGCAGTTTGCTTTGCAAATGAAAGCGAATACATTAGGAGAAGCAGCCTACACACATTACTCTATAGTAAGGCTGACTTGTCTCTGCCTACAGACTACAGTACATTCCACATCATAAGATGCATACAAATAAATAGATTACATTCTAATAAATACACTTAAAAAAGGGTCAACATTTTGCTTGCATGATTTCACATCTGTTCTGTTTTGAGGGACAAAACCATTAAGGCGTTGCCCTCAAAAGATGCATACGAATAAACAGATCACATCCCAATAAATACATTAAAAAAAGAGTTAGCAGTCTGCATGCATACTTTTGCATGTGCTTTGTTTTGAGGGACAAAATCAGCAAGGTGTAGTACTCAAGACCTCAGAGAGTATACAAAAAATCATTCGGAGAACTGCCGTCTCATTTACAAATATAAGGGGCAGGTAGCCGTAGCTCGGGCTGTGTGTGTTGTATTCTGTACTGTGAGGATCTGTTTCACATGAAAGCACCTTATATCAGAAATAAGACAGCAGTCCTCCAAGTGATTTTTTTGTATACTCTCTGAGATCTTGAGTCTACACCTTGCTGGTTTTGTTACATTTGTTAAGGGCTGGCTGCCATTTTAGCAGCAACCGTGCACTGCCGTCATCGCAGCTTAGTTCTCATTGGAATAGCTCTGTTTTCAGGGACCCTTTGTGTACAGATTTTGTTGCACATGAAGTCTTTGGGGAATAAACATGTCAACTGTGTCCTTCATGTCAGAAAACAAAGTGAATCTTTCAGACTGCAATAATCCTATCCTTTAGCCCTAAGAAAGCTATTTGCTATCCCTTCAATGTGCAGCCCACATTTTAATGAAACTTTTTTTTGTTCTAGAAAGGCAAGCAGAAGCAATCATTATAAAGCCTTCCTCCTTTTCAGGCAGCTGTGCCAGACCCAAGCAACAAGAGCATGAGCTGAACCTAGCCAGGAGAATACAGGTAAATAGCGCCAAATTACAACTACTGCTCTGATCTCTCTGCTCAGGTGCGGACGACCTGAAACTAGTGTGTTCAGCCACAGTGTCCCCCAGTTAGTCAAAATCAGAGAAAGCTATTCCAAATAAGTGAGTTTTGAGAGCAGATTTAAAGCTCTCGATGGTCAGGCACTCTCTTATCCGACGAGGTAGAGAGTCCCATAGGGTAGGGGCCATGAAAGCGAAAGAATGGGCCCCCGAGGTCTTATGTCAAACCCTGGGAACCTCTAGCAATCCCTCACTGGAGGAGCAGAGTGAGCGGAGGGGGCAACAAAGGCAAAGAAGATTGTGCAGGTACCATGGTCCCCATCCGTGTAGGGCATTACAGGTCAGTGACCCAACCTTGAAGGTGATCCACCACTTAACCGGCAACCAGTGCAGGCCGCAGAGCACAGGCATGACATGACAAGATCTTGGTAAGCTAGTCAACAGCCTGGCTGCCGCATTCTGCACCAGCTGCAAACAGCAGATGTCAATCCCCGGAAGCCCTAGGTACAGGGCGTTGCAGTAGTCAAGGCAGGAGGTGTTTAATCTGGGTGATGTTCCTCAAATGGCAAAAAGAGGTCTTGATGACAGTAGACACCCGAGACTTAAGCATCAAACCGCCATCAAAGACAATGCCCAGATTTCACACCCGGTCTGAGGTCAGCAGCTGGCTTCCCCAAACCAAAGCCCCGATGGCTGTCCAGCTGACAACCCCACACCCTGATGACCTGGGTTCACCACCAACACCTCAGTTTTATCTGGGTTCAACCTCAGCCAGTTGGCACTCATCCAGTCCTGGATCTTGGAGAGGCAGCTGGTAAAGATCGAGACAGCCTCACCCTGCTCAGGCACAAAGGACATGTATAGCTGAGTATCATCTGCATACCAATGAAAACTCAGCCCATACCACCTTATAATGTCTCCTAATGGCAGCATATACACCAACGAACAACATGGGTGATAGTAAGGAGCCCTGCAGAACCCCACAGGACAGGGGGAGAGGGACCGAGGAATAAATCTCCTCTGCTACTCTCTAGAGTCCTGCCCATGAGGAATGATCGAAACCACCTGAGGACTGTGCCCAACAATCCACAAATCAACCTCAGGTGCTCCAGTAACACTCCATGGTCCACAGTGTCAAATGCTACAGAGAGATCTAAGAGGACCAAGATTGAACGGCTCCCCTGATCTCTCACTATTAGAAGATCATTAAGTACCCGAACCAGTGCCATCTCAGTACTATGCCTCTTCCTAAATCTTTGTCTGGAGAGGATCACAGACATCATGGATGGCAAGATGATCCTCCAGCTGCAATGCAACCACCTTTTCAATGACCTTGCCCATGAAGGGCAGGTTAGAGACAGGTCTGTAGTTAGTTAAGCAATCTGGGTCGAGGGAGGATTTCTCAAGGAGAGGTATCACCACTCCCTCCTTCAGGGGGTCTGGAAACATCCCTGTCTCCAATGAACACCAGACTATCTCAGTCAGGACTGGGCCAATCACCTCAACACATCCTACAAGAAGACGTGTTGGGCCCAGGTCCAAACTACAGTAGGCTGGTAGCAAACCCTGGATGCTCCTCATGATGTCAGTGATTGCCAATTGGACAAAGTCAGACATAACAAACTAGGCACTTGCAACCTCCTGCCGACCTCCACAGCACCCATTAGAGGGTGCTGAACAGATCCTGGACCTAATGGTGGCAACCTTATCTGCGAAGAACTGAGCGACGTCATCATACTTACTCTGTGAAAATGCTCCCTGAGACTAAAGACAGGTTGGACTGCAATCTGTCAACAGTCTAAGCTAGCCAGTCGATTCTGCACAACGGCAATCTCCCTGGACAGAAATTCTGCCTTCTTACAGGAGACTGCCAATTGACAGTCTTTATAATGGACCATCAATCAAAGTCTGTCCTCAGCTGGACCCAATTTCCACCAGCACTGCTTCAGCCTTCGACTCCCTCATCTTATCTCCTTCAAAGTCCCATCAAACCAGGGGGACTTAGGGTGAAAAGTGAGGGGGTGAATACAAACAGAAGCTAAGGACTCCAGGGCCATTTTCACTGCCTTATTATAGGCAAGTAAAAGGTCCCTTGGCTCCCAGCTTACACTCAGCACACCCAAAAGGTCCAGCACCGGCATAAGACCATCCAGGTTCAAACCCCTTAAGGGGCAATACCCGGACCATCACGGTAGGGGCAGGTCTAATATGGGGAGTCTCGAAACTTAACCTTACAGTATGATGGTCCGACCAACCGATTAGCTCCACTGCCAGATTGGAGATCTCCATCCCCAGTAGGAATACCAGGTCCAATAAGTGACCATGAATGCTGGTCACAGAGATAATTACCTGTGTAATGCCCAGAGAGGTCATAAGTTGGAGGAAGTCCTGACCAAACTGTGAGAGTTCATCATTGACCCAGGCATTGAAATCCCCATGAATCAATCATCTAGGGGATTCCAATACCATATTGATGATGAAGTTCATGACTTCCTACAGGAATTCCTTCTCATCTCCAGGAGGACAGTAGATGAGAAGTATCCTGCAGCCTACACCTGCACCCATGATACACCAGTGGGGGTAACCAGATACTTTGAGTGTATCTACAAGGCCCAGTTCCGACTTACAACAAATGGCTACACCCCCATCCTTACAATCCTTCCTCAGGTGGTGTATCACCGAGTACCCAGCCGGAACTGCTGATTCCAACACTGGGCCAGCATTTTCATCCAGCCAGATCTCAGTGATGCAAGCCAGGTCAGTTGTACCCACAAGATCAGCAATCACAGCTGTCTAGTTTTTTAAAGACCTGGCAATGCATACCACCACCCATGTAGGATGGGTAGATGAGGTAAATCACGCTACTTGCCCACCAGAAGTGGAACCCTTGGGTATGGGAACAAGACAAGGAGGATCCCTTTCCTGTGCCCATTTTTATTTTTTTTTATTAATTTTTTTTTTATTTTATTTAGTTGTTTAACCAGGTATAGCACACTAAGCTGAAAGCTTTTTTACAGGAGCGACCTGGGAGCACAAGGAGGTTAAGTGGCTTGCTCAGGGTCACACAGTATGCAAGTGGAAGCTGTAGGATTCAAACCCAGGTCTGGTCTGCTGGATATCACCAAATTTGCAGCTCAGAGCCTTAGACCACTGCGCTATACTGCCTCCCATTTCACCCCAGGGGTCTCCTTGTCCCCACAACCCTACTCTGCCCACCCTGCTCCACACGCCCACTAGTCCCAGTTCTCCCCACTTCTTCCTTCTCCTAGCTATCCCTTGTGCACGGCAACACCTGTACACATCAGCAGGTAGTGTGGGACAGCTAAATGGATGGAGGTCCCTGAAGATGGTGGGAGAGTAGTACCTGACCGTCTGTGACCGCTGCCAGCACTTGATTGGCTGAGACAACCAGACAGCAGACAATAACAAAACTACAGTACACCAACAAACACACAATCACACACGACACACACACACACACACATACACATACACACACACACACCACAATCAACAATTATTCTCTCACCCTCACAGTATAATGAATATAACAACACCCCCAGTCCCACCAAATAAACTCTAAAACAAACATATAAAAATAACTCAGAAATAGTGAAGGGTTGTAAATAGTCCTCAAACAGATTGTTTTCCAGAATATATTAATCTTTGCAGCAGAATAGATGAGGTACAGCAAGTCTCAAAACATATGCGTTTGCATGCCGGTGAAGCCCTCACCTCCACCAAAACTATTAAAAGGGTGCTCCAAAAATTTGTAGAACTCAAACTTCCACAATTTTGGTACTATGCAAATTTTAAAAATTAACTATAAATAAAGACTAGGACTCCCACTGCCACAACAACTCCATGCAATTAAGTCCAGGACCTGCTCGAGTCAGGGTCCGAACAAGAAATGTCCTCAATAGTGACAGCTGCTCTCCTCACAGTACTCCACCAGCTTCTTCTTTTCAGAGCCCTGCCAGACTTCACCCGCCAACTTGCAGAAACACCCCCAAATGAACACCACCATCATGATGGACACTTACGGTAATATGCAGGCCGCAGGCAAAAATCAGAACCAGCGCCCCAGAACACTCATCCGAAAGGCAGTCACCCCAGCCTGGGCAATCCCCGAACTACAGCCCCCAGACAGCATCCTCCCTCCGGCCAACACCCCCAGATAGCCCAGAGGCAGTTGGGGGCCACATCTAGCCTCCAGCAGAGGGTTCTGTTGCAAGCCAGACGCAGTATTGGGGCTTTCACAGCTGCATGTTCATGGCAGGTGAGTGAGTGACTTTGCCCACTGATTGACAAAAAAAACATTCATATCTTCAGCTGGATTGACAATGTGGTACCAGTTTTATGCCAACCAGTTTTAAGTAATTTCATGTGATTCTTAAAGTTCCTTTACTGCTGCATGCATCCAACTTTGACTGCATTTGGCATCGGGAACTAAGTCAGGCTAGACCATTATAAACGGTCTAGCTGATTTAGTTCCTGGCCCCTGGTACCCAATGATGGATACACACACTTTCTTCCTGGACCTTTTGTGACCACTGTTCAAAAGCCACATCCAGACACACTGGGACATACACATAGAAACACAGACAGTGTTGCCAGAAAAAGAACATTGGTCCATCCAGTCTGTCCAGTTTTACCCTACTCTATCCCATGAACTATTGTCCAGATGGACACAGCTCCTTGGAAAACTGCTCAGATGCAGAGCTTCAAAAATCAGTCCCCAAGTGTCAACTAGATTGTTATGTTTACAATACTAATGTTTACTTCAAATATATTTACATGTAATGTTTTCAAGATTTATTTTTTTGGTTTAATCTGAATATCAGTCTTTAAAATATTTTACATAAACAAGTTCTTATTCCACTGCCCGTCTCTGAAGCATTTCACTGTCCCCAACTGACCTCACAGTGGCAGTGTTTGTGCATCGCATTATGTTTTCATGATATTCAGTTCTGTATGATGTCATCAGCAAATGCACCATGGTGTCAGACAATCTTGACCAAAGCATTTAACTAATTTCATGAGTTTGTCAAACTGAGGAAAGTTTTCTCTAGTAAACTATAATTGCTGAAGAGAGAGAGATAGTTTACGAAATCCATCAAGTCTCTTAAACCTCCCCATGTTTCACTGTACCCATCTGTAAATGAAGATAAACAAAAAAAGACTAATGAAAATGGGTTGCAACACAACTGGGATGTCCTGAATAAACACATTGTAAAATAAAGCAACAAAAATGGTTTATTTCTAAGAACATTGCTTTGAAAATGTCTGCGTGCTACTCACCTGCCTCATGTAGTCATCCCCTTTCTGAGTAAATCTTAAAGCACTGTATGTTAACATGGTTTAAATATAACTATAAATGTGTGCATGTGTGTTAATACCTCCAGTGTATTGTTCTGTGTGTTTATTTTAAAATGTTCCTATGTCTCCTTTCTTTACAGTCCTTTTTCCTACTCAATAGTCACATTTTTTAATTATCAGCTCCTAAGCCAGGTGACATCAGTTGAGCAGAAGCCCTGCCTGGACAGCTATACTACAGACTTCCACTAAACTGACAGCACTGAGTTCCTGAAAATTCTCTCAAGACTTCTGCTACATTGACGTTGTTGGTTCCTGAAATGAGAAGTAATTAAAAAAAATGAACGCTGGGTGGGGAAAAAATATAGCCCTAACAAGGAACCCTAAATAAGGGAAAAACAACACTATTTCAAAATAAACACATGGAACAGAGCGCTGATTTTTTTGTACCAAATGTCACATGTGCCCAAAGTTCTAATGATACATAAGGTTTATGTTCCCTTTATATTTACTCAGCAAGGGGCTGACTGCATGAAGCAGGTGAGTGGCACGCCTAACATTTGCCATTCAAAAAAAAAAAAGAAAAACCACAGCATCCAACCTTGTGCTTTCTTTCTTTCTTCTTTATTGTCTGCCTTGATTTTCTCTATAGAGGTAAATCTAACCTGGCATAAAACTATAAAGCTAACTTTTGTTGTAACCCTGTAACTTTATTTTGGGTTGAATTTACCCACGTTGTTGCATTTTTTGCTTTCTATGCAGCTACTGTCATGAGAAAGTTGAAGGGCTGGTGTAAGAATAAAAAAATAAATCACAGGGCAGGCCACTGTGGTCTTAACTCTTAAACTGAATGCTGACCATCTCCTGTAGAGTGCTACTTGCTTAGTTCGCCAGCAAGTCCTTCTCTGAATACTGTAACCCCTCATGTCCAGCACCCTATGAGGGAGTCCCTTGGAGCTACACATCTCTGATATGACTTATTAGTTACTGTTTGAACCTCCTGTCTCTCCTAAGTCGTACCCGAAAGGGAGTTCTCACTGATCAATGTTTTCCTGCCTCGTAAATACATTCTGCATAAATAAATAAATGTTTTTATATTTTTTTTTATTGCAAGAATGTTCTGAGTTTGCAGGCTCTTTTTTGTTCCAACTTGACTGTTAGTACTAAGGTCTAAACTCAGGAGCCTTATAGTCAAGGAATAAAAAAAATCAAATTACCCATATGACCACTTTATAGTATATGTATCTATAAATGTACACTGGCCTTCTGACATGAAAATGCTCCTCGGGATAAAGGCTTCCCTTTTATGTTCAGCCTAAATGGCTATAATGTCTGTTTGGGCCACCAGTTGTTTTACCTTGGTATCCATTTGACCATAAATTGTGAAGCGGATTTTGGATACACAATTTGTATCAAAAGGGGGTCCAGCACAGTGCTCCATTAATTTGGCAAACTTGATTTTTAATTGCTGGACCTCAGCTAAAAAAAAGTCATCTAATGCAACTAGTATTCTGAGTACACAGACCACCAGCTGTCTTTGTACGAGAAATACTGAAAAGGAAAATATATTTCATTGTCATGTCACTGGATTAGACATGCTCTGTTACCTCAAAGTTTTTCACTGTATAAGCTACAAAGGAATAAATTGTCCCATTTATAAGTTCGGAGCATGTCACGTTAGATGTGGAGTTACAGTGCTCCCTGGCAGCATGAAGTCAACAGAGTTTCTTCCTAGGAAAGTTAAAATGAAGTTGGGAATCTGAGCAAAACTCCCATAGTGAAGTGTTTAAGATTCAATTTCCCAAAGACTTTATGCACTACTCCAGCTGAACCACATCACCATCTGATTTGAATGAAACTTCAAACTTAATGACTTTCATACCAGCTATTCAAAAAGCAATGTAATTTTCTAAAAGACCCTATTATTTTGTTTGATATCTACAAAGCCCTTCTTTCCCAATCCCATAAGCACGCTTATTTTTAGAAAAAATGGTTTCCAGTTGGCTCCAGAGCACCATGGGGGAAAGCCACACTGGAAACCACATTCCTTGAAATTCAAGTGAGCCCAGAAGGTGGCTGGCAGTAAATAATCTGAAAGATGTGACAGATGCAATTTCAGTAATTCTTCTTAGTTATTAGTATCGGTACTCCAAATAAACCTTGGTTAGTGGGTTTTTCCAACAAAGATCCTTAAATGATTTGTTTATTCTTTAATGGCATGCCTTATAAAGAATAACACAAAAAGACAAATGGGCCAACTCCCTTTTACCTATAAGGTCCAAAAGAAAACAAAGAACTTGCTAAGAAGCAGTCCCAAAAATCCATTGCCTCTTTTGCCCTTAAGAGTAATCCTAAATACTAAGGGCCTGATTCACAGCTAGCCTGGTATATGCGGCATCAGGGCATAGCAGGCACATACAACTCTGCACCCAGAGGATGATCTGGAATTGATGGCATCCACTGTCTCTGGCTGGCCCTGTCTCTCTGGCTGCCCCAGTCCATCTGTGTACTTGTCTTTGCCAACATAAGGGCACTTGGGGGTGGGGCGGGTGGAGGGATCTGGACACTAGGCATTCATTCAAAAGCCAGGACCTGCTACAAAGTGGATCCTCTGCTCCATGTGGGATATGGCAGTTCTCTAAAGGCTGCCATATCCCTGTACAAGAAGATTTATTTTTAAATAAAAGCCTTCCGTATGGCCATGCCATAGCCCTCCATTTTACTTAGAGGGCTAGGAAACAGCTTTGTGGTCTGTTCTAGGTCCAAACCACCCAAGAGTACCACTGTGGGGGGCATGTATTATTTATAAAAGGGGGTTCCCCGGCATAGCATCTCTGTCCTCTCAGATGCTTCCGAGTATGCATCCGACACTGCAATTCTTGCAAATTGCAGTCACTCCCATCTTGAACAAACAGAAGGAAGCAAGGTGCCAAGAGGAGTCAAGCCAGTGCTCAGCTGGACAGCCAGTACAAATCTCACACAACAAAAACAAAGGTTGCACTTGAGGAAGAAATCAATGTCAACAGCTTTTCAAATGCATGACATCCTCAGTGATTGAAGCACTGGGACCATTTGCATTTCTGTGTCCTGCCATGTCATTTTGCGCTAACAATAAATTTCTGCATTTGACAAGCTATTGCCATTCATTTCTTGCACCTCCTTCAGTGCAGCTTTTGTTGTCACTCCCACCGTGGCAGTTCCAAGTCCAATCTCCCATGTAGCTCCTTGTGTCGGGCCACCCTTTATGAGTGGGAACCTGTGCAGAGTTTTTGCATGTGTGGCGAGGGGATTCCATTCATCAGGGGCCATTCTACACACCTGCATAGAGGTGCATTGGGTTTTGTGAATCAACCCTAAAGCTGAATCTCTGTGCTAAAGTTGCATGGACATTCAAAACATTTACCCCCAAAAAAACAAAACAAAACAAAAAAAACTGTTGACAAAACAAAGAACATAGTAACATTTTTTGAAAATTTTAAATTGGGCACAAGTCACCTTTCTGAAATGCAAAGTTCTGAGTTTTGCTAGTGAAACTTGTACTGTTTCACAGCTAAACCTTGGCTCATGTTACAGACAGGAAAACACTAAGTAGTCTTGGTCCACTGACTATGTCTGCATAGTGCCTTTTTAGTCCTAGAAGGATAATCTAAATGCTTAGGACTGCCCAGATTTTCCTATCCACCACCAATGTCCATTTTCCAAATGCAGCAGCACATTTCACCGGATAAATGGGGTTTCACTGGCCTGATGGAGTACTGCCAGATGTAAAGAAAGAGTGACAAAGTAATTAGTAAACTAGAACATGTACTATCCCATGTGTATTGCAGCTATTAGGTCCAAAATTGTGGTTTAAATTTATGAATATGTGGATGAAGATAAGAGAGGGAGGGAGGAAGGAAGGAAGACACTAGGTTTGTGGTCCATCAAGTTTTTTCCTCCACTAATTCAGTTAGCCATAAACCTTTACCCCATTTTCCTCAAGGTACTTATCTGGCCTTTATTTACAAAGCTGGACAGATTTATCAGATGCTATTTCAGAGAGAGGTCTGTTCCACAAATCCAGCACTTTTTCTGTGACATCATAGTCCAGAATACTATTTTATAATCTTCCTTCCTTAATGATTTATGTATACCACCTTATTTTCATACCTTTTGATATATTTAGCAGCGTTATCTGTTTTTATTATATTTTCCACTTGGCCTTCCAAACTGAGCCTGGAGCCCTGACAGACAGAGTAGGTAATCCGGTACCTCGTTAGCAGCAAGTAATGATCAGTTCACAAGAATTCACCTGAAGAAGGACCCCGTGTAGCATGAACACTTGTGTACTCACAATTATTTGTAGGTCCAATCAAGGATGTCACCAGTCTGTATGTATGTATGCATGTTTGTGTGTACGAGGCAGTATATTGGGGGCTACACATATTACGCGCAGGTGCTGCAGTCTTTGCAGATACAATATGACCTCAATACAAAACTCTCAGTAAAGGGTTATGAAAGCTCCCCTTTAGCCACTGCCACTGTGTAGAATGTGCAGATGTCCACAAAGGGCTCACTATAGTTCCGTGGTTCTGCTGTCTATTGATCCATTTAATCCATCTGCCTGTAGAACAGTCCCATGATTGCTTGAGGTGTCTGCTGCTTTATTTTACTACATTAACATGCAGATAGGGCTTCTCACACTGTAGCACAAAAAAAGATCCATGGAACACCTGCTGTACTCACAAACTGGCAGAAACAGGGAGCAAAGAAAGGAGTGGCAAAGAGAGAGATTTGCTTTACAGTTAAGACTTCTGCTTGTTTTACATCTGTGAGTATTTTTTCCTTACAATAATGAAGTGATAATATGATAGTGGAGTCACTCACTATACAAGGCAAAAATCTAATTGTAGAGTTGATAAATTATGAGACTGACGGTGGAGTACTTTATTTCCATGTGATAACTGGATTCTTGTTAAGGACAAAGACTCCACTATAGTAGTATTCCTGTTACTGTACATGTTTTAAAAATACTGGTTTTGTATATTTTCCTGCATCCCTCCCCCAATTAGAATACAAGGTGAACTACAGCTCACTTTAAATTTATTGAGTAACCAGATAACAGCTGGTTAACATATGAACAGTTAAGGCTCTGCATAGGAAACCTCGTAATCACTGATAGCTGGTTGTTAGTTGGTTTCTACTGAGCTCTGAATGAGCTGCAAAAATATGAGTTGTAAGCTACACTCTGCAATGAAGGGAAAAAACAAACCAACCAGTTGGTAACTCACTGCAATCAAATAGAGAGACTGGGCACCTAAATGGCTGCACAATAAGTTTAATATAAACTGTACTATAAGATGATGATGCCACTACTGTTATTATTGAGAATAAAACACCAGTAGTGAGTCTGCTGTAGGATAAACTCTTTGCAACTCTGCCTTTTGCTAGGTGGAGCACGACCATGCATATTACAATTTGAACTATTTAAAGGTTTATCTTTTTCAAAATTGCTTCTTAAGATTATTTATTAGTAGTTCTGAAGTTCAGGATCATAACATTTGAGATGTAAAATCTCATTTAAAGGGAAGTTCTGGGAGACTGCAGCAGAGACATATACTACAGCCTTACTGACAACACAATATACAAACATTCCATAACAAATAAATTACAATGCTAATCCAGGAACAAACTGACCTGAACAGATTCATAACAAACAGGCACGGCTTTGATTTGGTAGCCTTGCAAAGTGTTGGACACTATAAAGAAATTATTACAGTTAGCAGTATGTTTGAGTCTCATGATACATTTGAAACTGAGTAGAAAATTTGCTGATTTGGTTTCTGATGTAACATCACGTATATTAAGATTTTATTTATTTTTTTATTTTTATTCTTTTTTTAACCAGGTAAGGCCCACTAGGCACAACTGCCTGTTTTTCAGGGGCGCCCCAGGAGCTTTGGGCTGGTTAAGTGACTTGTTCAGAGTCACACAGTATGCAAGTGGGGGTTGGGGAAATCAGACCCAGGTCTGCTGGATGTACCCAGCTCATTCACAGCTGCTTACTCCAACCTCTAGGCTATACTGCCGGCCAAGATGTTTGGACTGAGTCCTTTCTTTCATAAATATATAATTAACCAAAATTAATTCTTGCTTTTGACACTGAGACACATTTAAACAAAAAGATTCTGGGAGAATGGGAAGTTGACAGCTTGTAAACATTGTACTATATCAACATAGTGGCTAGCAGGAATCTAGTATATCTGTGGAGAAATTCTCCTCATTCTTACATGTTTGTTGCATTTATCTAATGTTGATTGTATCTAACGTGTTTGTTCCGTACGGCGCCCTGAGCCCCAGGAAATAGGTGCCTATGAAATAAAACTGCTTTGCCTCATACTACAGCACCCAGGATTACTAACCTTTTTTTTTTTTTTTAGTTGTTTAACCGGGAGTAGCATACTAAACTGAAAGCTTTTTTACAGGTACGACCTAGGAGCACAGGGAAGTTAAGTGACTTGCTCAGGATCACACAGTATGTAAGTGGAAGCTGTGGAATTCAAACCAAGGTCTGGTCTGTTGGATGTCACCAGATCACCAGATTTGCAGCTCAGAGCCTTAAACCACTGCGCTATACTGCCTCCCAAACTATATCAGCCATCAAATGTTATTTATGACTAGTGTTGTTTGTCCTTACAGGCCACTCAAGCTACATCATGTGTTTGAACATCACAGTTTACAGTGATTAGATGTTCCCTCACATGTAAACTGTAACACGGGCCAACTAACAGGCAATGCTGTGCTTCGCACTTTGCAGGTAGTATTTCTTGCACCATTTCAAGGACCACTCATGACTTAAGGATTGTTCACACTGTGCCTTGCCCCAGCGGCTCATTTTTATTTGTTCAAAAAAAAATGTAATAAAACATTAGAGAGCCGTGTTCACATGGCATCGGTGTTGCTGCTGCCCTTTTCCTTTCTGGTGATTTCACTGTTGTTCTGGTCACTGTTGGTTTAATAGGGAGTTCTTAGTGGTGCAGGTGGTTTGGCTGTTCCGACAGCACAGGAAACCACCTACACCACACTGCAAACCCAGGGAAAGGGGGAACGTGGATGCAACACCATGCAACATAAAAGTGCTCAAACGGTAGCACTCACACGTGGGCAGGAGCACTGATCTGGCCGCTGTAAGCCACTGTCAATGGCTCACAGTCAGCTGTGTGAACAAGCCTTTAGATGGAAAGCAGCAGGAAGAGCTAAAGTGTGGAAAAGCAACCCAAAAGGAAGCCTGCCTGCCTGTCACTCTTACCTCAAGAAGCAGACCTTGTTAGTTATAGCAGTGATCACCCAATAGGCAGACAAAAGAGGCCCAAAATTGTGCACCAAACCTTTCTTCATCCCTTCGCCTTTTTTTTTTTTTTTTAATATAGCCAGTTGTCACTTTAGCTGATTTACAAGATGCCAGTAAAATAAGTTTCGAGAAATCAACAATGACTTTATGAAATGCATCACAAATGGGTAAGTATTCCCTTTCTCAATATACACTTCATTTTACTTTCTAAAAACCTTACATACAGTACGTACCTTCAGAATACTGCTTAGTTTAATACGAAATTAACAAGAGCCTGACAATGCTGCCTTTGGACAAAGCATGCAGATCTGAACATACTTCCTTCATTTATGCAGGTGTCTAGAAACAGCAAAACTACTGGATCTCACAGAATGCAATGCTCCCTCAAACTAAGATTTGCTGCAGAAAAGTATTTTGTTTTGTGTTAATATGTGAATGGTAGAACAGGACAAAAAAGTACAAGTGTTTACTACTGATGCAGAAAAAGTTACAAGTACTGTACGATGCTTTTGATTTTTAAACCCTCTTTTTTATTTTCTTCAGGTACCCAAGAAGGGGTCGAGGACTGCCAATTTACCAGTCTGAAAATTCACCGTCGTGTTCCTAACAAACTGGTACATCTGAGAAAAATAATTCCTTCCACACTTGAAGCACTATGAAATTAAGGCACACA
Organism: Neoceratodus forsteri; assembly: GCA_016271365.2. Taxonomy (NCBI): domain Eukaryota; kingdom Metazoa; phylum Chordata; order Ceratodontiformes; family Ceratodontidae; genus Neoceratodus; species Neoceratodus forsteri. The sequence goes on from CM028130.1 coordinate 706,134,006, forward strand.
TGGATATCAATAAAAGATGCCGTCTTGATGGGTTTTACTTCAGTAATCTTTGTAATCACTTAATTGGGGTAGACAATAATCAAGCAGCCACTCACTGAATAGATATGTTTCTGCAGATAACTCTAGCTGGAAAGACCAAAGCTCTATGATAGTTTGAAGATTTCTTTCCTGTCTGTTGCTGAAAGGCAGGGGGATTACGGAGTTAAGCCCAGCTGCCTGCAAATATTTACAGAAAGTCTCTGCATGTTGTGTCATCAAGTACTCACAGCAAGGAAAGAAAGTGCAGGATGCTGAGGTGCGACCTAATTAATTGAAACATAACAACACTTAATCTAGGCTAGACAATATGGGTCTGTTGATAATTAGAAGAACTGAGTTTTGTAAAAAAACAAACAAAAACATAAAAGTTTAACATTTCCCAAAAGTGGCTATTATTTCAGCATGCTGTACACATAAATAAATTGCTTATGAACATGTGAGGCCAGAACTATGCTGCACACAGATGAGAAACTGCTAGCACACTGTGAACATCTTCCCAGCTTTTAAACAGCAGTGCGTGCTATGGTCACAATGTTGTATCTCGGTGCCTTTTTATCTAATTTTAGATCACACTTTTCTCCTGTCTTATAAGAGGCCATTCCTTCCATTCTGATTCTGCGTTAGCAGTTTCTGATTTTTAAAATATCAAAAGGAGCACACCTTTAAACATGACTCTACTCAGGATTTCACCAGTATTCTTCTATTTTTGAGCGACTATTGCTTACCCATCCTCATTTCTTGTGACTAATATGAAGCAGCGTGCAACTGACACTGCTTCCTGACCTTATGGGGCACTGGATATATTAGGACTAACTCCTGACTATAAAACTTAAATCTCCCCTTTTACTATTCCAACTGAAAAAAACAAAACAAAACAGAAAGCTCAGAACAGACAAAACTGGCATCTTAGAAAACCTGAGGAAAATAGGCAATCTAAAATAAATTAAAAACCTATTTAGACAAAATGTTCACCATAACATGCACTGCTGCATTAAGTTGTATGGAAAACTCACACCAGCCTTCCAGTCTATTCACTGCGGCACCGGTGCATAGAACTCTCTAATCCTCAGTGCCTGTTGCTAGTATCCCCTTAGCTACTGCATGAGTAACTGTGCTCTACTATTACAGTACGCTGCCTTGTACTGTGTAAATAACTTGCATTTGTATATCCTACCATGCTGAATTATAAGCACGTTTATATCTTATTGTATCAATGGACCCCCATTATAACAAGATACTGCATCTCAAGGGGCCATCCCCCTCCCCCAATCTGACGGATGCAAAATTTAAACAAATAAACCCACTTGCATTCAAATAAACTTCTATTTTGACCCTGTGCAGTAGATCTGGAGTGCCATGTAAGCTCAAGGAGACTACAATGCAGCAAAAACAGGTGTCAGGACCCACTCCACAAATGACCAAACTAGTTTCTTCTTTAAAATGCTTTGTCCATACAACAAACAGTGGGCTGCAGGACACAGTCAGAAGGTCTGTGCTAACATCCAATATGAGCCCTTGAAAAAGCATTCTGATATGCTGCAATACATCAGTCGTTAGTTTGGACCTTCATTAAAGAAACAACGGGTTTGATCCTTTGTGCAGTAGGTGGGTGTTTCCTCATTTTGTGCTGTACTCATTTCAAGTAGTGGCACCACTGTTGCCCCTGGAGGTTGCATTCCCTGTTTTCTGTGACTCTAGGCACAGTTTGGTTATTATCTTTTATGAAACAAACCAAAGGATTTCTACACAAGTGCTCCAGCCCTCCAGCACTTTACCTGATGAAGGGACCTAGAAGGCCCTGGATGGTTATGCAAAAAAAAAAAAAACTTTAACTAGTTTAACAAAATTTTATTCATAAAATGTATTGCTTACATGTAGAATTTATAAAGGATTTGTGACTTGGAAAATATATAATGACTGTCTTTTGTTCCCTTTAAATGTGCAATCTGTTTTAACACGGTATTAACCATGTTATGTTTGCCAAATCAGCAAACTACTCTCACATTATGCATTTGTACCCCTCCACTTCCTCAGTTCCTTGAACTCATGATCACGCTCTCTCGAGACCATGATAAGACCACTGTGGCCTCAAAAGGGCATTCCCAGCTTCTAGCCTCCCCCTCACTGTTTGCTCCTCACCGACTCGAAATACCTGCTCTGGGACAACATATATCAATATCATGTCTGTTCTGACATTTGACCTCCCCCAGCCAACTTCCAAAACTTCTCTTGTTCCTTTCCTGCCATGCAGATTTCCTTTTCCACCTTTGGTCTCCCTACTTATCACATTATTTCATCCTAGTCTTTTTTTTTTATTTCCTTTAGCTGTCTTATATGCTCCCTAGTTGTAACTTCAGCTACAATATACTTTTGTGTTAGGCACAATTGGGTTATACTGCTGGACTTCTATTGCATTTTGCTGTGTACTGTTCCTCAATCTGTACACCCGTCCTGAGTTGCAGTTCATGTTATAACTACCATTTGCACTTACAGTATCACTGCATTGTAGTTCCCCTGTACCCCTTCCCCTGGGATGCCTCCGGAAGACAGCTGTTCTTAGCTCAATAGGCCTTGCCTAACAAATGTTTTAAATAATTAAAGAAATATACGCAGAGTACTTTACAAGCCTTTGGTTAAACACATGATACTGTTCCCCAACATTTTTCACCAAACAAGCAACTATAATGCCAGACTCAACTGAGTACATACTGAAAGATTCTGATTCAGTGACGGGGCCTGCTTTGAAAAGGTGGCTACTTGCTGTCAAACAACCAAACTGACTACCACAGACTGGCAGTAGCCACATATCATCGGAAACTGAACACAGCAAGGCGATAGTGCAGATAATCTATGTGTTTTAAACCATACTTCCACAACAAATGAATATAACAAAACACGAGGGAATGAGACTTTTTCTGTCTCACTGTGCAAAAACAAAACTTGCTAAATAAAATTACTAGGAGATTCTGAAATACAAATTAGTAGCCAACTAGTGTAAGAAATTGTGCCAGTTTGAAAGCACAAGTCAACAGGACATCTATGCTCAGCTCACTGAACATTTAGTCTCAATAAAACATAAAGAACTATTTCAGTGGAATAGAAAGTTGCTACTTTATAACAGTTAAATGAAGTAGCTGAGGGATATACAGTATTAGGGATGATCACCCACTTATGGCAGTCACATTCTAAAACTGAATTTCCAAATGCTTAGATTCTATTTATATTCAAAATTCTGTTTCATATGTGTAATTTCCTGGTGCACAAATAACAAGTAATGCCTTCATTTGTAAAATCCATAGGACACAGTCTGCTGAGAATGCCAAAGATACTGCATGCAGATATCATTTAAAGCTTTACTTCATGGACTGCTCATTTCACTACCACACGGTGCCAAGTAACACGCTCCCTAAGATGAGCAAATAACAAACTGATCCAGACCGGTGATTACGATGAGGGTGAAAGAGAAGGTACAGAGTTCCCCTGATTAAGAAAACTAGGTTACAGATGGAAAACTAAGTTATAGAAGACCCCCTGTGAACATATTTTTTCATATATGTTTCCTACAGAAAAGATCTCTTCCCTTTTAAGGGTTCCCCTTGTTTCTTTATGCACCTGGAACACCTTTCTGGAGAGCAGACACTGAGCCTAGAGATAAGAGCACTGAATTGGGATCCTAGAGACTCCGCAGACCTAGGTTTGAGTCCCACAACCAACTTCATACTGTGTGACCCAGAGCAAGTCACTTAACCTCCCTGTGCTCCCAGTTGGCACCATAAGATGAGCTTCAGGTCAGGTGCTTTCCTGACCAAAAATATTAATAAAAATCTGTCCCAATGGTAGTGTAACTCAGATAATAAAAATACAAGTTTAAGCCCTCAAACTGCAGCAGACAGGTAGATCTTTCGGGTGAGGGTTTCCTCCACTATGATCACACTTGCCCCCCTCACTGACTACAGTTTCCTAACAACAACTCCACTGCTTCAGCAATGTAGCTGGGGAACCAGGAGATGCTTCTGACCTGGAATCTGATAACTGGGGAACGAGACCTTTTATCATGGATGACTAAATCCATGGTGCCATTTCACCAAAATCAGAGGGGTTGCAAAGCTCCCGTACTCACCAGATTTTATGTACAAAAATTAAGGGGAAACTTTGTTTTTTGGCTTCCTGTTGGTTGCAAAGTTCACCATATATGTTGCAAAAAAATGGCAGGGTTCTTAAAAGCAACCATTAAATTACATCTAAGGTCTGAATATGTCATCAGATGGCATGCTCATGCAATGGAAAACCATGGCAGTAATAACAAATGCTGACTGCCTTTTTCATTTTACAAAACAGCAATCTTCTGCTGATGTTCTTCTAGCCTGGCTTTGGTGGATAACCCTCAGTTTTGAAAGATACTGCTCATTACGGGGCTTTAGTGCCATTCTCTAATGCCACATGCTTAAGGATATGACTCTTTTTTTTTAGAAAATATTTAGGAAACCAGCTGGCTACCCTGGCATGAAAAGAGCTAAACTAGCACCATCTACTTTATCTCTACCAGATCAGTGCAACCTCTTTTAAAAGTTTATAGGTGCTGCACAAAATATCTGCTATGGTGTAAGAGTGTTGCACTGTGCAGTCTCGGTGAAAGGACCATAAAGCAAAGCCGATGGGTTCTGTCTACCCAAGCTGTGCATGATGGTCTTATATCACATGAGATGTCTCACAGAACCCCTATAAACTTATTATAAATGGCATAAGTTGACTTGTTAATTTAAGAAAGTGGATGAACTGTTCCTCACCCACCTCTGCAGTGGAATGCTCCAGTTCTGACATTGCTACGTGAGATGATGACTGTATGCAAGATAAGAGGCCATGCAGTTATGAGCAGAGATTGGTTGAAATTGCAAAAACAATAATATGAAGACAGAACTCAAGAATGGGGATTATAAAAAGGGTCTGAGAAATGGAGCTTTCTGATTGGCTGCAAACATTCTAACAGCTTTATGTTAATCTTTTATTAACATACATGTAGAGCTTAGCCATATGCTGAACAAGGTTTAGCACTGTTTAAAAACAGTTTTTATTATAATAGCAATAAGGCACTCCCAGGAATTATGTTAATGGTCAGTTAATCACCCTCTAGGGGCATGTGGCACTCGGCTATACCTCGTGCCACAGTATACCCCTAGAAGGTAATTAACAGACCAGTAACATAACCCTTGGTCATGCCTTATTGCTTAAATATCAGCCTCCCTAGACAGGTATGCTTTGCATGTAACTGTGCAGTAGTCTCTGTAAAGGTACAACTATCTCAATAAATAAAATGTGACCCGAACTGCAGGATAGAAACCAAACAAGTGGGCACATGGCAAAAGTGGTATGCGTGAGAAGAGAATGTCAGGCACTCTCAGATCAGAAAATGCAGTCACTAACTTTAATATGACTTGCTCTTTCAAAGCGGAATCATCTAAGTGTGGCTTAATTAGGTATGAGGCATTAGCTAGTGCCTAGTACAGACAAACCTTTGTTGGAACTTTTTGTTCGTGCTATAAAAATAAACTAGAACTGTAACTGCAATGCATTAGCAAAATTGCAGCGCATCTGGCTAAACAGCGAATCTGGCTAAACGTGTTTTATGCATCAGTGCAAAAGGCTTGCATCTTCAGGTGGGTGAGACAGGTCACTTGGGTTTGTCTAGTGGGTGCAGTGCATTGAAAACAACACAATAACAGACAGTGTCAAAATAACTCCATTGCCAGAGGGCATGTTTCTATGATTCCTGAAGCTGAAGTCTTTTTCCAAGGTTTCATATGACATGACTTCTTCACATACGAATAACAAAACATACTGCACAGCAAGGAACAATTGGTAGGAAACCTGCTACACAAATAAGAATTATTTTCAAACCATGCCATTTGGTTGCACCATTGAAGCAGCAACTGCCTCCCTAGAAAATGGTTATAATGGCAGACACTCAGAAGGACAACAATAGGGAAATGCAGCCCCCTCCCATGCAACTGTAATTAATAAATGTGAATAATAAACTTACCAAGGGAGACATGGACCCATTAGGTAGGTAAGGTTCTGACAGCATTAGGAATGGGTAGCTGGAATAGGGTGGTCCTTTGTACATACCTCCGTCCGGATGTTTGGCCCCTGCAAGAGAACAGAATTAAAGTCCCTAGTCTCTGCAACTCAGTAACTTGTCACTTGATGCCATGCATTAATGCGAGCCCCCTCCCCAAAGGAAGCACCACCGGATTCAGAGAACTCAACTCTAGTGGTGTGGAATTTTTTTTTTCTTTTAATGGAAAGTATTATTTCTTGCATAATATGCTCTGATTGGGTCCACAACGATCCCCCAGCCTCACAGAACTTGATAGGCCAGGTTGAGACAAAAATAAAAGATCCTGTCATGCAAACATCCCTACCATCTTTTCTGCACATTCCCCTAATGCTGAATTAATGTACCACGGAAGGAATCAGCAGATCTAAGAACTTAGTTAAGACACGTGCAAAAACGACGCGGTGCTGGTCAGGAAAACAAATTCCAGAAGTCCCCGTAGCTACCAGTATTCATCACATATATGTGGGACACAGCGTTTGCTCGCAGGGGTTTTGGTGGTTTGTATTGCTGTCTTCCCTTTTTGGCTGTCTAAGCTTACGTCGGATTCCGTAAACAGAGAAATGCATCAAAAGGCACAGAAGCACTTACCATCGTCCATATGATCCCGAGCTTTGCCGTGGTTGTAAACCCTCTGTCCATCTTGTGCACGTCTGATCGCCTGTAAAACCAGCATGGATCAAAAGTTTTTGCAAAATGAACGCACGTTTCCCCCCCCCAAAAAAGTCTGCCAACCCAAAAATCACATTGCAGGACAAAGTGAAAACTCACCTCGGCTACTGCCTCTGAAGACACAGTGGGATGATGCTGATGGGTCTCAGACTCGTGCACCAGAGACGACTTCAAGTCAGCTAAATCCCTCTCGGTAAAAGCATTTTCTTGGATCTTCTCCTCCTGCTCCCCCTCGTCCTTAAAGGCGATCATCTCATCGGTTGCGCCGAGGTCGTCCCCTCCGCCACTATTCAGCTGGGGCATTTTTGAACTGGAACGAAAAGTTGCAAAAGCGGGACTTTAAAAGGTCAAAGCGCTCAGATCGGGTAGAGGAAGTACTAAGGTGCTTTAGTTTGTTTTGTTTCTGTCTCTTTGAGAAGGTGATTTGATTAGTGAAAGTAAGCTCGACTCCCGGCGAGCTACAGCACCAGCGAGTGTTTGAAGACAAGGCGAAGCCTTGGAGATCAAAGCGCGGCGCCGGCTGATTGACAGACGCGATGAGCTTCTGGGGGGGCGGGACACGAATGCAGTGAAAGCGGCTCTTAAAGGGGCCACGACTCCTCGTCACAACAAGCATACACTACTGCCAGCAACTTCACGGGACTTACAAATCAGTATTCTGTAAGGTGAAGCTCAGATGAGACCCCAACGGCTGCGATGCGACACCTCCACTGCAACCAGGGGTGTAGCCAGGGATTTCAGATCTGCACACCAAGTGGACTCACTGCAACCCCATTTCATATCCTATGCTCTCCCCTAACATTGCCCCCAGTGGCTTGATTCCTACCCTGATGTTCCCAATTCACAAGAATTACCTTTCAAGACACGGTTGAACCTGTCATTTATGCGGCTTAATAAATAGGGGTATAGGAGGGATAAGAATCCCATCTTTTCTATGCAGAGATCGGATTTAAAAAGGTTTTAATTTAATATGTCCAACACTGCTACACTTGTAATATATTGTTGAACTAGTATATTGTATACAGGGATTGTACTACTGCTCTGTCTTTTGTGTCCCATATATGTATTGTTTTCCTTGTTTCCCCGGGTCGCACCTGGAAACGAGCTTCGGCTCAGTGTGCCTTTCCCGACTACCAAATTTTAAAATAAATACATACAAGTTTGTACTGTATACATCAATAGTAACATGGGAGAGAGAACGACGGTGTTAACTAAGACAAATCAATGATGAATATTTTTCCGCCCATTTGAAACCCACCACGTCTAAATATTCCTTGCAAAACTGTGCAACAAGATGTTTTCATTATTTTCATAGCGGACGTTAGCTGCTTCTCCTCTTTGCATATTAATAGCAGCACTGCAGATAAAAACCGGCTATGCAAATCGAAGTTATAGAAGAACTGTTTGAAGTGCATCCTCTAATTACAGTTAAGATAGATCGTATCTGCTTTCCCTTAATATGCTACTTTTCCTCTCTTTTTTCCTTTGGTTAACTTCGTCAATCCCCCATGCAGTTTAGAATAAGTGATGTACTGTACTGTATATTAATTTACTATATTGTCGTGGCTAATAACAGACACACAGAATTGCCATTGGGCATTTTGCCTTATCAGTGTCTCCGATCTAACAGAGGGCTCGCAGGACAGACGCAAGGCTTCACAAAATTATCAGTTTCTGAATCGCCCAGGGTGCTGAAAGATGAAACGCTGCACGTCAAAAGCTAAAAATACATTACTACTGTTTTAAATAATAAAGAGTTCCAGCTGGAGGGAATTCAAAAGCAAATCCTATGTATTTATAACAGATTTAAAGAGATTTTCAGGTTTCCAGCATTTTGCACAGTTGGCATTAGCAGATCTCAATTGCATACAATTTCCCATTAGTTTGAATTTCAGGACCTTCCTTTCTTTATTAATGAAGACATTTTTTATTAAAACAGAATAATTTTCCTTTAGACCACCTACTAGGAAGTCATAATCATCTGCCAGTGACATCACAGCCTGTTGGCTCCTGCATGAGTATGATGTCACCAGCAGAGGAGTATGACTTCAAAACAGGAAAAGCAGCCAGGATAGATGGATCAGAGGGGCAAATATCATGTTTGATGTAAAATTCTTCAGTAATAGAGTGTCCAGAAATTACAATGTTCAATGAATCTTATGAGGTTTGAGTCCCGCAAGTGCCAACACTGCTTCTGTAAAAACCTGGGAAATCGGGTAAACCAGCTGGCACCCCCCTCTTTTCCCCCCTAAATATCAGTTACATTTCTTTTTTTCCCCCCTAAATATCAGTTACATTTCTTTTTTGTCACAGTTTCACTTCACATTAAAGAGCCTGCAACATCTCTGGGACAACTTAAAAAGCATTATTTATGCAGGATTCCACATACAGTCGATATACTTTCTGTATTTTACATTTTACCATATATATATATATATATATATATATATGATCCAGGATAACCCAACTGAAATGCAGCTCATTGCCAGTGGAGTCCAGCGTCTAGCCATTTCTGCAGCTGGGTGGACTGAGCAATGGGATAATAAGTGACTTGTTTATGGTCACACAATGTATACTTGGCCTTAGCAGGGCTTGAACCATGGTTTTTCTGGTTCCTAAGCTGGGGCTGTAACCACTAGACCACTCTGCCTCTCACTGTTCCTACTTTCTTTATGACTAAGGACTACTGTTTGAAAGCAGAACCTTTGTCCCCAAGACTTCATCTCTCCTCTTGCCTGCTTACATGTGATGTCGTAATCCTCTGTTTAGGAATCACTGTCAGTTGCAGTGGAAACTATTATGATGCCAAAAACAGGAGATTCTGATGTTCCATGTAGACAAACAGCAGGAGCAATAGCTAATCAAATTTAACTGGCAAGGATCTGGTTTCCATTTAAATTCCCATAGTCTTTTTTTCTTGGTAACTGAAAATAAAGGGCCGATAAAAAAAAAAATATGGGCAATACAACTCAAGTTATGTATAATTTCTACGGCCTGTCCAGAGATGTCACTGTCTCTTTAAACCATTAAAGGTTCACCAACATCACAATGTAATTTTGGAAAGACATCAATGTATTATAGACTCAGTTCAGCTTCTATTCACGTACTGTACTCTCTGCATTTAGCAACCCCCTTTCTTTATAGCTACTGTATGTGAACATCAACATGAAATCAGAATCACTGTCTTCCAAACTTCCCCTGCTCTGGCTTCTAGTCTATGCCTGACACCATAATCCTCTGTTTATGACATCACAATCAAAGCTTGTAATAGGTATTGTAAGATACATGTCAGTCCATATCCTTAAAGTCAAATGTATATTACATAGAAACATAGAATTTGGTGACAGATAAGGACCGCTTGGCCCACCTTGTCTGAGCATTTCCCTACCAAATGGGTAAGCTGCAGATCCTAGTTAACCAACAGCCTACTTCCTCCTACTCCCCACTAGAATTGCTTTATATCTGTCCCATGCATTCTTGAATTCCCCCACTGATTTTGACTCCATGACCTCCTCAGGAAGGCTGTTCCATGCATCCACAACCCTCTCCATGAAAAAATACTTCCTTACATTACCTGTGTGCCATCCCACCTCTATCTTCAAATTGTGCCATTGCCATAGGCCTCAACTGATTTTACCTTTTGCTGCTATTACAGTCAGCTGGGACCCTCTTGAAAATTTGCATCTCACCTAAATATGGATCTCCCAATGTTCAGAATTCTAAACAAATAATCATTTTCACAGCAATCAACTCTGCTGTCACAGAGTGAGGATTGCAATGTCAGGTGTAGATGCACAGCCAGAGCAGAGGAAGTCTAGGGGGCAGTAACCCCATTTTATTTTAAATCTGCTTAATTGAAATTAAATGTGAGCATGAAATACAGAAACTGTATTATTTATTTATTTATTGAATTAGTTATTGAATTTTGGTAACCGGATTGGCCCACTGAGATCAAAGGTTCCTTTTTCAGGGGCAACCCAAGGTTAATTACAATCAAATAACAAGCAAAATCGACCAGCCTGCTGGTGCAGTGGTAGTGTCACTGCTTGCGGTGCGGACAACCCAGATTTGGGAGCAGATCCAGGAGTCCGAGGGTCGACTGAGGGAGTGGTCAGTACAGCATCCCATGGACTGCTCTCCACCTCTTGGGGGAGGAACCCCACAGTGGTCTGTTGCTTGAATGCCCCCTGGTGGAGGTTGGGTGCCAGGACAGGACCACCAGGAGAAAAGCAGTTCTAGGGCCATTGGTGGATGTCTGCAGTGCATGTGTGGATGCATGTGTGTGCTGCATTGATGTCATTGCATGTCCATGGCCTACGGGTGGGGATTTGGGTCAGACAAATGGAGGAAGCCGGTTGGATGATGCAAGATCCTCCACCCTGTGCATCAGATCACAGTTGGGCCCTCTCTTTCCTGCCACATAGCTGGATCCGGTTTGTGCAGTGGTGCTGCTCTAGCCCCCCACCGGGGAGGAAGCCCTGGGGGCATGGACGGTGGGTGCCCCACAGAGATGGTTCAATGCCGGGGGTCAGAGGGAGGCGAGGATGCTGGTGACTGCCAATTCCCTCCAACTGAAAAATAGAGCATCAAAAAAATAAATTGGAGGCAGTATAGCACAGTGGTTTAAAAAGGACAGGAAATGGTTTCTAATTGGTAGCTGTTTATAATGTTCCAGTTTACAGATATGATATCCATAAGCCTAAATGATCCATATGTAATCATACCTGAATAAAAAGTTATATGAAAAACTGTATCCTGCATTGTTTTGTTTTTATGGGCAGCATTCTGTTGCAGTTCTCTTCACGGAACCAGTGATCTGGAGTTTTAACTATGTCACGGTTTGAGGAAAGAACTCTAAGCATGGTTCTGATACGACAATAGCTCACGTTTAGCATTCTGAACTCAAACTGTGACATAGTAAGCACTCCAAATTACTGGTTCCAGGAAAAGAACTGTTCAGAATGTTGTTTATAAAAAGAAAACAATTGAAACATAGTTTTTCACATCAGTGTTTATTAAGGTACAGTTAAATATGGTTCATTTGGAGTCAAGTTTATAATTTCTCTTATTAGGAACATTGCAAACTGCTGCTAATTTGCACAGATTTCCTGTCCCCTTTAAGGCTCTGAGCTGCAAATCTGGTGACATCCAGCAGACCAGACCTGGGTTTGAATCCCACAGCTTCCACTTACATACCACATGACCCTCAGCATGTCAATTAACTTCCCTGTGCTCCCAGGTCACGCCTGTAAAAAAGATTTCAGTTTAGTGTGCTAATCCTGGTTAAAAAAAATAAATAACATGCAAAATATAGACAGTTCAGATATAAAAGTATACAATCATTTACATGGAATGGATTAACACAGATAGTTCAGGTGCAAAATATGCACACATTTATTTATTTATTTATTGAATTTTGTTGACCAGGTAGGCCCACTGAGACTAGCAATCCCTTTTTCAGGGGGCTCGGGGACGCAAATAGTAACCAACTGAAATTGAACCAGATTAAGCTGCTGGTGGTATTTGTAATGGGATACATGGAACAGATTAGTTACAGACTAATATACAGGTAGTACAAGTTCCAAGGAAACAAACATTAGAGGGGAAGTTGGGGTAAAATACAACATTCAGAATATTGAGCATCATAGGGAAAATACCCTCTAACTCTTACCCCTTCACCACCTCGTGGACGAAGCCTACATTAGGCTGACTATCACCTTACCAGCAAAGTCATTTCTGGCTGCCTCCTCCTGCCTGCAGTCCTTGGGACAAATCATTTAGTCTATTCAATGTATGTTTCTGTTTTACTCAATAGCCTTCGCCTGTATGATTACATTCCTTCTAACAGCCTCTTGAAACTTTTATGTATCTATGTATTTATTTTAGATTTAGTTATTTGTATTGTGATTTGTTGGTTTATGACATGGAACCTAAGTAAAAGAGTCTTTAGACTCATAGGTATTTGTAACCCGAGACTTCAAATAAATACCCCAATGTCATTGTGTAATAATTTGCAACAAGACCCAACATGTTCATGGGAAATGTCTCATAGGACAATGCTCAGGATGTATAGTGGGTCAGGTGGTCTGTCAGTGATAACACATGCAGTGGCAATGCTCCAGAATAAGGGCCTCCAGCCCTTTCTTAAACCCTCCAAGGGAGGAAGAGTTTTGTAGCATAGTTGGAAGAGAGTTCCAGAGGGCAAGTGCAGAGTAGGCAAAGGACCTTTTGCTCAGCTTGGCTCTTACGCTGGTTACCTCGAGCAAGTAACAGTTTGAGGACCAGGGTCACCACCTCTTGGGTTTGATAGATTAAACATTATTCAGGCTTGACAGGGTGTAGACTTTGGAAAGTTCAAATGTCAGGCAAAGAAGGGGGTATGACATACTCCCTTCCAGTGTGGGCAAATTTAGGAAGGAGAGAGCCTCACAGTGATGTGTCCTGGGAGGGGCCCCAGAGACAAAGTGACTCATTTTGTTTATAGAACCATGAACTTGTTGGACTCTGATCTTCTGAGGGACTGAGTATTGCAGAATCAAATAGCAACATTGGGAGTAATATACTGTTTGCAATGGCAAATATGGAATCCATGGTAAGGAAATCACAGAGACGGTAAAACAGACTAATTTTCTGGTGCAACACTTTTGTGACATAGTCCACATGTGGCCTGAAGGTAATTTCCTGGTTGAGATAGACCCTAAGATACTTTAGCTTATCAACTCAGGGGCATCATTTGGGGTAGTCAGGGGTCACAGTCGAGACCCCTATGATTTCTTTGCAACCCCTATGAGGTCCACTGCAACCCCTAGAACCCACTAAAGCATGGTTTCCCTCACATTTACTTTTATAAAATGTGGTGAGTGGGTAGCTTTGCAACCCATATGATTCTTGTATCATGACACTACTGCATGGACCACTTCAGCTTCTGAGTCAGAGGAGATGAACAGGGTAAGCAGGTGTTGCCTGTCAGATCCAAGGTATCTTGGGTCAAAGAGGATGGCCTTGGTCTTTTTTACATTAATTACCAGCTTGTTATCAGAGAACCACTTTTCAAGGATACAGAAGTCAACAGCTTGTTGGGCATTAATAGGGCTGATGTCAAACTAACTTCTGTACAATACTGTACCATCTACTTAAAGCTGCAGGGTTCCTCCACAGCAATTGTTTGGCATATGGTTAACAAATGTCAAAAAAAGTAAGGATCCCAGGATGAACCTCCTGAGGTACACCATCCATGATAGTCCTCTGAATGGAGTGGATGCCCCTCCATTTGAACTCTTGAAACCTACTTGTCAGATACAATGAGAATCAGCAGAGCATTTGGCAATCGAGGCCCAGGTGCAGTGGCGGAGCCAGGTATGGGAGCATTGGGGAGCCAGGGGGGCCATTCAGTCAATCACGGGCTCCACAGTGGGCACTAAACAGTGAATAAAGATGGTGGTGGGGCTCCACTACTCACACTGGGGCAGCCAGGAGGGGCAACCGCCCCCCTCAGACCCCATTTAGCTCCACCACTGCCCAGGTGTTTCAATTTATCTAGGAGCAGACTATGATTGACCAGATCAAATGCTTTTGGAGGTCTATAAATACAGCCCCAGTCAGAATCCCTTCGCCCTTGGCATTTAGGCCATCAGTAGTCAACCTTATCAGGGCAGTGCCAGTACAGTATCATGATGCTTTCTAAAGCCATGCTGCTTGCCTATTAGTACGTGGTGCTGCTCTATTCATTCCTGAAGTTGGTTATAAACTAGTCTCTACTGTATCTTAGCCAGTGGACTAAGAGGAGAGATTGGGCAGTCATTTTCTACAAGGCCACCTTTGTGGACTGGCACCACTGTAACAACTTTCCATATACTAAGGATTTTCCCTCAGTAAAGGATCTGATATAAAATATTTATAAAATTTGTATTTTAAAATTTGATTCATACAAATGGGGAGAGTGACCCAACAGGAGCACTGCCTCATTTCATTGGGATCCATTTGTACAATAGGGTAATAATAAACTGACATGACTAAAATAATTTTTTTTCAAAGTTTCCAATGAGACTTCCACAGCAGGTGGCACCAGTCAATACAATTAAATTAAATTTAGACCAGACAAATACTGCAAAGAAAAAGGGGTGTCATGGTATTTACAGTAAATTAATTTTGTGAGGGGGTTGGGAGCTCAATAGACTAACAGTCTTCTTTGTTTCCTAAACTTGTTTCTATTTCTACCCCATATTCACTATTCTTGTTGTTAGCAAGGTGCTTTACTAATTGCTGTAACTGTATTCACTTGATGTAATCTGTATGTTTTTACTGCCATCCAACATTATGTAACTGTTTGTTGTCACTGATGTATTGTGCTCTCCCAGGTCGTGCCTGAAAATAGGCAGGTTGTTTGCCTAGTGCACTTACCCAGTTACAAAAAGCCGATAAATAAATTAATAAATGTTGGCATGAATGCACCATTTTATTTATTTATTTATTTTATAGAATCAGAATTACAACCCTTTGAGTCAGAGACTCATATACAAAGGCCTTTCATCAAAAACAGGGAGTACAAATTAGTCCATTTGTAAATTGAATTGTTTAAAAAACCCTGCAGCAGTAGCAGAAGCACTGCATGTTATAAGTTTCCTGAAACACTGGTTGCTGGAGCATTGGAGCTAGTCTCCTCCTCCTCAGACCCTCCGGTTTACATGAGAAAGGAGCCTGGGTTGAGATCTGCAGCTCTCCCAAATTGAGATAAAACCTTGGCAATGAAATGGAAACCTGTTGTAATCTGTGATCCAGGAAACAAAGAGCCTCATTAATGCAGAGGCTTGCTGATGCCTTTGATGTTGGCTGGCAAAGCATTCACTCCTGGTTCCAGTTGCATTCAAACATTCATAAAAACATCATCTCTGCTTCCTTTGCCTGGAGCAGTTTGGAGTAAAATATAGCTTCTATTTAAAGCAACACAGTGTGGTCTGTTGAGTCTTCAAATAAAATATCATTTAAATTATAGTTTGAGGAAACATTTCATCATGTTAACAAAGACATATTTTTTCTGCTTTTAGAAAAAGTTGCATGCAGAAAAGGCATTATAAAAATGGAGAAAACATTTTTTGCCCACTGCTGTCCACCTTGTCTAAACTGTTGTTTCGATTATTATTTAGCAGTGTCAGTGGCTCAGTAGGTAGCACACTCGCCTCTGAGGCCAGAAGATCAGAGAGCTGTGGGTTCAGTTCCCACATCTAGCACTTGGGTTAATATCCCAGTACTGACACTGTAGTGCAGCATGAGAGGGGTATTGTACTGCTGAGGTGCCGTCTTTCAGATGAGATGTTAAACCAAGGTCCCATCTGCCTGGACTGGTGGTAGTTCAGGTGGATGTTAAAGATCCCATGGCACTTATCGAAAAGAGTAGGGGAATTTCCCTGGTGTCCTAGCCATATTTCCCTCATTCACTAAAAATACCACCAACAGCTTAATCTGGTTCAAAGTCAGTTGGCATTCATCTGTATCCCCTACCCCGGGTCGTGCCTGAAAATAGGCAGGATTTGTCTAGTGCACTTTCCTGGTCAACAAAAAATAAATATTTATTTCTCCCATTTGAAATAAATTAGATTTTTGTTAATTTACTTAAGGGATGCTCTTAATTGTAATGTGTCAATGCTATTAGTTGTATTTTGTATATTATACTGTGTTCATGTTGTAATAAAGAGAAATAAACCTGGAGAGGTTGACAGAAAAAGGTCAAAATATGTTGTTTTTCATGATTGTCATTTCTGTATTGTAAACTTGATGTTACTCCTTCTCCACTATGATTATCATGTAACTGTATTTTGTAATGGCTGTGCCATCGGATTGGCCTGGGTCGTGCCTGAAAATGAAATGGTCCCTGGGATCAATGTACCCACTTGGCAAACAAATAAATAAATAAATAGTAATGTTCCAGGGTGGAGAGTTTATGCAGTTAGACATAATGAGAATAAAACAAGACATCTCAGTCAAGAAGTGTAAGTGTGTATCTATCTGCTTGTCTGTCCATTGTCTATCTGTATGTCTAACTATCTAGTTGTTGAAAACATTTCCAGCAATCAAATTGTCTGAGAACAGTCAGGCAGTGTTTGGGTATCTCAACACATGTGGTGGCCAAACAAAAAATGTCCCAAACATATTAAAAAAAAGTCCAGATATGAGATACAGTACTGTTTATGGACAGGACTATGAGAGAGTCTGGCAACAGAGTCTACTGAAAATAAACATCTTATGTACTAGATTTCATTAAAACAAACATTTATTGTATATCTAAGTAAAAAGTTATAACAGCAGCACCCTCCCCACAACACATCAACATTTCACATAATCCAACACTTTGTCAAGCCTTGTGATAACTTTTTACTTAGATATGTAATGAATATTTGTTTTAGTGAAATCTATCACATAAGATTGTTATTTTTGGTATACCATGTTACCAGAATCTCTTGTAGTCCTGTTCTGCAGGTTGCACACTCACCTGTGATGCTAGAAGTTTTGAAGGCTGTTCGTTCTAGCCCCACACCAGGAACTTGGGGTAAGATCTCAGTACTGAGACTGTAATGCAGCATGAGGGGGCGCTACACTCTTGAGGTGCTGCCTTTTGTATGAGACATTAATGTCTGAAAGCCCATAAAAAGCTAATTTGAGTGAGCATTTGTGTTTATCTGTGAGTTTTTGCAGTTCAGAGTTATTCATATGTAAATCAGCCAGTAACTAAGGGTTGGGGCAGCCATGTGTTTTAGGCTCCCGACAGGAAATGATGTCACTGAAGGACTTGGCCTTCCTTAACCTGAAATGCATTATTAAAATATAGAATAATATATGGGTGGGTGTGCATAACCAGAATTTGACACACACCCTAGGTGTGGGATGCTACATAAACCCTGAGGGCTAAGCCTGAGGGTTTATAAACACATCCCAAATTGAGGGTGTATGTAAAATTCTGGTTTTTACACACATCCACCCATATATTATTTTATTTAATTAATGGTGATCATTTTTCCCTTTCAGCACAGTTTAGTTAGTGTAGCACTTCTGTCAGAAATAGAGACACACACACACACATACACACACACACACTGCCTGTCTCTCCCTTTTTTCTTTTCTTTTGTGTTGTTGTTTTCTTTCTTTCTTTTTCTTTACATTACAGTGGGAACGGCACTCTTGAAAGTCACGGTCTGTCGGCATAGCCCTACACTTTCTACATTTATAATAATTGTTTTGTATGTGAATTGAAACTAGTAAGTTATCACCTTTACATTTCAAACTGTTAGTAAAAATAATCCAATAGAATTCTGGCATTGATATGGTAGAAAATCTCATTCCATCCAAAATATTTCAGCAAGAAACTATTCTACTTTTAACTTCATCAAAAGAAGTAAAATACTCTTTTAATAATGCATTTCAGGTTATGCATGTTTTAACAATGTTGTCCAGCTATATGTTTTTGCAATTAATAAACAAGCAATTGTGTCCTCTTTTTTTTCTTTTCAAGTCAAATTTGGATAGAAAGAGCATACTATTTTCAGAATCATAACACATGCTCAGATTGTTTTTACTGTCTTTGTCCAGGAAAGGCATACTGAGCTATAGCTTTTTCCCAGTTATGTTTTGGGAGCATAGGGTGGTTAAGTGACTTGCTCTGGTCATATACTACACAAGTAAAGTATGTTGGAATCAAAACTTATTCTGCTGGATGAACAAAGCCAGTTCACAGCTCTTTGCTTTAACCTCTAGGCTGTACTGCCAGTTGATAATCAAAAACTACATATTTCAAGGCTGGCCCCATGATGCCAGGCCAGAAGGTACATAGCCACATTTATACCTTGTAGACCTGAGTTCACACCTGAAATTGCACGAGAAAAGGCTGTAAGAGAGGGAACAGAAAAAGACAGAAATTGGTGCTGTGGCAGCCCCAGAAATCTGTACTGACATGAACACAACCAGGGTTTAGAAATCATGATATGGGACCCCAATACCTGTTGGCACAACAGAGCCAGCCTAGACATGTGTAGTTTTTGATGATCAGCTGACAGTATAGACTAGAGGTTAAAGCAATCCTGAAGATGGATTATTTTTACTAATAATTTGATATGTAAAGGTGATAACTCACTAGTTTCAATGCACATACAAAGCAATTATTATAAATATAGAAAGTGTTGTAATAACACTTTAAAACACACTCAATAAAACACAATTTCCTATTTAACCTGTTGGATTATCTCTTGTCAAAAGAGGGCCAAATCCCTTGGTGACATCATTTCCTGTCAGGAGCCTAAAACACATGGCAGCCCCCAGCCCTTGATTACAAGCTGATTTACAAATGAATAAATCTGGACTGCAAAGACTCACAGACACACACAATGGCTCACTCAAATTAGCTTTTTATGGGCTTTCAGACATTAAGAAAACCTGTAGATGATAGTTCCCCTTTAAACCGAGGTCCCATCAGCCTGTTCTGTGGTAGTTCAAGTGGACATTAAAGATCCCATGGCATTTCTGAAAAGAGTAGAGACATTTTTATTTAGAAAAGCAAAAAAGACAAAGCAAAATACCGGGATGACAGATATAAAAAATCAGTAACAAGTACAAAAAAAGCATGTCAGAACAAAACATAGAAAAAAGGAAAACAAAGATTTCAAAAAGGAACATTCCTGTAAAGGAAATCAAATAAGAAAAGCATCAAAATTTCTCCAAAGCTGTCTCAACCTGGACTTGGTATGTTGCTTACATTCTTGCACATACAGAGTGGAGAGAGCATGCCCCACATACTGCAATATTTCCTGGTAAAAAACATATTTTTGTTGCAGCATCCAAGCACTATGAGCCTGCCAAATGTAATACAGTAAAAGTGCACTAAGGACTTGCAAGGTGCTCAGGTCATATGAGTTCCATCTATTCGAAAAAATCCCAAGCATCAATTCTTGGTAGGAATTGGTGCAGAACAATGCCTCCCCCCCCCCCAACTGTGAAGCAACATAGGACCAGAAATTCATAATGTATGGTAATGTAAAAACAGATACTATACTATATGTATGTCCTTATTGTTGTCTTAATACTACATGTATGTCCTTATTGTTTGATGTGGAGCCTTTGTAAAGGAGTGTATGACTCAAAGGGTTGTAATTCTAAATGTTATTAAATAAATAAATAGATGCTCCTGAGTTTACAGGGAGGAGCCACTGCCATCCCTGTGGCAATAACGTTTATTAATCTGTTTGTGCTTATGAGCATTAGATATGCCAAGCTTATCATGGACACTAAGCCATAAAACATCCCAGAGAAAAACAGGAAGTCACTAGTCCTGTAAGTAACCTAGTACTAAGGCAGTTTGTGGAGCGGGACAAAAAAGGAATGAGAGCTCACCCCAGAAGTTCAAGTCCAAGATAGAATTGTACATCAACTTCCTATTACTACAAAGCATCGTACTGTAAGAAAGCTTCCAAAGTTTTATCTTTTGAAAGGCCCAGATGACATAGTCAGGAACAGAATGAGGCATAAATAGCATGAAACCAGGAAAGTTTCCAGTCTGGAATATATGAAGCCAACCTTGCAGGCACAAAAGAAGTCCATACTAAATCAACATTACGGATGAACTGTCCAACATGCATCATTAGAAAGAAACTAATAAAATACTAAAGTATTAATCATCCCCAGGCCTCTGTCCTTCTTAGAATAGTAGGTGACTTCCCGCTTAATGGGATTCAACTGGCTTCCCCTTAGAGCCCTAAAAATACACACTATACAATTTAACTTCCAATGTTCGGGAGGGGGGATACAACTAATGTATAAAAATAAAGACAATAAAAGCAACTTTATCAAAAAACTTGTTTCAACTTAGAAATTCATTTGCCTCTCCAGTTATTTACCAGCACATCAGCTTGAGCAAGGCATTAAGTACAGTTTAGCTCAGCCATATCAAGGGGACTGAACGTGACACCCAAAATCCTAATATTATGCTGCTCAACTACAACAGAAGCTATGTCTGGTGAAGGGGCATCTGCTGAAACCCCAGCAAATAACCTCTACTCATAACATAATTAATCTTAGAGTCAGAAAAAAGGAAAACATTCTCCAAGGTGCTCTGAACCTCAAAACCAGAGGCAGAGTCTGGGACCAACAGGACAATGTCGTCCACATATTCCAAGACCTTTATTGTGCTTGAAGCAAGGACACCCAGAGGCCAACAATATGTGGGTTACCCTGAATGGCTCGTAATAAAGGGTCCAGTCCAAAAATATACAAAAGAGGACTAAGGAGGCACCCTTGATGAACACCATTACAACATGAAACAGAACCACCCAACCAACCATTGACCAATGAAAAAATAACCAGCATGGAATCGAGACATCATATCCACTGAACATAAAGAGGAGGTAAACCATAAGCTGAGAGAACACGAAATAAATAAATGTGAGACAACCGATCAAAGGCCTTTTCATGATTCACACTAAGGACATAGCCCATCAGTGAGCGAGCATTCCCCCAGATAAAAATCTTGCACAAAAATAGTAAACTGTCTTAAATACGTTGAGATTTTTAACAAGAAAGTTTAAACAGACTAATAAGGATATCTGTTATACTGGCCAATCTGTTCGCCAGCACTTCAGCTAAAATCTTATAGTATTAAGTAAACTGAAAGGCTGCCAGTTACCCAAATCCGCCTTGTCCCCTATTTATAAATGAAAATTAAACAAGCATGATACAAAGAGGTGGGTAAAACTCCAGATTCTAAACACTGATTAAAAACCGCCGCCAAGTAAGGAACTAACTGAATCTTATATGCCTGATAAAACTCAGTACTCAAGCCATCCAGACCAAGGGCAGTGTTTTTATGCAATGAGGCTATACAACTCTCCACTTCTTGTGGGGTGATAGGTGTCATTAGCAAAACACAGTCCGCTACCGGTACAGTAGGGAGACAAAGATTGTCCAAAAATAGAGAAACCAAAGGGACCACAGTAGCAGTACCAAACACTGTGGTTAAATAAGTCAAAACCTCATGCAGGATGCCCACTTTAGAACTAACAGGGCACCCTGCCTGTCATACACAGAATGCATAATTGGACTCTCTACACACTTCTGACAGTCAGAAAAAGGGTCTAAAGACTGCTTGTTACACTGTGTACCAAACTGTATTTCCTTATGCAGGGAACAACACCTGTCATATTGGAGATTGCATATACCTGTTTGCAAGGCTTCAATCTGGGAAGTATAATCATCCCCTTCTACCACAGACCTAGAGAGCACTGATTGCAGGTCACCCCGAAGTCATAGATATTGACAATACACAGTAGTTGCCTTTCAGCCTGAGTAAGTTTGGAAAGCATCCTTAAAATCCCACTTATTATCCTCCCACCATGAAGCCAGATCATTATAAAGGCAAAGGACTGAGAGTCTGGCCTGCCATACAGAATTCCAATGTGGCTGAAAAGACAGAGCTGATAAGACCTGAGCATTCAATCACCAGGGGCCTCAACCCAATGGAGGAGTGTCTCTCCAGCGTAAAACTCTCAATATCACACTGTGATCAGAAATTTCAGTACACTGAGTAGAAGTCCCTGTAACTGAAAATGAGGAAGATACAAACAGAAAATCAGTTCGAGTCTACAAAGCTCCCTGGCTGTAGGTGTGTCCACATGAAGCATGTAAAGTTCGATAAACATCCAACAAGGCTGTTGTGCAACTGAGCGAAGACAACTGGAATCACAGAACATTTTAGCAGTGACCAAACCTCTGTTAGAGTGTTCCATCCCACAGTTAAAATTGCCCCCTCCATATCACAAAACATGAAGTGTGTAAATAAAGCTGGACTGCATAAAATAAATCAACCCTAGCAGCCTTGATCTGGGGAGCACAGACAACCAAAATCCGAAGTCTAAGCCCTCAAATGGTGGTGTCAAGCATCAAGGTCCTCCCTGGATGTACGTCTATGAGTTTAGAAACCAGGAAAACCAACCCACTAAACAAAATACCCACCACATCACAACTGACAGGCCCCATCTACCAAAATACCAGACCCTTAGTCCAGAGGTCAGAAGCATTCGAAAGGTCCAGTTGTGTTTTCAAGTGGGTATCCTGCAACAGAAAAATCTATGCCGAGGAATCTCACAGAGTGACAAAGGCAGAAAGCCTCATCCAATAACACTTGATGCTATTCACATTCATAATGAGGACTGACAGGGTATCCATTAAGAAAAATGGAGAAAAAAAAGAACACTATCAAATAATTTCTTACGAGAACTAGATCTCGTTGCTCTTTTTATTTTGCTTGGCATCTGCCGCTACCAGCTTCGAGTCATCCAAATCAGAGGATAACTCAGGCAGCAAGAATGAGAGGGAGGGAACCTCTGAATCCCTGTCCTCCCCTAGCGTATCCCTCCAATCCCATCTGGAACCAAGAGCAGAGTATTTATTCTGGTGGGGCAAGCCAGGTTCAGAACTATCAGGAAGTCGGGAAGAGTCAGTCCTGGATTTTTCAGACTTAGTTGTATTTTTCACCACCATGAAGACTTCGTGAGTGAGGGGCATTTGGATTGGAGGGGAGAGAGCCTGCCCAACAGGATTGTGAGACACTTGTCCTACATCTATAATCTCATTTGACACAGGAAGAGAGGAAACAACCGGCGGGAAGTCATCAGAGGTAGAAGCAGCAGGGGTCCTT